>CM051500.1:13534789-13628751 GCA_028031935.1 Paedocypris micromegethes
TTCAGTTTAAAAATCAACATCTTGATTGTTTTCACATTTTTATTTGTTTCCATAATAAATTGGACAGCTTCATAGGTTGTGCAATGCATTTCTAAAATTCAGTTTTGTGTGTGCATGAATTACAAAGTCAATAATTTAGTTTATTCCACTTCTTAACTTTTCTAATTATTCCTTTAATGTTCTATCATTCTTTTCACAGTCTTTATCTTGTTAAAGATAAAGGCAGTTTGAGCTGTTGTTTATTCACTACAGTTTTACATTGACCAGAGCTCCGCGCCAGTGAAACAGCCTAAATCCGCTTTCTGCATAATAACTTGTCTCACAGGCTCGAATGCTGATCACAGAAGAGAACCTGATGACCATTATCATCCACACGTTTGTGGACCATCTCAAACACAGAGAACTACAGGGCCACTTTCAGTTTGAGCGCTATACTGCACAGCAAGCCTTCCGCTTCCGCAGGGTGCAGAGCCTTATTGGAGACCTCAAGTAAGTCTTCACCACACACACACTAGAGATTAAACCAGTTAAGGCGACCAGGTTCAAAAAATGTGCTAGATCAGTTGATGTCTCAAACAACGAGTTTTGAGTATGTTTTCATATATATGTAATTAAAAATAAATGTATGTCATGCAGGTATGTCCTGATTAGCCATCCAATAGAATGGGTCAACCAACTCAGGGAGAAGTTTCTTGAAGGTTTTGAGACATTCCTAGAGCTATTAAAATACATGCAGGTGACTATACCACTCGTTCTGGGGTTTTGTTTTTTTTTGTTACTGCCCGACTGAGGGTAATTTGCTCTTCCTGTACAGGGAATGGACCCTGTAGTCCGTCAGGTGGGACAGCACATTGAGATGGAGCCAGAATGGGAAGCAGCGTTTACCTTACAGATGAAACTCACACATATCATCTCGATGATGCAAGAGTGGTGTGCCAGTGATGTATGTGTCTTACAATTTCACCAATTATTTATTTATTTGTTAATTATTTGGTTCCTCTGATATTAGACATGCAGACTTATTGTCAGGTCCTATTGTTTCTGAGAATCGTGAGGGAAAAAAAAAAGTAATTAAAACTGAAAAAAAAAGTAATTTTCCTTGTGTATGTTTTTTTTGTTATTATTATTATTATTATTATTATTATTATTTCCTGGGATAATGGAGCGTTTGCTTTGATTCCTTATTTTTCATAGTTTTTTTCTGTGTTGGGTAAATGCATTTTGACAATGTCTTGTTTTTGCAGAAGCTTGAATATAATGTCCATTTGTGTCCACAGGAGAGAGTTCTTATCGAAGCCTATAAGAAGTGCCTGAGCGCACTGTCTCACTGCCACGGTGGCTTCACCGATGGCGAACAGCCCATCACGCTCAGCATGTGTGGGCACTCTGTAGACACTATACGCTACTGCGTCTCTCAGGAGAAAGTCAGCATACATCTCCCTGTGTCCCGGCTATTGGCAGGTAAGCTTTCATCATGTTTTATTTTGAATTGTAGAGTTTTTTTATTTTTATTTTTTGCATTCTCTTTTATGTTTTTAATTGAAACTGAGAACATTTGCAAGCACGACAAATGATCTCTCATTCTGTCTCTTTCTATTACCCACTTTTTGTCTTCTCTCTAACTCTGTCTTTCATTCCATGAATCTCTCTCTCTGTCTCTCTCTGTCTCTCTCTTTGTCTCTCTCTCTCTCTCTCTCTCTTTGTCTCTCTCTCTCTCTCTCTCTCTCTCTTTGTCTCTCTGTCTCTCTCTCTCTCTCAAGGTCTACATGATCTATTGAGCAAAACCGAAGTTGCTTATCAGTACCCTGAGCAGCTCCCACTTGTGAGTTTTTCTTTTTTAAATTTCAGTTTGGGATGTGTTTTGGCCAAATATCACCATTTTTAGGCCTTGGGATTTTTATTGATTTGGGTTTTGTTTGTTACAGAGTGAATTGAGTCCACCCATGTTGATTGAGCACCCACTGCGCTGCCTAGTTCTCTGTGCTCAGGTGCATGCTGGGATGTGGAGAAGAAATGGCTTCTCATTGGTCAATCAGGTAAGTTGCTGGATGCAGTTTTCTGTTACGTTGTGCTGTCAGGGTTCTTAACTAATTCTACACCACTTCTCAAACTCTTTGCAGATCTATTATTATCATAATGTGAAGTGCAGGGTGGAGATGTTCGATAAGGATCTCATAATGCTTCAGGTCCGTAAAGTGAATGTCACCAAGTTATGTTTACTACTTAAAAAAACTAAATCACGTTTTATTTTTTGATGCTTCTAGGCTGGAGCCTCCATGATGGATCCTAACCACTTTCTGATGATCACACTAAGTCGTTTTGAGCTATATCATATCTTCAGCGCCGCAGACTTTAGAAAGAAATATAGCAGAGACAATACCAACAAGGTTTGTCTATTCAAGCTCCTTAATTTAGGGGTTCAAGCCCAAAGGTCTAAAGGTGGTGCTTTAACTCACCGAATTGTAAAATGATCTGTATTTCTAAAAGTATTAATTGAACGAAATATTTTGGGAATATTTTATCTTTGTGAATCACTGACTTTCTCCTGTTTTTCTTCTGCATTTGGAAAACATTTGTAAATATTTTTATTTGTATTCATTTTGCAATACCTCTTATGACTAAAGACTACTCTTAACTCTGTAGTCTTTTGCTTGATTATACTGAAATGAACAATGAGAACATTTAAACAACACAAAAATATAAAAGTATAAACAAGTGTTTGACTTGTTCTAGTTCATGAAGTGTAGTGATTACCTTTTGCACGATAACAGCACCTTGATAAGATTCAATATTACAATAAGAGTCAAGTCCTGAACATTTTATGTAGTTTTATGTAATGCTTTTATTTTCCACTTGGTGGCAGTATTGTACTATTGTCTGGAGCCCCAGTTACTTCTTGCAGCTTTACTTGATCTAATTTTTGCTGATATCACAATCATTATCTCTGATCAGGATGTGATTCAACAGAACAACACACTAATTGAAGAAATGCTGCACCTGATCATTATGGTTGTAGGTAAGGTTCTATAAGTTGTTTCTATAAGTTTCTCAACAAATGCTGTAGTGAGCATTGAACTTGTAATGACTCCTTTATTTTGTTTTTCAGGTGAGCGTTACACAGCTGGTGTTGGTCAGGTTGACATTTCTGATGAGCTCAAGCGAGAGATCGTTCACCAGCTGTGCATTCGGCCCATGGCTCACAGTGAACTGGTCAAAGCTCTGCCAGAAAACGTGAGTCAGAACTGTTTTTGTCTGTGTGGTGACTGCCTCCTGGTGGTGGTTGCTGTTGCTGATCCTCTTTTCCTTTGCCCACAGGAAAACAAAGAAACGGGAATGGAGAGAGTCATTGATAGTGTGGCTTTGTTTAAGTAAGTATTCAACTAAGAACAAATAAGGCGATATAGTGAATTTTTGTTACTTATTCAGCATCTGCTTTGTTGTGCAGGAAGCCTGGTGTGACAGGACGAGGACTGTATAAACTCAAGCCAGAGTGTGCTAAAATGTTCAATCTTTACTTCTATCACTACACCAGAGCCGACCAGTCAAAGGTATAGTGTGTTTGTATTTAATTTGCATAGTATTAGTTTAAACTCCTAATGCAAATGGTTTTGTGATCATAGGCTGAAGAAGCTCAGAGGAAGATAAAAAGGCAAAATGGTGAAGATTCAGGTATGCTCAACAATTTATTTTGTCTTGCTTGCAGGTTTTTGTTAATGTAGTAAATTCTATTTTTTTTTTATCTTGAAAATAGTCTTGCCTCCACCTGTTCCTCCTCGGTTTTGTCCACTCTTCGCCAGCCTGGTGAATATCCTTCAATGTGATGTGCTGCTGACCATTCTGGGAGCCGTGCTGCAGTGGGCCATGGAGCCCAGCGGTGGACAATGGACGGAGTCTATGCTGCAGAGGGTACGTGTGCTGTAATGAACCAAAGTCTCTCACGTCGACTCCTAATCAGTCAGAAGAGTTAAAGCTTTCACGGTCACGGTTATTCTCAAAGCAGCTGTGTACAACATGAGAATGGTTAAGAACAATAAGGACAAAGTAAGATGGGATAAAAGTCCTAGGGAGTCCAAAGTAATAATAACCAATAAGGCTATAAATGACTGGTAAACAAAACTATTGACACTGAGATGTTGGCAGATTAATTAAACACTCTGACAAAACACAGCTGCTAAATTTACGCCGTCGCAGATGCGTCTGCAAGGAACAATTTTGAAAACGGTGAATTGTAAAATGTTCTTACGTTAAATGTTAGTTGTTTACCACTATGTATTGTTCAATCTGACTGTCTCCTGCAGGTGCTTCATCTGATCGGTATGGGTCTGGTGGAAGAGGAGCAGCATCTCAGCAGCAGCACAGAAGATACAGATACCAGCTTTAACTTCACTCTGAAGATCTCTAGTAAGTTTGTTATTCATGTGCTTTGTTCTGTTTAAAGTAAGATAAACTGATCTCTGCACTGTAGGACCTGGTGAAGCTCCAGGGAACATGCCCAGTATTTTGGCTTTGCTGGAGACCCTGCAGAACGCTCCGCATCTTGAGGTGCACAAGGACATGATTCGCTGGATCCTTAAGGTAAAGTCTGTTATGTAATTAATTCCATCTCACCAGACTTACTGGGTAAGTCTAAAAGCCATCTAGATGGCATCACAGGGTCATGTTTGGATCATTGGACATATAATTGATTGTAATTCAGTTAGTCACTGGACTAATTGATTTATTGTCTGACTGACTTATAGTGTTATCAAATTTGACTAATTTTTTAACATGTTTTTAGACTGTGGCCAACATCAAGACAACACGGGAATGTACGGCCAGTGCTCCACCTGGTGACAGCTCAGGCCACAGTCAGGAGGAGGTGACCATCATAAGCACAGCACTGTGCATGTCATTACAGAAATGTCTCTATTAATCAAGTATTCACGTTAAAGTACTCTACAAAGGCAAAAAAATAACTCCTTGCTGAAACGTAAAGAATACCTAATTGCATACTGATATGTTTCATTTTTTTTCCGATAGTCAACATTTGTTAAGCCCTAGTTAAGTTGAAAAAAGCTGATGTCTTTCAAAAACATGGCTATATTGCATCTGTCTTTTGAAGTCTGTGTAACACGTCTACAAACAACCATGCTTCATGTTATTTTAATGTATTTATGGTCACATGTTTGTTTGTGTAGACCGTAAGAGATAAAGATAAGGCCGAGAGAAAGAGGAAAGCTGAAATGGCCCGTCTCCGAAGGGAGAAGATCATGGCTCAGATGTCAGAGATGCAGAGGCACTTCATCAATGAAAACAAAGAGCTGTTTCAACAGAGCCTGGAGGACTTGGATGCCTCCACTTCCTCGCCACTGGAGCACAGGTACATGAGCATTGTCTCTGTTTTACAAGTGACTGTGTAGTTTTTGAACGGTTTAAGTTTAAGTTAAACGATTAGCCCTTTCCGGGCGAATGTGACTCAAGCGAAACAAATCTAAAATGTTAACTTTGTGTTTGACTTAAAAAAATGTGAGTGGTTTCTATTTCACGGTGTTTGTTGTGTCACTGAATTATTTGCAGGCATGATTGTGCGTCCAACTTTTATGATGAACAGAAACCACTATAGTAAAAGACGTGCTGGTCATTCAAAATACATTTTCATCAAATAATCAAATTGTCATCTGTTTTTGCGTAAAAGTTGCATTTTATTTAATTTAATTTAGTGCTACCTCATGTTATATGTATCTTTTGTAATAGCTACTGATTCTTTGAACATGTAATTAATGTGTTTTTTTTTTTTTGTTAATTGTGATCATATGTACGTATTTCAGGCCAAGCTGATGCTTTTTTTCCTCTTACACAGCCCCAGCTCATGTGACAGCTCTCTGGTCTGTGTGGGTCCCCGCCGGTGGCGCTCAGGTGGCAGCGAGAGGAGGCAGGTGACGTGCATCCTCTGTCAGGAAGAGCAGGAAATCAGGGCTGGTGGTAAAGCCATGGTGCTCGCCGCGTTTGTCCAACGCTCCACTGTGATGTCCAAGAACCGCAAGAGACCACCACACAACCCAGGTCCGTCTGTCTGGGAAAGTCTCACAGGTTTATTTCTTTCTTTGTTATTACTGAACGTGTCTGTGTTGCAGAAAAACATGACCCTCTGTTTATGCATCCCGACCTGTCGTTCGGCACACACACGGGAAGCTGCGGACACATCATGCATTCTCACTGCTGGCAGAGGTGAGTGCGCTTCTGTTAATGCCCTAAAAAAATGGTTTGCTTTCCATTAATGCAGTGGTTCTCAAACTTTTTTGGTCGTCTTTAAACCTATAGGAAAATTTCACGCCCGCCAACCCCTCCCCACCCACACATAGAAAAACAATTCACCTCAGACAACCTAATAATTTCTCTACTACTACACGTATAACTGAATTAATTATTTTTGGTTTTTTTTTATTGGAAAAACATGCAGTAAATAAAAACATCTCCATCACTTGAAATGTGTCTTGATGTGTCTTCCTAATTTTGTGTCTTGCCTAATTTTCTCAGGACACACATCGGTCTTTCCTCATCAGTGAAGGCGAGAGCAATGTTTGCTTCGTCATATTTTCTGTATTTAATGTTTGAATGGCCTGGCTGAGTCTGTCCGACTTTAGTGGCCTTTCCCTTAAATATTAAGATGCTTTGACAATCTAGCCACAGGGGTTGCAAGCCAGTTACTTCTGTGCCGGTCCCAAGCCCGGATAAATAGAGAGGGTTGCGTCAGGAAGGACATCCGGCGTAAAATTAGTCAAACTTGAACCATGCGAGTCGTTCAAAGAAACTTCATACCGGATCGGTCGAGGCCCGGGTTAACAACGACCGCCACCGGTACTGTTGACTTACAGGGTGCCGGTGGAAATTGGGCTACTGTTGGTCAAAATAGGAGAGGAGGCAGAAGGGTGCGTGAACAGAGAGAGAAGAGGAAGGGCAGGAGCATAGACCTGAGAATAGGGACTCTTAACGTTGGCACAATGACAGGGAAAGGCAGAGAGCTGGCAGACATGATGGAGAGAAGGAAGGTAGATGTACTGTGTGTGCAAGAGACGAGGTGGAAGGGCAGCAAAGCACGTAGTATTGGAGGAGGATACAAACTGTACTACCATGGTGTGGATAGGAAGAGAAACGGGGTAGGAGTGATCCTGAAGAAGGAGCTGGGGAGCAATGTGCTAGAGGTGAAAAGAGTCTCAGACAGGGTGATGAGCTTAAAGCTGGACGTTGAAGGGGTGATGGTGAATGTAGTCAGTGGGTATGCTCCACAAGTGGGCTGTGAATTAGAAGAGAAGGAGAGATTCTGGAGTGAGTTTGATGAGGTCATAGAGAGTATTCCCAGAGGGGAGAGACTGGTTGTTGGAGCAGACTTCAATGGTCATGTTGGTGAGGGGAACAGAGGTGATGAGGATGTGATGGGCAGGTTTGGTGTGAAGGAAAGGAACCTAGAAGGACAGATGGTGGTAGACTTTGCTAAGAGGATGGAAATGGCTGTAGTCAACACTTACTTCCAGAAAAGAGAGGAACACAGAGTGACATACAAGAGTGGAGGTAGGAGTACACAGGTGGACTACATCCTATGTAGACGAGGCCATTTGAGAGAGGTTAGTGACTGCAAAGTAGTGGTAGGAGAGAGTGTAGCCAGACAGCACCGCATGGTGGTGTGTAAGATGACGCTGGTGGTCAGGAGGAAGAAGAAAGAGGAAAGACAGAACAGAAGACCAAGTGGTGGAAGTTGAAGGATGAAGGAGCTTGCGAGGAGTTCAGGCAGAGATTGAGACAGGCTCTGGGAGATCAGGAAGAGCTGCCTGATGACTGGGAAACTACAGCAGAGGTTATCAGGGAAACAGGTAGGAAGGTGCTGGGTGTTTCATCTGGTAGGAGGATAGAAGATAAGGACACTTGGTGGTGGAATAAGGAAGTACAGGACTGCATCCAGAGGAAGAGGTTGGCAAAGAAGAAGTGGGATCTAGAAAGGACTGAGGAAAGTAGACAGGAGTACAAGGAAGTGCAGCGCAGAGTGAAGAGGGAGGTGGCAAAGGCCAAACAGAAAGCATATGATGAGCTGTATGACAGGTTAGACACAAAGGAAGGAGAGAAGGACTTGTACAGGCTAGCCAGACAGAGAGATGAGATAGGATGGGAAGGATGTACAGCAGATAAGAGTTATAAAAGACAGAAATGGAAATGTACTAACAACCCAGGAGAGTGTGCAGAGAAGATGGAAGGAGTATTTTGAGGAGCTGATGAATGAGGAAAATGATAGGGAAAGAAGGGAGGAGGATGTGGATGTTGAGAAGCAGGAAATAGCAGACATTAGTAGGGAGAGGTGAGGAAGGCTCTGAAGAGGATGAAGAGCGGAAAGGCTGTCGGTCCTGATGATGTGCCTGTAGAAGTGTGGAAGTGTCTAGGAGAGTCAGCTGTAGAGTTCTTAACCAGTTTGTTTAACAGGATTCTAGAGAGCGAGAAGATGCCTGAGGAGTGGAGGAAAAGCATTCTGGTGCCGATTTTCAAGAACAAGGGGATACGCAGAACTGCAGCAACTACAGGGGAATAAAGCTGATGAGCCACACAATGAAGCTGTGGGAAAGAGTAGTGGAAGCCAGGCTTAGGAAGGAGGTAGAGATTTGTGAGCAGCAGTATGGTTTTATGCCCCGTAAGAGCACCACTGATGCCATTTTTGCTTTGAGAATGTTGATGGAAAAGTACAGAGAGGGTCAGAAGGAGCTGCATTGTGTCTTTGTGGATTTAGAAAAGGCATACGACAGGGTGCCGAGGGAGGAGCTGTGGTACTGTATGAGGTTGTCGGGAGTGGCAGAGAAGTACGTCAGAGTAGTCAGGACATGTACGAGAGGAGTAAGACGATGTAATAATAAAAAATTATAATAATAATAATAATGAGTATTTGTAAGGCGCTTTCACAGTTTTAAGTCTCAAAGCGCACATGTAAATATGGGAAATGATGCTTTTTATTCAATTTGTCCTCTGGATTGTTGATGTTGACTAAGTGGCTGGGTTTTGACAAGACAAAGCAAAAGCAGCGAGAAGCACATAACGCAATAGTGGCCAGGTAAAAAAAACTCTTTAACGAGGAAAAAATGGGGAGAACCCGGTCACGTGCCAGTTCTCGGCATTCTAACATACACAATCAGTGCGTTGGTTGTTCCGCGGTCATTTAATGATGATTCTGGGACAGATATTCCCTCCTCAATGGGGAAAGAGGGGCTCCACTTCTCCAAGCCAACAGCGTCATCAGGTCCACAGAGGTCGAGGAAGCACCACCGATGATTCCGAAGCTCTAGGAGATTCACGAGGGTGAGATGTGCTGTAGGCCAGACAAGAAGAGTTCAGGGTGGAGGTGGGACTACATCAAGGATCAGCTTTAGTCCCTTTTTGTTTGCTATGCTTATGGACCGGTTGACAGATGAGGTCAGACAGAAATCTCCCTGGACAATGATGTTTGCAGATGACAAAGTGATTTGCAGCGAGAGTAGAGAGCAGGTGAGGAAGAGCTAGAGAGGTGGAGGTTTGCTCTGGAAAGAAGAGGCATGAAAGTCAGTCGTAGTAAGACAGAATACATGTGTATAAATGAGAGGGGGCAGGGTGGAGGAGTGAAGTTACAGGGGGTGGAGGTGAAGAAGGTGCAGGAGTTTAAGTACTTGGGATCAACAGTGCAGTGTGATGGGGAGTGTGGAAAAGAGGTGAAGAGGCGAGTGCAGGCAGGATGGAGCGGGTGGAGGAGAGTGTCAGGAGTGTTGTGTGACAGAAGAGTGTCAGCTAGACTCAAGGGAAAGGTGTACAAGACAGTGGTGAGACCAGCTATGCTCTATGGCTTAGAGACAGTGGCAGTGAGAAAGAGACAGGAGGCAGAGATGGAGGCAGCAGAGATGAAGATGTTGAGGTTCTCCTTAGGAGTGACGAGGTTGGACAGAATAAGGAACGAGCACATCAGAGGAACAGCTCACGTTACTTGTGTTAGCAACAAAGTCAGAGAGGCCAGACTGAGATGGTTTGGACATGTGCAGAGGAGGGATAGTGAATATATAGGTAGAAGGATGTTGGAGATGGAGCTGCCAGGGAAGAGGGCAAGAGGACGACCAAGAAGAAGATATATGGATGTTGTAAGAGAGGACATGAGGTTGGCTGGGGTCAGAGTAGAAGATACTCAAGATAGAATGAGGTGAAAAGGAATGACTCGCTGTGGCGACCCCTGATAAGGGAAAAGCCGAAAGAGAAGTAGTAGATTAAGATGCTTTGACAGCTGTGATTCTGTTCAATTGGTCCGGACCAAGGGCAATAAATTATACATTGTTGCATTTTACTTGCATTTCGGTCAGTTCACACCACAATTATTACTCTCGTCCAAACCGAACCAAAATGCAATAAAAAAAAAACAATATAAATAACAACAATATATAAAAATGTGGTCCAAAATATAGAAGGCAAGAAACGGTTTAAATATAATACAAGATACAAGATCAAGAGCACAAGAAAAGAGCAATTGACCAAATATACATTGACAGTGTAAGTATACACACGCACACACAAACATTTACATTTCGAGTGACACCTGCATACGGGAAGCGCGCTCTGCACACGACATTTGCTCAAATGGACAGCGCCGCATTCAGTAAAAAAATGATCGAATGACTTGAAATGAATCATTCACTTTCTCGCGTTCTGCCGCGTCAGTTAAAATAAACTTCCCATCACTAATCTCCAACACTGCCTCCTTTGGTTGTTTACCGGTTTCTTTATTTTTCTGCTGATGATCCGGCGCGCCCCCCACTTTGAGAACCACTGCATTAATGGCATATTAGAGTTTTTATTTTGGTACTGTGCAGTTCACAATTCCCACCTACAGACAGCTTTAGAGTTTAAGAAAACAAAAGTTCGTATTTGATGTATATTGGAGCGCATCAGTCATCAATTATGCCAACAGCGCTGTTTGCTTGTGTCCCCCTGCAGGTACTTTGAGGCAGTGCAGGCTAAAGAGCAGCGCCGGCAGCAGAGGCTTCGTGTCCACACAAGTTATGATGTGGAGAATGGGGAGTTCTTGTGCCCTCTGTGTGAGTGTCTGAGCAACACCGTCATTCCGCTGCTGCCGCTTAACAAGACCCCCTGCAGGTACTGCTGTAATCCTTATTTACCCATCAGAACGATATCTTTATTTACAAGCACACAGGCAGGAGCGTATGATTGTGATTTGTGTGGCAGCTCATTTCGTCCACGTGCCAGGAGACGAGATAACACATGCCCGCGCGCTTCGTAATACAGTGGCACGTGGAGCGGCACGATACACTGTGTGTATAAACTGTGTGTATAGTTTATATTTATTGGTTTAGCGCCGGACTGTTAAAGATCTAACAGTCGCACGCTTGTGGAATCAAAGCGTGTCTGACCTGATTATGGTTTGTTTCGTGGCTTGTTTGTTTGTCTGCTTTAATCGTGGTGCCCTTGATCAAGGCTCTTAACCCTAGTTTGTCATTGTGCTTTAAGTCAATTTGGTTAAGAGCATCTACTAAAATACCAGTTAGTCATTTGTAATCTACAGTGAGGCCTAATTGACACTTTTCATGTGTTTAAATGCAAAGCGATAACATTTGTTGTTGTGTGATCCCTCCTGATTAATGTAATACTCTGGATTATTCTGAAATTGATTTCAATCTGGTCCTGCCAAACTTGAACAGACACATACTTACACTTTATAATTACTTACCGACACAAACACACTTTATAGCACACTTTGGAAAAAACATGTTTGGAAAAATGTCATTTTTCATGCGTGTCATTGTCTTTAGTTTTACTGTGATGAAATACAAATGCTGAATACAACTTGCTGAATACAAGTGTTAGCTTTAAGTGGTGAGAAGCAATGAGGTGGCTGTTGAATTCCTGCAACCTGCTTTTTTATGAATCCGTACAGGAGACGTTGTCTTGCTTTCACTGGACTGCTCTGATTGCCATTGAATAATTTTTTGCTTTAAAAAATTGCTTATGTTCACACTGCAGATATTGTAGATACAAGCACTCACATTGTCTTGCGTTATGACCCCAGTCAGAAGTCAGATTCTTAGTGAAGCCTCGAAAGAAAGACCAGAACTAAGATCTCTGATCTTAAAAAATATTTAATATTATAGTATAGTGCAGCTAATAATTAAAAATGTCTATTTATCTGGGTAACTGCAGTAAATTTGGATTTTTGAAGAGGTTTGTGTGTTTGTTTGCAGTGCGGAACAGCCTGATCTGAGCCAGTGGCTGAGCATCACCTCGCAGCAGACGAAAGCCCTGCTCTCCGCGCACAGGAACAACAAAGCCAGCGGTGAGAAACCACAAACCTTCAAACATACGTGGATTTCAGTCACCTTCTTATTTCCTGAAAGATGAAGAAGTGTGGTTCATTTTTCACAGGTACTGATGCTGCAGATGAGACCAATCCTGCCAGTGATTTGTCTTTCCCTGATGGCTTCAAACTGGACTACACTCCAAAGTACGACAACACTCAGAAATCTCTTTAAAGGGTTTGTAAAGCACACATGTTTCTCAAACAGGAACCCCTACTCAAGCACCATAAAGGAGATGTTAACCACGTTTGGAACGGCGACGTATAAAGTCGGTCTTAACGTGCATCCCAATGAACAGGACTCTCGTGTGCCAATCATGTGCTGGGGAAGCTGCGCTTACACCATTCAATGCATAGGTGAGTGTCACTTGTTCTTAAAATGTTTTATTTAGTTTAAATATAGAAAGTTGACGTGCATTGTTCGCTTATGTGCTTTAGTTATTGTATTTGCAAAAAATTTTATTCATTAGATCCTTTTTATAGTGTGAATTGCTGACTCTGTGATAATTATGGTATAATGTTCATTCTTTATCCATTCTTTTCTCACAGAGAAATTGTTGGTGGATGAAGAGAAGCCCTTATTTGGAAGTTTACCTTGCAGACAGGTAAATGTGTTCAAATGATGCATGTTTTTCTGTAGATCTTGTTTTTGACTGGGATTTTGTTTTGTAGGATGACTGTTTGAGCTCTTTGGCCCGGTTTGGTTCTGCCTGTTGGACTGTCTCATCTCACACTTCAGTACAAAATCACTTTATTAGACTGTTTGCTGGTAAGACTCTGGTTGATGCGGTTGTGACTGAGATATTATGCTCTAGCTTTAAACTTTACATATGTGTGCAGTTCTTGTTCCTGATTCTCATGTGGAGAACACTCCATGTATTCTGGATGTAGACATGTTCCATCTTTTAGTAAGTATAAGTGATTTTGAAAATATTTAGCTATTGACTTTTGCTCAATAATGGCGTGTTGTTGAACAGGTGAGCCTGGTTCTGTCCCACCCGGCTATTCTCTGCCTTGATTCCACTGGACTGAGTGCAGATGCTGCACAATTGAACTTCTTACAACTGGTCACCGTTGCTCAGATGGTTCAGATTCTACTGACTTCCATACCAGGTCAGAGTCTTAAAGGACATGCACCAGTCTTACAGTATGTTTACACTTGTCATTATTCCTGTCATCAGAGGAGAACCGGATGGATCAGGAGAGCGGAGAAGTGGAAAGAGAAGAGGAAGAGAATGTCTGTAAATTCTACAACACTCTCAGAGATCTTCTGGGCAGGTAAGACAACATGCATAGATTATATAGCACATATAGAATTCAGAATTATAAATGAATAAATTGATTTTGGTAACCAAACCTAAATTAAGAAAAACAACATTTTTCTTTCCACTAAATGCTGATTGCTTTTGTGTTTTAGCAGCCTGATTGAGGTGAGCTCAGGCTGGCATCTTTGGCGCTGCATGAAAACAGGAATCCTGCCTTACCTGAGAGCCGTCGCTCTCTTCTTCCACTATCTCAACGGAGCACCAGCGCCACCAGAGTTACATGGTATGTGTCCGTCCCCAAAACATGCCATGATGCGTCTGCTCTGCTCTAATGCTTGTGTTTTCAGCCTTAAGTTCAGGGGAATGGGAGGCTCTGTGTGGATTCCTGTCATTGCCCTCCAACCTTTTTCAGCTCTACTATAATAACCAGGAGCTGATGAAGCCTCTCCTGCAAGGGTAAAGTCACTGTCCAGAACAGCTAATGTGAGCGATGACTGCTGTTGTCTGACCGCAGTAGTTTGTGTTGTGTAGGTGGTGTGCTCACCCGGGTCTGCAGTCTCGACTTCAGAGGAAAGCAGCTCTCATCAGGTTAGTCATCCACACTGACTGATCTTCAGCTAGTGGAACTATTCTTTGGTCAATAAAAACGACCAATTTTTTTTTAGCCCTTTACTACTTTTTCAGTACTTCACACTTCAATTAATACACAATATGTATACGTGTGTGTGCGTGTGTGATAATTAAAAATTGCATAAACTTATATTTTATTCACAAACAATTATATACGTAAACCACTTTAAATGTATAAAGTGAGATATATTATGCCAAATATTGGCTCATTTGGATTTTATGTAAGCTACACATTCCCAAAAAAGTATAAGAGGTTTTATCTTTTTGGAATAAAAAATAACCTAAGATGCAACATTTCCAGTTCAAAAACTTTAAAAATGTGCCAGTTTTCTGATTTTTTTTTTTTTTTTTTTTTTTTATAAATACATATATATTTTTTACACTCACCTTTTGTACAGTGTTCCTTTTGTATTAGTTTGTGTAGAAAAGTCCAAGTACTTTGGTAAAAATAAAGTGGATGTAATTGTGCTCATCAGTTTTGCTTAATCCTTCAGATTTCCTAGAGAGTCCAATCATCTGATCGAGTTGCCTGAAGACTACAGCGCTCTGATCAACCAGGCCTCCAGCTTCACGTAAGCCAATGCCACGCCGGGAAAGACTCGGATCCGAGGCCTTCATTGGCTCTTCTGTTGATCTCACAGATGTCCTAAATCAGGAGGGGACAAGTCGCGCGCACCCACACTGTGTCTGGTGTGTGGCACCATGCTGTGCTCTCAGAGCTACTGCTGCCAGACTGAGCTGGAGGGCGAGGACGTGGGCGCCTGCACTGCTCACACCTTCATTTGTGGGGCCGGAGTCGGCATTTTCCTCAGGTTGGTACCAGCGGCTTTAGAAAATAATTTGTGGTGAAATAATTCTTTCTTTGTGGATCCAGCAATTGCAATGACAAAATTTTAAAGAAAAAACAAAACAATATATGAAATATGCAATAAGCATATATAATAAATAAGCAGGTTTTTATTAACCCAAGTTCTTGAGCTTCTAAAATTAGAAAAGGGGGTGCTTATACAATATAAATTAAAATGTAAATATATTATAATGGTGGTAATATAGATATAAACCACATAAGAATAAACTTGAAAGCGGGAATCAATGTAGTAGTTAAAAACATTTTTGTACACATTTTACCGACTGTGACATTGTGCCATATTTTATTTATTTATTTATTTTTTTTTTTTATTGTTTTAATTCTGTATCGGTTGCATGTGTGTTAAAGAAATTACAGGATCTGCATTTTTATCATGATTATGGATTGTCACATTTACAATAACCATAATAAAATGACTGGCCAAGTTGTTTCAATTGACATTAACATTTTCACTTTTCCATCCTGTCCTGTCGTGTGTGTGTCCCAGGGTTCGGGAGAGTCAGGTTCTGTTCCTTGCTGGTAAAACTAAGGGCTGTTTTTATGCTCCTCCATATCTTGATGACTACGGAGAAACCGATCAAGGGCTCAGGTAGGTTCTCTCACACTTCACTTTTCGGATGGCTTGTATGCACAGCACAAATTCCCACTATGGTTCCTGCACTTCCCTTGCTTTCATTTTCTTAGACGGGGAAACCCTTTACATTTGTGCCAAGAGCGCTACAGAAAAATCCAGAAGCTGTGGCGCCAGCACAGCATCACAGAGGAAATCGGCCATGCCCAGGAAGCCAATCAGACTTTGGTGGGCATCGACTGGCAGCACCTGTGAAGACACGCGACACTTTCTTACTCCACGAGGGGACCCGCACAGCAGGGCCCAAGGGGGTCACGGGGCTCCCGAGGGTCTCGCTCTTCCTCCACCTCTTCCTTTCTGACAGTGGACGGATGCATGACCTTTCATTTCCTTTTCTGAGATTTTTCTCTCCACTTTTGTTTTAAAATGAAATTATACAGATGTTTAAGAACCGACACATAGCCACGGTATCAAGGCCCAGACCTTGTGGGTTCTTCTGCAACATAAGTATCGCAGTAGGAATGCTTTTTCATTTTGGCTTCATTACTTTTTCACACAATCACGATTGGCATTGCGCTGAACGGTGGCGCTGGTCAAGCACAAAAGTCCCTCAGCGTCCATCACGGTCATCATCGCCCTGGTTGTCATCGAGGTGAAGTGCTCGGTGGAGAAGCTGCTTGAATGGCTTTGCGTCTGTTTGTCTGTGCGACTGTTTTGTATGTTTATAACATGATGGATTTCTCACAGCGGTGCATTTTTACCGTTGCTTTTACCTGTTCTTTTGTGCCGTGTGCTATTTATGTTCCTTGCGAGAGTTTGTGTGTCGTGTTGAACATTGATTTGTGGGATCATCTCATCTGATTTGTGTGTGTGTGCTGTGTCTTGTGGTCATTTATTTCCAGTTTCTCTCGGCTCAATCAGCTGCAAAATTGCATATCTTTAGTTTGAACCCAGACCAATTCCCTGCAAACCGGCCTCATGCTCAGACTTTAGCGCATCAACACAGGACACATGATTTTTATGCCCATTTGCTGAGACGCGTCCAGTGTATCACATCGCACACTGACTTGTTAATATGTGAATTCTTGTATAAATGGCTACATTGTACTATATTGTAAAACATTAATAAAATAAAAAGATCAAAAGCCATTTTTTGTGTTATGGACTATTGTTTCTCAAAGTGTGCATTTTGTTTCAGCTTAGTTCATGTAAAATAATTACATATGTTTTAGTCTCTTAAGTATGTTTTTGTCGCTTTCTGCTCTTACTGCAACATTTCAATACACTCAACAGTTTTTTTTTTCCCCTCACGTTCACTCCTTTCTCCACCTCAGTCTTTCTTTTTCACACAAACTCGACAATGTCATAACATTATTAATTATTTGGTCTTTTTTTTAATTATGTATGATTCAATATCAGTTATGATTCACAAAATCAGATATATGTATCATTTTATGATAGGTATATTTAAGAACGTTATTTATGTATGACGCATTTATTCGTCAAAAATATTGTCCCTTGTGACAATATAAATACGTTGATAATAATACATTTGGACAAGTGACCGCTTGATATACAGAAGAACTTTCTATTACCTGACCATAAATTGCTCGTCATACTTTTTTCACATACCATAATTTTAGTATGGATTTGAGTCAAAGTCAAATTGTAATGGAAGTCAAATTTATTCATGCATTAGCTGCTTGTGTCTCAGTGCCGGAGCATTTTTACCTGGTGGGGGTAAAGCTGATTAGATGCTCTTATGTCTTCAGGACCGGAGGAAATTCTAGATGACAGACGCCTTATTAATCTCTCACCGTTTACACACCTTAACTGAGCCGAGATCATCCAATCATGAGCTAGAATGGATTTAAACTCATATTTCTGCAGCATCTGTTCAGAAGTACACTTCAGATAAGAGTCGAGAAACTTTGTTTCTAAAGTGTGTGTTATTCTTTTTGGCAATTTTCCCACAACATTGTGAATGTTTTTAGCAAAAGCTAGAACAAAATGAGCGCATGATAGGCTTTAACCTACATGATAAATATTGCCATTTCCAGCCTGCAAGAACAGTCAATATAAAGTGGCTTCGACAATCACATAAGTGTCTTCTGAAAACGACGCTAAACAAGGCTCTTGGCAACAGCATAATCCATCCTATAGATATAATGATGTTGCAGTTAAATGTTGGAATAGATTCTGACTTTCATCCAAAGGTGTTCTGAGGATCACAGAGAAATCCATTTTCTCCTCATCCAATCAGATAAAGTCTGCGCAAACGGTGTTCACCCGTAACCAGTCCTACAGCCGTCACCTCGCTTTCACTCCTTATGTTTAAATCGCTTAAGTCGCCTTATAGTCTTTCAGTCTAAAGACTTTAAAGAAGCAGTTACACGCCCTGCTGAAGCTGGTCTCAAAGTATTATTTCTTCAAGTAAGTCGACAAGAAATCACTGGGAGTGTAGAAACTCTTTAAACAACTTTATCACAAAATCGAGTTTCTTATACAAGTCTACAAAGAGTAAACATTACTGCAGGATGAAAATGTTCAGAAAATTCAAAATGTACTCAAAACAGAAGAATAGCAAACACAACTGATTGGGTTTCCTGGAGATCAATCACACGCAGTTGAACCCAAAACCTAAAATCCTTTTTTCATAATGTTTCTAGTGATTCCGAAGAGTGCAAAATTCTGAGGCAGAAACCTTTACAGTTTGTTTAGGCTGATTTTTAACCCGATATCTACAGACGCATATTGTCGTGGTGTTGGACGGCTCTCATGCCTTTTTGAAGCCTGTAAAAGGCCTTTCTTGGTTGAATTGTGTCACCGTTTTGTTCCTTTAAGGTTTGGGAGATTTCAAGTTGAAAAGCTGCCATGTGACCCTTCAAACAAGTGATAGACTTAAGGTGAAATCAGTCACCAGCAGAGATGTCGGGTTAAAGATCTACTTAAGCAATAAATCATCTGGAAAAATATGGGCCAACGTTTATTCTACACACACACACACACACACACACACACACACACACACTGCGGACCACGAGTCCTGTCTGATTTGAATATTCTATACTCATGAAGTGGTCTAAACAATACACTCTTCTTTTTAATTTCTTACAGTTTCAAAAAATAAATCCATGTATACCCATTTCATTTATTTACAATGTAGCGTGTAATTCACTTCAGTTGGACCTTCGCTTAAAAAAACGCAAATATATTGATCTTGTGCGTGCAGGTACACGTTGGTAAGGAGAATAATTCTAGATTTCCTTCTCCCTCATGGGAGTCTTCTCTCTCAGCTTTCTGCAGGGGTCGCCTCCGCATCCCCTTCCTGTACCTGGTTGCCTTTGCACAATGACTTGACCTTTGTCATGATGCTTGAAAGTGTTTCCTTCACGCCTTTCTCCAGCAGCCAGCCCTCGCTCTCACATTCAGGATTCTCGGGGTCTGTCAGCGTTTCAAGAGCAGTGCTCAGGTACTGTAACCCAACCGTCACGAGGCCCTGCAATGTAGGTTTAGATGAAAAACAAAACCAAACTGGTTCACAGATTCAGGATCTATCTCTTCGATCCTAATATCAGTCATGTCTCAATAAAGGCAAATCAACAAATAAGGATCCTGTACAACCAAAGGCTTGTCCTTTATGTGAATGTTTAATTGTGATGTTAATAAAAATGTGTCGTTCTGATTTGAGGGTGCAAGACTAAAACTCCCGCCGTTGATTAAACTTGTGATGCCGAAGCAAAAAGAGTTAAATCAATTATGCAATTCATTAATCTTGTTCTTTCTAGGCTATTTATAGGACTGTTTACGCACCCGCTGACCTTATAATCTATAGGTGGACTTTATCTACCAACCAGTTTACTACTTCTTTGACTAAGAGCTTGCGAGTGTCATGTTTGGGTTTCGCTTTCTCACCTACCTCGATAGCAATGAAAAGCAGCACAAAAGCACCAATACTGTTCATCATGCCTCCATAGTAGGTAACCAGAGCTTCACGGCAGCCTCTGGTCCAGATGTTTAGGTCTTCAGTGTGGTGGTCGTAGTCATAGTGAGCGGAATTGTTGGTCAGGTGATGCTGAATGCATGGACGAGGAGAGCCAGGGTTGCAGCAGCTGAAGGGAACGCTGTCCATCAAGAATTTGCCTTCTACGTTGCTCTGCACACGACTTTGAAAAAATGAAAAAAAAAATACGATCTGTCAGAGCAGTTATTCACACAAGAGTTTCACTTGTATTGATTGTGATGGCCACTGAACTCCAGATGAGGCCAATGAGTGTTCATTCAGAGGTGTTTTATGAATAATCTGAATGGTAAGTTGATAAGACCATGGCACGTCATGTAGTTCATGAGTCTGTTTGACGTCGGTGCCTTTTCTTTTTTGACCATCCAGACATCTACCTAGATGCTATCAAAACATAGTCATGGAGTGTTGCAACACAGCTAGTCTTTTGGTTAACATCTTTAATGTTTTGTTATATCGGTCTGGGAACACTACTTGATGACTTACGTTCTTGTCCAAGTACCAAAGAGCTAAGTACTTTGACGGTAACCACACACTAAATGTTTGGATAAGCCTCCTTGTTCTTGGAAATGAGACTTCTACTCTAGATGCAAGCGCAATGGAATACAAATGGAATTTACACATTTGCCTAAGTGTTTTCCACTTGTTTTCTACTTCCTTTCAAACTTTACCTCCTACCTTGTTGGCCTGCTCTTAATACTCACTCTTTAATCTCATCATTGCTGAAGTCCAGGTAGCGGTTGCTTATCCACTGGATCTCAAACCAATCTTTGTAGTTGTTGTTGCCACAGCAGCGGAACTCAATCTGTGTCATATCCAGTGTTCTCTTCATAAAGCATCGGCCTGGTGTGTCAGTGTCTCTGTAGAACTTCATCCCATTCTTCAGACCTTCTGCCAGAGCAAAGTGCAGGGAGATTTGCATCAGGAAGCACAGGAGAGCCGTGACCAAAAGGACGACGCAGAAAACCACACATCCCACCATGTAGTTCTTCAACATGGGTTTCCATTTGATGTACTTGGTTGTGTCAAGGGAGTCGTGGCACACTTTGCCACCAAACGCATTAATGCCACAGGCTGCCAATCCCACCAGAATCAGCACGTTGGGTACAAAATGACTCTCGTTGTTATCCATCATTTCACTCCTTTTGCGCAGCTCAATCTTAAAAAAGATTCCCATGCTAAAGATAAGAATTCCAGCCATGACCGAGAGCCAGTACAAGAGCCACAGTGCTTGGGCCAGCTTGACCCGCTTGGCCAAATCAAACTTTACAGGCATCAAAGCCATGATTCAGTTCTTGAGTCAAAATTTTCACAAGTAAATAACAGTTGGGGTTGAATGTTTCTTCTTTTTTTCTCAAATCCAGAGAACCTTCTTCGAAAGCATTGTAGTTTAGAAGCTTAGTTTAGTAATCTCTGGCTGACGACGGCTACGGAACATGGTACAGCAAGGATTCCCTTCATTATTCCAATCTTTGCCAAGTAGAAATCCAAAAAGTCCATATTGTTGGCAGCCAGAGGCTTCAACCTCTGAATTTTGCTCAAATCCACTCAAATTTACCAGTTGGGGGTTGTGTGGCGACTCACGAAGGTTTCGTTCCCTGCAAAAAGGGAGCCTGGCTGAGTAGCTGTGTGATTGTAGAATCAAGTTCCTCTACGTCATTCTAAAGCTCACTAATCAGCGCTGATCCCATTTGCAGATGATCCGAGCGCTCTAATCCTTTATCTTACGCTGTAATTGGTTGGATACTTTAGCATCAGTTTCCTCTTTTACCCGCTGGTATTGCTAGGTGCAGTTAGACAGTCGGAAGTATGTTGCAACTGATTGGCCAAGCGTCAGTCTGAAAGTAAAAGAAGTATTTGTCTGGAACTTTTCGCCATGATACCACTCGTATCCCTTCAGTCAGTTTATTGACTAGTGCTTCAAACTTATTTGAAAGAAAAGTTTGACAAACTTGCAAAAAGACTTTGGTCAACCCTATTTTTAATAGGGTTAATAATAGGTAATAATTAATTCTGAAGTAGAGTCCCCTAGTCTTGGCCATTTGTTAAATATTCTTTTCAATTTGAGATTATTGATTCTGCAACTAACTTGCTTCTTCTGAAAAACCAATGGAGATTGTTAAATGGGTTTCAAATAAGGCCTCTTACTTCAGCTTGGGATCAGGGTGAAAGGTCACAGTAAAGAGCGTTTATTAAGCAGGGATGCCTTGAGCCCAGAGATTGGCTTTGGTCTACAGGCAAATCACAGGCCATAGAAAGGCCAGGTAAACCTGACTGATGTGTTCATCCAATCTGCACAAGATGAAGTACAGGTAAGACTCTTATCGCCCAGACATGTAATTGTATATTTCCAGTTATACCTCAAGCATTTCCATGTAGCGGTGTCTCGAGAATTTACAGAACACACCGCTGTTCAGTTTTCAAAGTCCTGACAGTTCTTGTTTCTTCAATTCTATACAAACCTAAAAGCGTACTGCAAAGGACCATGTTATAAATGTAAATAAATAAGTTCAGCTTAAGAGTTAAACAGGTGTGCTTAATACAATAACGAAGATTTAATTAAAAGCCTGCATGCGCTGTCCGTTTGTTGACAGCCGTGTTCAGATTTTTACAATTGGCTAAAATTTATTTTACTTTAAATAATTTGAAACCTTTACTGTAGCTTTGGCTTCTATGTTGAAAACATTTGTAAACTAAGTTTGTAAAGTGTCATCACGTTTGTCTTTTCTGTGGAAAAAAACATGTAGATAATATGGATAAACTTGGTTGTAATACTGTACATGCTTATAATAACCATAGTGTTTGTATTATAGGCCTTACAATGATTTACTTCCCCACAACAAGGAGTTTGGACATATTTGGGCCAGTAACACTCAAAACTACATCAACTATAAAACTAAAAAAGCAACTTAACAGTAGCAAACACTAAAGGTCTAGTATCACTATTAAGATAAGATTATCTTTATTGTCATTGCTTTGTTTTTTTGTGATCTTTTTTATCCTATATTTTTCCACAGTAGTATTAACATGGTATCAAATGAAACCAGTGAGCTGCTTAATTTAAGGAATTAGGTTTTTGTTGAGCTGACCATCAGTGCTTGTTGATTTTCTCCAGACTGCGATGTGTGTCGGAACAATTAGCTCAGTTAGCCTTTAGCATGCCGAGCAAATCAATATTCGGTGTTCACAGCTAACCCTATTTGCTGCGATCGCAAGGCTGTATAATCAGTAGTGAACATTAAGTCCTCGGCCACTTTGCCTAAGGCTGGTCAAATACCTAAACATTCTGGCTGAGAGGCAAAAGGGGAAGATTAGGCCTTTTGCTGGATTGACCCCTAGTCTCATGTTGGGTCCCTTTTAAGAGCAATCGACCTGCCCTTATAGGCTTAAGCCTGAAGAATGAGCTAATTGGTGGAAAGGTAAAATTGCTTTGCAGCTGCATCAATGGTTTACGGGTGGGCATCACCCCAGGAATTAGTGTGCGTTGGTCACATGTGACAAGATTAAAGTGACGAATAGGATTTCCTTGTCTTACTGTCTGATCCATTTACAGCGACATGAAGGCAGTGGCAAAACAGCACGCGATGCATCTGCACAAGCATTGTTGAAAGTGCAAGCTTTTTGGTGTCTTTTCATTATATGGGATTTGTTCTTGATATTGGTTCTGATGTTCTAGTTGGATTGACTTATCATTTTGTAAGCAACTTAAAGAGGTGATGATGTTTAAATGTATTCATATTATTTGCTTAGTCCTGGTGTTCTCGCAATAAGTTGATCTTCTCGCTTGGTGAACTCTGCTGCCACTAGGAGGCAGGTCTGAGTATTGCCACATAAAACAAATTCTTCAGATTCTCTGTGCAAATTCATAAGGGCATAAGGGCACGCACGCACGCACCCACGCACGCACGCACACACACACTAATTAATTAATTACTACAGAAAATAATTTTACGATATATATATATATATATATATATATATATATATATATTTATATACACACACACACACACACACACACACACACACACACACACACACACACACACACTACATATATATATATATATATATATATATATATTATATATATATATATATAAACAAACAAACTCATGGACAGAGGGGAAAAACGATAAGTGACACGTGCAGCTCTGCGGAGGAAAAACGGGCGATACCGAGAGTTTAATAACAAGCAGAAAGGCATTAATGCGTCACGACCTCATTGGAAGCAGATGTGTGATTTATTTTTACAGGCTGGTAGTTTTGTTGAAACTGAAGCTTAACTCTTCTCACGTTTTCTTTTATATCATTGCACGACTGAAGAACAATTTTTAAATCGTAAACTCACTTTTCAATTATCGTATATTTAATTTTATAGAATTGAACACAGCGGTCTTTCGTGTACAATAAAATGACTATAATGAATATAATAGGAGTTGCATCATAACTAAACAAGTTGTGCATTTGTGTGAAGCTCCGTGATAAATGTGTCCCAAAAATACACAATAAAACGTTACTAAGATGCCGTTACAGTTCGTTATTACATTGACTTAGTAATTTAAATGGACTTTAATTTGTGCGCCATATGTATTTCTGAGAGATGTTACGTGCATGTCTTGTGAAAATGTTGTTCATACACAAACCACTAGAGGGCGACAACGGCATTCAAATAATTTTCTCATTTTAATTTCTAGACTTTCGTCAAAAAAGAAAATCGCAAATAAAGTGTTTTAGGCTGGAATTGAAAGAGTCTTTTATAAAATTGTTACAATTGATTCCTTGATAGATTGAGGAGACGAGGAGTTAAAGCGGCCACTCACATGTGAAACACAGCAGCGTTTGACTGACAGTCTGATGGGAGGAAACTCGCCATTATTTAATCAATAGAATTGCATCAATTTGAGGTGAATTTGCGTCCAGTGAAAACAAACAGTCTAGAAGAGAGTCACTCCAGCCTGTCAGTCTGTTTCTAGCTCCGCCTGCATTACATCTAAGACCCACAGGGTCAAAGGTGAGAATGACGTAGCACAATTAAATAATACAAAAAACATGGGAAGATCCATCGTTAACATATCCATCTTTAGCTGTTAAAGTCAAGTTTAAATGATGACAATGTTTTAGTTAAAGTACAGTTTATTTAAAACACTGGATTGGTCTCTGAGCCGGTAAATGGTATACATATTCACAGAATTCGGTAATGATTCTCTTTACTGTTAATTCAATAGGTATATATGTAATTAATTTGTTTAATTTCGAGTGTTCCCCAGAGAACCCAATTTTTTATTCCACTTTAAATAATATTTAAAAATATCTTTCAAATTTTTAATTGAATAAAAAATGTCATCACATTCATGTCATTGTGAAAGCACACTCAAACCAATCTACACTCACATCTTGTGTGGAGCGGGATAACGTCACGTAAATCTTCTGCTTGTGAAAACTCTGCCTCATAATTTTACATTCCAAGATTTAAGGATGCGAAGTTTGTGTGATGAAACGGCTCCTTGTGAAGAGGATAAAATGCTCCCACTCAAGGGAAGCACATTCCTGCCTGAACTTCCCATCGGAGCCGAGCCGTCCCGTCCAGCTGCAACAACACACACACACGCGTCTCAATCACATCCCTGACACAAACTTCCCTTTGTGGGATTGTCAGATGTCGTCATAAAACCACTGCAGCGGAAATGTCCAGAAAAATCGAACGAAAAATGATGCAGAACTGCAACGCACTAGCACAACAACAGCTCACACACACACACACACACACACACTAAACTTCGAATGGTTTTGCATGGTTTTTAATGTATTTTTCAAATTTTAGATGAGGCCTCGTTTGTGGAAAACGAATTGCTGTTTTAATTCAGAAATTTAATAAGAATATCCACTTTCACCTAATGAACAAGAGATTGAACAAGACAATGAACAGATTAAAATGTCAAATTCAAATCTACTGAAGGCAATTTTGTTGCATCAAAATCAACCATGTTCCTTTGGATTGAACCACCCTCTCTAGTGTTGCGAACCCCGAGTTCTGCCGACTGATCCTCACGAGACGGTGGCGGAGTAAATCGCTGTCAGTTTCAGCCTCCAGACGTCTTATCTTCAGCCGAGACCTCGCTGTTGCACTTGACTGCTTTCCAAGAGATTTGTTTCGTTCTGAATTACACTTCTGCTTTGAGAAAATAACCACTCAATTGCCAGAAAGGGGCCTTGGAAAGGGACCCACCTTCGGGCCTCAGATTATATTCTTTGTCTCCGTTCCAAGATTCCATGGGCAGTGGGACGAGACGCAGAGGAGCAGAGATGAGACCAGCACTAGACTGAGATCCGCAGAGACGCACTGAAAGGCATTTACTCGCCAAACAATCACTCAGGTAAAGAGGGACTGTCAGAACTGGTCTGTCCATTCTGCTGACTACTAGTGGATGTGTACGTATCCTCGGCCCGTCGAGTGCAAACACAACTCTGACCCATCATCTTTGACTCAAGTAAGACCCCAACATTTACTAATTTGAATAAAAGTAGTAATATAGAAACTATATTGAGGATATACTATACACTTTATATTCTATATTCTATAACTTTCTATATTGTTATTTAACTATTTTCCAATCTGTATATAATTTTTCTTTGATGCTGCTGGTGTTTTCTCAGTGCTGCTGTAACAACGACATTTCCCCACTGTGGGACAAATAAAGGACTTTCTTATCTTACCTTATCTTATCTTATCTTAAACTATCTATGAACAAACATTGAACAAACATTGAACAACGGTTTGTTCAGTCTGACAATCTCGGTGAAATGTCAGTGTCTGAAAAATGACAAACTGTAACTTTGCTTGAATTGACACTAATCAGTTTTGGATGTTTTGTTTATGTTTGTTTGATTATTATTATTTTTAATTGCTGTGTATCAGGAAACAAGTCACCGTTTGGCTTCCTCTGATTGGCCAGTTAGTGCACATGCCAATATCAGGCCATGTGATATTACTACGTATCTTAAATGATAATGTTGCATTAACAATACATTGATACATTTCACATCTATCATTCACAGTATTTGATGCAGCTCTTCGTATTGCTCTGCTCTGATATGTTAGCATATATTTATACATTCTTTCACACATGTACACATCCATTTGCGGAATTTCAACTGAGACATTTCAAATGGACAGATAGTGTGTGCGCGCGTGTGTGTGTGTGTGTCTAGAGAGAGCAAGTGTGAGACTGAGAGCGAGCAAGCAAGCGAGGAAGAGAGCAGTAGTTAATAAAGAGAAAAAAGGCTTCTTTGTGACAGCGTGAGCCCTGATGATGCGTCCAGTCCCCCAGACTGACCTCTGCTCTTTATTAAAGTCAAATGTGCAGCAGGGCTGAACAAGCTTATCTCAGGCCTGTCACACGTGCACCAGCGCTCAGGCTGCAGCTGTGCTGTTGCGAAAAAGTTCTAAATCAACCAAATCTGCTTTTTCCTAAATGTCTTATTATTTCTTTATTTGCATACAGTAACTGTTACACTTCTACTACAGAGGAACGAGTCAGGCTGGACTTGGTTTTCTAAGATGCCTTGTTTTAGACTTTGCCCCGAAGAAATCCAGAGTTTTGCTTCTCGGTGCTGTTGTGTTTGGGAAAGGTTTCTCACTGTTAGGACAGGTATCTCACTCAAGTTTCTGGATCTCCTTGGATCTTCCAGCAGGATTTCCAATATCACGTGAGCAGAGGCAGTAATACTGTACCTGGAATGATATGGTTTGTCATGGCTAGTCTAAACAATCATCGTGTTCAAACTTCCCATGGGTTTCCGTGTGAACATAATGCAAAGTACATGTTTTGTATTTTATATGAGGTTATATATTATTTTTAACGATTAGAGCAATTGACTGAATAATTACATGGTCATTTTATATGTGTGTAGCTTGCCGGCTGAAAAAGTGTGGCCACCTCTGTCCTAGAGAGGCGCTCAGAGAGAAGTCTGCTAAGATGACCTGGTCCTCTTTTCCAAATGCCTCTCTGAGTCTGAGGAAGACCCTGGACATTTGGACTAGTCAGTGGGGCTTGGTCTTTATGCCGTTGGAACTAAATCCCTCTATGTTCCTGTCAAAAAAGCATCAAAAGAGATGTCAAAAGAGAAGCCATTCGGAGCTTCACTGCTTATTCTGCTTCTGTACGATCCAAACCCAGCTAGAAAAATGAATGGATGGAGCTTTTTTCTATTCTTATTACGGTATTATCAATCTTTAAATAAAAAAAGTTTTATTTTTTGCTGTACGGCAATAGTGTCCATACATTTTTCAAGGGCTCTTTTGTGTTTCGAAAAAAAGAAAAGGAAATTATATTGGTCTACTGTGAACTGAGGGTGAGAAGATGATGACAGGGCTTTCATTTTGGGGGGAAACTTAACCCTTATTACTGTTTTCTTAAATATTTATTTCAGCGGGACGAAAATCTCTGTCAGCGGGCAGCCATGTCCTCTCATCTTTTTTTTGAACGGTTGTTCTGTCTTTAATAAGCAATAGTGGTTCATTGGGCTGTTTCCTATAGACAGGATTAAAAGCCATTTTCCCCTTATTACATGCATGATTTGAACTGATCCCAGAAAAGCAAACAAGCGCGGTCCCGGTGGAGAGCTCCATGTTCAACTGCACTGAGAGCAGCTGCTTGAAGAGCTCAGGACACACAAAGCCACACTTTGTTCCTGAAGAACTAGTTCTGGGTTCGGACCTTTTCAGCGATGCCTTCAGTTTTCTTCTTAACATGACTGATATATGAACATCTAAATGGAGCTTCATTTGTTTGGTTAGTACTCCATCAGTAGGTTTGTTTTTTCATTTTGGCCCCAATCTCTTGAGATTTTGGAAAAGAGAACCTGGATCACACGTAAGCAATATTTAGAGAGCGATGAAAATGAGTAAAGTGAGGTTTTGGAGGGCAGACAGGTCAGTCATTTGCCAAAGGAATGAGGAGAAAGAGCATTCAGTGTGAGCAGTTTCGCCTTTATAGTATTTGACTTGGAGCAGCTTTGCTTTAGATCATCAGCAGATCTCCTGACATCTGCCAAAGAAATGTGCACCAAAAAATGAAAGAGGAGAAAGGGGGGAGGAGGAGAGAAAGAGAAAGTGCTGGAAGGTTTGTGTCTGCAGAGGAAGTGGTGAGAACGCAGAGACTCTGAGGAAATCAGAAAAGATGATTTCAGCAATGATACTCATACTGTAAGTGGATAAACATTTGCTTGCGGCGTAATTGCCTCTTTAATTCAGGAACTTCTGATTGAGCAGGAAGACCCTCTCATCATGAAAATAAATACATAAAATAAGTAGTTAACGGTTCTGTGACCTCTATTTTTTGAATTATACTGAATCTACTTATATAATTTGTCCAGATATGTATTCTATTTGTCTTCTTCATCAGGAATACTGTATAAGAACTGTTTGAGTCTACGGGGCAATGATAAAATGTTTTTTTCAAGTTTACACTTTGCAAAGTTTAAAGATTTTTACACGTATATGTCTGAATATTTTAAAATATTATCATTTAGCTTGTGAGCCAGTGAGTGATCCTATCCTCCATTGACCCTGTGTTTGCTATACTTATACTGCAAAAAAGAGAAGAATTTAACGTCAGATGCTGACCTTCAGTCCTGACACAGAATCCAAGGATGTTACTGCAAGCGCTTTCCAAGTTTAGAAGCTCATTATTCATCAGTGAGACAGGGTGTGTGCCACGGCAATGCCAGTGGAGCAAGTGCCAGGCCTTCAACCTCAAGCGCCGTGGATGTGCCAGTCTGTGGGTGGGCACTTCAGCTCTTGTGTTTATAGAGTTCAGTCACAGGACGATGCCTACAGGAGCATTTAACACAACCCTCGGGCTCTTTTCTCTCCATTTATAGACATAATATCCAAACAACAAGAACATTATTCATGAAGACGCCTCTATCTAAAGTCATTATGCTGCGCTAGAGTTGGACATTGTTATTTTTAATTGTAAAGTAGAATTATGGCTTATTTATAAGCCAAAAACATGCATTTCAGGTTAATCTGGCCGTGTGTGTGTGAGCGTGTATGGTGTGTATGCCCGGCTGAAGTGAACGCTGGCGCAGATTGGCTGCCGCTATTTCACCGGGCAATTGGTGTGTGTGTGTGTGTGTGTGTGTGAATGTTGTGTGTCGTGAAAGGCGCCAATAAATAAAACATTGAATGAATTAATTATTATACTTTTCTTGAGTAATTATTTTTACTTTTAATTATAACTTTTTTATGCAAATACCTGTGCTTTCTACTCTTTACATTTTTAAAACTAGCCGCGTTACTACTATTTCATTTCGGTTAGTTTTATTTCCGCATTGTCATTGATCGAAAAAATGTCAGACATCCTATTGTTTATATTTAGGACATTATTTCATACTATTTGTTTATTTATTTGAAATGAATCTAAGACTTTAAATAAAGTAGTAATAAAACAAATTATTTTGTTCCAAATTTAATTTAATTAAGTTAAGCTTAATTAAGTTATTTTTACACCATCGAAGCATGAGAAAGCATGTTCAAAATGTAGAAATACATTCTAGGAAATCAATTTGAAAAATTGCATGAATACCTGGACCGGATTTCTCTAAAAGTGGTAGGCTGTGAAATGTTGACATTTTGAGCTAGGTGAGATTTGAACCCAGGAACCTGGCACTAAGTAAAGCAATATAGCAATAATAAGTAAAGCTAAGTTTTTTTACTAATAAAACCTAGTCAACTTTGAATTTCTCAAAGGTTGGAATAGATTTTTTTCACTATTACAATACTAGTCATCATATTTTACACTTTGAATCACATGGTAATCCTTAGTAGCGTGCATATATGATTCTTTATTGTGAGCAGTTTAATAAAGTGCATTCATTTTGTAATTTTCAGTGTTCCAGAGGAACCTTGCTGTTTGTAAACTTAGGTTGAATGAGTTTTGAAGAAAAACAAGCGTCTAATCTTCAAGTACTGTATATGTTAAACTATGTTTAAGGTTTATTAGTTTGGGAGCAGAAAAACTGTCGAGCATCCTTTGGGAATCCTATGATGCTGCTAAATACACAAGTCTGCCACATTTTCATCTCCACGGCTCAAATTAGGGTCACACAGGTCTGGAATGTTTTGGGCAGAACGTGTTTCAAATGAAACCCAGAAGTCATTCAGATAAAAACATGACATCATAGTCACATGTGTCACATATGGACTTGGACGCTCAGCACACACTCCATAAAATCCCAAACACAGACCACAAGATCCGAAATGTTGTTCACATCAGTATCACCAACGTGAATTTACCACAGTAAAGCCTTTGCTGTTATTATTGTCATGAGTGTGTTATGGCTTTTATCCTCAGAGACTATATAAAGAAGTCTTTGTTTTAACAAAAATACCAACAAATACTACAAAAAATCCACAACCTGTATGACTGGTAAGGGGATTTTTTAAGTTTATCTTTTGTTCTTTTGTACAGGATAAAGGGCAACTTCAAATTTGTATACTATTTTTTAATCAAGTTTAGTCATTAATAAATTATAATATTAGAGACGAATTGTACATCTCCTAAATTTTGTTTCCAATAGCATTCATTCTTCATATATCAAAACATGATGACATCAGAACAAAAAGATCAAATACAATATATGTATAAGGAAGTAAAACCATTATTCTGTATTTCATATGACATTAGATTATAAAAAAAAGTTCTGTTAATAATGCTGTGTGTATCCAATAACTGGTGTGTTTGCTTTCTCATGGTGGAATGAACTGGTCAAGAGTTCTGGAGGTTTTGTATATGATCTGGAGTCTGGAAAAGTTTGAAAGTAAACACACGCACACCCAATGCCATGGGTCATTTACACCCGGAGCAGCGCATGGGCAATGTGCTACACCTCTGTTTGTGTGACCGTTCCACTCCTGTTTTTCTTGGCCTGACTTTGCGAGAGTGTGTGTGTCATTGTGTCATGCACATTGACTTAGTCTACACACTGTAGGCGGGAGCGTCTATCATCGCTCAGAGTGTGTGTGAACCGCCGACTCTGTCCACGGCCTGGGAACGTGACTGAGTTCGGAAGCTATTCAGAATCACAAGGGTAGAACCACACCGGTCTTCTGAGCGTCGATTTTATTAAAAAGCCACTGTGAGCTTTGTAACAGTCTTCCCTTACATATGGTCAGCATATGCACACATTTTATCTTCGATTTTCACTCTATTCATTGTCACTACTTTCATTTATGTGGAAGCCTTTCAGACAAACTAATTCGTGCTGTATTTGAAACTGTGCTGCTTTGTGAACGTGTTTTGGAGAAACATTTTCACTCTGTAACTTTCAACTTAAACTAATAAAGACTTTCCCTTTCAGTTTATTAGTGGTCCATTGAATTGAAATTTCATAGTATGGGAGTGATGACGGAAGTACAAGATGTCTTGTAATATATCAACCCGGTTTGTGGTTTTCACTGTAAAGATAGAACAACACTGTTTAGGTATTTGTTTTATCTGACATTGGGCCTTCTTAAAAAAACAAAAAAACACTAACCATTTGCTGCATCTATCATGTAAAATATTCTGCAAATGTGGATGTTTAACATTCCAGACATTGCAAAGCAAGTAGCAGGACTTCAAATAAATATAAGTTGTAAACTAGTGAATGGAAACTTTATTTGAAGAATGTATTTATGCGCACATATGCCATTCAGTGGTTTGTGCATTTGCTTTTTTTTTTTTTTTTACCTTTTTCTGATCAAATGTTCTCAATGCTTGAACCTACAGTGCAAGTTAAGTTCAATTTTAATTTGTATATTCAGTAACTTGAAACTCTAAATAATCGTAATGCTTTTATATAATGACCTTAGTTACTTTAAAATTTGTTCTGGCTGGTTTTCAATCTAACGTAGTGCCTCTGGAATTGATTTTGTAATTGTCGGCTTTTAATCTAAAATGGTGCGTTTGTGAAAGTCCTACAACATTTCTCAAAAATGATCTTTAATTTCACATCATTAGTGGACATTTGTCTCTTTTATGACAGAATTGTATTAGTATTTAGCTTTATTAGCTGAAAGAATTCAATCAAGTCAGCAAGATCATGATGGTGGTGATTTGAGTCAGATGATGAGAGATGATGGAGTCAGAACTTACTTTAGCAAATGAGAACCAGTGAGAGTCAAAGACGTGAAGTAAATATTTCATATTTTATGTTGTATAGTTCTTTAATGTTGTATATAATTCTTTATTTGTTTAATACTTACACAGTTAGTTAGTTAGCTAGTAGTAGAATTCATATTTTTGCATGATGTTACTAGGTTTGGTTGGCTTAAAGATCTTTCGGACTTCGACTTTTCTCTTTACGGTTACTCTATATGTTTATAATGATCGAAACTGTGGCTGTAGTTTCAGCATGTTTGTATAATTTTGTATTAAAGCCGTGGATAAAGAACTAGTGAGACATTAGAGGTCCTGATCTTATTCTACCTTAAACTCTATAAGTGTATTGTGCTCTGTGCAGTAAATTTTCTTTTGGCGAAAGCGTTTGTTTTTACAGTTTTAAGCAGAGAATAAATCATAAGTGGTGCCTGTCTGGGTGGAAATATAGTTACTGAAGGTGGAACTAAATGCATGCATGGGAAAATGGACTGTAACAAAGGAAGGTTCACGACTGATTAAGTGACAGTAATGCTGCTAGCACCATGCTAGGTTGTTGGTTCGATTCTTCTATGATTGGTAATATATGTATTAGAGGGAAAAGACGGAGTCAGACCACATTCAATTCCTTGTTGTTATTTGCATCTTGGTCAATAAAAATTTCTGATTTCTGAAGGCAGAAGTTCTAAAAAATAATTGTACATGCAAATTGCAGATTTATTGCTAAATATTATGAGCATTCCCTTGCTTTCATTTCATTTCTTAATACTGAAAGTACCATATATAAAATGAATGGAAGAGAACTTTTGTTAAAACATACAACACACACATCAAGTATTTTGTATTTATTAAGTATTTTTGAAGTGACACACACACACACCTACACATAGACACGCACACACACACACACCACACACACACACACACACACACACAAACACACACACACACACACACACACACACACACACACACACACACACAAAAGACACGAACAGTGAAGTTATTATTTAATGATGAATCCTGATTTTAACGTGCAACATCTGAGATCCAACTCTGCTTCTGGACCACAACTGCCACAAGTGGGAAATCGTATGTCATCTGAGAACAAACAAGAAGCTTTACTCTACTATTGCAATAGGCTTATATAATCAAAAGAAATGTAGCTGTCACAGTGGTGCTTGATTTTTACTGAATAATACGGTACTGAATAGGAGTTTCGAGTCAGATCTGTGTGAGAGGTTTATTAGTAACTCAGTCTTATGTAAGTTAGTCTTGTTTATCAGCATCCCATCTCATTTTAAGTGACATTACAGAAGTACCAAAGATTCAGCGACTTGGGATATCACTACATGAGAAGAGATGTTCAATTTACAGAACATCAATTTAAAACTGCATTTTGATGCAAAGACTTAGTTGATAAATGTTGCTACGTCCAATTATTTTTAATATAGTTTTTTAATATCCGTGCCAATGTAGACCTTTAGGTTCAGGAATCACGAGTTGAATGAGTTCCTCTGTGGAAGAACCATTAGTTGGACATCATGATTTGTGCCTTTTAAATCCATTCCATAAATTTCAAGCCCCACTTGCCCCTTTCTGCAGATTTTGCTAACATGCTCACCCCATGTAACCTAACTCCACGTCCCGAGTAGTCGTCCTCTAAATTAGGCAGCCACTAAATGTTTAGGTGAAGTAATCTGGGCCAGTTCAGTAGCAGCAGTGGGATTATTTGTGGCTGTGGGAACAAGACGAATTTGAGGGGATAAGGCATGATCCTGCGTGTGAAATCCAATCTTGAATGGAATTTTACACATGCCAATGTCTTCTTCTGTATGGCCTGGTAATCAAGTCTTCATCCCTTTAACCAGACAGTGCACATAAGAGTCGAGCTTGCTCAGGCTCCGGGTTGTTGACTGGAGGTTTTCCCTCCTCTGCTCTTGTAGGCTGAAATAAAAGCTAATGGGGAGCAACAAAATTCTCATTTGGCTTTAATTACAGGGCCATGAACAAGGAAGGCGGATTTACTGCCTCTCTATGAGTTGGTTTGCTCTCTCCCTATATTTCCTCTTTCACTGGGCTGCTTGCACTGTTCATCATTGCCAGATGATTGGTCTTTTCTGAGGCTGGTTTTTGTGGCACGGCTTCGGTGTGGGTCTGCTCATAATATCCCTCTTTCTCTCTTGGATGTCCTTGACATATTCTGCAGCAAAAGAGAGCAAGTCTACTCCTACCCTAGAGAAAAGCTAAATATGTACAACCAGTGTCCATGATCTGGCCTAATAGACCACTGATATATGTGGGTTCCAGTGGTTTCAACAAGGGCGAGGACACATCTGGAAAGGGGTGTGCAGATGTTGGAGAGTGTTGATGGAGCTAGTGTCTCCGGTCTACTTGTTTGAGGCTGACCACCCGCTTTCTCCCTCCGGAGTAATCAACCTTGCTGTGGAGCTTTACTGTTGAGGCCCAACCTCGACTTCTAGTTTAACACTGATTATCAATTACAATAGACCACCAATAGCTCAAGAACCACAAAAAAGGTTGTGGTACAAAAAACCATACAGAGAAATGACCATTGAGTTGTCTCTCTCTCTCTCTCTCTCTCATCTCTCTCCTCTCTCTCTCTCTCTCTCTCCTCTCTCTCTCTCTCTCTCTCTCTCTCCCTCTCTCCTCTCTCTCTCTCCTCTCTCTCTCTCCTCTCTCTCTCTCTCTCTCTCTCTCAGACTTACCTAATGCTGGAGCTAAAAAAAAAGTCAATTGAGAATTGTTTTCCAAATAATTATCAACCAATGTGCAAATGCTGAACTGCCAAATATATACTTGATCTTCTTATATTCATTTCAGTGAAAAATGAAAAAAGATGCAGAGGACTCTTGTTTCAGACTTTTTAAAGGCTCAAATTGAACAATTTAATGAATAGTAAGATCAAAAAGTGTCAGTTGGGAATGACAAAAGCATAAATTAAAATCAAACATAATTGGACCTTGAAATAGGAAAAAAAAACGAATGTAAAAAATAAAAAAGTATTTACCTTGAAAAAAAAAAGAAAGAAAATGATTGAAAAGACAAATGGAAAAAAACGTATATTTAAAAAAAACAAACATTTGTATTTGGCAAATGCTTTCATTCAAATTAATTATGACTTGGTTGTGCATTTATTTGCCATCAATAAAATCACAGTTTGATCAGATGTGTTTTCTACTTTATATTTGTTATATTACAATACCTTTGTACACTTATAAGAATTTTAACCAATCAAAGTCACAAATGACAACAATTCTGGATAAAAAAACAGAACTGGGGAATTATGCAGAACGAATTATGCCAGAACAAATAAATGCTAAAATCAAAATACGGACCATTATGGCAAGTTTAAGTTACTGCGTTACAAAAGTTCTTATCCTCTCATTTTAGCTACATATGTGTGGATCTGATCACAAAACACTGGGATATATACCGCTGTAATTGTGATGACACTGGGAGGCATGACATGCTTTTTGAAGTGTCCAGTAGAGACAACAACACATACTGATAGTTATCACTTCTGTTTTTCCCCAACATAAATAAAGCAGCGAGTTACTGCAAGTTTGTGGAGAGAATCGTCTTACTATGCAAGTTTACATTGATGAGGCCACGTCTGGAAATAAAACTGTCACATATTCCTCTTCCGCAGTCTGTAAAAATCTCCCGAAGCTCCACATCTGTTAGAAACACGCATGTTCTTAATAAACACAGACTAGGTGGAATTCAATGTAAAACACTGTGCATCACAGTCAGGCATTCTTATTTTCAAAAAGCAGAAGTGATTGTGCCTGTACAATTTTGATTTAATATTAATAGCTGAACAAGTTTTAGAAACAAAAAAAAATTCTCGTGAAAACGATACTGTCTGAAGACACAAAGAAGGCTTGTTTTATTGCTTAGAATGTATACATTCTAATAATATAAATTATATAAATATATATAATAATATATATAAAAATATATAATAATATAAATATAAATCATAATATAAATTCCTTTAAAATGTCAAACTTCACAGTAGTATCACAGAGACGGGCAGAAGCTGTAGTGATCCTGAAGGTTATGGGCCCGGACCTGACCGGGTAGGTATGCTGGAGTTGTTAATGAAGTTGTTGGAATTAGGAAAGGTGGGTCTCTCTCTCTCTCTTTCTCTCTCTCTCTGCGCTTTGTGCTTTTATAGTGTATATAATGTATATTTTATTTTAGTGTATATTTCAATTAGACACAACTTAGGAAATGGATTCCAAATAAAATGAGCACTTAGTATTTGTACACACACACACACACACACACACACACACACACACACACACACACACACACACACACATGGTGTTCTTCACACATTTATTGAAAGAATACTAATGGAAGGTTGTTCCAGATATCTCAGAAAACCCACCACAAAATTTCCCAGACAGACATGTTCTCCAGCGTTTTTCTTTAATATATTGCCAAATATTACATTTTTGTTTTTATTCCAAAGCACTTGCCATTTTCCGCTCCAATGTGGTTGATGTTTCTCTTTTGTGCATGTCACTGTTACTGCTGATATTTTTGGGGCTTTTCGGGACTGCAGAACTAAAGTCTGTGGGGGTTGTCTTGACAAGTCCAATTCATATTTTACAAATTGGAACTTCTTGAAAATTCAGTAATAGTTGTCTGGTTGAATCAAATCAAAATAAAATCTTTGATTTAAAAACAGAATTTGAATTTGAATTTGTTTTGTCAAAATCTAAAGAATTTAAAATCAAGTGTTACAATGTAACAAAACTGAGCTTATTTTTAACTTAATTTTATCTGTCTCTAGGACATTTTGTTCTAATAAATACTTCAGAAAAAGCTCGATTGGAAGATAAAAATTTAATAGTTTTAGCAGATGTTTTATTGTAAGCCAGTTTTTCTGTAAAAAGAGTTTTTTGCTATAACAATGATTTACAATCTTTATATTAATAATAATAATAACTAGAATACAATTTTGAACGTCTTCTTACAGAATATCTGTGTGTATGAATTTACAGAGAGAACGGTGTGTTCACTTCAGGTCAGGGTGTCTTGTGAAATGACATTTGTAAAGTGTTTGCATGTTGTAGTACTGGCTGCTTGTTTATAATATAAAATCAAGCTGTCAAGGCTCTCCCTGGAAAGGTGAGGCTAGTCTGTGACCCAAGGTCAAAAGTTCAGAGGTCATGAGACGGCCTTGTGGGAAAAGTCTCCTGTGTTCATTCAAACATGGCGCTGCCACGGCAACTGAGATAAAACTGAATAGATGAAGTCTATGAAGAAACAGAAACTCTGTAAATGTTTGTAAATCTACTAAATTGAGCATATTCTTTTAATAAAACAACTAACACATTTTTTTGCAAGCACATTGGCAAGACAAAAAAAAATACTACTTCTACTACTACTACTACTTCCCTTTTGGCTTTTCCCTTATCAGGGGTCGCCACAGCGAATCATCCTTTTCCGCCTCATTCTATCCTGAGCATCTTCCACTCTGACCCCAGCCAACCTCATGTCCTCTGTTATTACATCCATATCTACATACCATGTAAAAAAAACCTACTTTTCCACTTTTGTTTGTAATTTTTCGTTGAAAATTGTTTGCTCCATGCAATAAATGTATGTGCTGAAAGACACTGGCTACCACCTTCTGTGTTATAGAAGACTGTATTAGAGAAATACAGAAATCCTCTTCTCAAAATAATCTTTTGATGAGAAGAAATCAGACAAGGATGTCAGGACCAAAAAACAATCCATGTCAACAAATGTTGCTCTGTTCTGTGAATCACTTGCTTCCACTTGGACTATGTGCTTGAGTAACTGTGGGTAGGTAGATTTCATTCCTCGAGGTTGGACTCAACTGGTTCCAATGAGCCATAATGAATGTGAAAAAGAAATAAAAAGTGGTTTCAAGACGACAAATCCCAAAATCTTTCAAGCTGGTGGATAATTTGTCTTCAGGGCTGCATGTCCCAAACTGCAGCAATGTTTAAAGGAATAAACGTGAAAGAATCCTGATGACTAAAGCAGAGAAGGAGGATTTGCGGGAAACTTCTGAGCTTGCTTAGAGGAGGAATTCCAGTCCCGAAGTGGAAATGAGCAGCATAATCTTTGTCATGACGCCTCAATTAGGAGGAAATTCAATAAGATCTTAGAAAGAATGTTTTTAATCAGATAAGAAACCAATTAAATTGCTGCATAATGAGGTGAGAAGCAGCGGAGGATGAAGAACGTGTGCAGAACACATGACAGGGCTGGCTATTTTTTCATTCAATGCTCTATTAGTAATGTTTTCACCATTATGGCCAAATTCCCCATCATATTAGATCCATTTGACAAAATAAATGAGAAAACTTGAAAAAAAAAAACAACTACAAAATTGCAAATCTTGTTTTGAAGTCAATCTTGTGGAAAGAATACTTTTTTTTTTTTAAATAGAAAGCTTTGATGTGTATTCGACATGGACCATTGAAAGAGCAACACACAATAGCAACAGAACGAATTATAAAGATCAAAGATATTTTCCCCAAACTCTTTATGCATGACCAACTGCTTTTCTTATTAGGAAAATCTCATAATTCTAAATACATATTCAGTACTGTGATTCCAAACCACTATTCTTTCATTTTAAGGGCAGTCTTGACAAATGTTTAGAAATCTGTAGACTGTGAAACAAAAAGCGAAGAAAATTCTCTCTCTTTAGTGTCTTCTTGACTTTTTACTAAAGAAAATATTGACCTTAACCCTTGACTTTTATGTAGTTACTTAAATGATTGTGTTTCAGGGGCATCACAGTGGTGCAGTGCGTTGCGCTGTCCCCTCACAGCAAGAAGTTCAAGGCCCGGACGGGACCTTTCTAAGTTTGCGTGTTCCTTCAGGTCTCCGGTTTCCTCCCACAGTCCAAAAACATGCGTTCAGTTGAAATGGGATTGCATAAATGAACATGGGGGCGTGAGGGTGTGTGTGTGCGCATGTGTTTGTCCCGCTCTGAAAATGGTTGACCACCAACCATGACTGTGTGTCACAACTCAGAAGCAGAGTTGGTCAGATAGGCTCATTGAGACCCCAAAAAAATGTAAAAGCGATGGAGGACTTGAGTTTCAACATTGCTTTACTTACTGAAAGTTTTCTGACATTTTATTCCTATTATTAAATTAAACAAGATAAATTTGAAATAAAACAGATGTAATTTTTATTTTTGTTTTGAAAATAAAAATACACACATAACTTCTTAATGGTTAATTAGTTATAGAAAATTTTTGAGAAATTTTTTCTCAAGTTCTTGTCCATGATCTGTATTGCTTACTGTAAACAAAATATATGATTAAAACGATTCTGCATATATTATTTGATTTTAGATTAATTTAAAGTCCCCCAGCTCTGTACATAAATAATCACACCACTAAATATGTCAATCCCCCACATTGTTGCTTGCAGATATATTTCAAATATTGTTAATTCTAATATATTCATATTAACCTTCTGTTATTATATTGCTATACATTTCTTAAAATGCATGTTTACCTGGTTCAGCATTATTTTTGTTCTTCAGAACATTGTCTTGAGTTTCTCTTTTTTAACTGAATATATGGTTTAATTTCGCACACGCAGGTTTGATCAGGCTTTTTTTTTTTATCATGAACATTTGAAAGCAGATGATTGGTTTGTTATTGACAATCTACTGACTGTGTCAGTAATCACACTGATGTTCTGGAACTGGCGGGCACTCTAGAACCCTAGAAAGCAAAACACTGAGAAATGATGAAAGCCTGACTCGTACTTTGAGGAATACCACATGAAGCATGTTTTGATAAAAAGATGGGCTTCTCCAAACAGATAAGGTCTGAAAGGATCAGCTGGCTGATGTTTCTCGTTGCCGACGGATGAGAAGTTTAGTGTGTGGGATGTTGATGGATGGACGGCCTGTCTTTCTTTTTGAACCGTGGGAGGTTCTTCGTACTTTTCGCTTAAGACCATGAGTCGCCCCGTTGTGTTTCCTGTGACCTTTCACCCCTTCCTGTCCGTACAGGCAGCAGGAGTTCAGCAGCCCTGCTGGGTTTCTCCACAACCCATTTCCTGAAGCTAGACCGACCCTCTGACGACCTTCAGCGCAAGAAAACTGGAGAGCTGTCATCTATGACAGCATGTGGTTCTAGTTCCTTGAGGAATCTGCTCTTCAAATCAAAGTTAGCAATCAGTTTTAAATCCATACTGATTACAATAGGCAGTCACCTAATCACACACATACACAGATAACATGTTCAGTGCTGGACATGTGTAGCATTATGAAGCAGTCCAAACTATTACAGGATTGTTGGACTCTTTTCATCTTTGCAATCATAATTTAAAAAGGTGAGACATGACCAGAAGAAATCAAGAGTCTGATGATGCTTTAAGTCCCCCTTGCCAGAGATGCTTCTCAGAACGTCCAGAGTACAGCAGTATCCATCCAATATCCAATCCTTGGCCTAATCCATGAAGACAAATCAAAAACAGGAGCAGTGTATTTCTCAGCAAGCGTTGCTCTGGGTGCGTCGTCTGCCAAACATGTCAGGGTCCGGTACGGGTAGACGGACAGATCACAGACACACACACACACACACACACACACACACACACACACAGTCTGGCTCTGATCCACTTTCAGACCCATTAGTGAAACTAAGTGTTTGCGACGCGTAGGAAATGAGTGTGGTGCCCACATATTTTACACATTCCATTCAAATTCACACCAGTGCAGATGTGTGTGCCTGCACAAGCTTTTCAATATGAAAAATAAAGTGTGTTTAAAAACAATAAATATCACAACAGCCTGAAGACCTGTACATTATAATACATACATTTGGGGGGGGGGGGGGTTAAGTTTAAAACGAGATGATGAACAGATCACCAGTTTCAAATCTTGGCTGCTATACTCAGTTTTAAATTGAGCCAGATATCAAGTTTTGTTTGTTCAATAAGCTTGAGTACTTGTAACTTCACGTAAGGAAGTAAAATAATAAAAAAAAAGTGATAGAGAATTGACTAAATGTTTTAGTAACAACTGGACCTATAAAAACATTTAGCCATTGTGAGAACAAACAAAAGTACCTTTTGAATATGTAAACACTGAAATATTCCAATGAAGCAAAGGGCATTACTTACCAGCCATGGAAAGACAACTGCTAGTCAGACACGATTTTCTCTTCCATATTTGATTTGTCTGGTAGACATGAGGAAGATGTGTCTGGACCAGTGATGGCTAGAGTGATTCAGACACGCTACTGTCTGTTTACTCGCTCAGTTTCCTAGCAATACTCCCTCCCTGCGTTTCCACCACAGGAATGCAAATAATAAGTGATTCTCCAGCTCGTGCACACATACAGTACGGTGACACACACTAGAACACACCAACCTCAAGCTATAAGGGCTAAATCAAGCTCTTTCCTGGGACAAACACCTTTACATTGTGCTACACTAAATCAAGGATCAGAATACACGAGCTGTACTGTAAAAAGGTTTTTATTATCTTTTCCAAGGAAGTTTTCCTATGTTTGTCTACAATATTTATAGTTTAGATACGGTATGTTTGTTAGTTGTAAGATTAATCATAAATAATTTTAGAACACATTCAATAATCATCACAGATGTAAATGCATGATACAACAGATTAGGTGTAACAGTAGCCCAAGTCTCATTCAGTGTGTGAGATTTCTGTGCTATAAATTACGTAAATTATCGCACAGATCATGCGGTAAGGTGCTGAAATCTCATGTGCATAAATGAACAATTAGCAATTAACCGTTTTATTTTAGCAAAAGTTGTGCAAATTCGTAGTCTATGTGTTTGCCCAGGAGAATACAATGACCTTTTCAGCTTCTAGCAAAATGAAAAATGTGTTGATGAACCGATCATTACTCAGCGTGGAGCGTCTTTTTGAACCGCGGCCATGTCGCATTCTTTACAGCCATTCAACTTCACAGAATTCATTTTTCTTATGAAAAAAAAATTTTTTTTTCTTTTGCTTCTCAGTTTTACCAACACACACACACACACACACACACACGCACCACACACACACACGCACACACACACACACACACACACACACACACACACACACACACACACACACACACACACAGCAGTCCAATGGGCATTTATTGAATGGAACTGCGAAAAGAACAATCCAAGATAAATGGTTTGGGTCAGTGAGCGGCTCCGATCCTTCATGTCTTGTTATACGTTGGACTCAAATTAAATGCATCTGAAACCGTAATCAGATGTTCACATGAAAAGGCCCATCACTCTCAAACACACGTGAGCTTCTCCTCAAACTCCCACTGTAGCCGGACTGCGGTTTCATCCAGACATGTGGAGTGTGTGTCTGCGTCGACTGAACTGTAAGTGTGTTTCCACTTATCCTGGAGGGGGATTTAAGATGAGACCTGTCAGAATAAACCACTTACAGTAGGCAGCGTGTAATGATGTGAATCAGCAGGAGATCTGAAGCTGAAATAATGTCACTATTCTGCTGCTCCAAGCACTTTTTGTCCTGATCCAGAGCTATTATATTCTCAACAGTATCATACGTGCATGCACAAACAACTAACAGGTTCTTGATATATTATTTTTGAAAAAACAAATAATATAATAAATTATGTTTTATAGCAGACTTCAACGAACCATTACAGCCTCAAAATACTCTGAGTGGAAAGTAGTCTTCATCTAGGCAGCTCGACAAGTGATTGACAAGCACGCCGTCCAATCACAGCCAGTTGAGCCAGTCACACTACACAAAACACTTGTCATGTTTGTTATAGTTAAAGAATACTGCTGCCAACAATTGTATTTAAACATATTGTCTGGAACTGTTATCGCTGTTGTTGTGCAAGTTTGATATAGTCAGAGCTGCATCATAATGATTGTGCAGTATTTGCTTTTCTGTGCTTTGCCTTGTTCTATCTTGAAAATATTTGTTTGTAGATTGGCTTAACAGAAAAAAATGCTCTTCAGCTCCATATCTGTAGGATTGAATTTTAGAACATCAAAACTGTTCTTAAAGTTTAGCCTCATGAAATGAATATTCATCTAGTGACTCATTGGATTAAATCGACATCCCATATGATAAAGTGGTCTTGGATCTGAGGGACGGGACTTCTCTTACCCCCAACATTGAGGCTCTGTGCCCTGTCAGAGCATGTAATTTCACTCCTGGGTTCTGGATGCTCGGACTCTGTAATTGAGCCTCTTTATGAAGTCACCAGAACCGGTAATCCACCTATTTTAAACCCAGTCTTCACCCTCCTCAGCTGTGTCACATCCATCTGTGTCCGTTGGTTGGACACAAGTCATCACCAAAAATCCATCTTCATATGCAGATGTTCTCTCACGCAGTTCATACAGAAATGAACCCATCTTAATTCTCCATTGTGCTGTTTCAGTCCCTTCTGTTTTCTGTCCCTCACTGTCCACTGATGGGGACATTTGCTGTGTTGTCAAACTGGTGAATTTATTGTTTATTTTCGGTTTATTGTAAATGTAAACAGTGGTGTTTACACTTAAATATAAATTAAATATAGTTGTTGTTTTTCTGTGTTTATTATTTATCAAATAAATAAAATTTTTGTTAAAATAGTGTTCTACAATTGCATTATTGTTTAAAATCTTAAAGAAAAAAATTAAATAACTGCATTGCAATTTTACAGTTTTGTTCAACTTTTTTGAACTCTGAAACCATTGAAATCAGAACAAGATTTTGTATCTAGTCAGGAGCTATTTCTGTATAATTCTGTATATAGAAATTTTTATATTTATTTTGAATCTACATCTGCAGTAGATTTCTCTTTCGCAGGCGTTTTGTTGTTAGAGGGTCATTGAAATTCACTTTTTAGCTTGAACTTTTTATAAAATTCACCGTGAATTATTTTTTTTTTCCCAAAAGAACGAATTGTTTTTGTCCACTGCCTTCAGCAACAGTCAGATCCCAGGAGAGGTCATGGGTTCTTATTCATTCATCTTGTTATCCACTTTCCTAACATGCATGGTGACCTACAGGTGGCTCTTGAAGACCCAACCTGCACATCTGTGCATTGACAACAATACTTCTTTTCCTCCATCCCCCCGTCTTCCCCGTCCTCCTCCTCTCTGTCTGGGTGCTGAGAGGCCTCATTGTGAGCAGTGGCTCCCCAGGCGCCCATTCTGTTGCTTCGGGCCGGGAGTCTTTGCAGTCATCCCCCACCGATCAGGTTCCCCACTCAGCGGGATACAAACCCCCCGGCGTTCAGAGCATCCTGCCGTGGCGGTCACAGCCCAATAATCCTGCATCTAAAGTGGCTGCATCGGTGGCCTGGACAGATGGATGTGTGGGGTTTAAAATGGTCCGAGCATCTTTGTTGACCGAGAGGGGATGGATGATGTTTCAGTAGATTCCACACCTACATGCCACTGAGACGGATTTACTATCTTCAAATAAAGATCATGGACCTAAAAGTGTGATACGATTGGGAGAAAACATGTAAACAGCTCAGTGACACCTGCAAGTTTTTTCTTTAAAATGTAATGTTTACGGTTTCCTTTCCTGCTCTTTTTCATTTTTTTACATCTTCATGGAAACAAATCATAAAATATCAATACAACCCTAATGTGTAGAAGTCATGATTAGTATAAGGCACAAGCAAAACGAGCATACAGCAATTCAAGAGAACGCAAAACTGCAAGAGCTTCAGACTGTTGTTCTGATTAAACCAAATGTAGGGAGATCGTTCACCTCCGTGTTTACCAACTTTACAGTGGTATACAGATGACTTGTGCTTTTTTTTCTAATTCTCTTATGTGTTAAAATTCTGAAAAACAGAATCAAATGTACACACACACACACGCACACACACACACACACACACACACACACACACACACACACACACACACACACACACACACACACACACACATAAGGGACTGTATGTGTGTGCAGTGTATACAGTTGTTTACATATGGTGCGTTATGGTGATGTTTGTTTATTTATTGTTTGGATTTGTTGTTGCTGTTGTGACGTGAAATTTCCCCGCTGTGGGACTAATAAAGGATTTTTCAATTCAATTCAATATACATATAGACATATAATTAGGTGACAAAAAATGCCCAGAAAATCCCATTAATTATATTTTCTATTGAAGCAGTGGAACCATCATCTAATTTTCAGCTTCACTTACCATGTGAAGCAAACAGCATGTGATAACACTGTGACCTGAAGTAACCTGCGTTAGAGAATCCTAATTCAAAACAGCTGCATTCACCCAATTAGAGAGAGTTCCACACATACTCCTGTATCTTCTTCCACTTCTTTAAGTGACTGACCCCCCCCCCCCCACACACACACACACACACAAACGTCATGTAAGAGCGTGGATTTCTTTTTTTTTTTTTTTTTTGCTGTATCTCCCCCATCCCTATGTTTAAATGCTGGAAAAATCAAAAACGCAGTTCACTACATGTTGTACCACGCAGTATAATTTGTACATGACAAATAACATTTGAATTTGGATACACGTATATAGAGTTTTCCGATGCTGCTCTTCACAAAAAAACATTTTTAAAAGGCCCATCCATCCATTGCCTCCCTGGCACCAGGAATGGAGTCTCCCTGGGTTTATTTTTGTCTCAGGCAAAGGCAAATGATGTGAAGAAATGTTGCCTTGTTTTTGGTCATACATTAATTATGTCTACTCCATGCTAAATTAAAAACGAAAAAAAAACTGTGTTCTGTTGCTTGTATGTGTTTGGAACAACTTCTTTGAGAAGGCATTTACTGTACTGTGTATATAAAGTATATATTATATAAGGTTTTCTATTATGCTTAAAATTGTATAATAGTCACAATGATCTAACAAATGACAAAACGTTTATTACTACTAGAATTTGTCCTGAAAACAAGTCAAAACCTGTTGTGCACTAGGTCTGACCTACACTCAAGGATCAACAGGGGGCTTTAAAAAAAAAAAAAGAACAATCAGACTGAATAACTGACAACAGGTGGGAGACATGAACAAAAGTAATTGGCAATTTAGCACACATGTGAGTTGATAAAGGATAGTAGCTTCGCAATAAACAAGTCTGCCAAGCAACTGTGAAGTAAAACTAGTGTCTAAAAAGGATAAAATCAAAAGGGAAGCCGTCACGTCAGCATGATTTCTTTCCACCCAATCCATGTGGGTTCTTCACACTGAACAAGACTTGACTTTTCCAGTTTACATGACCAAACCAACACTTTAACAAAAAAAAGATAAAACATGATTGATTCATGTTTAGCATGTCTTTTTCAAAAATACTTCAAAATCACTGTAAATCTGTCCAACGTTTTGGCTTGACATCTTTGATTAGGAATGTCCAAAGTTTCAACACAGATCAGTCAACACATGACGGTCTGACTTACAGAGATGCGCGTCCCAAAATCCTGCAGTACAAACTATTGCATGGAGGCCAAAAATTCTCTGGCAGCAGTTGAGCTTTCTAGAAGGTAGATGAACGTTTTATTGCCCCTCTCTCCATTCCACTTTGTTGCCGTGCTTTTGTACTTTGCATCAGTGACTGTGTTGACATCAGTAATAAAGAACAAACTGCAAGCCAAACAACCCAACATGGAACAAATCGACCCAGAGTCACTGAGGTTTCAACAACTGAGAGTTGTACGACGTGTCTGTGGAGCAGAGAGGTTTGGAAAGGCATGAGCGTATTTGATGAACATAAAATTGAAGTTGGAGATGAGAAAAGCCAGACACTCTCTGGACATTCACAACGCACACATGTCAGATATTGCTGCTCAGCAGATTCTGCTCCAGTCAGCTTGACTCCACATGTTTGTTTTTCCACAAATTCCTCCTGTTTAAATGCTGTGGTCAACGTCTTATAATTTTTCCGAACAAACCTTGTTGATTGTTTCAGCATGATATTTCATTGATTGATATTTGGCTTAATAGAGCAGTCATGGTGAAACCATCAGGCTTAAGGTGTAAAGTGCCTTCTTTAATTCATCCATTCACCAATTTAAAAATAAATCTGGGGTTTATGTCTGAAAGACAGATGCTTGACCATATTACATGTATCTTGTTTATTTAATGCATTTTTATGTATTTTTATATGCATTCATAGACATATTGTATGCTAATTTGAAAACCGTTGTTTGTTCCATTTTAGTTCAAAACACTAAATAAAGTGTTTATTGTTTTTACTGTAAAAGCCAAAACAAAACAACTTTGTGAAGCTTTGTTGTGTCTAGTAATAATTTCGCTAAAATGTCTAAAATCTAATAAAAAATTAACAGAAGGTCTGAGTCATGGGAATTTTGACATTTAAAGATGCTTATTGGTCAAATGAGCTTGCGCAAAATAAAGAAATGAATGCGGAGGCAGTTGTGAACTGATGCTGATTGACACGTGTCACTTTCAATCTCCACATGGAAAACAAGGGCTGGGATGAACACTCTCCATCATTTAAATGGTTTGTGTGGTGAAGGCGACGAGTCAATAGACAGTTACAGGAGAGCCGAATGAATATGTAAACATTCGGTTGAAACACGCCGTGGTTGTATTGTCTCTGGATAAAAGCTGAGAAAATGATGGTTCCTTTAGGCGGATTAGAACGTCTCCGCAGAACCGCCCCGTCTTTAGCCTTGCAAATAGCGTCTTTTTCCCTTTGAATACTTTTAGCAGTCCGCATATGTTTATTAGCCAAAAAAGTATCCAAGCCCAACTTTGCCAACGTGAGAGTCTGCGTGAGAGTTTTTAATTTAGTTTGGTTAGAACACAACATCATCATCATCATCATCATCATCATCATCATCATCATCATCAACAACAACAACAACAACAACAACAACAACAACAACAACAACAAAACCAACGATAAGAAGAAGCATCATTTGTAGGTTTTATGCATTTTAAACATTACAAAATATTGTTTTGTAATAATTACACCACAACAGCGAATATTGCTAATGTTAATATCATTTTTATTTTTATTTTATTTATTTGTTTGATCACTGTAGTGTGCTGATAATGGCACAACCTCGTTATCAGCAGATATATTATTAATGCTTTTCGTGCAGGGAGATTAGTCTCAGCTGGATTCCGAATGTCATATATGTCATTCATTAACAAAACTAACACAGCTCCTGATGGAATCCTCCTGACACATCATAGATAATACAGCACAAGTTTTTCTGCGTATAGCTCGCGCACTCATACGGTCACTCACACGAAGCTGCACACACTGACGATTAATATACAATATTAACATTTATTTTCGTTATTATGCAGTCCAAATGGAGGCGCTGTTAAATCGATAGCTTTTTACCATTACGTACGCTTTTTTTATAGCAAATTTGATAGTTCTATATTTTTAATAAATGTGTTTGATTATACCCTGTTGTGTGAATGCGGGTTTAATTTTTTAGTCGTCCCCGTGATTTATATGATTTCAACTAACATTATCTAATCACATTAGCTTAATTAGTGCAATAAAAAAGAGTGGGACCCCTAAAGACCCCTGAAGTGAGACTCCTGCTGGTCTGTGCTTATTGCTCTGGTTTCCAGCTTGATTGTATTTGTTAATTAGTTGCTAACAGAATGGTAATGCGCGTTTGACGGATTGCCGTCTGTGTCGACGTGTATGTCCGTGTGCCTGCGTGCGCGTGCACGTGGCTGGTGCTATTTCTAGCCAATGATGCACAAGCACTCCAGAAATAAAATGTAATTTGTAAAAAAAAAAAAAAGTAATTCGTCCCGAAAACAGCGTGATTGTGAATTCCGGTTACTGATCATTTTTTATTGTTTGTTTATTCAGTTTTTGTAAAGAAAGGTCAGTGACTGACTACCCAAGTTAAAAAAAATCTGTAAATTGCTTTTTTCTGTTATGTGCTTCTGTGCCTGTTTTTCATTTCCACTTTAATTTACAACCCAAGAGACGCAATTATATAGCCTATTTTTTTTTACTTGCGGAAAGCAGTGGACGAGCAGACTAATTTGCCACGAGGAAATCGCGATTAAAACAAGTGTAAGCACACATCAATATTTAAAAATATACAACGCAGCTATATTGTCGAAATTGTAAAATACGCCGATAATTGATTCTTCTTGTGATCAGGAAACTTTTTACGTTTTCTACCTTTTTTTTTTTTTAAACATTTTTTGATATATGTTTTTTATACATTTTTTGTTATATCGTTATTTGTACTTATTTTTGTGTATAGAAATTGTCTAAATGTAAAATTTCTAAAAAAAAAAAAAAAAAAAAAAAAAAAATCATTAGTAACATCAACAATTAATAAAAAAACAATCTAAACTTTCAATTGCATATTTTCCTTGATATTTATTTAATAAACCATCCGTTTTCCTTTAGCTTTATTTTGGCGAGCTACTCCTTTAAGCTCCAAATCTAGAGGTTTTGTGCACACGGGGCCAGTCGACTGTCAGTCACAGTGACGTCACTCCCGTTCAAGTCTCACCGTGCTGGAGCGCGCGCGGAGACCCCGCTCACTGGCCGCGCACGCAAATGTCGCCGGGATCAGTGTTTCGCAGGGTGGATCTGAAACCATCGCTCCACGATGAACACGTGAACATTCGGCACATCCAACCGCGTTCAACAACGTAGACCTCCTTCGCAATCCTGCGCGCGTCACGCTGCCCAACACCGCACCACCGCGCGGCCAGACTGCCTACAGCTGCCGGGCGGCCAGGCGGAGGCTGGACGGGGAAACACGTCTATTTTCTGCTCATTATTATAAGCAACAAAATGAAGCGGAGGAAGATGGTGGTGGCGACTGGATTCTGCCTGTCGTTTCTCGTGGGTACGCTTATGAATGTATTATTCATCCCTGGATTCGACGTCCACAGTGAGCGCGCACATCGCTACTACGACAAGCAGCAGCCCGGAGCGGACTATCGGCTTCATGTGGACGAGCCGCCGCCGTCGGAAGCGGCCACCGCAGGGCAGCGCTCTGACCTCCGACGGCAGATACGCGAGAGGTTTGACGAGGTTCTCCGCTATCGCCAGCACAGGCGAGCGCACTGGGTCGGGACCGGACCGCTGGAACGCAGGCGACTAATGGATCTTGACCAACGCAGCGAATGGGAAGCGCACAAAGGAATCGATAAAAACGACAATTCCGCCAGCACGCGGACGACCCCGGCGGTCTCTATAGCAACCAAATCCCGAACGGAGGTTGCGCACGAGCCGGTGCTCGGGTGCCGCAGCATCGATAATGTCACCGACGTTCAGTATTTGGGGTCTGGATACACTAAAGCGGTGTATAAGGCGACGTTAAACAGCAGCTTCTCCGTCGCCTTGAAATCTGTGGATTTCGGAGGTCACGACATGGAAAACTGCGTGAAGAAATACGCGTCGGCTAAAGACTGTTACAAACTCGCGTCATTCAAAATCATCAAGGAAATGACCCTGATGGAGCGGCTGCAGCATCCCAATATTCTCAAGGTAATTTTACGGCAAAATAAAAATTATTAGCGTGTGCTTTCTGATAGGAAATTAAAATTAACAATTGTATTTTTCATGATACAATGACAAATAAGTCAAGTCTTTCACTTTTTTTTATTAACATAAGTAATATAGTACAAGTTAATGCACATTGTATGATTTTTGGGAATACTAAAGTGTAAGCAGGGAATGTGTCTTTCCTTGAAAAAAGTCTTTAATAATGTAAATAAATTCCACACATCTTAAGTCATATTTTACTAAACATTTAGCTTGTTCATTTTTATGATAGATACAGCTTTAATGTGTATATTTAAGACAGAGTACACTTGTACATTTAAATTGATATTATCACTTCATATTCTACGCTTTATGGTAAAAAATAGTTTTTATTAAAAGATGGGGACATTTTTTATATTATTTTGCTAAAACCTGATTGAAACTCTGAACTCCAAATGAACACTTAAACTGTGGGTTTCCTCGCTTGAGTTGACGGTTGTGTGATTTCTGGGGCTTCAACAGGAGCCACACTGGCCTGGTTTCACTGCAGGGGTCCACAGAGCAGGACCCCGATAATGAACCCACACAAAAGACACTTGAGAAATTATGAGAATAGAACATTGTCCAAACGCCAAAATCGTTTAGGACATCTGCTGCACAATTCTATTAACAGTGGCTTTTTGCGATGTTTAAAATGAAGCTTGTCACCACATTGTCATGTTAGCATGATGCAATAATACTAATATTAATAAATTCTACTGAAGTTTACTGAAAGTATAGGTAGATATTTGTAACTCTTTAAAACCCTTTAGAAACCCAAACTAAATCCAGATGAATGAGGACGTAATATACAGAACAGAATTGCATTTCTCAATAATACTAAACAATTCCAAAAGGAATTTATGGTATTCTTTTTTTTTTTCCTTCATTTTTTGGCTAACAACTTATTACATATTTTAGAGAATATGTGACTTACTACATCTACGTATATTCTTTTTTTTGTTGTTCCTCTTTTTTTCAAAAATACATTTGTATATTGACATCGGCTGTGCCACACATGTTGATAAAGGAAGCTGGTTTTTATTAAGCCTCAGAGCTCCAAACATAAATTACTCATCAACTTTTGTCAAATAATGCCTCTTTAGAAACACAAGATGAAGATGACATATTCTCCTTCTATTAATAAGCAGCGTGTGAAATCTTGCACATGGAACCGTCCGAGGCAGAAGTGTTGCTTTTGATTTCCTCTGACAGCCAACACATCAGGCCTAAATAATGGCTCTTATTTTATAAGTTGAGAGGTCAGAGGTGAAAGATATGATCCGGCCAGCTGATTAGCACCAGGCCGGGTTCATGGAGAGTGCAAGCAGAAAGGATCTCCACAGGTCAGGCTGCGGTGCTCTGCTTTCCAGCGCATAATCGGAGCTCTTTAACCAACACGTCTGTCAAACAGATCCCCGTCTTCCTCTTACAAGCGAGGGCAACACCTGTTATACAAACAGCCATGATTGGTGGGGGTTAGGGTGGGCGCATATACATGTCAGGCCGAGTGTGTGCCATAACTGGACAAGAACACTAGCACTGCGTAACATCAGGACACATGCCATTTATGATTCCTTTTCATTGTAATTTATATCGTATTTTTAACCAGACATATATCGATAAAAAGCGTAGCATTTATACATGCTGTTGCTTTGTTTCTGTATTCACAACCATAGATTATAGGTTTGCTTGTTTTTTGCAATGAACGCAACTTTCATTATTTTTGTTAAATGCACAAATGCATAATTTACTAACAGATCAGTATGTTGTACACATTAGATTAGATTAGATTAGAAATGGAGTTTTACGTGCCGGTCTGTTGTGCAAACGGACATGAGGTTTGTGTTGTACTTAGTTTAACATTCACCTGTTCCGGAGATTAATACATTTCGTTCAAACCGTCATAAAAGGTATCATCTTTTTTTGACCAAAAAGAACTGCACTGTGCAATTGTAACATTGACACATTTGTAATATATTATGTACCCTAACAACGAATGAGCGGTTTAAATGCGTTAATTACATTATAAAAGAACAAAAAAAAGTGAAATTTTTTTCTAAATAATATCTAGTTGTTGCTATAGTTTGGAGTGTTTGTGTATGAGATGTGATTTAAAATGGTGTTTCAGGAAATCTGCGACAGCGCTCAGGGGCCTGATTAGGGTGGTCTTGCTTTGGGATTATGTTTACATTAGCATGTCATTCTGTTACCTCCCTGGATTCTTTGCGAGAACACACACACACACACACACACACACACACACACACATTCGCACACACTCAGACAGAAGGGTAATCAGTAACCAACTAATGTGACTATGTAACATGCAAATGTGAAGTTGTGTGTCCTAAACCAAAGGCCTGGGGGTCATTTCTGAGATGAGAGAGAAAGACAACGTTTAAGTGGCAGACGCAGTTAAACGCAGGTTAATACTTTAACCTCTCGGTTTGTCAGGAAGCCGATGGCCGCACACTCCCCACATTCTCAGCAGCTGGATCAGCTCACACCAGCGTACACAAACAGCCAAGTGTTCAGAAGGGCTGCACAACACAAATCTAGCTGTTTTAGAAAAGTAACAATGTGCCGCAACAACATACAGTCATCATATTAAACTATTTCTCAACTCACCTGTTCAAGAACGTACGATCTGGTGAAAGACAAGATTAGTTGAGCAAGGAGTTTTATGAGACGTTATTACATGTCAGACCACTAGACACGTTGATGTAGAGACACACCAGAATCACACTCCTGTTAAATATTTGAGATACTTTAACAAAAGCCAGTGTTCTAGGTTATTTCATGTTTAGTGTTAAATTTAAAATCAGCTTAATATTTTCATTTAGCGTTTGTGTTTCACAGTACACCTTTTTCAATTTCACAATGTAACTACGTTATTGCGGCGAAACATTTTATACGTATCATAACAAATTATGGAATACATTATTCAATACAATAAAAATGTCAAAAAAAAAAATCATCAAACTTGAAGATGCTAATGCATTGCACAGGTATGTTCACATACATTTGTTATCAAATAGCACGTGTTCCTGATAAAGCACAGTCTTGGTGCTTGGTCATTGTGAACATCTGTGGCATTTTATGCAATGCATATACGGATTATATAACTTTATCCGATGTGACTTAGTCTGCCTTAATCTGGGGATTTACATCCACGTTTATGCGTTCGTCATTATTGGCCTCTTTTTTATTGAATATTAGTAGTTTTTCTATTACCGTTATTGTGGATGTTGCTTGAAGGCCTTTGAGAGAACAGTGGGGAGGATTGAATAATGAGCAAACACAGATCTGAACTCTCCGTGCCTTCATGAGTAATTGTAAAGACATTTACACCGACCATTAGGCCACAACTCTGACATGCTTACTTTCCCTCCAAAGCGTAAGAAGGAAAGACACGTTTATTCCATTGTGTGTGTGAGGAATTAAAGCCACAAGAGTACTGATGGGGAGCCATTATGGAATAGATTAGGAGTCTTGGGTTAATAATGGTCCTGTGAAAGGAATGAGAACAGAAGGATTGTGGGAGGAAATGAGTCGGACTCTTCGCAGGACGAGGCCGCCTCGTCTTCTTTGCTCCGCTCTGTTTGTGCTCTGTTTGTTTTAGCAGGAAACAGGTTGATGAGAAAATCAACTTGTCTTTTTTTTTTTGGTGAAAAAGATTCATGTGAAGGAACACTAGCAAAGTTCTGGTCTAAATAGTTTTTTCAATTACATTGTCAAAAGCTACTAAAAATGTAATATTTTTGATAATGTGTCTGAAGGTTTTGAACATTTGGGTCAAGTAAAAGCATAGAAGTAATAAAAAACAAAAAAACAAGCCCACATTTACTCTTTTTACAGACTCTCACTATACTATTTCTTCTCCAAGCAAACACCGCCGTTCTGATCAGACGGCAGAATCTCCTCATTAAGCGCCTGTGAGCGTGAGCGTGTGTGTGTACTGGCTGCCCACACAGAAAAGATTTTTTTGAGGCCCTTCAGCTGAAGATGCAGCGTGGTACTAGCCGATGAATGATTTCTACATCAAAACTTTTTTGTCTGAGAATAAGCTCCATGTGCATTTGAAATATGTAGCTCACTATACACTAGTAAATAAAATAAATGAAATAAAATGTCACATATCTGTGTGTGTGTGTGTGTGTGTGTGTGTGTGTGTGTGTGTGTGTGTGTAGCAATAGCATTGAAAAGCTGTCACAACATAAGACTTATTATCGATTTGGGAGATTTTAACCTCTCCAAAAATTGTCTCATCTCTTAGGGGGGAAATTCAACAGAGAATTACAAACATTACCCTTTTTCCCCCGCAATTGTCTGTGTGAAAAGCTGTTAAATATTGATATGTTATCAGATAGCACAAATAGTACAAACAAAAAGTAAACCTGAAAATGCTGAAACATTCCTGAAGAGTGTATATATACATATATACATTACATAACAAGTAAAACAGTTTACATAACAATAAACAGTAAAAATGCTTAAATACAATAGAACAACATGCTGGAAGATTTTGTCAAATAGCAGTAAGTTCAGCGATTAATAATTCTCAGATGAACTAAAAGATACACGCACACACCATTGAAGCTGAGCAATATATCTGAGCAAGATATGACAAGCATCTGGTTAACAGCAGGCCTGGCTAAAGGAAAGTAACCGGACAGGCATGTTGACCTTTGAGCTTGGGTCAGTCCGAACGGCTCTGTGAGTCCAGACAACCAGCAGCGTTCCTCCGACAGCAGTCGTTCAGCTCACACGCATTTCAGATTAAGCCTCTGATAGGGTTTTTCATCTCCCAGCGTCTTTGCTTTTTCAGAAGCGCTGTCTGCACTCTTAAAAGATCGGGCTTCAGATTAGTCTTATTCCTGCTGAACTTGTTATTCCCACCGGGAGTTTCAAAGATTTACCCCAATTTTGACTTTGATTGAGATAGTCAAATGAGATGCTATCTCTGCATGTCACATTCCTTCTTATTACGCGGCCATTGACCCGCCAGAACACAGTTATCTCTAGTTCAGACAACCATTACATCTCTAACCAAGTGTAAAGTGTCTGACATAATTCACTGTAAATAAATAAACTACATTTTTACGACATGACAACCAGCTAGACAAAAAAAAACTAGAAACTTTTTGTTGTACCAATGCATGTAAATATATATATAATATATACAATATATTTGTGGAATTACAAATACAAACAGTTTTGGGTGCAGTTGTGGTCGAGTGTTAGTAAATTGGACTTTGTGTCCGAGAAGTTGCTGGATCAAATCCCCCTACATCTGTGTACGCAACCGTGTCCTTGGGCAAGAGACACGGACCCCCAAATGCCCCCCGGGCACCACTTCTTGAGGCTGCCCACTGCTCCGAGTTTGTTCAGATGGATTAAATGCAGATTCATTTATTAATTAATTAAGAGAGAGTAAAATAGTTTAATAAAATTTCAATTATTATTATTATTAAATATTGTCATTGTATGACAAACATCCAAGATCCTAATAGAAACTAGTTCATAAATCAGGATTATATATACAGTACAGAGCTCCTGCCTTATTGCTGAAACGTTCAGATCACCAGCGAAGCACATATATTGTTTAGAATGTTTATATGTTCATTTCTGCCATAATTTCAATGGAAAAATAACAAAAAACACTGGAGTATGTTCTGGATCAAACTGTCTCTCCGCCCTTCAGCTCTACGGCTACTGTTACCAGGACAGCAATGACATCCAGGATGCGGTGACGGCCATCACGGAGCTGGGCAGTCCTCTGGAGATGATCCAGCTGCTGCAGACGCCCTGGGAGGAACGTTTCAAGGTGAGTCCATCACACATTCCATCTGGAGCAAAACGCAAAGGGCTGAAGAAATGGATCTTACACTTTAACTGTAATAATTCATGATAATTAAATAATTCAAACAAAATTAATAATTAATTAATAATTAATAAAATTAATTAATTAATACAATAAATAATTAAACACATTTGCTTAATTAAAAGAGGATAAATTCAGTCTGGATTACAGGCTGCTCTTTTCAAAATAAACTATTGTAATTCATGTTTTGTAGGTGATATTTGAGCTTTTATTGAAAGGGAACTTGCATAATAATTTTTTCAAAATACTTTATTTAATACGTATTGCATACTTTTATGAATTATTATATTAATTTATTTTTTATTTGGTCAAGTTTTATATAAACAAATAAGCTTAATTTGCACATTTAAATGAGAAGACAATTGGTTTGCCTGGCTAGACTAGACTGGCTAGAGTCTTATTATGTACAATACACTTTTCTATTTTGTTTGCAGCAGTTCCTAAACATTCTCTGGTATCTCTCATCTTCCATTAACTGTTTCTTATTGAATAATTGTAAATCAGAAGCCTGTTCTGCTTGGTTCGTCTGTGCTGCATGGAGTTTGGTGGCTCTGAGCTTCCTGTTCGACCTCCACCGATGCTTATCGCTGTGGCAACCTCCCATAATGATTAGCTATGACTTCCTGTGCTCACTTCCTGTGCTGAGAGGATGAAGCTGATTGAAATCCTCCGACAGCTGATGATCTGCGATGTCCACTCTTTGTTTGCTTGTGTCATGCACTTGGAAGTGTGTAGACTTAATACATTTACAAAATCACAGCTAAAAGAAATGCTGAATACACTCACTTCATATGAACATTGCTTATATATTTCTATTCTAAGAGTTTGAACGTTACGGGATAGGTTTCTCTCTTTCTGTAATGACTCACTTTTGGATTACCATTTTGAGGATTATGTGCTTTGTTTGCCTGTCAACAAACAATGGATTTCTAAAATGGACTAAAATTACCAAAACTGTCGATACAATGATCGAAAAATTGTATTTGAATTGAGCTCAAAAATGCTTAATTAGTTAAGCGTCAGTAGTTCTCTACTGTCTTCTGCAATTCAAGAAGTATATTACTCAATTATTTTTTATTTCAAATATATTTCAATTTAAGGCTACAAGTATATACAGAGCCACATAACCATCTAATGAAGTAAACACACAAAAACCTGGAGCAATGGGCAGCCTCAAGCTGTGAAAATTGAATTAGAGGAGCGTTGAGGAGCAGGTCACTCAGTTGAAGAACCTCTCTCTCTCTTAGTCATTTTTCTCCTCATGGTAGCATAGGGCCGCAGCAACACTTTTCCAATGAACTCGGTTCTGAGCGCTTTTCTTCAGTTGAGCCCACATCCATCCCTTTGCCTTCAACTCTCGCTCGGTGCACCGTCTCCAAGTCTCCCTTGGCCTGCCCACTTTTCTTTTTCCCCGTGGATTCCACTCTAGCACCTGCCTTGTGACAATGAGCTCGGGCTCGGGCCCGAAACACTTTTTTCACCGAAACAACACGGCCGAAAGTTGATGACGTAAGCAGAGACCATGAGAGCGGCGGCATATAATGCAGCGCAGATCACAAGCTCCCGCGACATTCACTTCACACCAGTGGCTCTTAATAGAGAACATTCTCTCTCTTCTATTTTAGTTTGGATTATATTTTATACTCTTGAGTGTTGCAATATGCTTAATAATTATTTGCATATTTGTTTGCATATATGCATATTGCATATTAAAACATTTTGTTTCATTTATTCTTTGAAACTTAATTCATGCAATTGCAATGCCTTGGTTTTAGTAAAGTTAGTACATCATCATAGCAATAAATGCAATTCTTTCTGTGTTTCGGTTTTCGCCCAGGCTTTCCTCTTTTTCGGTTTCGGCCAAGAATTTTCATCACTAGTTCTTTCCCACAGACTAATGTTGGAAACCTTTTCTGGCCATCGGATGCGTAGGATGGTGCGGAGGCATCTATTGACGAACACCTGCTATATTTTAATAGTTGTCTTGGTCAGTTCTTCCAGTTGAAGAACCTACCGGACCCAAATTCGAACCTGCAATGCCCGGCTGACAGGCTCAGTACTACTGGACTACAACAGGGGGAAGGCTGTACAATCAGTGGCCTTTCCAACAGCTCATTTGTGTTTGGATCATCTTCACTGGCAGAGAAGCAAAAACACAAAACAAAAAAAAAACAAAAAAAAAAAACAGAATCATATTTGTTCCTTGGACAGTGTAATGTAATGCTGCCCACTGCTCCTGTGTGTGAGTGATGCTGCAGCTCCAGTAGACCATAATATACCTTATGGTTGATTCCACCGGGACATCCATGGATACGTGTTTTAAGAATCTGCCTCTGTTGGTTACTTTGAACAACCTTGCACCACCTTCATAGAAGGTTTAATGAAGCTCCCAGGCCGCTATGTTAAGCAGTCACCCTCATGAGGGGCTGACCTTTCCCAGTAGTTGCTAATCCGGAGTGTATTAAAAGCAGCTTTTGTCTGTATTGAAAGGCATGGGCAGCGTGTCCTCCACCCCCTCGTCTCCTCTCTGCTTGCTCCTCTTTTATTTTCTTCTCTAATTCTATGGCATGCGCTCATCCAGCTTGCTCTTCTTTAGTTTCGTACCCGAATGTAATCCTCCAGACTCAAAAGTGAGTTGTCCTCTCACTCCTCTTCCAGCAGCTAGAGATTCAGCTTCTCCTCTTTTTTGCACAATAAGGCCTCTAATCCTCAGGAAACACACTTTCAGACGTGCTTTCACGCAGCAGGACTCTTGGACTCGTGAAGAGGTTTAATCTAGAAGCATTTATATCTTTCATATGTGTGTTTTTAATTTTATATGATTATGCATACTAAGAACGATAATAGCAAAATATGTTGTATTGAATGATCAATAAGGAAACACAATCGATTGATATTAAGTTTTCATAAATATTATTTGACCATTTTCTGTCTTTCTTCCAGATCTGCTGGAGTCTGATGAAGCTGTTGCATTATTTGGCTCATTCCCCTCTGGGCTCCGTCACACTTCTGGACTTCAGGCCTCGGCAGTTTGTGCTGGTCCACGGAGTGTTGAAGGTGACCGACCTGGATGATGCCAGTGTGGAGGAGACGCCATGCTCGCCCTTCACGCCCTCAGACTGTCGCATGGAGTTTCCAGCTCGCAATTTCACTGTTCCCTGCCAGAAGGGCCACTGCCTTGGTCTCAATGAGAAGAGAAACCTTTACAACGCTTACCGGTCAGTTTACCTGCGTTTTGCTTGGAGTGTATGTGAAGTGCTGACATATGTTCTTCATCGTTCCAGTTTTTTCTTCACCTATTTGTTACCGCACAGTGCTCCCTCAGCGCTGAGACCCCTTCTGGATAAAATTGTCAACTCTACCGGTGAGTGCCGCTCTGTTCACATTCAAAAATAATTTAATCAAAGGAGCATTTTCAGCTCAAATTCATGTTTCTGGGGCCAAATCTCGGGTTTTCATCCACCTAGATCAGATGAAGTCAATTGAATTTAGATGGATTTAAGTGGATTTCTACTGTGCAAAAACACATACAGGAACGTTCTAAACATTTTCCGACTTCCCCCCAACTACCTGTGGAAGTTCTATCGTCAGAGTTTGTCAGAGTAATGGCAGCTGATAAAGGTGAATCGGTTGTTTTGGAACACAACGGTCCGTGAAGCTGCGGATAGCATGTGGCTTAGACATTGTCATACTTCAACTCTCTTTCTTTCTGTACTTTCTTCACTTTCATGCATTGGTGCAACCTTCTGGCTTTCAGGTGAGCTGCAGTGGAGCACAGACGAGACACTTCTTCAGCTCGAAAAAGTGCTGGAACTGTACAAGACAGGATATTACCTGAGGAATAACACCAGCGCTCGAAAAACTGGTGAGAGATACAGATGGATCAGGAGTTTATGATTTACGTATATATAGAGAGTTTAAATTATTGATATAAATTTCCAGACAGAATTTATAAAACACTTTAAACTGCTAATTTGTTCATCATTGTGCGAGAAAGGCTCTGTGAGCATGTAAATACAAATGTGAGGAGATTTAGAAGATTACAGTTGATTATAAGTTTCCTTCCTTTCCTTTTATTTTTTTCTCCTTTTTTATTTCTCTTGATCCTGTTTTTATCTTCTTCAAGTTGTTTTTCTTTTTTTGGCGTCTCTACTTCTCTTCTTCATGCTTCACTGAGGGTCTAAAGCAGACACATACTTGTTGACTGACAAGAGCCTTAAAATCCACTGTGTTTTATCTACACCAAGTTTAACTCTTTCCTATCACTCACACTGTGTTGGTAGTGGTGAATCTAATGGTGATTAATCTAATAGTGGTTTTATCTAAATGCTGTGCAGAGGAAATGATAAAAACAATTTGTTTGGATTTTTAATGTTTACACATTTACAATTACTATGAAAATAACTAGTTAAAGTATATTTTTTGTCATTGTTTCTATGCTGTTTCAAATCAAAATGTGTGAACAATTCTGCACAATATATATGGAAATATATCATTTCAATTGCATTTGTAGTAGGTGCAGTTATAATATTCCCGGATTTATTCCATGAATATCACATCACATGTGCACAATAGTGAGTGTATCACCATGACAACATCACCATATTAGTTTGCTTTTGTTTATTTACTGGCTGATTTGGTTTCTGTGATTGGACACGTGGTGTTAAGGTATTCTTGTAAAACTGAGTCTCTGGATGCTTTCACCATGACTTTGCAGGAATACAGACAGTTGAGGTACTCAACATGCATTACAATCCCATGATGCCTCTGTCAGTCCTTCAGCTTCTCCTGTCGAGGAGCATTCAAAGTCACCACAAAGTCAGCTCTATAAAGCATTAGTTGGGCCATTAAAGCCTCTAATAGTGGCTCTTAGTTACTGCATCTAGCCTCACTCATTTTTTTCTCCCTAATCCAACAGTCACACTCACCAGAAAGTCATTTTCCAAGGCAGTTTGCACTGTAATTCAATTAAAAAAAAAAGCAACAGTGGTAAAAACTCATCCAAGCCAACGACTCGAGAAATACTCAGTCATTCTGACATTTATGGCTGATGACTTGGGACGATTGTATTCAGTGCTGTAAATGTTTTACACTGCTGTAAACGAGATCTTGAGTAAATTAAGCATTTACTTAGTTACACACGTATAAAAGGACATGAAACCCAGAGGAACACCTCCAAACCCACATGCTGTTCCAAAGAAATATTTTTGCAGAAGTAAGATTTACTGTCAACATGTGGCGTGGCTAATGGAGTGATGCAGGAATGACATCGTTATTACAGTGAAAATGCTGAATCAATCTGAATTTACTCAAGCATGAAGGATGTTTCTACAAGTTTCCAAACCTCTGGTATCCATTGGATGTTTCAATATCAGTGTGCGACTTCACATTTTTTACCCTTTCTTACATCTAAGTTTCTTTCAAAATTCACTCTAAATGACAAAAAATAAGTAAAGTTAAGTAAGTAAATGAGTTTAACTGAGTTCATATACACATACAGTATATAATATGCATGTATGCATGGAAACTGTACATTTAATCTACTATCATTTTCTAAATTAAAAACAACATTTGTTAAATGAACACATTTCTAATTCATCACTCATTATTAATATTAGATTTCATTGAGCAGCAGCAGTCTCTCCACACGCTGATTCTGTTCAGCGGATCGGTTTGCACATGTAAAACGTATTTTTTTCACAGCTGTTTTATTCACCGGAGACAGCAGCTGGTTGTTCTCAGCACTCATGCTCTCAGTGTTACTAACAGTGTGTTGTGTTAATACAAATCATGTCTTGTAATGTTGACTTGATACAGGATGACCGAGATGAGGAACAGACAGTGGGACGTTTTATGACAAAAAACACACTTAATAAAAGATCAGACCCTCGTCGCGCTGTGGACTGAATCTTGGCAGATTTCCGGTGGTCTGCTGCAAACGGATCGCTTCTCGTTAGTAAGGTTATATCTGTATTGCTCACTGTCCAGTGTCATAACCGGATTTTCTTATTTCCAGTAAGACACTGGAGTATTGAGTTTGTCAGCTTATTTTTGCAATTCACTTTGGAGGGAAAAAATCCTCTGTGTTAATTTTGTCGCACTATTTTCTGCACAACATATAAAGTAATTCTTAGCTTAATCTTAATTTCTGGAAAGTACGCACAATTATTTTCAGAATTTTAATAATTTTCCATCTATATTAAACATATATGTATTTTTCAAATGAATCCTGTTAATTGTCATTTGAAAATGAATATTTTTAATAATTATTATTAATTAATTTTATTGATGTCAAGTAAAAGTCAAATTTGTTTAAATAATGGAATTTTTATAATGAAGAATTTGTGTGCTGCTGTGCTGCTTATTGAGGAGGTGACAGAGCGGTGATAAGATGAAGATGTCTGGCAGTGACTAACCTTTGGGAGGAACCTTGTTAGCTTTGTTTTCTACTGGCTGTCACTCATCACATCTCCACCCATGTATCTGCTTTTGTCTGGTCTTTGTCCTTGCCTCCCTCTGCTGCGGTTGTGTGACAAAGACGTGCTTTGTCCTCAGGGTCACTTTAAGGGCCATTTTCTGAAGAAGAAAGAAGAATCCAGCCCCCTGTGTTAACACAATAAAGACGTTTAACATTTAGGATCTAATTCACCCTTCATTCTTTTGGCAGAATATAAACGCGTGGCAGATGCCTCCATCTCAGGAGATAACTACCGCTGCTGGCCCTCCTATCAGCATGATGGATGCGTGCTGTCGGTTTTCAACCTCGATGAGGCAATGGATGTGTGTGAAAGCCACATTCAGTGCAGGGCGTTTGTCCTGACCAATCAGAGCACCTGGACCGGTAATCTGTTTATAAAGTTCAAAAAGTTTGAAAGTGTCGTCTTGTCAGTGGCTTCTTGTTGGCATTTAAATGTTTAGAGAATACACATATTTAAATGATTATAAATGATGCTGTCAGTAAATTACTTTATCAGTTCATGACCTCAGCAGATAATGACAAAGTTAACGTTTCAGTTAAGTTAATTAACTTAATCAGTCAATGTTTCCATCAGTAAATTACCTCATCAGTTGATGTTCCGTCAGTATGTTTCATGAGTAAATAAACCCTTTTAATAATGTCATCAGACAATGACATCAGTACAGAACTTAATCAATGAACTGCGGTATCAGTACATTTTGTCGTCTTTCAAAGTAGTCATCAGTAAATGATTTTTTTTCTCCAGGTCATCAGCTTGTGCTCTTTAAGACCGGAGATTCGGGCATGACGCCGGCCCCGGGTAAACTCTCGTATGTTCAGTTGGGGACGACTGAGAGTTGAGAAGGCGGCGGATGGACATACAGTATTTTTGTGAACAGGAACAACTGAGATAAGCATCAGTTCCTGCAAAGAGGTTTTCACTGAAAGATATTTGAGTTTGTGTATTTGATGAGTCTTCAGTCAGTATCTCATTCTGTCAATATTTTATCTATTCCATCGATTCACACAACAAAGCTGTTTGCTCGACTTTTTCCAGCACTTTTTCACTATGTGAAACAGGGATTATTTTTCAATTTCCAAAAGACTGTCCTTTGAGAATAATTTAATATAAATAGATTTTTTACTGTAACAAAAAAAATGCCCCATTCCTGTATAAATTATAGTTGTTTCAAGAAGAAAGCTTGGTAAATCTAGAGAAATCCTGCAATCATTTCCAAACTTTGTTTCTTTTGAACTTTTATTTTATTTTTCAATGTTTGACTGATACAGTTTCCCAAGGAAATGTAATTCCTGTCCACAACTTTGAAGGTGAAGGATTCCTTGTTATCTTGCTTTCAGTGAAAGCACAGAGATAACATGTACGTTTCTGAACAAATCGTTCTTTTATGGTTATTGCAAGTGAGAGAAATATTTTTATATGGAATAAAAGTCACGCAATGTTAAAAGGTCTGATGTGTGAGTTTACAGGACTTGTGTGATAGTCAAGAGTCACGCACGCACATCCACAAATGTGTGAAATTGAATTCAAATTGTGTAGCTATAACATTGTGTATATGCGTTTAACTAGTATTGATGCATCTGTTAAATTGCAACTAATGAATTTCATTTGATAGTCACATGTTATTCAAAGTGCCATGTAACATTTACAGTTTGCCCATGCGTCGATCACAGTTGGCACGCCTCTCACATTGCACAAAACCCCTAAAAACACTTGCCAAAACCAAAAGCTCCAGTCAGCTAAACAACTAAACTTTACATGCCAGAAAGCAGATGCTTGCCATTTTGTTATTTCCGACAAACATGTGTATAGAGAATGCAGATTTGTTTTTTCAAATGTCCTCAGTTTTCTACATTCTTAAAAATAGACATCCGCAAAGAAATTCTGGCTTGACCAGATCACCGTCTCTGTCCAAACAAAAGGCCAACTTCAGTTAAACGTACCTCAAAGGCTCTGCAAAATTGGCCTGGAGCGATGGATTCATCCGACCCAGCATCATGGGCAGTTCACCCCTGACACAAAGTTCCCAGAGTTCACAGCTGCTCTCCATATGCCACCCAACAAAACCACCTTCCGCATGGTGCTCATTGCTTAGAGAGGGAGAGGAAAGACCTGAAAAACTAAAAAGAATAGAATGTATGTGCATGTTACAAATGCATAGAAAAGGTGAAGCACAAAGAACGGAGCAGGGAGAGAGATCAGCATCTGTCTTCTATTTGCCCAGGGGATTATGGCTTTTCCTGAGGCACGGCTCCAGGCTGTGAGAAAGACAGAGCAAAAGAAAGGGTGAGAGATGAGGAAAGAGTGAGAGAGGTTGTGGGTCAGCTGCAGTCTCACTAATGAGAGCCAGACCCGTGTTCAGAACCGGTCACCTCCGTCCCGTGCCAGCTGATGCCCTTGTTACTTACATTTGGATTTCTCATTGGTTCTGACTTTTAAATATGTGCAAAACTGTTGCTGTGGGCGTAAGAACCATTTTATGGTAGTTTTATGACGTTTGTCCTTTACCGCATCTGCACTTCACTTCCATGGTATAGGAAACGCTAACAAGAACCGCGTCAAAAGTGCTGCCACTTTTCTACACTAACCGGGGTGACTGAAAAGTGGATGATATTTCCAGCAAAATGAGTAGTACTGGGATTACATTTTGGATTAAAAGACATCTGGCATAACTGCAAAAAAAGCCATTACATGATGTCAGAGTTAGAAGCAACACTTGCCAAGGTATAATGTCATAGTCAAGCTGGGGTCTCACTGGTTTATGCTTGGTTTACGCCGGGTCTTGATCACAGATCTTACAGTGCAGGTATTGACTTGAAAAATACTTAAGCCCTTTATGACTGGGTCTAAGTTGCCAAAATGAAATGAAGACTGCAACGGTTTTCTCAAATCATTCTGTAGATTTAGTGAAAAAGAAAAATTGGTTTGAAAAATCCTGCCAATACAAACTTTCTGCAAAACGTCAGACAATCAGGCACCTTCTTATTGACACTAGTCCAGAACGATTAGGTAAAATAGAGGTGCCATGTAGGGACTGGATAGAGAAACAAAAGTAGACCGCGCTTTTACATTTTTGGATTTGGATTCGGATACAATGTGCATTTTCTAGTCAGAGTTTAATGCAATTCCAGTAAATGCATTATGAACAATTTCAATTAAATTACTACCTTTTGTTTGGTAATTTTGTCCTTTTTTGTACGTCCAATATTGTGACTTGTATATAGTTTATAACACGATGAAAAAGAGAAAGATGTGGATAAAGCATAAAGGTGTGGCTCAGGTACACAAATCCAGAGAGAAACATAATTGCTTATAGTTCTACATTCAAAATTGTCGAGTGATTGTAGAATGATCTAGTGGTTGCTAAAAGCCTACCCCACAGACTCATGAACATGGCAGAAATTAGAGTAATTTCCCAAACTATCAGCACAAACACAAAGACAACACACAGCAAACCACTTTAAGACAAAACAAACTAGATGTTTACATGAGAGTACAAGAGGGAGATAACCAGGAGAAAAATGTGAAATTAACTGAACTTACAGTTGTGCAAACCAACAAAAAAAAAAATCTGATAACCCACCAGACCAGAATTTAAACCTGCAATGCAACTTGGTGGCATGTCCAACTAACACTGGACCATCATCGTACGTAAAAAACAAATGTAAGATTCTTTCTTGCAGGAAATCAGTCAGACCACAGAACTCTTTAAGAACTAATAATTGTATATATTAATACAGATGGCTATAAAAGTAATCCAGATGATTACTTTCATTTCAGTTATAAGTGTTTGCAAGTTTAGTTTCACACCGAGTGAAGCAGGTTAGCTTGAGGAAGCAAGAATGTGAGAGGAATGCAGACACAGTGGTCATCACAGCATGAAGGAATGGTGGGGGAAGATAGCCAGAGAAAGAGGAAACAGAACCGGACGATGAAGGGCTATAAAGAGACACTGACAGTGAGGGTCTGGATGAATGGACAAGCTTGTTGATTCACAACCGAAAATAAAAGAAGGCACTTTGAAGCATCAGCCAGTAACAACAAACCTGAAAAGTAACTTGTTGCACACAGACAAGTGTATGATGATGCATGGAATCTATCCCTGAGAATTATGTACAAGCATAACACATTCGACTGCTTGCTGAGCTAAAACGCCTGCCAGACCCTTCAGGTCTAGACAGCATTGGCCACAGACTTGAAGCTCATTCAGGTTTTCCAGGTGACAAATTTAAAAAAGTGTAAAGTGCATCAACACAGCACGTTATTCAGAAATTACAACAATTATCTATTTGTTCAAAGCTCTTGCTTGCGTCACACTCTACTGATATAGCTAGAGGAGTTTACATCAATAATTTGTTTAAATAATAATAGATTCTTTAAGGTCATTAAAAGCCAAAAATCTCAAACAATTTCCAAATCTTCTCTGTAAGTAACAATATTGCAATTGTCAAGCAAAATGATTTTCTTCATTGAGATTTGTGCAGATAAATTGAAGTACTGTACCACATCACCAAACTTTAAATCTTTGTGACAACAGGGATAATGATAGTAATCCTCCATTGGGAAAAAAAGATAACATGAAATTCAACACGACACAAATAAACTGACCTGACTGTAAGTCTGTCAGTTTCCTGATCCTAATAAGGTTTTATTATATGCTTTACTAACGTGGCCCTCGCCTATGTACACACACACACACACACACACACACACACACACACACACACACTCATAAGAACCATAACAGCATGCTCATTGAATTTAAAGAAGTCAAAAGATTCTTTTGAGGCTTCTTGTGTCAAATAAATTACCCAAATTTTCCACAGGCCTATAAATCCCAGTCGACCAGAAGTAGACTCAGATTAATGAAACGGTTATGACCAAACTGAATTACCCACGACAGGGCTTTAAATAAAGACATTATTTTTCCACGAAAGAGTCTGAAAGCAGAGAATAAGCCTGGTGATATGATAATGAAACGGGAAGCTGTGTTTGCAATTATAAAGAATTCACCAGCATGTAGACATCCTGAATAAATGTTCCAGTTCAGCTGAAAACTCCAAGCATGGGATTTCTTTGTTTAAAAGGAGGAAGCTTCTTTTATATCGTGAAGTCTGCCTTCCTGTGAGGGCAGAGACTGAACCAGAGACTCAGATAAGGATGAGTGCAGCTATACAAGAAGCAATCAGGGCACGGTGAGGGTACCGCATCACAGCATCGCTGGATGCCAGCGCACATGCCACCCAGGGGTTTCAAGAGGAGGACAGACCCAATTACAGCTTAAAGGATAAAAAAAAACATTTAAACAATTAATAAATAAATAAATAAATAAATAAGGGACAAGCAAAGACACTATGAAAGGCAAAACTAAATCAGGCAAAACTAAATCAGACAGTGGTCCAAAATGTACAAAGCAAACAAAAATACTGAAACAAATATTTAAATGTACTTAACTTAAAAAATGTAGTTACAAAAAATGTCTTACCATCATACATTATACTTATTTAAATGGACAGAATACACAAATAAATGTATTAGAAATAAATATATATCAATATAAATACATGTAAAAAATATAACTAAATAGACAAATTAAAGATTTTTGAAAGATTTTGTACAAGGGCCCTGAAATATTTATACATCAATTGTCTTTTAAAGTGTGATCATCAGGCATGTCTTCACCTCGTGCTCTGACTGAAGAAAGCTCTTCGTTGTGTACAAAGCACTGACAGTTCAAATAAATCCATCTTGCTATAACAAGCTGCATTGAGAGATAAGGCATGCAGGACACGTCACCTCTTGACCTCCTTATCTACTTGGCTTTATATGGGGAATATCAGTTCAAAGGTCAGGACTCTCTAAGGTCAAAGGTCACAAGAGTGTGTGGTTGTCTGAAAAGACCCTTCTAAGACCAGTGTTTATCTACTCCACTATCTTGTCTTTACTGGTGTGAGCACACACAGTCTACAACTAGTCTACAACCTTCTTTCATAAAGCCACCCAACGCACAGATGTGTGTCAAACATTACATTCATATCATTCATACCCCACATGCCCCCCGGGCGCCACGGCTTAAGGCTGCCCACTGCTCCGGGTTTGTGTGTGTTCACTTCACTGTGTGTGTGCACTTTCACGGATGGGTTAAATGCAGAGCACAAATTCAGTATGGTCCCTAGTGGCCATATTGCCGTCACCTCACTTCCTTCCTTATTCATAATCAATGACAGCCAAACAAAACTTGCTTTTACTGGCATTTAATCTTATGGAATTAATTGAAGCAAAAACCAAAAATACATTCATGGAAATACACTTTTCTGGCCTCCAATGTAAACTGTAATGTAATTGCATTGTAATGTACATAATTTTGGTTAAATGCTTCTGGTAAATGTATTTACTTGGTGTTGCAATTTTTATTTATTTATATAAACATACATATAACACAGACTCACAAGCTACATGTAATCCATGACAATCCTGTAATACTGAAAAACTAGTTCAGTTAAAATGGAAGACATGTAATACTTTAAAACCGTGGTGTAATACTGCATATTGCAGTGCTCTACTGAGATCAACATCTACACAACTAATTTTTACTAATAACTGCCTGAAATCAGATGAAGATCTCATTTGTCATCTCAAGGAATGCTGATGTTCCTATCTAACTAAAGAGGCCCCCCCAAGTGGCATTGACCCGCGTGGGCTGTTCAACCAGTTCAGGCCTTTCAGAGATGCAGATCCCATAGCAGGCGTGAAATTCCCCATTACTGTGCCTCTTTTGCTGCCCATCGTCATCCCATCCTGCCGCACGACTTCCTGCCCGGTCCGGCAGACAAAAGTCAACATTGTGCGCGCTGTGTGAGCGTCTTTATTGAGTTTTGCAGGGCAGACTAACATGCAGAGAGAGATTAAGATGGAAAGTCTTGCAAAGTAAGAACGGAAGGGCCACTTTAAAGCTGTATGACTTACCAAATATTTCATTTATTGCAGATAAGATACAACTAGTTGTGTTTTATTGTTCATTAAACATTATTTTCCAAGGTGTTGGTACATTATAACATTATCATCAGACAATGGCTGCAGATTTGCTGGCTGTTCGTCATGAAATGAACCCCTTGCCTCCACCAAATCCCAAACGTGCACTTGTGGACTGAGAATCTGTGCCAGTTTTGGCCAGTTGAGTACAGAACACTCCATAATATGTTCAATAAACTAGTCTGAAAATATTTGTGCATTTTGATGAAAAATTCAGACCCCCAACCAAAGGTTACAGTAGAAATTGTGATCAGACCAAAATACATTTTCCCAATCTTCTTTGCCTGTGCAAATTGTAGCCTCAGTTTCCTGTTTATATCTGACGGGTGGCACCCTATGTGGACTTCTGCTGCTGTAGACCATACACCTCAAGAGATGCTTTTTTGCGTTCTGAGTTATTGTTTTCTTGCTGTCAGCTCAACCCCGTCTGCACATCCTCTTTTTTTTTTATAAATATATTGTGTTGCTACATTTTTCTGGCTCAGTCCTTCTGTTGTTGAAATTAGATGACTGACATACTGTACATGCTTACATACAGAAGATGTCCATATAGAATCCATATGAGATAAACATACATTTAAAATTATAAAAGATATACACACACAATTATATACACATTAATATACTGTTACTGTTTAGGGAGAGATGTGTTTAAAAGGTTCTTTGTTTGGTTCTTCTGTACAAATTTGTGTACAGTTTTGTATGAATACTGTATGTAGCTGCCTTTAAGAGTTGATTCCTCTTTTTCCACTCTGTTTCATGAAGCTTAGTGGACAAAATACACGTGTGTGTCTGAGTTGAAGGATTGTTTCCAACAGCAATGAATGTTGTGTGCAGTGTTTCCGGATGTGTGATTGAGTCGGCGCAAAGGGCCTGTGACGTGATGGATGAGGTTCTGAAAGCTCACGTCCTGCTATGAGTCAAATCAGTTCGTTGCATTGGTCCCGTACATAAACGACTCCACAGCTGGGTCCTTTTGTAGCGCTCACTATTTGAGTCTCGTGGTGTGTTCAGCCGGTCCACTGTCCTTGAGCCTCACGCTCACTGTGTTATGTTTCAGTACCGTATGTATCCAGTACGGTTAGTATATAGGCTTCTATATTCAAAAAAATGGCTCCACAACTCCACTTAAGATATTCACTAGTTTTTTATGGAGAAGCTGACCGCCCTTGTTGATCATAAACGCTTTAGTTTCCGTCACATACATATTTTGCACAAAATTGCTCTGCAACATAACCACCAATGCAAAAAGCAGAGATCTTTTGTACTTTGTTTTGCAAGAATCTAAACATTTGCTGTCATACTGGAAAATGTACGTTCTGCTTAAGCTTAACTTTCTAACTGGAGATAAACTGCCTTTGAACTTTATCTCGTCTCAAGCCACAGGCTGCAGCTTTGGCCTAAGATATTCGACAGACTGATAAACTCTGACCGTTGGCCCATAAGAAGGAAAGATAGCCCCTGGAAGTTACTGGGTGTTGGTACCATAGTAGGAAATGGCCACTAATGAAAATGATTTACAACGGTAGTGTAACTGCCCTCACATCAATACTGTATATCAGTATCAATATACATATATACAACAATACAATATACATATATAAAACAATTATAAAGTTTGTTTCCCAATGCGTGTCACTCAGTGGAAGCCATGTCACACGACTTGCTGTTTTGTCTGAACAAGCAGAAGGTCCGAACCTGGTGGAGAAAAATGAACGGCTAATAACACGGAGCAATTTGCCTGCTTGGCTTCACAAGTTTCTGGTCAGTGTCAGCGCATAGAGTCTAATTTAAAAAAAGAAGTCAAATTAATATATTTTTACTCTCAACCAAATGAAGTGGTTTGTGCTTGAAAACCAGAGTTTGAGGAAATGTTATGGAGCCAGACTGCAGGGTCTCTGAGGATTACCCAGGATTACCCTAGAACAGTAAACCCTCCATCCTAGGTTAATCTAGTCTTATATATTTTCACACACAGCCGACCTACAACAAAGTCAAAGGAAGTTCTGGGATCAGAAAAGTTCAGAACGGCACATAACACACAGCGTGCAGCAGAGCAAAGAAAATATTCCGATTTTCCTCGGTTTTGTAAGACTCTAAATGAAGGTGAATGTGATCTCAGTTTCTTTTTGGCTGCTGTAAAAGCCGTCTATATTTTCACTTGGAATGGAAATAAACGTTGCTTAGCTTTAGGGGTTATGTTTGTTTATCATGAGCTACAAAATTACAGTTTCAGTGATTAAAATTAAATTACTTGAATCTAAATGAAAATTACAAGAATATGCATAAAGACACGCATAAGAATTCAAATCGCAAGATATTAAAGAAACGATGCCCTAAGAAGTATTGATACCTTAATGTTTTGCCTGTCTGAAATTGTAATCCACCTACTGCACTAGGCACTTAAGTAACTGGACTATTTGTATTGCCTGCCTCTATTGCTACATCCCAAGTGGAAGCTGCCCACTGCTCAGGGTTTGTGTTTGTCACTTCACTTGATAGTTAAGTGCAAAATACAAATTTGTTATGGTCCCAAAAGGCCATATTGAAAACTCACTCACCTTTTTTTTAAGAAGTGAAGTTGAATTCCAGTGTTGGACAAGACAACAGGCACTTACTGTACTGTACGAAGAAAGAATGCTTCTCATTAAACACAGAAGAGTCTACTCTGAATGATGGATGAGCTGTGGAAAGGCTTATTTTCATCAGATCTGTCAGAGAACTGGTGAAGCTCTTCATGGGTCATTGAAGTTCCGTATCAAACCTGAAGTTCATCGCCTTCAGGGGTCTCAAAAGCGTAATGGATGAAAATCATGGTCTATAAGCAAAGGGTTGTCAGTTAAATCCTCATGAGAAATGATGAATGCATTTCATTGATCATCCAGTGTTGACAGCGGTGGTGAGGTGTGCGCGGCTCCTTCAGATGATTTGAATGATAAATGAAGAGTGACCGTGGCATGTTGTTTTAAACATGTATGAATGTGGCACACATGAGACGGAGGTTGTTGGAAGAATCAAGCTTCTTTTCAACAAAAAAAAAAAAAAGCATGAATACAAAGCTTTTATGTGTACTGTTGGTGAACATTAAAAAAAATTAGTAGATGAAGATGGATTTCTGTAACCTTGCAACTAAATGATCATATTGTTGCTTATTAAGTAGGAATATTTTAGTTATCAACAAACTACCAACAACAAGTATATTTGTCAGGGTTTCATGGAGAACGAACCCATTTGCAGGTTTGATAAAGGCCTTTCAAAGGTATAAGAAAAGTTTACAAAATTCATAAAAAATGTGCTGAACGAGTATGTGTCCATCAGATCAGAGAGGAAAATGAAGACTGGTTCCGGCGTTTATATATAGCACTGGAATCTGCAGCGGTGAACACACTGTTAGCAAAGTTGACAGTGTTAATGCAGTTGTACTGTCCTTCTCTGGCTCGCTGGATTCATTCTGAGCTGACTTTATGTCCTGTTAAGCACTCTGAGTATGTGAGGGAACCCGACACGAGCTGTGAGATGGTTGGTCATGTGTTGGCCTGGCACGGGGCCGAGCTGGCACGGCTCATTAACGCACAGCGGGAGCAGAGACGAGCTGGAGCTCTGAGGACAGATGCAGTAAAGCCACAGAACACATGGGCACTTAGCGCCACTGTAGAATTGAATTAGGATTGCTGAGATTTATCTGTGTTTTGATTCCTGACCCAATGACAACTACTTTTAGATGGTTATCTGCTTCAATCTTCTTAATAAAAGTTCAATAGTAATACTTAGACTTCACATCTTAATTCACAAAGTCACATCTTAATACATTTAGTTTGATGTTTTAGTGTGTGTGTGTGTGTGTGTGTGTGTGTTTCAGTCAATCATATTTGATAATCAGAACTTTAATTTAGGCATCATGACATCTGCAAAAAATGATTTATCAGGAGACACATTTTGTCAAAGCGTGAATGACTAAGATGATTTGTTTGAATATATATTCAACCTTTTTAACCCTCCGAAAAAATACTCATTCCATACTATTTAATTACATTTTTCATACATTTTGCTACAGTGAAACATTTGACAAAATGGCAGATTGTTAAGTAGAGAGACATTTAGCGTTTAATGGAGTTTAGCTGCTGTGCTCCAGAGGCTGAAGTGTAGAACTGCAGACTCGGCCAAGCCACAAGAACTGATTTACAGCTCTGGATAAAGAAACCAAGCCAGTTTCTTTTCCAGCACTGAGGGAGCAGCTATACAACAAGCCTTCGTAAATCACAGCGCAAACAGAGAGAAGCTGAACACATGACTCCCCCCACAACACTTTTTATCAGACTATCTACGCTTTCCTGCAGTTGTGTTTTAATCTGATATCTTGCATTATTCCCACTGATGGCATTATTGTAACGTTCAAACTAATAAAGGTGTACAAATATTTTGTGGTACAAAATATCACAAAACATTTTATCAATAAATTGTTTGAAATGGCACACACACACACACACACACACACACACACACACACACATGATATGAAAATAGTAAAAGGTTGCAGGTTCAAATAGCGTTTCGGCTGGTTCTGGTGCTGGTTCTTGGGCATGGCTTAAAGCTGCCCACTGCTCCGGGTTTGTGTATGTTCACTTCACTGTGTGTGCTTCTAAGTTTAATATAGTTAAATTCAATATGGTTAAATACAGAGCACATTTTTGATATCAGCATGCTAGAGTTGTAAGCAAATGCATTGTTGCCGCATTGCTTGAATTTGCAAAAGCGCTGTCAGTTTGATTATGAAATGATTTTAATGAGTTGGTCAAAAACGAATCTGACAGGAAGTTCAGAAGTTTCATTGAAAAATAAATACATCAACACATTAACAGGTTTTACAGGCCTGAATAGCATTTGAAATCTAAACCAGAAGTGAGAATATTTGTTCTTTCGTTCTATTGCTTATATAACACGATTTATGCAAGGGAAAAGTCCAAATGAAAGTCTCTAATCCGCAGAAATGTTATTGATAATATTTGAAGGGTTGAATGTATGTTCTCATGGGCATCCCGGATCCGCTTCCATCCTGGCCAAATAACCGAGCGATTAAGTTATGAAAGATAAACACTGATCCCCAGTCAGCACTTGTCTTATAATGGTTTGCAGAGACCAAAGAGGTGCCGAGTTCCGGAGAAATCAAAAGGGACATTTTTGGCTCCGACAGCCCTAAAGAACATGAAGTGAGCAGTGAAAAGAAAAATGTGCGCACACAGATGGAAAACACACTAACACACTTCTCAAATCTGAATGGCCACATGGTATTAGACGCTTTATAACACAAGCCCTCCAAAATAATATTAACAATTGTAAGCCTAATATTTATATCAAGAACGTGTCTACGAATGTTTAAATTCTTCAGTGTTTTCTAATCATTGGAACCTGAGGTCAGTGAGTTTCTGCCCCGGTCCAGCCGTGTGCAGCTCTAATGCAGGTTCCAGTCCATTTGCAGTACAGATTTCCTTCCTTCGGGCCTATTGTTACGTGAGCTGTATCCGGATAGAAGGACCTAAGCCGGGCACATCAGTCAATTTACTCGCCGGAAAAGCCTCAACCATTCAGAAAATATATAATCCAGAACTGTTCACAGCCATGGAGGAAGCATATGAGGAAAGCATAAGAGGAAACATGATATGATGATTCATTTGTGTGTAAGCAGAAGAGAAACGCTCTAGTTACAAGTGTTAGATTCCGACAAAAAGAATGTGTCGATGCACAAACTAATGCTGGTGAGAGGTCACGGCGTCTGCTGTTCCTCGGGTCTGTAGAAACTTTGCCTTATCTGGCTCAGAAGAGGAACATTATCAGACACACATGGAGCAGGACAGCAGTCTCCAAGGATACGCTCCTCAATAGTCCAGGCCTCTGTTCACTGTAGGGATAAACGCCACTGACATCCCATCAGGGTTTGTCTGGTGGAACAGGAACAGAGTCTGTGTAGCGCTTGAACTTTCTCCTGTCTGGTCAGTAGAGAGTCAACACACCTGCAGAGCTGGACAAGCTCAATCATTGAAGAAAAATACTATTTAAGGTTGATAAACTGCAACCAACCCTATCGTTGGGATGAATGGATGGAAGGAAGGGGAGGCGCTCTCACCTCAAGGCTTGCGGGAATCTTTCGAGACCCAAGTTCAAGGCCCGGTCAAGACCTTTCTGTATGACGTTTGCCTTGCTTCCTTACCAGATTCCAGCTTCCACTCACAGTACAAAAGCTGTGCTCAGGTACATTGGAGTCTTTACAATGGGATGTAGGTGTGTGTGAGACTGTGAGTGTTAATTGTTTTTGTCACAGACTGCGATTGGTTGATTGAAAACCAGACAGTAAAACACTATTATCCAACAATGAAAACTGCCGGAATAACAAACAAACTAAAAAATTGTGGTTTCACAATCAAGAATACATTTTTCATTGTCAGTCGACAATGACTTGAGTTTTTTTTTTCTTATTTCTACGTTCAAAGGTTTTTCGACAAGAAGCACAGAACATTCTCAACATGAAATTGTTCATTTTTTCTCAATAAATGTGTTATAGTAGATGCTTAGTTTAAATTTTTTATTCGGTTTGTAATATTGTAATACATACCTTTTATTGTGATTTATGGAGCCCTTTTTCGGACGCATCGCAATGTGTAATACATTTACAATGTGGTGGCAAAGTGTGTCCAAATTCAAATACCAAGATTTGCTTTCTGTTTGTCTTGCTTTCACTATGTATACACAGAAATACAAATACACATTCTCAGCAAACACTGCCCATGCAGTCACAGGTGATCATGTAAAAGATCCTTCTACTAACGCTGGTTAGTTTCTCAAATTGATTTTGCAAATTTAACTTTTGAATTACCTTTTGGTTGACTCTGATTGGCATTTTTTCTCTTTGAAGTGAAAGAAAGCAATTGATCAATTCTATACAATTCACTCTTTTTCTGCAATATGATTCCATAGAAATATATTTTCATATCCTAGTATATAAGTGTGCATATAATCATATAAGTGTGCATATTTTGTTTAAAAGGAATATGAGTGAAAAAATGAGTGAATTTGAGTGAATATGAGTGAATAAAAGGTCCAGACTGTTGTGCAAAAGTGAAACACTGGCATTTTTCTTCACAACCAAAATACTAAACTTATTCCTGCTTAATAATCATTGTATTTATTTACAAAAAACAATAAGAATATAGTTATATAATAGTTATATAGGATTTAGAAAGTTATTTTCATTTTCTTTGTTTTTTTGGGCCACGTTACCAATGATAACACTACTTAAACTACTTACATTTCTGACTAATGCAGTAACACAGTAATGCAGAGGCGAAGCATTTTTTTTTCAATTAAAAATATATTATTTTATAATATATAATAATTTTATTATAAATATATTTTTTTAATTAGACTTAATTATAATTTACCAGTTGATGCCCCAGAATACATTAAGCAAGCAAAAATTACTGTGATATAATAAAAAGATACTGTAAAAAAAAAATAAAAACTCATCTTGAAAAAAATGAAATCAACTTTTCCCGTACCAGGGCACTGAACGTTCTCACTGAACGATTCACGCGAGACCTTTAATATCGTACCAACACAAGCCCGCGGTGGTTCCTTCATCAGTCTGTTTATTTGCAGCAGCTCTCGGGACAGTCTGGTACTGTTGCCCGTCTGACAGCCGGAGCAAGAACAGACCTGTACCAGACCAAACACTCTGACATGAGAGAAAAGATCCCCAGAATCACCGCTACACATGTCGCTGTAGCACAGATCTGCTCCAAAGAAATTAAAACTCAGTGAATGAACTCTTATTTAAAGACAATAACAAATTAACTAGAGTTCAGAGTGAACGTGGTAGTAAGAGTCCTAGTGAGAGGGTGAAATACACATTGAGAAAGAGAGACAAACACAGAAAGGAATGAAGAGTTTGTGGTATGATTCAGAGTGAAATCGAAGAAAACAAAACGATGATGAGACAGAGAGAGAGAGAGAGAGAGAAAAGAGAGAGAGAGAAAGAAAGAGAGAGTATGTGTGTGTGTGTGTGTGTGTGTGTGTGTGTGTGTGTGTGTGTGTGTGTGTGTGTGTGTGTGTGTGTGTGTCTGTGTGTGTGAGAGAGAGAAATAGTTGCAGAAAGAATAAAAGCAATACAGCAAACAGCGCCTCCTGCCATCAGACAAAAATATCACACCTACATTTTCAGAATCAGAATCAGAATTAGAAATTCTTTATTCATCCCCTTGGGGAAAATTCCTTTTTGTTTCATGCTCTCAAAAATGCTTTCATGCTTTTCATGCTCTTTCTTCACTCATCTTCAGGCCAGAGTGCCTTTGGGAATCTTCAATAACTTTTATTATTGTTCTCACATTTATTTGATTTTAATTGCTTGACCAGAACAGTTTAATCAAGCATAGATCAACTAAAAAATAATCAATATTCAACACTCATTTAGAAATATGTAAGATAAATAATAATTCTACTAATAATACAATTATAGTTTCTTTTTATTAAAACGACTTTGTCTGAACTCCAAAAGGACTGCAAAAATGGCTGAACTTGTGCTGCTCCCCAGAAATTTTGATCTGTAAAAGAAATGATAAAGATTTCATTGACTACCAAACATTCAATATTCCTCACAATTCACTGGCTCCAGATTGTAACACCTTGAAATATTGAGATATAGTACTGTGAACGTTAACTATAAGCTCTTATTTTCAAAAGTAGTCTTCAAATTTATATCTCAACCTTTTGAAAAATTCTAAAGAAACACAGGCTCCTGTGGATCTTCGGAATTGAGAGGCACAACTGCCCGCGTGGAACATTGGCACCTTGACAAGGACTGTATGCACAGTCCATATGTGGAAAACTAAGACATGGTTTAAAGTTTGAAAACGTACAACTCCAAATTCCGAAAACTGGGACTTTTTAAAATTATAATTATTTGTAATGTTAAATCTTCACCATTATCAAATAAGTAGGGTTTTGCGATTCTCCTGAGAGTCCCGTGCCGTCGAAGGAATTTGAGCAAGCAGTAACATGGAGGTTTGAAGAGTGCGAGGCAGAGATGTCTGCAGATGTTGTGTTAGGAGAACAGTGGTGTTGCTCATCGCCTCTGCCATGCTTGAATACAGAACATCTGTCTGAAATATTCCTGTGCAATGTGGCGTGAAGGAGCGTAAAGGACGGGAAGAGTGAGATAGATTAACACAATAGCGTCAACGGCTGTGAAGTGAAGCAATGCAGTCAGTGTGGAGGTGCAAATTTATAGAGTTTTTTTGTATTTGAGGATAATGTAGGCAAATAATCAAGCTTAAAAATTGAATTATGCAATATGCTCTCTGCTTAAGAGAGAAAACAACAATTCTGTAATATTTACATTTTCATTGTATGGCCATTTTATCAAAGTGGTTACAGATTTTTACACAGCATGGAAAAGCAGTTAAGAAAAGGAAGGATGGAAGATTGGATGTGTGGAAATATGGGTGGATGGATGGGCAGAAGGATGGATGAATAGGTGATAAATGGGTCTTTCTTTTATTCTGATACTGCTGCGGTCGGTGTTTGCTCTCTAGATATGCATGAGCTTATGCACGAATCAACAGGAACTTTCCAACTGTGGAACAATCCTTTTGTACCAGCTAAATATAGTAAATCATCTGCTTGTTTTTTTTTTTCTTCATGGTGTACGAGGCAAGCACAGTTTACTACTTATGAAGCAGTCCCAAAGAATAGCATGTGCGTCAGTAATGGCAGCACTATCTGAAGTGCTTTTCCAGCGAGTAGAGGAAAAATAAATACAACTCAGGCTGGTTCAGTGAGATGAAAGATGTTTAACAAACACAGATTATTTCCATCAGTTTTTAGAAAGTTATATGTGACTAAAATCTCCAGGAAACATGGCTGGGACTTTCGGGTTTTGCACTTCCTGTCAGTCTCGGCACTGCCGCCATCAAACACTCTGTTCTAAGATAAACAAGCTAATTTGTTGAGAGTTTCACAGTTCAGCTGTTACACACTCAATCACTGCTGTGTGACTGAGGAGCCGAGCCGTGACTGCTCCTGATTCATCTTTACATCAATTACACAGTAATCTCAATATCAATGAACAGCCGAAAGTTCGCATTAGGCCGAAAACATTCATAAATACAAAGGCAACAAAAACAAACAGCGGGAAAAAAGCAGGAAAAAGTATATGCTGTAAAGTTTAGCAGGCATAGCACTACAGAGATGCTCTGCCAAAAATTCCTATAAAGTGATATGAAAAAGTTAATCCATACGGAATAGAGCACCATTGTGATGCACACAAGTTTGGACAGTTTATTCATTTTTTCCAAATCAGATACCACAACTGAGGTTCGGAGAGAAAGACACAGAACCCAATCTGCGAATCAAAGAACTCAAGTATTTTACTCATACTGAATTTAGGCTAAAAACACCAAGAAATGTGAAAACAAGAATCTTTATTTAGTTGTATTTTCATAGTTTTGATAGTACAAGTATAAAGTAGCCAAAAATACTCAAGTAAAGTATCAAAGTTCTTTAAACTCAAGTACCTTACACCACTGCACTTTGCTGGTAGAATAGATCATCCTGGTTACTTACTTTAATGTTTTGTTTGTATTTGGATTTGTCATGCCGTGGCTACTGTTTCCTCTAGTCTAGAGTTTAAGGTTTTTTCAATTACTTGTCTGCAGTAAGTCAAACCATGTGACAAAGAAAATGGGCATGGCTTTATTTGGTTAATTTGGGTTTATTAGTGAGAGGAGATATGATAAGAGGAAACAAAGTCTTCTTACTAAGACAGATACGTTCTGTGAGGTGGTAGATGCGGGTTTGTTGCAAATGGTTCCGTTTGACACTCGAGGTGTGAGTTCGAGGCTGGTCGGGGTCGTTCTGTGTGGAGTTTGCATGTCATATATGACAGATTTTATACAGCATGAACATGTATGTAAACAATCTTATGAGAAGAGACAGATGCATATGACAGATCTGCTTAAGCCTGGTTAAATCGGGGGATTACACAAAGCAATATTTTATCATCATACTTTTCCCATTCGCAGGAGAAGCAAGTTCTAGACATTTACCTTTCATCTTTACTCATCTCGTCTGCTGCTATAAAATATCAAAGGATGCTTGAGTTGAACAGAAGAGGATTAGATAATCAAGTCGATGATGTTTGTCTGGGCATCCATAATTGTTTATCTCTAAAATCAATGCTGATAAAATTAAAGCTAAACATCAGAGATTTTTACTGCTTTTGTTAATATTAACTAGATAATAGATTATCAGTTTACTCCCTTGTTATATATCCATAAAATCCATCAATTTTTGTACTCCAGAGACCCGGAGAAAACCCACGAAAGCACAGCCTCGAACATTGTGGAGACACAGCGCTACCCACTGCGCCACCGTGCCAACAGTTGACTGTTCCATTATTCGCTATTTTGTGGTTTACTATCATTATTCAAATACCTGTTTTTCGTCTCATTCTGATTTAAAACAGATTTGTTGCACATTGCCCTGCCCAAGGCAACCAGTGTGTTATGCTTTGACAGTGATGTATGAGTCTTGGCTGTTTAAGGCACATGCTCATATAGACACTCTACATGTGTGAACCTGGTATAAAACACATTTCTTCCAAGAATTCAACTCATCACTGGAAATAATGAGGTTTTGGTAAGTGAATCAGATCCTGGTTTCGAAATATGCGCCTGATTGAATTTTAAAGACCGTTGAATATTTGTTATGAGCATTTTATTCTGCACAAGAACATTCATTCTTTTAATAATAAATAAGTAATGAATAAATAAGAAACTCCTTATTTATTGGGTTTTATTTCCTAATACAAAAATATTTAACAAAAAAATGTATTTTGTTTATATACGTACATATATATATAATTTCTTTTTTTGTGGCTAAAAAATGAGGGGGTGCTTACATTTGCGTATGGTAAAACCTTCAAAAAAGAAAAAAAATCTCAAAAAGTTCAACCGCTAATTCACCTTCACGTAATTTAGCTCAAAACAGCATCCATTACCATCAGCACTTTTGCAGATGGCTATATTGTCTCATCCGACCAAGAAATTAACCGCAGTTGAAAAAGATGTTGATTTATATCGCACAATCACAATGTAACAAGTAACGTTTATTCAAATGTAGTGGAGTAAAGAGTATAGAAACTCAATCAAAAATGTAGTCAAATAGAAAGTAAAAGTTTCTTATATTTGTGATACTCAGTACAAGTACAAAGTAGCTAAAAATTCCTTTTTTAGTAAAGTAAAGTAACAAAGTCCATATACTCAAGAACATTACACCACTCTTTTTTAGGACCAAAGGAACAACACAAGCTGAGTCAAGTGAACGCATTTACTTTGTGGTTGTTTCGAGTCAGCAGATATGGGAATGGACTGTGATGTTGAAACCAGTGTTTCAGAGAAGTATGACATCTTTACTGAAATTCTGAAGGATTCGTATAATCACAACCATGTTGTGTTTGAAGACATACTCAATTTCCCGCAGCGTGTCTCAATACCAGACGAGACAAACACCAAAAAAACTCATACGCTGAGAAACAGCTGTGAAAATATGGCAGTTAATGACCCAATGCCAAAGCCTGAGGGAGGGACGCGCTGCGAAGTTCTTGGGAACGATGAAGCTTTTGGTCATATTAAAAAAAAAAGCTGGACGTTCGTTTTACGTTTGATGTTTGTGATCAGAGTAAAATTATTTTTTATGCTTAAGTTGTCAAGACGGCTACAGAATACAACCATATGCCTTCTTGCTTCCAAAAATAGTTAATAATGGTTAATAATGGTAGATAAAAGTGGAGAGGGAGAAAGGGAGTGTTGGATGGAGGATGGCTATAAATACATTTCTGTCTAGAACTGGATTGGTCAGCCACCAATCTGATAGTTTCTAAAAAACTTTTTCCATTTCTGAGTCACAGGGAGATAGATCCATTCCGCTCACGAGCAGAGCAGGAGGTAAAGAACATAATGAGATGTGTTGAAAAATAGCAAGTACAGCTGCCACGTTCAGCTTCTGCTGATAAATCTGGCCGTCTGTGGCATCACTGTTTAAAACAGTTTAAACCGCACATCTTGATGTCCCTGTATTATGCATGTGTCGTCTTTAACTGGGCATCGCCCACTGAGTTGCCAGCTTAAATTGTAGTGATCTCAGTAATAAAACCTGATACAGTGAGTGTGTTTTATAGTCCGCGCTGTGAAGAGGTTTCGCTTGGCAAAATCTCAAATGTGCAGCTGGAGGGAAATTAACTTACGTTAGAAAACCCATCTACACTAACCGAACTGTGACCTTGCGCAAAGTCAGATACTCCTTCTCTCTCTCCCTGTCTCTCTCTCTCGCTCTCTCTCTGTACTATATACATACATACATACATACATAAATATGCGTGTACAAAAAAATAATAATAATAATAATATATATATATATATATATATATATATATATATATATTTATATATCAATCTCTGTCGCTCCCTCTCTGGAGTGTTTTGACACAGGCTGCTCCTGTGGATGTTGCAGCTCTGGAGATGCTGAGGGGGAACCGCAAAGCTTTGATCAGAGCTTTTGCAAGGATTGGGGTGAAAGAAGGGGGCATGAAGGAGTTCTGGGCCCCAAGGGCCCAGCAGTGCAGTCAAAGACCCTCAGAATGTGGGTCATGTATTGGTTCATGTCCTACTGTGGTTAATTTCCTGAGGAACTGTGGTTTAGATCTGTCTCAATCTAGAGCTCTGTCTTTGTTACTGTTCTTTATTTTAATTCTCCTTTGTTTCTTCCTTTTGTAAAATCCTAAACGTAAAGAGGTTAAGAGGTTTCTGTAAGAGGTTAGAAAAAATGTTTTTTCAAACCCTTTTCTAGTATTTAACTGTGTTTGGATTATTGTTGTGGCTATCACAACAAAATAATTTCAGTCAGTCATCTTCTACCGCTTCATCCTTTACAGGGTCTCAGCGTCTTAGGGCCAGAGGCAGGATACACACTCTGGATTGGTGGCCAACCATTCGCAGAGCGGGACACACATTCACACACTCACTCATGCCTATGTGGTCAATTTTCCAATTCCAATTAGCCTGAAGCGCATGTTTTTGGACTGTGGGAGGAAACCGGAGAAAACCCACGCAAGCACGGGGAGAACATGCAAACTCCACACAGAACGGCCCCGGCCGGCCTTGAACTCACACCTCAAGTGTCAAACGGAACCATCTTGCTGTGAGGCGACAGCGCTAACCACTGCGCCACCGTGCCGCCCCACAAAATAATTTCTATCAACAAATAGATTTTGGTATATGCTTTATGAAGTTTAGCATTGCATTGAAAGAAAAAATCTGCAATAACACCACAAAGAATAAATAAACCTGAATAAACCACGAAATAAAAAACGGCTTCTGTTCGCCCTCTAGTGGCCGAATAACTCCTGAAAATTTGTTTCTGTTTAGTTTCTGCTTGATTTACGGTACATAGAATGAAGTTAGCGAGAGAGAAATCATTCTACAGCAGTTCGGAGAAACCTCTAGTGCACTTTCTGCATCATATTCAACATTAAAATGTTCAGAGAGTTTAGTAACATTAAAGTGAACTTTACAGAAGCAAATTTTTGTGAGTGTAAACCAATAAAACACTAAAGAATAAAATAAAATTCTTAAGGAAAGCTGGGACCAACAGAGACGCAACGACCGTGTCGCAACATAGTTTGTAAAATTAGAAAAGAACATGTTCATTGGTATAAAATGATGTTGTCCCAAACCTGTAGAAATTATGAATTGTTACTCTCGGTCCTAAGGTTAAAAGTTATTACTTTTATAAGTAAAGAGCGCAAGTGTCCGTGCATTTTTGGCAAGTTACAGACATTAATATATATATATATATATATATATATATATATATATATATATATATATATATACACACGATATATATATATATTTACAAAATGTAATAAAATACTGCATAATGCAATGTTTTTTGTCGTTGATTGCAGTTGTTGTTTATCGCCAATAGAGGACGCCAAATGCCTGCTACTTTCAGTTCCACCTTTGCCGTCAGATGAACTAAATTGTCAGCTGTGAGTGATAATGTTCAGAGCTGTTTGAACAAAAATGTGTGACCGGATTTCATACTGTAATAATTGATTTTCCCTTTAGATGTGTTCTCTCCCTCTTACTCGCATTCCTACACAAGACAGCAGATAACTTGTTATCAACATGCAATTATTATCAGAACTATAATCCCTCCTGGGAAGCATGATGGTCTCGAAAGGTGGCAAATAATTTGAATGCATTATTATTATTTTTATTATTATTATTATTTATTTATTTATTTATTTTTTACTACATTACTAGTATTATTAAGTTAAGCGAGTATTATTATGCGATTATTAAGATAAGCACCCTTAGTAGCCAGACTGGAGCTCCAACTAAAGTATCTTGATTCTTAACAGGAAGACAGAAGCAGATTCATTCACAGACCGAGACCATCTGTATATTTAACACAAGTGTTCCAACCACTGGTATGTCACTGATTTTACAAAACACTTTCCTAGTTTTCCTTAATCTGCCCAAGAATTTTTAGGAAATATGGCTTTTTGTCAAATGCACTGTTTACTGGGCCTTCCAAAATGCACCAAAAAAGAAGATCTGGCTGAGGCACAGATCAAAGTGGTGGTGGAGGAGGTAATACGATTGAAAAGAAAAGCAAATTTGACTATCTATTTGACCATATAAAGTGTGTCCTCGCCTTTAGCCCAGAGATGCAGGTACTTTCTAGATTCTACACAAATATTCCTCACTGTGAATCAACTAGTGCTTCAGTTCTCTCTCAGTTTGCTCTATAGTTCCCCACAGATTCATTGACTGATGTTAAAGATATCCATGTTTGGTTCTCCAAATCTTGACTTGTTCTTGTCTTTTGGCAGTGTGATTGCTGTACTCACAAGTAGTAGAAAAAAACTCAATGAACACTCGCCTGCTTTAGTGTAGAGCCGAGAGGCAGATGAGGAGCGGACCCTGACAGTTTGTCTTAGTTTGTCCTTGGCCGACCCCTGTAGAATCTGAAAAATGAGAGAAAGGGGCTTTGAAATAACACAGACAACATCACGAACAATGTACCACAATGTAGTCAACAAATGGTTGACACACAAAGCGATTCTGAAAGTCTCATTGTAATTGATTAACACACGCTCTGTTGGCTCAGACTTTAGTGATTCATCAGCTTCAAAGTGGAAGAAAAATGGCCACTGAAGAGACCACAAATTTGGCTGTAGTTTCTTTTACTCTTTCATTAGTGAAAAGAAATAAAGAAAGACTTGTCTAATTGAACTCTTTTGGGAGGGAAGAAGTGAGGGGTCAGACTGTGCAGTGGAAGCAAGCAGAGGGTCAGGTCATTGCCTGCTGAAGATTAATGCTGACCAAACATTTGGGCCGTCAGGAACACGTCTCCAACACATCTACACAATGATCGTCTCTCAGAGAAAGCTCCTCACGCTCGGTTAACGGTCCATCTCGAGCACAAACTTCTCTCTGTCCACATTGAGTTCAGCCAGTCAATAGTGAACAATGAGTCGCCATATTTACAAAGGCTCAGCTTCTCCAAGACAGACAGAAAGACCCACCATTATCCACACACTGAGACCATCTGAATGTTTGACACAATTGTTCCAAACTGAGCTATGCCACTGATTTGACAAAACACTGTCCTATTCTCCCTTAATCTGCCCAAAGCTGAATGGGCAGATATGAGCTGTCCAAAACTACCATGTAACAATTTCTATTAAAAAATTGTCTTCCATAAAGCCTGATAAGACAATTTACAATGCATTAATAATTCTCTTCTGCTACTTTAGGCGTCTCAACATTATTTCAGAATTGTCCCGTTTATATGATTGATACCACAGTTATTGATTATGATTTGTGCCATACCGGAGGCAGAATACACACTCTGGATTAGTGGCCAACCATTCGCAGAGTGGGCACACTCACATAGGGGCAATTTTCCAATTCAAATTAGCCTGAAACGCATGTTTTTGGGTGGAAACCCACTCAACATGCAAACTACACACATAACAGCCCCGGCCTGCCTCCAACTCACACCTCGAGTGTCAAACGAAACCTTCTTACTGTGCCACTAGTTGTTAGGTATTCTTCCTAAATCTCAGGAGTGTTTCTTAGGTGTAACACAAACGCACGCACGCACGCACGCACGCGCACACACACACACACACACAATTAATATTGTAACAATTTCGTGGGTTGGCGTTGGCTTTCCCGAAGAGCGCTGATGCCTTCAAGATACTCGTGCCCCATACACCGCACGACCCCGAGTATCTGCTGACATCACACACAGAGACAGCTTAGTTGAGGTGGTAGTCTTTATTAAAGCACTGCTTTAATCACACACTCTACTCTTCCTTAAGAACACACAGAAACTTCAGCCAGGTCATTAGGCTGACTACACCTTGCACACATGGTAGGTAAACCATTCCACAATAAACAGTTATAAAAATAGACAAACATGACCACCACACTACACACAGTACACTCATACAAAAAGATTCACATAAAATGAACATTTAAACACTAAAAACAACACTTTTACACACAACTTAAACAGAAACCACAATGCTTTGTGGGACAGCATTGGGCTAACCCCCCTTGCTGTGACCCACACCCCCTGCTGGGTTTTCACACCTCCTGGGGCTCTGCTGCAGCACAGCACACAGCAGCAGTGGATCGCCACAATATATAACAATAATACAAATAAAAATTAACCTGTTACAAAATATACATAAAGAAAGTATTTAATTATTTTAATTACAAGTGTACGTAATACGAACGTTTATTAAATATTGTTATCATTAAGTATCTAACCATGAATTCCGAGCAGGTTCCGGCGCTGTCGCCGGAAGGGCGGCCTGCCGTGCCCGAGCAGGCGGAGTCGGAAACGCGCCAGCCCCATCCACACACTCCCTCTTCATGCAGTTTAGCCAGGGAGCCTCCGCGGTTGTGACCTTCCTAGAAAAGCCTTGCGTTCTCCGACCGGAGACTCAAGCTCCGCTCGGTGTCACAGTTACGCCTACCGCAAGCGTTTACAAGGACGAATCCCCGCAGACGCTCCAGGAGAATCTCGCTTGATATTTACTCCAGCCATGGACGGTTTCGCCGGTAGTTTGGGTGAGTGTCAATGGACGTTTACTATTAATAGACTCGGTTCTGCAGAGGTGACGGACGCCAGCGTGGAGCGTTTGAACGCCGCGCGTCATGTCGAGGGGTTTAAACCCACCCACGCGCTTTTAAAACAGGGAAACCTGCGACATCTCCAGAAACCCGCGGCCGCGGCATTGTCCGGTTTTTCCAACACTGACACTGTCGTTTTGCTTCGGTGCTGCCGAGGAAGTGTCGCGCTAATCTGCGACGCTCCAGAAGAATAGCGAGAAGCGCTTGATCAGCTTACACTGCAGAATTTGGCTTTGTGTAAACGTCTTTGTCTTGACTCGCAGACGTTGTTTGTGATATAGTGATAAGACTTCGTGTTGTTGTGCAGAAAGGTTCGAATCTACCTCGAGTATACTGCCGAATAGACACCTCGACGTTACTACGTGTGTTAGATAAGATGTTACATGTATATCATATGATCGAACATTGTAGCACATTGTTACATGTATATCATATGATCGAACATTGTAGCACATTGTTACATGTCAATAAATGTTACAGAAATGTCTGTCTTAGCGGTGGAATGTAGCACTAAAGTAACATGTTTGTAACTTCTAATTAAAACACAGATATTTGAGTAACAATCACAAATTATTTTATGGAAGCTGAATTAGAACAGTGGATCAAAATGAAAACAACAGGAAACCCCTCACTTGTAGATGTTTAGAATATTTCTAGGTTTTAAATCTTATTTTCTCATGTCTTCTAAATACATCTTAAATTAGACCTTCAGCAGAAAATTATTGCTGAACGAATGTAATGATTGGATAAAAATTAATTTCAAGCTAGGCCAAGGACTTCTGTAAATGGATCTAAAATTATTCTATTGTAGAGAAAACGTGTTGCCCTATATAATTTAATTTGCCATATCAGCAATTTTATGCAAGAACCACACATCTATATCAGTACACATTTTGTCACATTTTGACACAACACACATTTTGTCACATGGAGGTCAACACACTGGCACAAATGACTGTTGATTCTGACAGGAATGTAAAGTGAATTTCTGCAGTCAAGGCTTTTAAATTGCTTCAAGCTGCTGGTATAATGACTTAATGGCTGAGACACATCAAGCTAATTGACAAGACAATTTTTGATTGCATCCCTTAAATCACTGACATATGTAACACAGAATATTATTTTTCCCAACATTTAAGTGTTTTATTTTATTAAATTTTTTTAACTTGTTTTCGCCCATCTATCGATTTATAGTATGTTGGGTTTTTCTGTGGATGTTCATTTTGAGAGTTGTTCTCACTTGAGTTACAATCATACTTGTCCGTTTTGTTAGAAGTGTGCTATTTATGCGCCTCAGGGCAAATGCACTGAACTTGAACCTGTTGAATATGAGCCAGTTGAAGTGTTTGTAAAGTAACATTGCTGTTACAATTAAACACATTTTCATTTTTTTAAAACAAGTCCATTGTAAAATTTCTACAGGGCCTTTCTAAGATGCCCAAAGTGCCTTCTAAGCTAAAAAGGACCAGTTTGAATGTGCAAGACCATACCATAAAACCATAAAGGCTTCTTAAAGTGTTAAATTATTTAGACGCGTTCTTCTCAGTAGACCACTTTATATTTTTAAGTGTGTGTAAAACATTTTTTTCACCTATTGAGGAATAGATTCAGATGTGTTTGTAGGGCTCAGCAATGTAACAAAATAAATTGTAATATTTTTTTCAGTCAATATTCATAAATTAACATGGTCAAATCTTTGTTTGCCAATTTTAAAGAAAAATAACTAAATTCATGAATACAATTTATTTTTGTTTCGTTATTTAAAAGTTAGTTATTTGTCTAAAAACTAGTGTTTTTTTTTTTTTATACATTTTTTGTCAGAAGTCAATAAAGACTTTCAAAACATGATCGATTGATTTAGAAAGCTGATTACTATATTATTGCAGCTAACCTGCAACAACGAGTTTGCCTGATCTGGAACAGTTTGGGTAATGTGTTTGTGGCTGTGCATGGTCCACATTTGCCAGCCTTTGTTGGAGCATTTGGGACATTCATTTCTACCATCGTCTTGATCTAACCAGTGGCATGTTTTAAATTATGAAACGGTTTTGTGGTGTTTCGATTTTAGTTTTTACTGCCAGATTGCAAAAAAGCAAAATATCTCCAGACTATTGAGGTTGAGCGACCTTTCATGTCAACGTCTGCGACCTTTAAACTAGTCGTGGCTGAGGAAATTTCTTTACTGTTGCTCATTCTTCTTATTACTAACATCTTTCTGTGTAAAATCCTGTCTTTTTAGAAAAAAATAAAGAATAAAAAATAAGAATAAAGCTTATTGGTAGAAACATGAGAATCAATAAAAATATTTTTTTGTCTGTTCACTGAAGTACTAGAATCGTTAAAATTGTCAAAGCTAAAACATTAACAATATTACAATAATACATTCCCACAACATATGGAAAGTCTTGAGTTTCTGAAGCCGTACATTATTCCATCACATACTTTTACATGCAGACTGACAAGCAACCAGTGCACATTGTCAGTCATCTCAAAGTCTAGCAGTAGTGTCTGTTAGAGAAATCAGAGAGAATCAAAGAATTAAAATTACTGTACACTAAAGTTGTTACGCACAGCAGTGGAATTCTAGGATAAAAATTAAGCGGACAAAACAGTAGCTTTAGAAAGCTCTACTGGTCTACACGATCTAAAATGTTTGTTAGTGAAATGACAAAAGGTTTTGATTTGAGACTTTTGATAGAATTGGCGCCATCTTTGCTACAGTGTGTGGAATAAACATTTTTTAAAGGATTCGTGCACGAGCGTCCCGATGTTCGTGCCGGCATGAGCGGATCCTTGCGCTCGCGTTTCAATATTCTGTGGCTCGAAAAACCGCGGACTGAGTAACTGAGTAACTTCTCCCGCTGAGTGCGCGCGGCCGCGGATCTTCGCCATTGCCCCGCCCACCCCAACACGTCAGCTCACACTACTTGATCGTTTGTGATGATATAGCGAACGAGTTAAACTTTAATGAAGTGTGTTTGTAAAATAAAACCGATTATTTCAAACTGTCATTAGTTGCACATGTGAGTTTAATCTAATGCGTCTAATACACGTGTATTACATTACTATTGAAACGATTCACTCTCGCTGCAGTAGAGCAGAAATATGAGAGAAAAGCAGCTGATTACTGCAGTAAAACTCATTCAGATGATGTGAGTCTCACCAGCGACATTGTGAAGGGAAAGAACCTCACGTCCTGAACATGACCTGTTGTTTTAGAATGGCGAAGATCCGCGCCGCGCGCACTCAGCGGGAGAAGTTACTCAGTTACTCAGTCCGCGGTTTTTCGAGCCACAGAAAATTGAAACGCGAGCGCAAGGATCCGCTCATGCCGGCACGAACATCGGGACGCTCGTGCACGAATCCTTTAAAAAATGTTTATTCCACACACTGTAGCAAAGATGGCGCCAATTCTATCAAAAGTCTCAAATCAAAACCTTTTGTCATTTCACTAACAAACATTTTAGATCGTGTAGACCAGTAGAGCTTTCTAAAGCTACTGTTTTGTCCGCTTAATTTTTATCCTAGAATTCCACTGCTGTGCGTAACAACTTTAGTGTACAGTAATTTTAATTCTTTGATTCTCTCTGATTTCTCTAACAGACACTACTGCTAGACTTGAGATGACTGACAATGTGCACTGGTTGCTTGTCAGTCTGCATGTAAAAGTATGTGATGGAATAATGTACGGCTTCAGAAACTCAAGACTTTCCATATGTTGTGGGAATGTATTATTGTAATATTGTTAATGTTTTAGCTTTGACAATTTTAACGATTCTAGTACTTCAGTGAACAGACAAAAAAATATTTTTATTGATTCTCATGTTTCTACCAATAAGCTTTATTCTTATTTTTTATTCTTTATTTTTTTCTAAAAAGACAGGATTTTACACAGAAAGATGTTAGTAATAAGAAGAATGAGCAACAGTAAAGAAATTTCCTCAGCCACGACTAGTTTAAAGGTCGCAGACGTTGACATTAAAGGTCGCTCAACCTCAATAGTCTGGAGAATATTTTGCTTTTTTGCAATCTGGCAGTAAAAACTAAAATCGAAACACCACAAAACCGTTTCATAATTTAAAACATGCCACTGGTTAGATCAAGACGATGGTAGAAATGAATGTCCCAAATGCTCCAACAAAGGCTGGCAAATGTGGACCATGCACAGCCACAAACACATTACCCAAACTGTTCCAGATCAGGCAAACTCGTTGTTGCAGGTTAGCTGCAATAATATAGTAATCAGCTTTCTAAATCAATCGATCATGTTTTGAAAGTCTTTATTGACTTCTGACAAAAAATGTATAAAAAAAAAAAACACTAGTTTTTAGACAAATAACTAACTTTTAAATAACGAAACAAAAATAAATTGTATTCATGAATTTAGTTATTTTTCTTTAAAATTGGCAAACAAAGATTTGACCATGTTAATTTATGAATATTGACTGAAAAAAATATTACAATTTATTTTGTTACATTGCTGAGCCCTACAAACACATCTGAATCTATTCCTCAATAGGTGAAAAAAATGTTTTACACACACTTAAAAATATAAAGTGGTCTACTGAGAAGAACGCGTCTAAATAATTTAACACTTTAAGAAGCCTTTATGGTTTTATGGTATGGTCTTGCACATTCAAACTGGTCCTTTTTAGCTTAGAAGGCACTTTGGGCATCTTAGAAAGGCCCTGTAGAAATTTTACAATGGACTTGTTTTAAAAAATGAAATGTGTTTAATTTTAACAGCAATGTTACTTTACAAACACTTCAACTGGCTCATATTCAACAGGTTCAAGTTCAGTGCATTTGCCCTGAGGCGCATAAATAGCACACTTCTAACAAAACGGACAAGTTGATTGTAACTCAAGTGAGAACAACTCTCAAAATGAACATCCACAGAAAAACCCAACATACTATAAATCGATAGATGGGCGAA
>CM051500.1:13628776-13689957 GCA_028031935.1 Paedocypris micromegethes
GCCCCGCCCACCCCAACAGGTCAGCTCACACTACTTGATCGTTTGTGATGATATAGCGAACGAGTTAAACTTTAATGAAGTGTGTTTGTAAAATAAAACCGATTATTTCAAACTGTCATTAGTTGCACATGTATTACATTACTATTGAAACGATTCACTCTCGCTGCAGTAGAGCAAAAATATGAGAGAAAAGCAGCTGATTACTGCAGTAAAACTCATTCAGATGATGTGAGTCTCACCAGCGACATCGTGAAGGGAAAGAACCTCACGTCCTGAACAAGGCCCGTTGTTTTAGACAATAATTGACTGGACATTTTCAATAAATATGGTTTTTATTCTACATTTTATGTTATGCATTGCTTAATATGCTGCATTGCAACACGTAATTCAAAATGTGGGGTTTTTAGAGCTAAAATAAACACAGTGAATTTAATCATAATGAAGTACATTGATGTTGAGTTGAACTTGATGCCAAAATGATTCTACCATTCTTTGCAAGTCACTGGAAGACATGTATTTGTCTATAAATAGTGTTTAATGACTGCGCTTAATGGGTTTTTTATACTATTGACAGTTACATTTTTATTGTGAAATTACTTGCCTGGCAATTTATGGCATCATATTTTCATATTCGCATATGATCAATATTATGTTGGTTTTTTGGTTATCACTGCATGCAATTGATGAAAATAGAAAGTGAAATGCATCAATATTTTTGAAAGTTTTAGTTAAATAAAATACAGATAAAATCTTGCTCTCCTTATATTATTTGTCAAAGATCTCGTCTTCAAAGATCAAAGATCAAAGATTATTTGTCTAAATCTCGTCTCGTCTCGATCTCGTGAGCCTAGTGTCTCGTCTCGTGGGAAAAGTGTCTCGTCCCACCCTTAATAATTTCACATGTAGGCAAATGTACCACTGTGGTCTTAAAATGCCAAAGTCACATTTTAAGTATGGATGGAATCAAATTGCCAAGTGATTTTTAAAACGAATAATTTTTATTTTGATCCAGAAGAAAATGGTGCATTTGTTGTGTGTGACACTGGCTTTTGTCTTTTATTCTAGAATTATGTTTATACAAATGCAAATGGTGCTGAGGTTTTTTTTTATTGCACGAGAGCAAGCTATTTAGCTGAATTCAAAATAAGAAAGATGGAGGAGAAAAGAGCAATCCCATGATCACTTCCAGATGCTTCCTTCATTCTCTTCTTCCCAAACAGTGGGTGAAATTGCTGTGTCTGTGTGCGTGTGTGTGCGTGTGTGTGCGTGTGTGTTGTGGTGTGTGTGTGTGTGTGTGTGTCCGGATGCGACTGAAGTCTGATGAGCTGCAGATCCACTGATGCATTGCTTCCTGTTGGGGTTGATGTTCAGAATTTGTCCATGTCTTTTTTTACATTTTTACAGTCAAAAACAAGATGGACAAAACCCCACGATTGTTGCTTGCAGCTATATTTAAAGTAGATGCCTAAAATTTTGAAATATAAAAACTACATTTTTCCCTAAAAGTTAGCTAGCTAGCCTGGGATGAGACTTACTGAATAAGCTTCACAATATAGAATATACCATATACACCTTTTCACATTTCTGCAAATATTTATATTTTTTCATAGAACAACACTGCAGAAAAGACTTGTTAAATTCACAATGAAAAGTGCAATGAATAAACACATTTGTTGTCCCATCAAAATAACTAAAAACACAGCCAGTAATAGCTTAACCCAATGGCAACAAAAGTGAGTTCACCTTTAAGTGGTAAACTCTTGTTAAAAATAAAAATTGGTTAAAAACTGGTATAAAAATTCCACTTTCTCGCCATGTTCAACTGGGCACCTCATGGCAAACAACTTCAAGGAGACCTGAAACTAAGTAATTCCTGCTTTACATAAAGATGGCCTAGGTTTTAAGAAGATGGCCAACACATTGAAACCACATATGGCCAAGACAATTCAGCCCTTTAAGAGGAAGAAGTTCTTCTCAAAACAGGCATTGTCTTGGTCGGCCAAAGAAGCAGAGTGTATGTTCTCAGTGTCCAAACCAAAGAAGCCTCTTAAATAATGCTTGCTTACTCCACACATGTCCTCTAATGAAACCTAGAAAAACCTTTTAGGATGAGATGGTGTCAAGCATGTCTGCCGGCAACCAGGTGAAGAGGACAAAGACAAGTATCTTGCCTGCTGTCAAACATGGTGGTGGGAGTGTCATGATCTGGGGCTGCATGAGTGCTGCTGCCATTGGGGAGCTACAGTTCGGAATTTTTGCGTGTAACGTGATTTACTGGGGGAGAGCGTAATCCCCATTCTCTGGAACTGTGCTGTGGAGCAGTGCTCCAGCCCCAGACACGTCTCCAAGATGACCACTGACTTACTAAAGAGGCTGAGGTTAATGAGGTGATGGACTGGGTAAGCATTTCTTCAGAACTGATGTTTTCATGGAAGAGTGGAAGAGGAACTCCATGCCCAAGAGAATTAAAGCAATGCTGGAAAATGATGGTGGCCACACATAATATTGACATTTCACTTTTGTGGCCAGGGGTTCAGTTTTTTGGCAGTACAGTACATAATGGGTTATTACTCAAGAAATAATTAATTGAAAACAAAGTTCTATGAAATTCTATCTGTCTGTCTGTCTGTCAAGGCATATTTATTTGTGTCTAGCTGGTGATCAATGATAAACACGAGGGTCCAGATTTTGGAGCTGTAGCCGAACCTTAATCAGGATTAATCAGGATGGTTGTCGTCACAAGTCTGTTTATTTGTGTGTGTGTGTGTTTGTGCGCGCGTGCGCGCATGATGAGACTTTAATCTCAGGGTGGAGTTAAATCCATACATGGAACAGCATGTGGACTAAAGTGGTTCAGTATGGATTAATGGTTGGGCTGGACATGGATCTTAGATGAGGTTTCCACTGGTGGAACCTAATCAAAGAATCCAGAGATTTTAAAATGTCAGAAGTCCTATCCAAAAACTCCCTCCTTTTCTTGAAAAATGTCTTCTGGATATTATGGCCTTATAAATGGTCTGTAAAACACCAGGCATGTACCACACATATACTAGTATAAACAGCAGCTTTAATGAGAAATGAGGCCTGCTGTGACACACACACACACACACACACACACACACACACACGAACATCAGTATGACTTCTATCAAATGAGACAAAACTGTTTTGGAACTGTTGTCTGTTTGGTAATTGGAAGTTTTTAGCATGTTGTTTAAAAAAAAAAAACATATGCGTACTATTTTTGTTTTACAGTTTTTTTACAGTACGGTACTCATTTTTTCAAAGTATTTAGTTTTACAGTATTTTTAAACGCTGCTTTAACAGTATATACAAATTAAGCATGTTGTTTTACATTACTGTAAAAAAATAGGTTTTACTATATATTTACAGCAGCTTTGTTTTTTAATAATTATCTTTTCAGTAAACATTTAGTTTTTATATAATTTTTAAAGTAACATTTTTACTGAAATTTCATTTAAAAAGTAAAAAGTGTCCATTTTACAGTATTCATACACTATGAGTGTTGCTTTTTACATTGTTTTTACAGTGTGTTTTTTTGTCTTTATGGCAATTTTAAGCATGTGCGTCATTGTTGCAGATTTTTAGTCTGACTCTGATGGGAAAGGACATTTGTGAGGTCAGTGCAATTTTGTCACTGCAAATCTAATGACTCGAGAGAATCTGATATATTACAGTGCAGCACTGCGATCCAATTGCACGTTTTTTCACGGAACCCACCTCGACACTACCTGAAATGATTCCACTCTTGAGTTGACATTTGGTGTTTTATGAGTTAAGGACAGGGGGCGCTCTTGCCTTTTTTGATGGGTAAACTTTGTAAACTATTTCACTTTCCACGTCACACTTTCAGGGCACCCTGTTCAACAGTGTATTTGGTGTTTTCACAATGATTTCGAGAGCTCTGGTATTTCCTCCAATAATGTTCGTTGCCTGAGTGAGGAGAAAATTTTCAACTGGTCTACGTGTAATTCACCAAAGTTTTCATTGGCTCCAGATTTCATTGTCTTTGTGTGCATTTGTTTTCAGTTTTTCGTGTCTCCGGGCTACAAAGATGAATCACTGTACTTTCATTGATAAGATGAGAGCTGGTTTTGTTTTTGATGGCTGTTCTGGATCATCTTTGTCTCTTTTAATGCTACAGAAAAAAATCTTATTTAAACATTGGCAGAGTTTATCTGCATTTAAGCGTTCACTGAATTAACAGTAATTCATGATAAATTATAACAGTGTGATTTCAAGACATGTTTAGCAACACTGTAATATGAAGAAAGTCAAAATCAACAGACATTGCTAAACAATAACTTTATGATGTATAAGGACAGCACAGACATCTTTGGATGGGCTTGGAGGGGCTAGATGTTACCAAAAAAGCAAACCACATTCTCATAAAACCTTCAAACAAGGTTTGTTTTCACTTCTGATTGAACGTGTTTTCCTCGTTTTTACCATCCCAGTTTTCCAATGTGTAAATGATTGCTAATAAAGGAGGTTTTGTAGCTCTATCCACTTGAAGCATCATTTCACATTGCTGTTTTTGATGCTTTGTGTGTTCAAACTGGGCAGTTACTTGACCATGAAAGCCTTCGTCATCCTCATTATGTGCTCCCACAATTCTTTAGATTCCGCCTGATGTGCTTGTTCTGGAGAGACTTTGAGTGTCTTCTGGCTTTAGTGCCATAAACCTCCTTTGTGATGCTTTACAATGTCATTGTAAGGCTACTGCCGCTTTTAAAGTAGTCAATCTTGTTATATGCAGAAAGACAAATCTTTGCAGAAAGACGTTCACCACATGGCCGACTGAAAAAGAGCTTTTGCAGAAACCTTTGCTGCTCAGCCAGTTGTAGTTGTCTCGGCTCGGTTCGGCTCTGTGCTGTGCTGTTCGTCCATTATAATTGGAAACAGGGATATAAAGAATGTAGCCAATTCGCCGAAGGGTCCAACGAAGGGTCTCTCTCTCTCTCTCTCTCTCTCTCTCTCTCTCTCTCACATACACACACACACACACACATAAAGTGAGCATATTTTGATGGAGCCCTGCAGGAGGGCAAAAATCCCAGTAAAATGGAGACTGGTTTCTTTCATGCCTGATTTGTGTGGCTTGCGGTGTTCCATGTGATTCAGAAATGCTAATGTCTGGCCTTTACCTGTAGACAAAGCACAAAAAATATCACTCAATCCAGGCGCATCAAGCCCTTGTATTCAAAGCATAGGTCACATTACACCCAATACAATGCATATTAAACAAGTGCGTTTCTTTAGCTTAGGGACGTTTTTCATAAATGATAAGTGTAACCAGAAGCTATTGCTCGAGCTGAAGATTTTCTCTGCGTATTTTCTCAATAAAATAGTTTATTTGTCAATTTCTTCAAAGTCCAAGACATGTTATTGTAGTTCAGACATTTATCTTTGTTAGCCAGAATTTAGGCCTTCCTCGTTTAAGATTTTGATGCGTTTTGTATGAATTTGAAAATGCTAAAATCGTGGATTACCTACACGAAAGGTAATGCTGTATATATGGGGTGCTTTATCTCTGTTGTGGACTAGTTTGACCTTGAATGCCCTTCTCTGTCTGCAGCGTATATGCACAAGCATGTGTGTTGGTGTCTTTCTTGTTCTAATTTAGAGAGGCTAAACCGCGGCTCAGCGTGCCACACACACTACTATAGGCCCTATTTAAAGCTGAACTGTGTAAATTCCCCGCCGCATGTTGCTCTCAAAAGACCGGCGCTCTAACAATGTTCCTCTTTCCAAAAAGTTTCTTGGCCAAAAGTTTCTTGTCAGTAAACAAATAAAACGCAAGATATAAAAGATATATCCTTTTGCTTTTCTTCACTGGGTTATGAATCTGGTGTATTCATTTAAATCTGTTGCAAATCAGAATGTGCATTTAATCATCAGAGCCGTCGATAGATTCAACTACTCGACAAATTATCAACGCTGAAGAATATTGAGATTTTCCCAAATAAAAAATTTCCTTTGTGGACAAATGTAGATCCTTTTCTCTTCTTCCTCTAGCTCTTTCATTCTCTATCTAAATATTGTGCAGGTCTTTACAGTGCAGGCATGCCTGAATGTGTCGGGCCAAAAATCATTAGACTCAAAGTCAGTTATTCAGATGGAGGGGAAACGGGAAGAAATGGTGCTGTAAATCAAAACTTTTCGTATTTCATCTGTCTTCACTATGAAATGTATATTTTGATGCCAAGTTGCCAACTGGGCAATCAGTCATCTTACCCAGGTCACCACTCACGTTTGAGCGACTTTTTCAGACCATTCGTAAAAACTACTGTAGAAAGGTAAATTCAAATAGAAATTTTCCGAATGGCATTTATTTTTTTTCCCACAGTGAACCACAGAAATCATCCGATGTTGATAGCAGCGATAAAACAAGAACAAATACAAAGTTGTAATGCAAAATACAGAATACATTGCGATGTGGAACTGTTCTAATACTCATGTTTGACAAATAATACAAAAAGACAGTTAATAATCTACAATGTGTGTGATTTAATGGCTGAAACGTTCACTTGAAATGTTCACCATCAAGTCAGGCTTCAGGGGCATCGGTCATTTACTAAACAGTGTATTTACTAATGGTAGAATGGAACTGATGCTATCGTGAAAGTTTGACACATGTAATCGTATGATGCTGAAGTGAAACACTGTAACTTTACCTGTTGAACAGCTCAGCACTCATGTTACATGTCAAGGTTTGGTGATGAAGCTGTTTAAACCTGTTGCGATTGCCTTGGGGTCACAATCACAGCCTGTTTCACCAAACCTGATACTTAATAGTTGAGAAAAAAATTGTTCAGATAAAGTTTCTTAAATTTGAGACCTGGCAGGAATTTAAATGTGCTCTGAAATAAAAGACCTACACTGAAAATACATTCAATGCTGCTAAAGAGAGAGTGAGAGGTGAAGAACACGGACGTGACAAGCTTCGCCTTTTATAAAGTATTGTCTTTTAATCAGTCACTGAAATGTAGTCCATAAGTCTAGTACCTTCAGCACCCTGCAGATGGCAGAGGGCCTCGTCCACCCAAGAAATTAACCGCAGTAGAAATAGATGCCTATTTGTTGCACACAATCAAAATGTAATGGTAAGTGTCCATTCAAATGTTGTGGAGTAAAGAGTACATAAACTCAATAAACATTTTAGCCAGGTAGAGAGTACATGTTGCGTATATTTTTGATACTAAAGTAACAAAGTCTATTTACTCAAGTGCTTTACACCACTGGCAGGGAAGTTATACAATTCTTTCAAAATGCTATTTGTTTGCTTTCATCTTTTTTCCCCCTGCTTTTAGTTGGTTTGCGAATAACTTGTAAATTATGTTATTATTGAGGATGATTTTGAATGACCTACTTTCCCTCATCTAGAATTCTCATTCGCTGAGTGTTTTATTGCTGCACAAGGTTTCTCTCTCTCAAACCGTCCGTTTGATTAGCTTCACATTCTCTTGGCCTTTTGGATTTTTTTTTTTTTTACTTTTTCACGCTGAGAGGTTGTGCAGACCTCACCACGTTCTTTGGTCTTTCAATGGTTTTCCTTTCTCTCCCCCCTTCTGCGGCGCAGGACCACTCGCTCTGTGTTGTTGGTTTTTCTTCCAGCTTGGCAGCCACGTCGGGAAGGAATGCTCTCTCTATTTCTCGGCCTGCTGTTTTCTCTCTCATTGTTTTCAAGCCCCTTCAGTCCCTTCACAAACACGTTTCAGTCTTTTAAAACTTCTGCTACATTCCTCCTCTGGTTTCAGCTTCAGCAGCAGACGTTTTGTTTTTGCGTGTATACTGTACATACATCACACACAGTAGTGAACACACAATCATGAGTCGACTCGTTTTGTAAATGGCTTTGTAAGACACCGACTCGGATCACTGACTCAGATCAACTTTCAATTGTTTGTAATGAGGTTATGTGTTTGAAATGTTTATTTGTAATTTGTTATGTTTGTCTGTCTGCATTCTGACTTTATAAATTTAGAACTTTAGAACTTGCAATTCTTAGATACAAAATCAGAATTTTGCCTTCATAATTTGCCATTTTTACCTAATACAATGAAATAATGAGATATAAGGTCAGAATTCTTACTTTTTAACTTGCGCTTCTAAGAAATTCAAATTTTTATTTTAGTATTTTTTTTCACAGAGGAACAATGGACATTTTTCTTTTTCTTAATTTTGGAACACAGATGAGCAATGGACGTTTTTCTTTAACGTTTTTTTTATGCGGAATTAGTCCCTAATTCCGCATAGCGACTTTGCGTTGGTCTGAAACTAAGAAAAGCGCTATATAAATATAGCAACTAATGAATCTAACTCATCCTGCATCTAATGCAGAAAATGTCATGGTCCGTGTCAATTGCTATGATTAAACATTTAGATTGTAATCTAATTCCAAGATTACAGTAAGAATAATTTGTGTGTGTGTGTGTGTGTGTGTGTGTGTGTGTTTTTTCATAGATGTTCATAGATGTTCTTTGCGTGTTAAAATGAGGTGACAATTTGTCAGTAGCTTGACGGTGTATTCTAACCTCTCCTAATGGGATTGGGGAATGTGGTACATACAGTATATACAATTTGTAGGTCATTTTGTAATATTGGCATAGATTAGAAAACAAAAATGGTTTACAACTTTGACACTTCCACGTGGTCTCCGCCCCTCTACCTCCCCCCTGCGTGTTCGTGTGTCGGGATGGCAGAGGTTAAAGAGGAGTGCGTTAGCGAGTGTAGCTTTAGCCACTCCCTTATTCAAGCAAGGTTTTCTTTTTTTATCTCTTTATCTCCTCCTCCTCGTTTCCCTTGTTCTTGCTCTCACTCACGTTCACTCACTTGCTAGAGCTTTTGTGGGAGCGGCTGCACAACGTCCCGACAAAAACAGACATAACGTAAATACATTGAATGTGTTTGTGAAGTACGTATAAAGAAACCCAGGAAGAAAAGAAAGAAAGCTAGAGGGAAACGAGGACACAGGAGTTTGCATAGCGAGGCAGAATGGAAGACAGTCTGACAGGTTCAGCTACGACCATGCTGAACAACCACTGCGCCGGTAATGCTGCATCTTAACTCTGTGTGTGTGTGTGTGTGTCTGTGTGTGTGTCTGTGTCTGTGTCTGTGTGTGTGTGTGTGTGAGCGAGCGAGCTTGTACTTCCTTTGACATACTGAAGTTGCCTTTAACACGTGGAGATAGACAGTATTACTCTGTAGGTTTAAACCATGCAATTCACAACATGTACATGAATGTGTACATCATGTATTAATATAAAGTAGTTGGGGTTTGAGTGAATAAAAATGTTTATTTGTTTATTATGTTACTTTGTTTTATATAATGAGATTGTTTTTTTGTAACAATCTTTTTGTTTCTCTTTGTAAATTAAGATGTGGTAATTGCTTTAGCGGTTTAAAGAAATTGCTAGTTGGACTTTTTTGCATTGCAACTAAGTGGTTTGTAAAAATATTGCTATAGTTGTTTGTCAAATTATCTTGATTCATTGTCAGTAACCAATCAAGAGTGTTGCGTCCACCGTCATGAGTCTCTGTGGAAACATGCGCAGTCCTTTCCCAGACTGAGTGACGAAAGAACTGCGCCTGGAGACGATGATCAGAAACCTTATAGTTTGTGCAAGTCAGACTCATTGACGATTAAGTAGGCCAAATTTAGCCTTAGGTCTGGGTGTTTCATCCTCTCGTTCTTGTAATAAATGCATGTTAACATTACAATAAAAAGTTAATGATTTATAATGAGGGAGAGTGGGTGAGCAGACAACTAAGTGAGAGTCCAAGAGTGAGTCAGTGACTGACAAAAAAAAAAAAGAAAATGAAGTGAGAGAGAGAGAGATGATCTTCAAGTTTTTTTTTTCATCCGTAAGATAAAAAAAGTTATTTTTAATTTTGAAAGAAGCCGGATTTAATTTGCAGATACTTTTCATACTTGAAATCTGCAGATTCTTGAAACTGGTGCTGTAGCAAAGTTATTTCTCTAATCAGATTTATTCCAATTACTATTCCATCTGAAAGGAATTCCTTTTTTTAAAACCAAATTTTGGATTAACAATTTTGTTAGTGGGTCTCCAAACTTGTGGTCAAGATCATTTGTCCGGATCACGGCTTCTATCCTGCCGAAATTGATGAATGGAGCCACATGTTGAGTTGATTATGAGGACCATTCTGAGGGAAGGCTTGCTTTGAGGAAGTGGTTGTTTGAATTTTTTTTATGTAACTTTAGATAATTGTCTCTTTTGATCAAAGTGTCACTTCAGGACACATTTTATCAGTATTTGCTATTTAGAATGCATTTAGAACAAATGCATCTCATATGCAAATTGCATTAGTCTCGTTCAAACATCCACACAGTGACATGCAGTGAAATGTGTTTGTTACTATTTTTATAAGAGAATTTTTGGACAAATATATCATTTTCTAGACCGTTTCTCCATTTCCAGACCACATATTCATAGTGTTAGTAAATGAGAATATAAAATATTGACGCCTATAATAAATAGAACAGACTTAACAATAAACAATAAAATCTCATCTCTATAAATGTATACCATGTTTACCCCCCAACCTACCTAATTTTTTTTGTTGTATTGGCCTTGAGGACATCATTCCTGATTATTCTTTATGGGTAATATTTCATTGTCTAATTCTAATTTGTATAAGCATTTGATGGTTGGGATTGACCGCTTGGGATTGACGCAGATTTGAGGCAAGATTAAACTTCAATCCGGATCTTTAGATGACTTCTGCGCTTAGAAAAGTGCTGTGTGTGTGCACGTGCGTGTAGGTTTATTTAGCGGTCAGAGGTAAGTACAGGGTAAGAACATTATGAGTAAGAGAGCCATTTTTTGCATCAAATAAATGCATTTTCATGAATTAAAATTTAAGACATGTTAATAATATTGTTCATGCTTAATCACTTGGTTGAGTGTGAAAAAAACAAAATAGCCTATGACTATTCTGAGCTGATTTTGGGTTTGATAAATTGTTTTTATTTGTCTTGCTAACTGTTTAGCAACCATTACTGTGTCTTTTGAGTAAATGCTGGACACGCCCCCTGTGATGGTGGCCAACCAATCACTGGCTCTCATTGTATCCACACGCACTCCTTTTCCGGTCTCCAAAATAGACTTCCAACACAGAAAGTCCCCGGCAGGTCTAGTTGTGAGGTGACCGTACAGCCCACCTCACCATGATAAACCATTAAGTGATGTGGAATATCGATGTGTGGTTACTCCAGAAGTGGTGTTTTCTCCAGATAATCCCGCTCATACATCAGCAAGCGGTCCGCGGCGCAGCCCGTGTCTTCTCTTGTCGGCACACATATTTGGCTCGGCCCTGCAGCTTAATGTCTTTAAACAAACATGTCACCACATGCGCTAAACAACTGGAAGCCGCCGCGAGGCAAGACGCAGGAATCCGCGACGCAGTAATTGGCGCTTTATCTGTACACATGCTGCACGCTTTCCGTGAAGTCTTTGTATCTACAGCTCATTTACGCTATTGGGAGTTTAGATTGATTGTGATGGTCTCCAGTGCATTAATTAAATATTTTTATTGTAGCAGTAATACAAAAAGTCGAATACTTTTCCTTATCTTGCTCGTGCCGTCTCTGTGTGCACTGTTAGTGTGTCCATGCCTTTCACAACGGAGATTCCGTTTCGTTTTTCAAACATCCACTCAGAGGGAATCCAAACTGAATCTGTGTTCTCACATGTAGTTCACTAAAATCAACCAGAAAAGGAACCAGTATTGGTGCTTTTGCCGGTTTTTTTCCACCGAACACGCAATATATTTTACTGCTTAAAATAATTCCTTTTTTTTTTACAAAAAAATTAAAAGTCTTTATTAAAACTGCTTTCTGAGTTGAGAAGAGTTGCCTTTAATTGCAATCGTCATTCCTAGTAATGATAAATCTCCTGGGACCTCACGCCCCCTCGACCAGCCATGATTTTTCACGTATTATCGCGGTGATGAGACAGGAAGCCTTCGGGTACTTCCTGTCTTCCAGTGAAAATATCGAACAACAAATCAACCTCCGGAGGTGGTCCCAGTACGGTTCGCTTTTAGGGTCGTTTCGAGGGCTCTGAAATCACATGGTCTGTTCACATATACACGCTGAAGCGGTTGAGAGCGTTTGAAAGGGTTAAATGAACTAGGTGGGAAAACACTCTTAATCTAATCTCAGATTGGCGGGTGTGTGTGTGTGTTTGTGTCTGCTTGCACACATCTGTGCGTGGGTCTATCTGTGTGTGTGTTTGTGCTTGTGCATGTGTCTCTCTCCAGGTGTGTGCTGAATGAACATAAGTGTGTGTTTCTGTGCATCAAGCCCTAAATTATTATAATGAAGGTGTATAGTCATCATGTCTGTTACATACCAGCAAGCAAGTTCCCTGAAAGCCGGGATCCCATTCAAACATTACTTGTGTGTGTGTGTGTGTGTGTGAATGCTTTTTTGTGTTCTAGCAGATTCTGCCCGTCAGCAGTACAGTTATTTTAGTGTCATGAAAGTAAAGTGTCAGTTGGTTTCTTACTCATCCACATTTTGTGTTCACTTCCTGAAACTGATGCCCAAGTTCCCCTTTACGACTTTCCCGCCCTTTTTGTCACGTGACTTGTGCAAACATGTCGTTTGCATGGTGCTGTGAACATAACACAATTTATCGTGTTATGATCTTTTTTATTAAGACATTTTATGATCTCAATTTACAATTTCTTTTTTAGACGCTATTTTTTTTGTTAATATATTTGTTGACATTAAAATTTGCTTAAAAACGAGACCAGGCATTTCATGTATTTATGTATTATTATTATTATTAATATTAGTTTATTTATTTATTTATTTTTGCTTTGCAAATGTAAAAGGATATAAAACTATAACCATATCATAAAAGCTAAATTAAAAAGTAACACAAAAAATGAACTATACAAGAAGGTAAAAAGCCAAGTAGAATTTAACCAGCGTAAAGTAAGAAGGGTCAGATTTAACCATATTTGTTTTGGTTAAATTACCGTAGTTATATTGTAACTATTTCAAGTCCAAGCTTCATTTAAAAGTACAACCTATATAAAAATATATATAGAGTTCATTTTTGTAAATGCATGAGTCTTATCATATCTGACACATTCACACAAGTCAAAATGTTTTAAGCCACAGTTGCAGGACAAAAACTCTGAAGTCTGGTAATAAGGTTGTATTTCTTACAAATGTATGCTGTACAAATGTGAGAAACCAAGTTAGACTGCGTGGATTATAAATCAACTGTGAGAAAAAAAAAATCTGAATTCTGAAATAAACTGTTGCAGTTGTGAGAATAATGTATTTTTGTATGTGGCAGAAACACAAAGGCTTCCATATATATCATCTAACCAAGAATCAGCGACAGAGAAAATGTGTTAAAACAAAGCATTTAGTCACCATCCAGATCAAGGTTTTCACAGATTATAATGTCCCTCAGGGTCTGGCCCTGCACTCATGTCCCAACATCGATCATCCGTGTCGTGTGTTGTGTGAAAGTTTCGCAATCTCGCAAATTTGGCGCGGTGTTCACGAGTAATAAGAGCGTATCTCAGCCATAAATCTGCCGTCGAACCCTGACGACTTCCTCCACGACTTCGACTGTAAACCAGCTCCAGGCCACAGACATGGCCCACACCAACCCTCCAAGCTTCTTGTCTGTGCTTTTGAGATGTTTCCAGTGGGGGATTGAGATTTGTTTAAAACAACTGGGTGTTGGGTAGAGGTGTGTGAGGCTTGCGTGGAGGAACTGGAGGGGTGGGTGAGAACGTGCAGGAATGTGACGAGCTATTGTGAAATATGACATGTGCGCAGGCCGTTCTTCCCCTGGGCCAACTAGGAATCATGGGTCGAAATGCGATTCTGCATATACATTTGGAAAAACATGGTTGATATGTTACCTTATATTTATTATCCATTCGGGTGAAATTTTCAAAAGGCGTTGTTTTTGTTAAGGTTACCTGAGGACAATTCAGCCCCTTCCCTCTTTCCCCATTTATCTATCTATCGCTCATTCTCCTTCAGACTTTCAAATTCTCTCTCTTGTTATCCATTTCTTGCTCTCTTTTCCTCTTTTTTCTTTGCCCTAATCTTTTTCTGTACACTGACAATGTCATACAACCTCCCCAACTGATTTCCTCTCAAAGAAAGGCATTGTACTTTAACCGTTTGCCCTCTCCATGTTTCCCCGGGTTGCTGAGATAAGACGGTTTGAAAGGAAAGACCTGCAGACAGGGAGGAAACCATGGGCAGAGAAAGAAAGTGAAATACCGCCCTGGTTAGATCCGTCCGCACTCGTATTTTTATTGACTTTTTCCTGCAACTTTGAATTGTTTGCTTTTCTGGTGCTTGGTAAACTCAACAAGAGATAAAACCGCCTGTTGAGGGATTTTTTTTAAACCACTTCAACCAGTCTTTTATTGAACTTTTACAAAGACGAAAAGATCTGTGTTTATGTAGTTAAGATAACATTGGAATTTCAGTAACAAAAGAAACTTCTCATGAACAGTGTTCCTTCCTTTGCTTTGTAAGTCAAAGTTATTTACATTTTTGGAGTTTTTAAACGTGAACTAGAACTAGTACTATGACTTCCTTTAAAAACCAATTCCATAGCTATTGAATTTCGAGGCGTTTCGTTGTATTAGACTTGTGCCCACAATATTTCTGGTCGTGAGCCGAAAGACATGCAATTTTCTGACACAAGGTGGCGCTGAGCAGCTTTCTGCTATTGACACATGATGGACACATTTTAATTTGATTCCATTTTGTTTATAAAGCACTTTTCACAGTTGCAGATTAGCCTAAAGCAGTTCTAATAGTAAGAGGTGTATTTTGGCAAGCTCTCCAGTATTTAAAACATCGAATAGCGCTTTAGTGCCAACATTTGAACGTGCCCAGTCAACGCTCAAAAATTGAGACCTTTTTTTTTTTTTTGAGACCACTCTTTTTTTATTCTGACATTGCTTTAGTTTATAGATGGCTGTTCCGTGTCCTTGAAAAGACTAGTTTTAGCTTCAGTTCAGTGTAAACCAGAACTCTCTCTTGACCCATTTCTAGTTCATTGCCCGGGAATGTAGGTTCCGTTTAAGTGAAACAAAACTTTACCAGTAAGATCAAAGCATTTTATGACTAAATGTTTTTTTCTACCTCAAACATTATGACTGGCTGCCACCTCAGATTAGTGTTTCTGGTCACTAAAAGCTTTTACTCCTGTTCAGAAGGACATGGTGGTCCGATGTGGATGTAAGAACATCTGGCTGTGATGTGCTTTTCTCTTTTCAGACAGGACTGAGTCGCTTCAAGACTGAAGCGAATCAGTCGCTTGTGCTGAGTGCTTGCTCTGTCTCCATCTCAGAAGCTTCCAGAAGGATGAATGCAGTGGAGGTTGAATCTTTGTGCCTGTGGTTTCCAGATTAAAGCCATTGATCTTTGTGCATAAAACTGTATGATTGGTTGGTTGGAGTGTTGGCATAAAATCAAGCCAACGAATTTGGCTTGATGTCTAACAATAGATTCAGTGGGCACAAGCGTTTCTTAACTTTGCTTGGTGTGTTTAGTGAAGTGAAGTGCTGAGGTTTGGTCTCTGCATGTGTGGTGCCCTTTTACAGTAGGTTTCTCATATTTGCGCCCATGTGTTTTGTTTGTGAGTGCTTCTAGTGATTTATAGATGGTGTAAAACTGTTCCACGGCTTGGGTTCATGCTTGGATTGGAGAGGTGGAGTTTTCATGGCCTTAAACGAGACGTAACCGCAGTTTAGAACCGAGGGCCCCTTCAGAACCGGTCTAGAAGCTTTATCCCTGACCACATTCAAGCCAGTCAGAAGCCTTCACTCCTGTACAATGCCTCGGTTCCAGCCGGGCTCGGCTTTTGGTTTGTTCTGACTGATAAACATAAAATGAATCAGACCAATTTTAAGAAGTCTTCATATTTTACATAAATCTACATACTGCACAATAATCACATTTATATAATATTAATATAAATATATATATAATTTATTTATTTATTTATTTTTTTAAACGTTTTTATTCAAAACGTTTTTTCCCCTTTCTACCACCAATGTTAAATGTAAACGGGAAATGATGCATGACATATACAATTAGGGAACTTTCATTCATTTTTTAACTGAAAGTTACTTGGTTTTGTTACATTTTAATTTTATTTTATATTTACAGGTTTGACAGGTTTGACAGCTTTAATCCAAAACCATTTACTGAATGGCCAGATGGGGGGGTCAGTGTTTTGCTCAAAGACGCTTCACTTGTGAAACCTGGTGCATTTGAACCTGCAACATTGCGGTCACAAGTCGGACTATACCACTAGACCACAACTGCCCGATGCAGATCCTGCTTTTTATAAGTGGGATATGTAATTAGACGGGCAATAATCGCCTACACAATCTCTCTGTTTGCCTGTGTATGTTGTACTTTTACAGTATTTTCGGTAATCTGTTTGATTTTCTCTGCATGTAGAGCTGTTTGTGACCTTTCTCTTTCTTTTCAGAAGACAGCATTTCGGCAGCGAGCACATCGGATGTTCAGGATCGCCTGTCGTCTCTGGAGTTACGGGTGCAGCAGCAGGAGGATGAGCTGACAGTGATGAAAGCCGCGCTGGCAGACGTTCTCCGACGTCTAGCCGTGTCGGAAGATTCGGCCGCGGCCGCCAAGAAACAGCAGAGCAGCAAGAGTGAGTCTGAGTGAGAGAGAGTGTGTCTGTGTAGTAATCCTCACACTGTTTAAGAGGAGGAAGAGGAAGACTGTCTGTTAACAGCTTCGCTCCAGCCGTGACCTCACGATACACAGAATTTCCTTAGGAGCTGCAGCTGTTGGCCTTTCTGTGTGTGTGTGTGTGTGTGTGTGTGTGTGTGTGTGTGTGTGTGTGTGTGTGCGTGTGTGTATTTGTGTGTGTGAGCAGACTGAATGCTTAACTATTAAAATTAGTAACCCCCTTTTCAATGTGATAATAACAACAACAACAACAACAACAACAACAACAGGATTTATTGATTTGTTGAAGAACTTTTCACAGTATTGTCTCAAACTGCAAACAAAAAGGCAATTTACATTTAGCTCATATTACTGGCATAAGCATTCAAAACCAAAAATGGTTTGTGAGTGCGATTTGTGCCAGCCTGGATATTATAAAAGCATGAACTAGTTCAACCACATATAAAAATCGCTTTGGCATTACAGTATGGTGGCTTACAGTTCTTGCGTGAATCTGGTCAAGTGACTGTATGTCATTGTAAATCAGCATTTTGTTTTAGTCTCCTTTTAATAATACAGTAATCCCTCGTTTATCGCGGTAAATACGTTCTAAGCCCGACCGCAATAGGTGAATTTCCGCGAAGTGGAAAAACAACATTTACATATTTATTTAACACTTATTCAGACTTTTAAAACACTTTTTTTCAAGTAGTATTCTTTATTAAAGTAATGTTAACAAACATCTTGCCGTCTCATGCGTCGTCCCCGCGGAGATATTCGTTTTCAAAGGGTGTGAACGGGAGGATCGGGTGGGTCACAGGCGCGTTTTCCACAGCTGGCGGCCCGGTAGTGGTCGCGGGGAGACGTCCGACATAACGATTCGCTTCTCCGCGGTGAGACGCGTCTGGCGGCGGTCCGTCTCGAGGCACTGCGAGCATCCTCCGCCGAGATACAGTCGGGAAAAAATGAATCCGCGAATATATGTAATAAAGAAAAAAAATCCGCGATACAGTGAATCCGCGATAGTCGAACCGCGAAGTAGCGAGGGATTTTTTACTATAAAAAAGTATTTGTTCTTGCTTGTACGATGACCTTGAGTGTCGAAAATCACCTGCAAATAAAACGTATTATTATTAAAACCACCAACTTTTTTTTTTCTAGATTAAACATGGCAAAAAACCTAAACATGTGCATGTGTGCCACTTTACAAAGGCATTGTTTTCGCGTGTCCTTGAGTGGCGTGCAGTCTTTAATAAATCTTTCTTAAGTTGAATTTAGAAGAGCGTCAGCACTGTGGCATTATCCAAACAATTCTAATTGTCTGGGCTTCCCGCAAAAACAGGATTACAAAGACTACTAAAGCATAGGCAGCATTACATAATCTACTATGACAGAGTCTGCCTGACATAATCTCCATTGCATAATATACTGTGTTGTAGTATGTTTTTACTATAACTCCTGTATTTCTACAACAGTGAGTGTATAGCTCTTTATAACATGATCTTTCTACTATTTATACCTTTTAAAGTCACAACCCTTGTCACATTGGATTCTTCGTCTCTCCCTCCATTTGTCATAATCTATGCACACTTTTTTTTCATTTAATCTAAACATTTAAATGGTTATAATGAAATCTTTTTGCCAGTGTCTTTGGTTGCAAGAGTTTGGCGTTGCTAAGAGTGTTTCACAGAGAGATTTTAAAATGGAAGGACATCTGATGAAAGGCAGATATTTTCTTGGTTTCCTGTTGGAGTTCAGTCACAAGGACTTCCTGTATTTCAGCATTTCATTAGAAAAAGCTTCTTTCACACACGTGCCTATGCCTGTGAATGAGTGAGCGTTTTTGTGTGAGTTTCTGTGACTGAGAGTTGGTGTATGTATGTAAGTTAGGTTGTGCCAGGGTGTTCATTAAAAATATTTATAATGAAATGACTATGCTATAAGAATGGCGATGCTTTCAGAAAGTTCCTCCAGTGGTTTGGATTCTGTCTTGACCAAATCTGAGCCCAACACTGGCCTTTGCTGTTTTAACTGCCAAACCAATTTAAACAAATTCCCCATTTGTGTGTTTTTACTACAGGTCAGAATCCAATGCGTGAAGCTTATTCCATGTCCTGCATCGCCAACGGCAGTTCCAGCGGCCGCAAACCTCACAAAGATAGGGACAGCTCCACAGTGTCCATAGCAAGGAAAGAAACCCTTTCCTCCGCCGCTAAAAGGTAATACATGTAAAAAATGGAAATGTACTGATTCTCCATGTGTTCCATTCACACACATTTTTTCCCCAAAATGTATATCAAATAAATGCAGAATGAAGAACTGCGGAATCCCTCACCTCCTCCGATTTGTGTTCAGTCGATCTCCGTCGTCTTGACATATGTTGTTTTTCCAGCGGTGGTGAGAGGAAAAAAGAAAAGCCTCAGATGGAGGGCATCAAGGAGAAAGAGGAACCAGCGGCTGATAATGATAAGCCCCCCTCAGCACCCAGCACCCCTCAGGCTCAGTCTCCCTCCAGCAACCCTTCATCCCCTCATCCCCCACAGGCCCAGAGACAAGTCACGGAGAACAAGGCCTCGAACCCAGCCAAAAGGTTCTTCCCGGCAGCCATGCAATTTCTGCTTTGGCATTCTGCTTCTAGGATTTAGTAATCCATTGATTTAACACCAGTGTGCTGGACTGACACGCTTCTCTAGCCAGAATCACAGCGATGACATACAGTATATATATATATATATATATATATATATATATATATATATATATATATACATTTTTTTTTCTCAAATTCCTGATCTTATAAAGATGTGGCAGTGGCTACAGTTCACAGACTCACTGACATGTGCCATGTGATATTCACGTTACACTATTAGGATCGTTATTAAAACCTGGCATTCCAGTTTGGATGAGCTTTATTTATGTTTCAAATCAGCAGTCAAGGTCAGAATCTGTTATCAATTTTATCCATCTAAGAATAAAGGGATCTTGGAACACAGTTATTGCACAGTTTTAATATTTGATAGCTCAACTTCATCGACAGACATGGCTTTTTCTTGAAATACGGAACCAGCCTGCTGAACTGACAGACACACAAAATCACATTTTTGGTTTAGAACATAAATTCGCATTCATGTTTGTTTATTCCACCATGGAAATGCGTTAAATCTTCAAAGGTAATAATCGAGCTTTATTTTTTTAGACATACATTGGGTTGTATAAGTATTAACCAAAGTATTTGTTTTGTTTAGCATTTTTTAGATTAGAGTCTTTTAAAACATCTGCAATACTGTCTAAATACTTGTATTTAGAATGGTCGTATGCCGTTTATAGATTACTATCATTTCCAAGAATATCATCAGAAACGTGTCAGGTCTGGCCTGAAGTGCTTAAGTGTTGTCTCTTCTCTCAGTCTTCTCTTCTATGGTAAAGTTGGAGGTGCTTTGCTGCGGCTCTGACCCATTTAATGCCCTTTCATTGTAGGTTTCCTAGTACATTTGTGAATTTCTGGATCATTGAGTGCTCTCTTTTTGGAACAACATTTTAACTTTTAAAAGGAATATAACTGGAAAGTAAAGCTAATGGTTTGTGACTATTTGGATAGATTTGATGTCCTGTTTTTCTTATGTTCTGCTTTTTTTTTTTTAACCTTTTGCTCTGATTTCTTTGGATTCCTGTATAAATATTGTGCAGTGGTTTGAGTTGAGATGATCCAGTAAATCACAAGTTTTGGTTTTGGATTGTTAACATTCCCTTCACGCACAGTCTGCCGTCAAGATTGTTCTTTTCCCCTCTCTCTTCCCAAATGTTGTCTAGCTTTCTGCCTAATTTGCTTTATGAAACTTCCTAACAACTTTCAAGCAGATCAGTAAAGGACAGTTTCATGTCGCCGGCTCTCCTGTGTGTACTAACTTTTCAGGGTATTTTGCTTATACTGATGTGCCTTGCATATGCATGAATTTTTACCTCAAATAATCTGTTTTATACTGAAGCTGTGCTGGCTTTTTCTCTTACAGTAGCCTTCTGTTACGCGTTTCCCTGTTATTTTCCATCTTTGTTAATACTACTTCTCCCCATGTACCCCAAAACCCAGTAGACTCATGCTTTGTGTTATTTATGATGTTAGCAGAGGCAGCAGTGCAAAACGGAGTGGAGGAATGGAGCGTTCCCAGAGTAGTACGTGGGACAGTGGTGAGGAGAACAAGAATAAGCTGGTGAAAGCAGCTTCTACCTCAAAGCTTCTGTCCAAAGCTGTAAAGAATGCAGAAAAGTAAGTTACTCCCATTCCTTTTGATCTACAAAAATTATGGTTGGCTATCATCACCTCGGACTGCGGTCAGTTAAGAGCGCAACAGTCTTACAGTGCACCTTGTCCTTTAGTAGAAGTGCAGTTGACTTGGGTAACTTGGTGTCTAGTGGAGCAGGTATCGAGCTTGGCTTCTAGGACTGCAGGTGTCTAGAGAAGTTATGGGAGCGGCATGTAAGGCAAAGGGCATCTGAGAAAGCTTGGCTTCAAGGAGTGCAGTTGTCTAGGGTAGAGTATATCAAGAAGAACTTGGCGTCTAGATGAGCGGGTAATTCGAGGATGTAAATGGTACCGTGGCGTTTACAGGAGCTTGGCATCTAGGACAGCGGGTATCTAAAGGAGTGGGTTCCTAGGAGTGCAGGCGTCTAGAGGAGTGGGTTTCTAGGACTGCAAGTATCTACTGTAGTGTGCATCAAGAAGAGCTTGGTGTCTAGATGAGCAGGTGTTTAGAGAGGATGATGTATAGGGTAGCTTGGCTTTTTACAGGAGGACAGCAGGTGTGTAAGGGAGCTTGGCCATGTAGGCGACGTGGCGGCTATGTGGAAATATGAAAAATGTTGGATCTCTCCGATGATTGTTACTGGATTGTAATTGTCTATGCATACAAGTTTTTTTAAATGGTAATCGTTTTTTTGTCTTTTACTTTCATCTCAGGCACAGAGATCCAGTCATCAGTCAAGGTAGAGTACTTGTTTGTAATGAATTTGTGATGTTTCAAAAAGCGTTGCTGATTTTTGCAACTTCTTAGTCTTTGGCTTTGCACCGAAGTGAGCAGTGCATCTTAAAAAAAAGAAAAGAAATCACATTAACACATGGTTCCTGCCAGTGGTCCTGGGATGAATTACCTGGAAAGTCCTTATTCTGGTGTTAGACACAGTCTGAACTCTGAACAGAACACCTTTGTTGGGGCGATCTTAACAAAAAATGGCGAAACCATTCTATTTAAATATCTATGTTTTCTCATTCGTTCTCAAGACCTTTTAAAAGCTCACGCCCATCTTTGACATGCCTGTCACAGAATCAATATGTGTGTTCCTTTGTCTGCCATTTTTTTGTGTTTGTGTTTTGAGAGAATCGTGTTTCTTTCTCATATCTAGCTAAAATGTCAACTCGTGAAAAAAACAGTCAAGGTAAGGCCATCGTCTGTGCAGGACTTAAAGCCGTCAAACCCATTTACCTCTGCCTTACCTGCTTTCAGACCTGGCTGGTCTGTAATCGCCTTCTGCAATAATCCCACATAATTCACTTAACAAAAGATCAAGAGTCACTTCTGCTTTTCTCTCCGACGTTCACTGAATACAGTGTGTGTGTGTGTGTGTGTGTGTGTGTGTGTGTGTGTGTGTATATATATATATATATATTTTTTTTTTATTATTTATTTATTTATTTTTTTAAGCAATGAACATTTAGTTGAACGTGAACCTGCTGTTGGTACGTTACTGGTTTTGCTGTGGAGCTTCACTTCCTCTTTTTATGAAGCTATTAATCACACAGAAACGGCACTGGCAGTGGGAGAAGTGTGCTTTTATATGTTAATTTCTGGTTTTAACACTTGCTTTCTAGAAGTATCTTCATTAGTTGGGAGTTTCACTGCTCTTGCCCGGCTGCATGGTGTTTAGAACTTCGCTTGTTTTCATCTGCATTGGTTTAAACCAGCTTTGAGCATGCAATTTTCACTTTTTTTCTGGATCTTGGCTGAAAAAACTTGTTTTATTTTGTTAAACTTAATTTAGAAATGGAATACCTCAACTACAAGAATACCTCAGATAAAGGAATACAACATAGGAATATCAATTTCAGAATCCATAAAAACCTAACTTTAAAGTTGCATGTTTTTCCTTAACCAGATGATACTGTTTTTACACAAATTGTTTAAGTCTGACCTTTGACTTTTTTCTCAGAGGGAGACTACATTAAAATGTTCATGCGTGGACGTCCCATTACCATGTTCATCCCATCAGATGTGGAGAACTACGACGAGGTTCGGACTGAACTTCCCCCGGAGAGACTGAAGCTGGAGTGGGTGTATCCTTTCTGAATTGAAGTCCTGTTGCTACATTGTCTTGTGTTCGTTATTCATTTGAAATTGCAAAAATGTTACATTTATATAACATTTAATACTGTATATGTTGGAAGATATGTTGTTCTATGAATTAATTTCTACGAAGCCTAACCTATCTTTGTTTCTTGTTTTTTCACCTTTTTTTCTTTTTCAATTTGGCGTGTTTACATTTGCATAAAATATTTCTATTTAAAGGAAAAAAAGTGAAAAGGAATCATTTGAGACCTAATTAGGAAGTCAAAATCTTATATTTTCTTTTGTTTACCTCAGATCTTTGCTTCGTATAGTCCAAAATCATGTGTATAATGTAATTGAAGTTATAGGCGAAAGCGACGTGTTTGTGTCATTTTCTGACTTGTTCCAGATTTGCTAAGATTGATTCTGAATTTGAAAAGTATTTCTAAAAATGGATGAAGCGAAGGATGGAAATTTGTATGAAAAATGTTTACTTTGCGTCTGAAGTTAGTCATATAACATTCAGGTTTAGCTGTTTTTTGTCCTTGACTCATCGGCATAGATACGGCTACAGGGGTCGTGACTGCCGTGCTAATGTGTATCTGCTACCCACCGGAGAGATCGTGTACTTTGTGGCATCAGTGGTGGTGCTTTTCAACTATGAAGAGAGAACACAGAGGCATTACTTAGGACACACAGACTGTGTGAAATGGTGAGAATTTAACACATTATTTTTTTTAAATCAGATGACTAAAGAAACAGCCTGTTTTTGTAGTCTCGCCATTCACCCTGATAAGATCCGCATTGCCACAGGACAAATAGCTGGAGTGGATAAGGATGGCAGGGTGAGAAGATTTTACTAGAAGGAATATGTGTGGCCTGCGTTTCTTCTGACATAAAAATCTGAATCCTGCAGCCGCTCCAGCCTCACGTGAGAGTGTGGGATTCCGTCAGCCTGTCCACACTTCAGATCATCGGCCTGGGAACCTTTGAAAGAGGAGTGGGATCTCTCGCTTTCTCCAAAGCTGTGAGTCTTTCATTGCTTTTTCTCTTGCTTTTAGTTTTCTACAGCTTGTATATGATTTATCTGGCATTTTAAGATGTGACACAGGGAAACCACAGCATGATTTTCCTCCATTTCCTGTCCATCTAACCATTTCACGTGGGTGTTAGTAGGTTAAAGTTTGAGTTGAGTTTGTCTGTTTCTCTTCAAGCTTGCTGTTCTTTAGAGGAATATTTTTTACTGTACCGTGTAAAGTTTCATGAATGTAACTAAATACGACACTACAACCACCATGGCCAATGCTAGATGTGCGTGAAGAATTGTAGAATGCAATTGTAGAACAGTCACATTGTTTGAAAAGTTCGTTTTGTCGCATTAAATCTTGGCCAATTTTGATTATTTTGTTTGATTAATAAGCGACATGGCAAGATTTTGATCACACAACATCAGAATTATTACTTTTCTTCAAAATTGGTCAACTATTCAGCACTATTTAGGAAAGTGGCTGGCAAAATCCTAAAATTTGCTAAAAGACTTTCCTTTCAACATTGGCTTTTTGATATATGGTGATGTTGACTCTTTCCTGATCTGGCTGACTTCAGGCTTTCTTAACACATTACTTATCTGTCCATCTAAACAGTGATATACATTATTGATTTTGTTCACTCAGGACTCAGGCTCTCACCTCAGCGTGATTGATGACTCAAATGACCATATGCTGACTGTGTGGGATTGGCAGAAGAAAGCTAAAATTGCTGAGATCAAGGTGCGTTCCTTTTTATTGAATATGTTTGTTTCAATCATTTTCTTTTTTTCATGTCACTTTGCCCACTGTGTTTGTTCATGATGTTGCGGTTTGATCTGTGTGTGTCATAGACGACCAATGAGGTTGTGCTGGCAGTGGAATTCCATCCGACTGATGCTAACACCATCGTCACCTGTGGGAAATCTCATATCTTTTTCTGGACGTGGAGCGGCTCGTCATTGGCCCGCAAACAGGGCATTTTCGGAGTAAGATATTTGAACATGTCTTTAATGGATCAACAGAAAAAGCAACACTTCAGCCTTGTTTTCTCTCAATATCTATTACAAATTTTCTGCTGTTTGTGTCTGTGTAAAAGAAATACGAGAAGCCCAAATTCGTGCAGTGTTTGGCTTTCCTGAGTAACGGGGACATTCTGACTGGAGACTCCGGAGGAATTCTGCTGATATGGACCCGCAGCACAGCTGAGCCAGCTCCAGGAAAAGGGCCGAAAGGTAAAGAAAGATACACACATGCTGTAATATTTCACTTACTCTGTTGAATTGTGACCTTTTTAGCAGATAAGAACTGTCCAGAAAAAAGGGAAGATAGATTTTTGAAAGAAACACAAGATATGTTTTTTAATGTAAATTAACATCCGTGCAACTGACTGTAAAAAAAGTCATTTGTTTTAAGTGAGATACTGTAAAAAAAAAAACTTGTGAAAAATATGAGAAAAAAAAAAAACATGTGAATTAAAAATGTGACATTATCTTACATTTAAATGCGGTTCACTTGATTCTCTGAAAAAAACGGCAATAACTACTTATACGTATAATTGGTCCAATATGAAAGCTTAAAGTTTTTTTTTTTTGTTTTTGTTGAAAGAAGAAATTAAAACCACATGGCAGAGACTGGCTTTGTGTGCATAGGCTGACAGTTTGAAGCTCAGTTGATCTTGAGTGGTAATGGTTTCACTGTATGCTGCGGATCTCTCACGTCTGAGTCACTGAAGTACAGACCTGGGTATCTTCCGGCCCTTGTCCATGTTTAACCAGCCTCTGTAAAGTTTAATTCAATGACTAATCTTTGACCCCCCCCCCTCCCATCTTTTTAGTGGACTAAAACTACATTGGTTTTATATTGACTTTATTCACATGCATAACAATGCAATACCTATATACAGTAGTTACATCATTGTTTTGCTGTTTATAGGTTTTTGTGGAGAAAAAAAATAATTTCAATGAAAAAATTGGACCGGCCCTCCACAATACCCCCCCCCCCACATATATATTTTCCCTAGAGAAATATATGCCCAATCCTGCCACGGTTTCTGCCCCCTGCTGGACACTAACTGAAAGTGAAGATGCTTGTGGCCTGATTTAAAGTCACAAAATTGCTCTTCACGATTCTGCAATAAATATTAAATTCTAATTTTTAGCACTTATTTCTGCTGTTGTTGTTATTATCAAAGTAACAAAGAACTGATGGAACATTGAGCTATAGTATATTTCGATCTTTTTATGATATTTAGCTGCTAGTAGATGTCAATGTGAAATACAGAGGATTAAAGTGAATATTGTACACAACGTTTATTATTAAGAAATGAAAAAGTTGTCTAAAGTTAACTAAACCTCCTAAAGCTGTTCATTTTACACAGAGGAAACTTAAAGCTCTGGGTTTATTCAGAAAAAAGAGAACAATAAGGCTTTTTTATTGCTCAAATGCTATAAAATTGAGTAGTCACTGCTTTTTGTCTATGAGACATTAAACTGTCTACTCACATTCTTTTTCCACATTAAATCATCCGGTGCATATGTGTGTAAAACCACCGACGTCTAGATCATTTCCTGTCTCGGCCTCTTCACTTCCTTACTGATATCGTGAAATTACAGGTGTGTTCCTGCTCCAGATGTGAGCGCTGAGAGGGAGACTTGCTTTATCTGTACTTTTTTCCAGAGCTTATTATTTTAAAATCACTACAATTAATTGTCAATTCATTGAAATGAACATAGATTTTTTTAAATATATAATAATGTAAGCAATGAACATTTTTGTCATCAACTGACTGTTAAAGTTTCTAAAAGCTTGATTGTTGTTGCATGTTTTTTTTTTTTTGACCAAGAAGGTTATATTTAGTTTTTTTTGCATGCGATTTATATAAGGGATGTTTTGTTAACAATTATAGTTGCCATGAAAAGGTTGAAATAGCAGTAATACTGAATCTTGGGCTTTTTCTAGATTGTAAATCAGTGTCCACTCTTTTACTTGTAGCTGAGTGATATTTCAGGCGTCACTGACTCTGTCCCCTCCGCAGGAGCCTTTCAGATCGCCCGGCAGATAAAGGCTCACGACGGCAGTGTCTTCACTCTCTGTCAGATGAGGAACGGCATGTTGCTCACAGGGGGCGGCAAAGACCACAAGATTATTCTGTGGGACCACGACCTGCATCCAGAGAGAGACATAGAGGTGAGAAGCCAGACTAGCGATATCGGTCACCCAGGTGAAGTGGATTGTAGGTGAAACGTTTCACTGAACAAAAGAATTCCAGCTGATGTGACGCTGACCTCCAACAGTCCGACTATGTTTCAGTTATTCCCGTCTTTTATCAAGATGCTCCCCTTCAAGTGGTCATGTGACTCAAGATTTCTCTTTAGTTATGGTTCAACAAGGAGTTACTTACCCCCTAAAGGACAATGTACGAAACATGTGAAGATTATATTTTTTGGTAGCACTTTATAAAACCTACGTCTTATTTAGCATTAACTATCAATGAATAATAACTTACATACCTGATCAATAGCGTAGTAATTAGGCATGACCGAATTACAGTATCAGGTAATCATTTATTCAGGCGCTTGTTAAATATAAATTAACAACAAATAACTGAACCAACTGTATTTCACAGGTGCCAGATCAGTATGGAACAATTCGTGCTGTCGCAGAAGGCAAGGGTGATCAGTTTCTTGTGGGGACGTCACGCAATTTCCTTCTGAGGGGAACGTTCAATGATGGATTCCAGGTGGAGGTGCAGGTGAGGAACATCAAGCTGAAATCATGTGATGCAGAGGCGGTATATCTGAGCCTGGGGTGTGTGTTGGTGTTGTTGTAGGGACACACAGATGAACTGTGGGGTCTGGCTGCCCACCCCTTCAAAGACCTGTTCCTCACCTGTGCTCAGGACAGACAGGTTTGTCTGTGGAACTCAGTGGAACACACACTGGAATGGACTCGACTGCTGGATGTAAGATGCCACAACAACAAAAGCAATTACTTGAACTGATTGTGTTCACAATACAAGGTTTTTATACTTCAAAATTGTCTAAAAGGAGGTTTCAACGGCATCATTGTGATCTGAATGTAATTGTTCCATTAGTTCTTTACAGTTACTTGTCTAATAAGAACAAAAGCAGAAATTATTGCTGAAAATTGGTAATATACAACATTAGTTATAACTAATATGAAACATTAGTTAATATTTATTGCAGGAATGTAAAAGCAACTTTCTGTGCCGTATTAATTAAAAAAAAATTTTTTTCCTTCAACAGAAAATGTAATTAAAAGAAATTTAAACCAACTTTACACTTTTTTCTTAAAGTTTGATGCCGTGTTATAAAAAGTAATAGTCAGTGGTTCATTAAAGTCGTGTTTACGGTGATAAAAATTAGAATAAATAAATAAAATAAAGCCGGAACCAACAGAAAGAAACACACTGAAACCCGTCTGATCTTGTGTGTTGCAGGAACACGGTCACTGCGCAGATTTCCATCCCAGTGGCTCAGTTGTGGCCATTGGCACTCACTCAGGGAAGTAAGTCAGATTCGTTATCATTTACAGTATGGGGCTCTGATATGGACTTAGATTTCTTTAAAGAATAGACCAGAACGGAATGCCTTTATTAGGAAATGACATTGTTTCAGGTGGTACGCTCTGGACGCAGAGAGCAGAGACTTGGTGGCCATCCACACGGACGGCAATGAGCAGCTGTCCCTCCTGCGCTACTCTGTGGGTGAGTGTGTGTGTCTTGATGTTGTGTGTCTGGGCTCAAATGTGTCAGTTAGGGGTTTTTGTGTGTCCTTGTGTGTTTGCACATGGCATGTTGTTGTGTAACATAACAAAGCTAAAAAAATTAGTAATGTCTTTTTTCCTGTTTGTGTCCAGATGGCACGCTGCTGGCAGTGGGCTCACACGATAACTTCATTTACCTCTACACAGTGTCGGACAAAGGACGCAAATACAGCCGATATGGAAAATGCACTGTGAGTCACGCTTTACACAGCTGAAGCTTTTACATCATGACCTGAGGTTTTGCATTTATGGGCGTTTTAATTGTAACATAAAGAGTACAAAGCTATAGTAAAGTTTATTGTATTGTAATAGTTCTCCTCGCAAGACTGACTCACGCACCGAAACACTCTAGACCAGGCATGGGCAAACTACGGCCCGCGGGCCACATGCGGCCCGTGAAACGTTTTCATCCGGCCCGCGGAGCTTGTAAAAAATTTAATCAAAATCATATTTTTTTTTGTTCCATTATGAAGATTTTTTTTTTGCTTACTTTATGAACACATTTTAAAAAGCAGAACCATATACACAAGTGTACGTTAATTAAATGTACTAGCATATTTATAACATTTATTTTTACACTGTCAGTCACAAAACAATAAAGGTTTGCGCATATGCGTTTATGCGCGTGCGCATCCGGCGCTCCGCTGTCTCACTCCCTCCACCCACCGGCGCTTTCGCTGAGATCAGTCGGAGGCCACGATGTTACAATAATTTTTTTCATTATCTCAATGGCTATTTTATTTTAAAACATTGCTCTCGCATTTATTATTTCTGCACATTATATTCATTGAATTCGTTTTCGCGCAGTCTGCTTTATTTTCTCTTCACTGCGTGGGATAGATGGAGTAGTTCGGTAATCGCTCAAACGGCTTGATTTTGGGGCAAAACGATCATTAAAAGTCACGAATCGCAGTACAGTGCCATTGTCCCCAATCCCAATCCCCGGTGACCAGCGCTGCTCAGTGAATTAAATGTTTCTGGGCCGCACAAGTTTAGTAAAACAATTTAGATTAGTGCCAACCATGTCAAGCGCAAACAAATGTATTTTAAAAAACCATACGGCAATGATTTTCGTTTTCGTTTTGATTTTTAATTATTATTTGCCTTCGCAATCTTCACAATATCGTTAGGCAGCAGGTTAAAGGCGCCTTTTTGTTCCCAATCGGACTTATGTCGAATCTCCCCGCACGAGCTCTTGTAGAAAAAAATTAATATTATTATACTTACACCCACCAAAATAATGGCAAAACTGGGCGTGTCATCTTATCTGTCGAAAGTCTGTCAAACATATGAAGAATGTTGTATTATTTTTTTTATTTTTGCAATGAAATCTGACGCTTTGGCGGTTATTTTCTCTAAATGTAAAGTTTAAGAAAACATCATGTTTTAGCGGTTACTTTCTCTAAATAAAGTATAGAAGCAAACTTATCACCGTCCTAGATATAGTCGAAATGCTTTAATATGAACCAGTAAGACTGAGTGAAGTGGCTCAGGGCATTATTGCTGGCACATTGAGTGCCGTAATAACACGATTAGAAGTGCAACAAAAACGTGTCTCTTTTTCGGACGCGCGGCTATTCAGAAGATTTTCCAATGTTTCTTGTTAATGTTTCTTGTGATGCTGAAGAACTGAAGAAGAGATGGTTCAGATTTTAAAAATGATTATAATCATGCCTTTTCTAAGCAGTAGAACTTTATTCTTATAAAGAGGAACTTTAATTGTATTGTATAAATGTATATATGTATAAATATAAATAAACACTATTTAAGGTTAAATACTAAATTATATGCAAAAAATTGTATATCCTAAAATGTGTATTTTTTCCCCGAGCCCGGTCCGGCCCCTTCGTCAAATGTTAGAACCCAATGTGGCCCGCGAGTCAAAAAGTTTGTAACAGACTGCTCTAGACGCTTCCAGAATTGGGAACCAATCATCACCAACACTTAACACTACCATGCATACGTACAAGACCTAGCAGCTGAAGACAGGGAATGTCGTCTTTACATACAAAACCAAATGAACAGTCAACAAGGGGAGCTCGAGCTAATAGCGTAATGAGAAATTGAGATAACAAAGACATAGAAAATGTCTATATACTGTAATTAAAGATTAATCTTGATTAACCTAGGTTTTAAAATAACATTTTGCTATTGGACATGCATTGTTTGTTTGTTTGTTTGTTTTGTTTGTTTGTTTGTTTGTTTGTTTGACTGACTGATTGAATGATTGATTGATTGATTGATTGATTGATTGATTGATTGATTGATTGAATGATTGGTTGGTTGGAAAAATGGCAGATTGAAAATATGGGCAGTCAAATAGATTTTTTTTTTAATTCTTTTTTTTTTGTTTTACTTCCACACATCTGTTGGTGCCTCGGTGGAAACTGTGTGTGAGAGACGTGTAAACCATGGAAGCAGGTGATCTGCATCATAAACTGAATCTGCAGACTTCCGGAATGTGTGAAATATTCCTGAGAGAGTTGAACAGAGGTTCTTTAAAAGAAGTTCCATAAATTAAACAGCGCAAATCTGCAGAGACCGCAAATGATGATGGTTTCATTTTATCTTTATTTTTTCAGTGAAATACCGTTTCTGATCTGTTCTTCTCTTTCTACAGGGACATTCCAGCTACATTACGCATTTGGACTGGTCGCCCGACAACAAGTTTATCATGTCCAACTCAGGAGACTATGAAATCCTTTACTGTAAGTAACTGACAAGAATTCACTTTCCAACTAGGGCTGCACGAAATTGAAAAAATATGCGATATTGCTGTTGAATATTGTGATAACGATATTGCTTGCGATATAACATATTCTAATATGGAGAAAAAAAACCAAAACTATCTAAAAAGTAAAACTACTGATGACTAAAATGACACTAAAATAAACAGGCAACATGTTTTTAATCAAATTGAGCTGAGTTTGGGCTAAAAACTGTGTAGTAGTAAGCAAACATTAAGACTAAAAACCTCAGATATATTGATTTATGATTATTACCAATAGACTTGCGAAGATAAAATGCATTGCTCTCAAACATTACATTTTATTCACATACAGCATAAACATACAATCATCAAGATCAAATGAGCATCTAAACATATCCAGTATGGGTGTGACGAGATAAAATATGGCTCTCCTTATATTATATCGAAGGTTTTTTTTATTTAAAAAAAAAATCTAAATCTCGTCTCGATCTCGTGAGCCTAGTGTCTCGTCTCGTGGGAAAAGTGTCTCGTCCCACCCCTAATATCCAGCCATGTTTGCTTATTGCAAATAAACCACTTTTGCATTGATCCGCTAGGTCAATTAACTTTGCAATATTTTAACTGTTTGCGATATAGGTATTGCGCATCCTATTATCGCGAAAACGATATTTTTTCGATATATTGTGCAGCCCTATTTCTAACACAACCTTGAAGAGCCCTAATAATTACTTCTTGCTCATATGTTTTCACCTTGCTATTTCAGGGGACATTCCGAATGGCTGTAAGCTGATTCGTAACAGATCTGAGTGCAAGGACATTGACTGGGCCACCTACACCTGTGTGTTGGGATTCCATGTCTTTGGTAAGTGTATGCGTAATTAGAATTAGTATTGACATCCCAAAGTCATGATCCTAAGTTTAGGACCTTTGTAAAGGTTAAAATGTAGATTGAGCAATAAATTATAAATTGTGGTGTCTTTCTTCACCACATCAGGCAACACCAATGCCAATGTTCTATCCCACAATTCATCTACCAATTCCACATTCCTCTTTTGCCATCCCTTTTGGACATTATACCTAAACTCCACAACCTGAAGCTGGAGGTCATATCCTTCCTTGAAAATTAAAATCACTGAGGACTTAGCCTTGGTTTTGGAGATGCTCATCCCATGTTTCACATTTACCTGAAAACCATCCCAGTGCTTGCTGCAAAAGCCAATGATCGAGCATCATGTGCAAATAGCATAAATTTAACCACGTAGTGCCCAAGCCAGTCAGCCTTACAACATCAACTGAATTGAGATTACTTCTATTACTATTGAGATAGCTTCACTCAAAAAGATGGAACCAACCTTGGAATGGTTGTGGAGATCAATGTGTGTCTTCTACTGCCACACTATGTTGCCAGTTCAGGTCAGAAGTTCCCACTTCGTTGGTGTTGATAGGATGGCACTTTCCCATCCTGAAATGTTGCACAGTTTATCGGAATCTCTTTGAGACATTCTGATAGTGTTCCACTGGCTTGCCAAACTTCCAGACCAGAGTTTTTGCTTCAGTTGCTGACAAAACAGCACTTGTGTTTAGATGTCAGTGAGGTTGTTCAGTTACTCTCCTCTAGGTGTCACTAATGATGCTGAAATGACCAGAAGGACAGCAGTCCTCATTTATGGCCCTGTCCAGTACCTCTTCAAGCTACGTCAGCAAGCCTGTTTTCATACACATAAATGTCTTTTTTTTTAGTCTGGCTCATAATCTAGGACATGTTTGCCATTGGAGACCATTCTAGGGGCTTTCAAACCCTGACAATTTAGTTTCTAGTTTCATCCGCTATAGAAATCCCTCCAAGTAGGGGTTTCCCAATTGAAAAGACTTATAATAGCCCGAAATTGTTCCAATTTACTAAATATTCCCCCATATTTATTGTTCCATGTCATCAAATAAGAAAAATGTTTATTATAAAATAATGAATTAATATTGTATACAAACATGATAAAAAGACTGTCTATCAAAGATTTACACAACGTACAAATTAATATGTATAACACATGATACAAATGTGAATTTCTTTTCAATAATATTTGTGCAGTAATGATCATGTGGATTTTCCCAAAATGACTTTTGTCAAAATAATTAGGTTTGACTTGTCAAATAGCAGTCGCAGCGCATACTTGCACACTCGCTGTCGTCTTACAATGTGTCAGAAGGCTGACACATTGTAAGACAACAGTGATTGTGTTTGTGGAGCTGTGACTGAGAAGGGTCTGTGGTTTGTGTTCTCTGTCGCATTGTGCCTTTTTAAGGTTTTTCTTTCCAGACTTGTGTCTGGCGGTTGAAATTTTGCAGTCATTTTGTCTGAGGGCTTTAGTCTCAGCGATTCCACACATTCTCTTCTCACGCAAACACACATAGTCAGTTCCATATCTTATTCTTTTAAGAAGAAAGTTCTAATCATGTTCACTTGAATCTAAAGGGACAAAAATTACTTGTTACCTTGAAGTTTATTTACTGTACACGTGGAAACCACATGTAGAGTGGAGAAACTAGAAACACTAACGTTTCTTCTAAAAACATTTTGATATCTTGACAAACTTGCTCAGTTTGACAGAGAGAGATAAACTTCTCAGTGTGGTCAAAGGCAGATAACATTGTAATTGTTTAAAAAATGTTTTACTAAATGAGTAAATAGAATGATCAGAAAATAGCTACTGTATTTAGCTTTAGCACATCATATGTTATTGAGCTTTATCCTGAAACAATTTCAAAAGAGTTTGCAAGTCCTGCATTTTGGTCCATTTGCATGAGCTACTAACTCCTGTAATATGTTCAATACTAAAACTGAGTTACACAAAATCTCCATAATATGAAATATTGGGAAATTGTTGTTTATTAAACGTTTTTCCATCATTTAAATGATTGCCTCCATTTTTCATTACCATTTGAATTGAAATGGTTTTCTGAATGATCATTGGAACTATTAGAGGGGGTTATTGGAGGTATTGTGTTGTGAGAACATGGCATCACATGTTGTGTTTGTGTTTAGGGGTGTGGCCTGAAGGGTCTGACGGAACTGATATCAACGCTCTGGTTCGATCACACAACAGGAAAGTCATTGCTCTGGCGGATGATTTCTGCAAAGTACATCTTTTCCAGTATCCCTGTTCCAGACCCAAGGTCAGTCCCACCATGTTCTCTAAAGAACGTTTAACCTTTATTACGTACATATGTTAATTTTGAAATAAATTAAATTTACAAATTACAAACTGTCTCTGTACAGAACCAAATATATTTGAAACAACAATAGTCGGACTGATTCCCGATTTACCATTCCAATTCATTAGAACCGGTCAAACGTGTTACATGTGACCAGCGGAAAATCCCAGGAACTAACTTGTACATCACCTGATTTAAAAACACTGTACTTTACCATAAACAAACCTTAAGTGAAGGACTTGTTTGTACAAGGTGATTTTTATTTTAAAGGGTCAGATTTATGCACACAGAGTTTCAGCCTCACATAGTAACCTTTGCATTAAACACTCATCGAGATTTATTATTCACAGCTGAAAACAACTAAAGACTAGATCTTCTGCAGCCTTCTGATTGGACCAGTCTAAACCAATCACAGTCACTGCTGGAATTTGTATCGGATCGGGCCCAATATTAAAGGACTTGGAACTGTGACTAAACTGTGATCCGGACATCTCCAGTTATTAATATATTTTTTTTACAAATGATTGCAGATTTAACAAAATAACGATGACAAAAGCAATACATTGAGATAACAGTGGCATGGATCTTCTATTAATTCTCTTGTACTTATAACTGTTTTTTTTAGGCCCCAAGCCACAAGTATAGTGCACACAGTAGTCATGTGACCAATGTAAGCTTCCTGCACAGCGACAGTCATCTGATTTCCACGGGCGGCAAGGACACGAGCATCATGCAGTGGCGTCTAGTCGACAAGACGTCTTCTCTGGTGCCCAGTGACTCCAGCATTAGCCTGAGCGACTCCCTGCTGCACAACCCTCGCAGCCTGGCACCAGTGCCCAGCCTACCCCATGTGACCATCCCGGCCTCACTGCCCATCGCCATCCAACTCGACACCAACACGCCACCTCCCACGCCCCCAGAACCCATCAACGCAGTCACTCCCAATGGACGGCAGGACGGGTCTCCTGAAACTCCGCCTCTTTCTGACGAGGCCACACCCACCTCTGACAGCACCATGAGCCCCAAGGACAGTCTCGAGCCCAGTGATGACACGGCTACGCCTAGTGACGAGGGGACGCCCGTGATCCCCCCATTATAAGAGCTCTGACCTTTCTGTAACCTGCTCGGCCGCTAGTCCAAAGGCACCAGCATGTCCCTCAGCCTCGGAACTCAAACAGACTTTCCTTGTTTCCTTTTTTGCTTGTATAAAAGGCGTCTCGTTCAGGTGATGCTCACAGAATCAGTGCTTCATGTTTGGTGGTGAGAAATGAAGAATGTGTAAAACAGATGGTCACATGCACACTCACACACACCGGTTCCAACCGGTTCAGTCCAGTTTGGAGTTTAGCTGACCTTTTCTCACTAAAGCGGTTTTGGTAGGGAACTGCGCATCCTTCTCTTCACTGGACTGAATAAGCCTTCCTTTTTATTGAACTAGCAAAACAAATGATTAAACGAGTCTTAAAAGTGGAAATATGAGTGTATGTGCAGCCAACTCAACTCTTTCTCTTTCTCTTATTGGTTGATGTCCTCTTTCTCAAACGATCCTTTTTGTGTAAAAACTACGACAGGTTTATTCTTTAGCCTCTCCATCATTTTGTTTTTCTCTACGCCACAAGCACCAGTTTTATTTTTCCTCACTGATGTTTTTTTTTTTTACTCAAATCATTTGTAATAAATCAGCTAGTCCGATAGTTTCTTCCCCCTCACACAATTTGCTTTCGTTGCCCCTTCTGCGTTTCTTTCCACAAGAGAGAATGGATGAGATAAATGGATGAGAGGAGTGAGATGAAGTGTTATGTGAAGATTGAATCATAATCAATAGACCCGTCTGGTTGAAGAACGGCCAGTCTGAAAATCATGAGTATGAATATAAAACTGTGCGAGACTGTCTGAGAAACTCTGCTGTCATGGCAACGGCTGCATCAGTGTGTAGTTTGAAATGAGGCCTTTAACAGCTTTTTAAGGACAAACTCTTTTTATCAAGGGCGGCGATTGCCTCAGAATGTCTTGATGTTGTGCTTTTTTCCTTTGGAACTGAAATGTTTTGGGTAAGAATATAGAAATATCTCCAAAATCCTCTACAGATGTCAAAGACACCATTTACTTTGACTTTTAAACGTCTTGTAAACTGGTGCGACTCTATAAAGGAAACGTTTCCCCTTTTTTTTGAAGGCCACTTTTGTCTTGAGGCAACATTGTCAGTGTTACTGGAGCTCAGAGTCTGGACTGTTTCTGATTTTTCTCCGGAGCAGAACCGCAGCGCGGGACACTAAACTTGGAAGTGATGGATTGAGTGCATTTTGGGGGGTTTCATGTATTTTGCTCTTGTTGGTTTGTGGATGTTTATCATCGAGTGATTTTATAATGTATTTTTAAGAGCTTTTGCAAAACATGCATGTGCTGTGAGAGTAAAGGCACAACACAGTGGAAAGATTTCAGTCGTGGCTGTGGTCATATCACATGGCAGCAACATTCGCAACGCATGCAAATGAGAGGGAGACGGAAAGATGGAAAAAAGAATGAGATATAAAGATTATGTTGAAGGAAACCAGGTGGTCTATCTAGAAAGCATGAGTGTTGAATGACCAAAATCAGAGTTACATAATGTAAATAAAAATAGTATTATTACCTTAAAATGTAAATCATTATAAAGGGAAAGGAAAACACATTTGTACTTCCACATGAACACCAGAATTAGTTTATTTCCTGAAAAATGGAATATGATTTCAAACAAAACCTACAACCAGTAGCAATATATAGAATTAATTAGAACTTAAATTATAATTAGTAGTGGTTTATTCAGAGCATCAAAATTTTATATACCTTTGATCGAAAGGAAATTGACCTTCACTTTAGCATAGGTCATTTATTGAGTGTGTGTGTGTGTGTGTGTGTGTGTGTGTGTGTGTGTGTTTTGGTGGGTGCGTGCGTGCACATATGTGGCTGAAATTGTTTGCTGCATTAAGAAAGATTGAGGTTCACCTCGTCTGAACTGGACACGGCAAACCAACACAGAATGAACAAGACCAATGTTTCTCTGTCTCACGCACACAAACACCTATCAAATCAAATGGTATGTTGAGGTGTGGTGAGAATTAGCTGTTATTACACAGGTCTTTATAGCAGCATGTCCATCCTTTCCTGGTGCAGAGCTCCAGACTCACACAGCCCTTCTCTCCAGTCACTGTGGGAAACAACACACATGATCATCACCGTCTGTTCTACAGGGACCACACGTCTCAATGTCTGCTGAGATCATCACCTCTGGTGTAACAAGCCTGAGGAACTTTACTCCTGCACTGAAGAACCATGTTCCTCACCATCAGAAAGTCTTCCCCGTAGCAGCTGATGTAATGATCAGCTGGAAGACAAACAACCAGTTTATTTCAACTACAAATGAATCGCTTATGCCAAAGTATTTCCCCATAAGATAAAATCTTAGACTGCAAATAAAGTCTTAGACTGCAGGGTGTGTGTGTGTTTTTCAATAAAAAAAAATTTGGTTTTGCTTAAAACATTCACGCCTAGGAACCGAGGTACCCTATACTTATTAATGCCTTCATCTGTCCATTTTCTATGCTGCTTGTTCCATCTCTGGGCCGTGGGACACAGGCACACACTCACACCTACACAAAACTGTCTGCACTTCACCTGAACGCACATGTGTCTGAACTGCGTGATGAAACCGGAATCATGGAGAGCATGCTATCTCCAACCAGGCCTTGTAATCGGATCTCGAACTCTGGTCCTCCGTCCTGCCCTGTAGTTGCTGATTATGGATTCGTCAGACACTTTACCACACAGCAACTTATTTTGCGTCACAATTGAAACCACGATATACTTTACGATAGTTATACGATAGAAACTGAACCTGAACGTTTTTGTGATCGAGCTACAAAAATCATACTATTATTTACATGTAATGAATACTGTATTAGTTATTTTTAAATGATAGATAGATAGATAGATAGATAGATAGATAGATAGATAGATAGATAGATAGATAGATAGATAGATAGATAGATAGATAGATAGATAGATAGATTTAAACTACATTTATTATGCAAAATAAATTGATACAGTTACTACAACAATACAAATATCCAATCTAAACATATGAAGTCAATATCCCCCAATCGTACCTGCACAGACCGGCAGCAACAGCAGCAGCAGCGGGAACCAGAGCTTCATCGTTAGGCTTGGACTAGCTAGAGGTGTTACTTTACACACTCACTTTAAAATGCTTGGTGGAATCGGAGTCCTGTTTTATATTGTAGTGGAAAAACGTGGGGTGGAACCTGCGCTAAACATGGACGCGCACGCACGAGCGCGCACTTTCTGCGTAAACAGGCTTATCTCCACGGAAACTTTTCACAACGGACCATGTTGAAATTTAGCAACAACATATCATGATGTCAATGTGTCTTAATCTCTTATTAGATGTTGCTATTACTCCGATATTGTTATTTGGTTGATATATTAAATGGCTATGTATTCCATATTCAGTGTAATAATAATTTTGTTTACCTAGTTTTGTTTTTCCAGCGTGAGACGGAGTACCAACATTCATTTCACGCACATATTTAATCATTGTTGTATGTAAACAAATGACGATGACGTCATTGGTAGAAGTTCATCGTGCGCACGCACACGGATATGGCGTACCAGACATGTAGTCTTTTAAACTAAATTAATCTACCAGCAGAAATAATAGTTATGTGACATGTTGTAAATATTGTTCGGCTTAGTGTGTCAGGGGAAAGTGCTGGTATTATGTCATGACTGTTCTGGACCCTTCAGTGCAAACATTCTAGTCTTATCAGTTCTGATCTGTCGGCATCACCACACGGCACACAAGACTGGGCAATCATTAAACCCAGTGGCAGAAGAGACAGGCATCAGTGCCCAGTTTCTCTACATCTAGAAAATGTTGTTTTTTTGTTTATGACTTGCTTGAATACACTTGTTTCACTGATGGAGCATCAATAGAACAGTCAAGCATGCGTATGAGTGCTTTGTTTACATTTGTTTATGAAAATATAAGTGTGTGTGTGTGTGTGTGTGTGTGTAGGTGTGCGTAGGTGTGCGTAGGTGTGCTGTGTGTGTGTGTGTGTGTGTGTGTGTGTGTGTGTGTACTTGCACATAGCACGTATTCGCTCGAGCTGTTGTAACACGAGGAGCTGCTGCTTCTTCTGAGCCTGGTTACCTAGAAGAAGAAACTAATCTCTCTTTCAACTCTTCGGAGGATTGGATAGAACACCTCACAAAGATGTTCGTGGAATGGATTGTACTCGGGTGACCTCAGTGAAGCTTTGTGGGAAAATCGTTTGCATTATATTTACATGTCTTTCACACTGTAATTTAGGTTTTATTCTAAAGTGTCAGCGTTTAGTTGCGGGTAATCTTATTTCACAGGCTAGTCCGGTCACCTTATCTCATTGTTCTCGTCCCAGGTTGTGTTTAAATTTGGATTTAAACAAGCCAAGAGACTAATTATTTGTTCGGCCCATCACAATTGCGAAACTGTGTATGGATTCGAGCTGGCAGGTACATGTTTGCTCACTTCCTCAGTTCTTCATCACACCTCTTTCACGTTGACCTGAATCTGACTGTTGGTTTTGAAAGATTGTTGATTTGAGATTAAGTTTAAAAATATTGCAAATAATCGTGGTTTGTTCATCTGGAAATGGAGATCTATGAGTGATGACCTTTTATTTATCCATTTTCTTAAGATCTCAGCATTACTGGGCCTGAAGGCAAGACACGCCCCCTTGTATTAACCAACCCAACCTTTTCAAAGCATCATAGTAAACTCCTGTGCAACAATGTTGCACATATTTACAACTTTCAGAGATTCCATTTTAACATCTGTAAACATATCACAGACTATTTTGGTTTTTGGGTTTTTTTTTTTTTTTTTACATTTTTCTGAATTAAAATAGTGAGGAGATGACGCAACTTTTCTCTAAGCCACTGGAGAACATCAAGTAAAACACAAATGTTTGAGAATGTATGCAATGCAGCACTTTGTTTTTCGCGCCATTCGAGTCTTTGTCACCAGAGAATGTGGTCTGGTGTCGCCACTGAAAAATTATTTACTTATGAAGAAGTCGTGTTGTTTTTGGCCATTTTTACGCCGGATTAACTTACTGATACAGAGCGATGTAGGAAATCCTCTTGTGTAGAATATAATTTTAGAACAGGGGCACAGAAATCCGCTGTGGCCAGAATTGAGCCATGTAATTAATGATTTTTAACTTCCGGTCAAAAACCACGACGCGTGTACAAAAGTTTACCACTAGAGGTCGTTCATGTTCAATATTTTATATACGTACGTGCTTTTGTTTTTCAGACTTATACGTACATCTCTTTTAAACATACAGTATTCCCATGTATTTACTTTGCATTTACTTTGTATCAGTATATCTGTATAAGTATACTACTGTTCTGTCAGTAGCCAACTTTGTTGCTTTTTTATGTTTATTTCAGCGGTTACTGTTTTAATTTTAACATTTAAGAATTTTTATTTTAAGTTTAATGCTGTGTCTGCAAACATTTTGATGCTAAAATATTATTCACCTCATCTTCATAAGATGTCGACTGAATTGTGTGTATGGTAAAGAAATGTGTTGTGAATACAAAACAGGCCAGACTGTGAGTGGAGGTAAGGTCACCACTGTCGTCCCCTCTATTACATCCCAGATCAAACCTGTGTGTGTGTGTGTGTGTGTGTGTGTGTGTGTGTGTGTGTGTGCGCGCGCGTGCGTGCGCGTGTGTGTGTGCCCCATATTGATAGTAAATGAATAGTTTTGGATAATTTTTTTATCAAGGAATATTGGGTAAACTGTTTTTTAAAAACATGAACCAATTCTGTTGTTTTGTCAGAATAAACTACGATGTACATAAAACATGTCTTCAGAAGCAAATAAAACATGAAATTCCAAATTAGAAACTAGTGTGTGTGTGTAGTGGATCTCATTGGATGAGTGTGTCTCATTGGAGTGAGAGAACGTAACGTCTGGGTTGTGACTATAGCGGGGGGCGTCTGATTATAAGAATGTTGCAATCAGAGAAATTAGGTAAATCTGCTTCTTTACTTGAAGTAAGGAAGGGAACTGGTGTGAAGCTCAAGTGTGAGCGGCCGATCAATCAAGAATGAGAGCTGATGTCTTCATAAAACCTTGCTGAAATCATAGTCTAATTTCTGAAAGAGCTGACATTATAAATTCTGTTTTATTGCGATGATTCTATGGAGTTAATCTGTTTTCTCAGATGTTTGTGCCGTGGCTGTAGTGATGGGATTTCACGGCTCATCAAACCAACTCGTGCTTGCTACTTTTAATGATTATGGCTGTATAAACCTGTCAGGAGAAAAATCAGAAAAAAAATCTGCAATGAGAAGAACCCCACCAGAACCAAGAGAGCAAAAAGCGTCTCCGGTCGATGAGTTTGCCAGGTTCTGGATTGGGTTTATCAAGCTCTTCTTTCCCCACAGGACAGACATTTGCAAGTCCAAGCAAGACAATTACATCCAGAGCGAGAAAGCGTCTCCCTCCCACAAACCTTTAAGGCCTTTTGCATGATCAAAGTCATAAGAAACAATAGAACAGGATTGATTTTCCTTCAGCCACAGGCTTTATTAAAGCGAGCACCTTCAGCCAGCACTGAAATAACTACATGCTTTCTCTGGTAATCAAACGCACAAGATTTGGAGGACCAGACAAAGTGAGGAAAAAGAGAGGGACAGAGTGAATAACAGAAAAAATGAGAGAGAATCTGTGTTGCTCTCCCAAGCCACTAGGGGCATCAGCACACACTCTTTTGGCACATGACTTATGTTGCTTCTCTGTAAGTTACCGTAAAATCTCTTTTTGGATGACAATTTTATTTATACCATTTGACCGCCACCTAGTGGAAAGAATTGAAAATTAGAGCACCCATGATTTGGACGTGACTTTTATACAGTTGACAGACTGCTCTCTCGCATTTTGTCTCTTTTGGGGTCTAGCGTAAAGTCTCTACTATGAATTGATAGGTTGTTCCACCACCTGCGGCTGAAATCAGTGACCGAGCAAAACGCGCTGATTTTCAGAAAGTTTTGTCAGAAAGTTCACCAAAATAGAACAAAATAAACACGGAGCAGAAACTACGTCGAGCCACATGCTTGTCTCAAGTCTCTGTGATGACCAACACCGTGGCCACACAATAAGGGTAAATACATATTGCACACACGACTAACAACTTGCACACACCACTTCCATTACATCATAAGAAGCATTGCTCATACCATTTTTGTTAAATTACTTTATTTCAGTTTAGTTAGCCAATTTGATTTATTCTTCTGATTTATTTGCAAGTTCTTATCAATTTAAGGACATTGTGGTGAATATTAATTCCAAGTGTCTTTTGTTTGAGCACACGTTACCCTGGCTGATCCGGACGAGCTTCCATCCGTGGGTGCGGCTGTTGACGGGCAAAGGAGGGACTGTCACTGCCAATTTATCCCATGAGCTCCAATTAAGACTAAACCATTTTATTCCGATGGTCCAGGGGAGCAGTGCTCGGGTGTTTCGGTTGTTTATGGTTAATTGAGTATATTTTGAAGTTAATAATTATTTGTATTGTAATGAAATAATTTGAATTGTTATTTTTATTTAAATGCTATTGTTTGGAAATGATTTGGAAATTTAAATATTGTTTGCATACTTGTTGTTTCACCTGTTGGGATGATAAATGGTATTCCTTTGTGTTATAAAAAAGCAATGTTTCGTTAGAGAAGGGTTTGAGGGGAAGAGGATGGAGGGATGGAGAAAGAGAAACACTCCAACCCACACTCCGGGGCATAGGGGGCGGTAATACGTCCAAAAGCTGGATGTCAACCGCCGTAAAAAAAAGAAAGAAGAAGAGAAGGGTTTTTTTTTTTTTTTGGTGGTGTTGAGCAGCAGAAGCAGATTGCTGTGTTCTTTTCCCCTTTTTGCCTTAGTTTCCAACTAGTTGTTTTTTTGGTTGGTTTATTTGCTAATTATTCTTGTTTGATTTGTTAATTATTTTCAAACATTAAATATATTTTTTTGTACTTTGGTGTCCTCGTGTCTGATCACCAGGCTATCTGGCTGTCTCGCTTCCACCTAAAGCACATATGTCAAACTCAAGACCCAGGGGCCACATGTGCCGCCATGTCATTTTATGTGGCCCGCGAGAGCTTAAAAGTTTTGGGTGTCTTAAAATAACTACCAAAATAAAAATTAGGAGTACGTTGGCCAAAAACTGCATTTTCCACAATGCCATTCGACCACGGTAGCAGTGTTTCTATTCATATTCACTTGGACAGTTTGATCCTTCATTAAATGGAGTTATGTGTGTTTTCATATGCTGACAAAATTGAAAATGACTTATTTTAGAGTAACAAGCAAACATAGGTTTTCTACACAACTGCAATTGTCACTTAAGTTGCCGCTGCCGGTGTAGTTAAAAGATTGGCTCGGCTGCAAAAACGGCTTAGGCTGGCGACTAATGATGACGTCGCACCCCGGTTACAGCACTCGGACCAAGCAGTATTATCGAGTAAACGTATGACTGTATAGAAAACAGTCTGGTTGGTTTAATTTGCCCAAATGTCGGTTTTACACATTGATGACTATAATCAGTCATATTGATCTAATATGAACCAATCAAAAGCAGCGTCATACAGTTCTAAACGTTAGGGTGTTTAAGTTATGTAAAGATTTAACATTTGACAGCAGGTGTTACATTTCCCTTATTTCCATTTTTTTCTATCTTACACGTCATCTTGCCAACTTACAACCAATCAAATAGTGCGACGTCATCATTAGTCGCCAGCCGAGCCATTTTTGTACTTACACTGGTTTGAGAACTCAAAGTTTGAGTCTGTCATCTAACAGATCTTTTCACATCGATGGGTGTGACACATTTAGAGAACTTTAAAATATCCCAGTGAAACCAGACGGCTTGTTTGTCTTTTGATTGTATTGTGTTGATGATCAATTGGTTCCAGCAACTTATACATTTCCCACATCTATTTAACATTCTCCCAACAGCAATAGTGACTTTGTATTTTGAACTCTATCTGATAGGATTTAGGGGGGTTTGTATCCAGGTCGTTTGGCCCTCGGGGCTTTGGACCCGGACGATTGATCCTTAGGACTATTGGACACTCGGATGGTTAGACCCGTGACAATTAGACCCGAGTTTCGTCACGCGGCTTATTAAGAATCATATCTTCGGCCGTGTGAGCTAGACATTTGGGAGGCGGCTCCTTTGCATTTACTCCAGCGAAGAAGCATAACTTTGCCCCGATTCGAGCGCCTTTGTCCGCCTTTGTCCCGCAAAGAAGCACTTATAACGGTGGATTGACCGGCGCCGCGGCTTATTAAAATTCATATCTTCATGCCCGTGCGAGCTAGAAATTTGACAGGCATGAGTAAAAACCCATTCGGATCGAAGTTCGTTTTTGCAACTATTTTCATCCACGGGATCGCACGGAATCGGTCCTGATCGGCCCGCGGCTTCAGTTCATGCAGGGCGCGCAGCCGCTTTGCTTAAATAGCTTTCCAAATTGCCGATACTTGTTTATCCCATAAGCGTCTGGTGAAATACACAAAGCATGCTAAAGAACAGTCCAAACAACAAGGCCGAAGATATGATTCTTAATAAGCCGCGTGACGAAACTCGGGTCTAATTGTCACGGGTCTAACCATCCGAGTGTCCAATAGTCCTAAGGATCAATCGTCCGGGTCCAAAGCCCCGAGGGCCGAACGTCCTGGGTCGAAAAGTCTGGTCACCATCTGGATTGCTATTTCACAAAATATAATCATGCTGCTGTGTGATTTCATTATTTAATATTGAAGATCTAAGGATGAAATCTATGAAAGGGAATTTTTTTATCATTGCTTGATTGATTTGATATTTGCCAGTCCAATCCACTTGTTTCTAAGGACAAACTCTCGGGTGTAAGTTCTGATCATTTTATTATATTTGTTTATATATTTGTTTATTATACTTTTTTATCTTGTAACATCTGAACACATGCTGTTGATCTTATTTTAAGTTGACAGTTTTTAAGACAAACTCTGGTTTTATATTTAAATGATGCACGGATCAATGTCTGAATTTTGTGTCTAAAAAATGTGATGTGTTTCATTTGTATTTTCTGCTCGTTTCAACCGAACGGTGTAAACTAGAGGATAAAGGCTGCAGGTTAGAGCTCTTGGCCTGAATTTGCTATTCATATGCAGAACGTCAGCACAGCTACAAATAATCTTAGATCAAAGTCAAAAGTCAAATTACTCCAGCTTAATAAAAGCAAAAAATATAAAAAAGACCAGGTAAAAGATCAGTTCAAAAGAGTCTTTTTTCTGTGGTATTTTGTGACCTCCTGAATCTCTACCAACTTATGTATCAAAGACCAATGTGACCAGCTTTTGACTTTTTTTTTTTATTTTGTTATCTTAGGTTAGAACATCATGGAAAAAACTTTAGGTTTCTCTTTATGTTAAGGGAGGACAAGTCAAGCTATTGAAACTATGTAAACGCCCGGTGATGGTGTTTTGTTCCTGAACTTTCTAAGAGCCAATGAGGAGACTCAAATTTGCATTCCATTTGCCAAAACAAAGCTGATTTGAGCATCTCAAGTTCTCCGTTTGATTACAGTTGATTCTGGGCTGGGTCTTCTTTCGAATGACGGAATAGTCTGTCACATCACAATATGATCCCAAAAGGGGGTAATGGGTACTTTGGGTACGTACCCAGGTCGGGATTTCACCACTACGTTCTAATCCCTAGGCCTGAATCCTAAACACTGAGACATACGTCCAAAAAAGACTCTAGAGACTCTACGTCCCAAACATTGTTTCCTTGTTACACTATAAAAGGAACTGCCAGTGAAGTGAACATAGACACAGTGCAGTGAACACATGCCAACCTGGAGCACTGGGCAGCCTTAAGTCATGACACCTCGTGTTGCCCAAGGACAGTTGTAGAACCCACTGGACCGGGAAGCAAACCAGCAATGTCTGTGTGGCAGGTGCAACCTTCTTACCATCTGACAACAAGTGCCACTTGGGGGTTCACAACTGCCACATAGGAAAGAAAAGCACTTCTGCTGTCCCAAAAACCAAAGCCTGGCTGCAGCCCCAGAAACCAATCATCCAATACAGGCAACATGTTTGGGATAATTTCACCCGCCCCAATCCAATGAAGTCTGCGGTGAGAACATGGACACTCAGCTTCTGTACTTGGTTTCTCTGGCGAAGGCATAGGCAGCTCTTCTGTGTCAGAAAGTATATAGCCGCCCATCAATGCCAACACAGACAGACTGATCATCAGATGGAGCCACTAAAGGATGTAACGTAATTATTTCAGCTTTTTCAGGGTTCTTCAGTGAACAATAAAAAAACAAGTTTAAAGATGATGGATTGGTTGTATAGACCAGAGTCTGTTGATTTTTGCATATCAATGATCCACCTCTCCAACCATCGTCTATCACTTATCCAGAGCGGGTTATAATGGCAACAGTTTGTGCAGGACTGACCAGACACCTCTCCCTTGTCACCTTCTCCAGCTTCTTCAAGAAGACATGAAGACTTTTCTTCAAGAAGACTTTTCAGGGAAGACCCTTCGGCAATGTATGCAGTGCCCCATGGTCTTCCTCTAAATCTCCTCTCAGTGGGACATGAAAATGAAAATAATTTCATCCACTTGTATCAACTATGACTGATTTTGTCTTTCCAGTCATGACCTGAAGCGCAGACCTTGAGAGAATTGGAACATAGATTGTTCAATAAATTGAGATCATTTCAATTTGTCCAGCTCTTTCTTCACACTATACAGTACTTGAACTCCTCCACTAGTGGCAGGATCCCCTATCCAACTTGTTGAGGACCAAATCTAAAGGCTGGCAAACCCCCCAAAATGCAAAGAACTGCTTACAGTTAATTTATCTCACAGTTGACGCCATTAAAATTACAAACAGTAAAAAGAAAAAAAAAGTAAAATGAGTGCATTCTCTGGACATTAAGTGGGTTTGGGTATCTTAGGCACAAATGCCTTTTGCCCATAAATCAAAACCTCACACGCACAAAGTAAAGTTCTCTATTGTGTGCCAATCAAACATATCTTCTACTTCCCAAAATTGTTGCTTCTCTCCTCTATCGCCCTCTAGTGCATATCAAAATATTACACTATTTCACTGGACATTATCACTTTGAATTCTTGTTTCCTATAATGACCAATGAAACTCCATCATTACAAATGTGTAGATGAAAGGTTTGGGTGTAATAAACTTCTGATTAAACAAGCTATTTTGTAATGTCTAAGTTAAATAATAAAAAAAAATAATATATATATTGGACCATTTTATATTTAGAAGAATTTACAGTTAATCAACCCATTTTGTGGATTAAACAGATTTAACAATCTCTAACCTTGGAAACTGTAGACAAGCAGACACGTCTACAAATCATCATGTGTTGGAGGCGCCTGAATTATGCTAAGCAGAATATGTGAAGTGGTTTTAAATGTAGTTCCTAAGATATTCAAAGGACATGTAATCAAATGACTCTTGTGTGGGTTGGCAGATCTGTAAAGTGCAACGACGCCTCCGTGAAACTCAAAGAGTCGATGATGTTCTTCTCATAACGGTCTCATTCAGAAATAATGAAACCCGCCTTGATTGAGCACTTTGATTCTGTTGACAGTTAACAGACATTACATAAAATCTGATCTTTTATGTTTTGATTCTACATTATCTGAGGTTTTCACTTTTTCTTCATGGTTCAATACCAAATATAACAATGGCTTTGGTTCACAAATGCTTCTATTCTGCTTCTAAATGTATGTTTACAAAATGTAATTTGCTTGGGTTGCGAACAACTCCAGATGCACAAATTTGTTTCTGTCAGGCAGTGTGATGTCAGGAAAATTCCAAGACCACAGAGAGAAAGATCCAGCTAAAATGCATGCCTTCCTCTTGAACTCCTCTAAAAACTCTTGACCATAGGTAAGGGTTGAAACGTAGATTGACAAAATTGAGAGCTTTGCCTTTCCAGCTCAGCTCTTTCTTTACCACAATGGACTGGCACAATGATCTCAATACTGCTGCTGGCACACCTCCCCATCCGTCAATCTCACGTTCCTTTTTACCCTCATTCAAACCATTCTTTCCCAGTTGAAGACCAGGTTGCTGTTTAGGTGCTATTTTCCATCCCCTTCAATGTTGCATTCACCTGCAAACCACAAACCCAAGTGCCTGCTGTAGGTCCTGGTCTGAGGAACCGAGCACATCATCTAAAAGCAGAGATTAAAATCCTGTGGTCCCTAAACCAGATCTCAATAGTTTCTTGACTGCGCCTAGAAATCCTGTCCATAAAAATAATGAATAGGACGGTTGACAAAAGACAGCTTTGCCGGAGTCCGACATTCTCTGTAAACAGGCTGAAGAGAATCATATAATGTAAAATACAAGATCATCAGTTTGTTGTCATCACAGCGAAATTGCAGCTTTTCCATACTTTGATTTTTTTAGTTTGGCTTTGAGTTTTTTTGACATGGCTGTTGTTGTGGTAGAATGGAAAGGAAGAACACTTTCTTCGATTATGAAACCTTTGTAAACACAACGTGCAAAAGAAAATAAGCACCCCGCGAATATAAGCACCCCCCTGATTTTTCAGTCACAAATTAAAAATTCCAAAAAAAAAATGTTTTTGATTTTTACATTTCTGGTTTAATACTTTTTTTTTTCTTTATTTAACAGACCTAACTTGCTTCACTTGATTAATAGATAACAAAAAGTTGTTCCACTTCTAGTGCTCAGAACTTAATTTCCCTGTGCAGTCGGATTGGTAGCGAAGGATTATTATCCTCTGTTTAGCATAACTGTTATTTTGTTTAATCTTAAATCTTATTTCTTCTTGTGTTATTTTCTACCTATTAAGTCAATTGTTTTTTCTGTTATTGAGCCAAAAAAGCTTGTATTGCACGTCTGCCTACCAACCATTATTTAACATTATATAGATGCACACGCGCACCGGTGCATAAAGACGACGTATTTTTGTTTATTTGTGATTGCTCCTGACTTGAAATACAGAAAACAATTTCTTAAAATTGTTTTACATTTTTGTGTTTATATATTTTAATTCACACATTCCTAAAATTGTTGGATCACATTTGGTTTGCATCGACTGCCCATTCAGAGAATCTAGGAGACCGCAGTGCATTTCATCTCCACCACATTCACCAACACGTTTGCCTGCCCTCCATCATATCTAAGATAAACGATGCACAATTCATTTTTTTTCACATTCCCTGGGGTTGAAACCCCTGACCTTAGTTTTTGCATTAACTAATCAATGGTGTGTTGAATGGACGAGGCCCATGGGGGCACTCACACCGAGTTAAAGTCATGAGCGCTGGGCTGCTGCTGGCTCAGCGATATCTATAGGCATCAGGAAAATGGAGAAATCAACTCTCAAAGCCACTGGAGTGAGACGAGTCTCAAAAGCCTATAATCGTACATTCATCGTCTGTCTGAACAAAACCTCTCTGCTCGGACAAACTGTAATTATTATTCACAACTGAGCCATGAAGCCAAAGAAAGCTAATCTGAACAGAATTGTCCCTGGAGGTCTCTGGATTTATTAACTGCCCTGAACATTCATGTAAAAACATCCACGTGCTTCAGCTATACTTGCCCTATGCTTCTTATCGGCTTCTGTGGATGGTGTCGTGTGTCTACTTTTCAGTCTGAATGCAAACATTATAATGGCCTAAAGAAGAACAATCAAGTACTTTGAGCAAGTGCATCTTCCATTCATATTTGGCTGAATGGTTAGGATGTTGAAAAAAATAAAAAAAGAATATTAAAATTATACAAATAAAATGACCATAAAAAGATGCGAATCCAAGCAATGATTTGAATTTCAATTGTAAAACGATGTAAAGCAATTTAGGTTGCTTTGAAATATGCATTATAATTTAGACAGAAATATTCCTGAGGTATTTGAAACAGAAGAAAGGAGCCAACTTCACATTAAAAGCAATATATCCCATCATTAGTGGATGAAAGGAATACGAAGCAATACGTTTTTGAATTAAACTTGGTTAGATCAGAAAAAAAATGGTTTAGCCTAAAACAGACGGGACACAAAAACCAAATTAGGATTGATGAGATGTAAATACCATTAAAGTGTTAGAGGTGAGTTGTTCCATTTTGCTTTGTTGGTGGGGGGTTAATAAATTCTGAAATATATAGTAATAACATTCCAACTAGGAAATTAGATTTCAGTTGTATTCGCGGGCCAAAGGTTTTGAATCTCTAAATATTGTACAGTATTCACCAATGCAAGTCTAATTTGTACAAAATTAAATCACAAAATGTTTTGTACAGGTAACAGGAAATACTTTATATGTCGACCGATAGCCTGGAACCATCACCAGTTTTTTTTTTTTTTTTTTTTAAGTACCACCACTACAAATAGCATGATACCAAATTTTACACCTAAACACTTCTGCAAGAAAATCCCAGATCCAATGAAAATCTGCGTGTATATCTGCACGTGGAAGCATTGCATACAATTGCTTCAGCCAAAATTAATGGCCCTGTTGTTTTTATATTTATTTATTTTTTTAGAAAAGGCTTTCATCTGTGCATTTATTAATATTTTCATATTAATATGCAAACGGGATACAAAGCTAAGCCTCAAATCCCACCATCACGCTGCTGCAATCAGGCATGGAACAAGAGGTGGATTAACTTTGCTATGTCCTCATTAACTGATCCCTCTGCAAACCAGCTTGAGGAGCACAGCACACAAGAATGGTCTTGTTAAAGAACGTAGCACCAGACTGCGGGATCTGTTAATGCTTTGCACAGTGTTCTCGGAAAACCTGCAGAAGGATGGGAAGCGTGGCTGCTTGATGAAGCATGTTAGACTGAGGCTGGTTCGGGGGGCAAAGTGGAAAGAGGCTGGACCGCTGGGGATAATTGAGTCATTTGAATAACATGAGGCAATGTGATATTAACCTCAGATTGTCATATTGAAAGAGACTGCTTTGAGGTCATTGATTTGAGAGGAAGTGGTGCGAGAATCATCGAATGGATAGAGTTTCTCATGGGAAATGGGGCTCTTCAGAGACACTGGACACCTGATAGAAGGTCAGAGGCTCCGAGATGTTCGGACCATCAATCAATTACCTGAGTCTACACAAATTCACATCAACCTAATTGGATTTCTGCGCCATTTATCTTTTATGCTAAACAATGTGGAGAAGATTGCTGTGCTGAAGTGAAAGCATCCCATGTTTTTTTAAGTGAAAAAACCTTCTTGTAAATGTCAACTGAGAAAACAATGCTTCGGATGCTGGTGTCTTAACAAACGGTGTTTTAGAGCTCTGATGTCTTTGATTAATTGTGTTATTTTGGTTGGTGAGAATCCTGTCATGTAAAGAAGCTCGCTGCAGTGTACCTCTGATAAACTCACATTTCGCCCCCTATTAAACATTGTGAATTGTGTATTGCTTGTCAAAACAGCAATTTTGGTGGAAGGACTCATAATACATCTTGAAAATCTAAAACAAGCTGTACCGGTTAAATTGTAGTACCTTTCAAGCCAAAGTAAATGTAGCAATGCATCCAGTGTTTCTTCATTTGTTGTAAGTTTTAGACTTTTTACATTTTTTTTTTTGTTGAAAAAGTACACTCCCAGTCACTCCCAATTAGCAATACTTAAATTCAATATTTCATGTACTTATTTTCAATCATGCCGACCTGCAACTATTACAACACGTGATCTATACATACAGTGTGTCACGGACGACTGTCGCTAGGACAAGGCAGGGTGGACTCACGTGCACTTCAAGGACGAGATCACAGGAGCATGAAGGGTTAAGTTTCCTTCCAAGGTTTAATCCCACAATGTACATGAACGTGAACAAGAACAAGACTCAACGAGTGACAGGACACACTGCAACAAACCGACAAAGGCGTGATATAAATACAAAACATAACGATGTGAACTCGACAAACACCTGGGATGCAAACAAGACAATTACCGTTGTCTTGGATCTGTGACAGTAGCCCTCCCTCAAAAAGATGGATTTCAGATGCCCAAAATATCTGGAGGACGGCCGGGCGGGCCGCAGCGAGGGTCCGAGGGGCGTGGCTTGATGCAACCTGGCCGTGGCTTGACTGGAGCATGGCGTGACTCGACTGGAGCATGGCGTGGCTCGACGGCGACTGGGCGTGGCTCGACGGCGACTGGGCGTGGCTCGGCTGGAGCGAGGCGTGCGCAAATAGAGGCGACCTCTTGTAATAAAATGTCCAACCTCTTTTCCCGTATGCGTTCTCGTTCCTCCTGAGCGCAAAACTCGGCCATGATCTCCTCCAGGAAGGCTGAATCCATTTCTGGTCGGTTTGTTCTGTCACGGATGACTGTCACTAGGACAAGGCAGGGTGGACTCAAGTGCACTTCAAGGACGAGATCACAGGAGCATGAAGGGTTAAGTTTTCTTAAAAGGTTTAATCCCACAATGTACATGAACGTGAACAAGAACAAGACTCAACGGGTGACAGGACACACGGCAACAAACCAACAAAGAAACTGTGACAGAGGCGTGATATAAATAAAAAACATAACAATGTGAACATGACAAACACCTGGGATGCAAACGAGACAATTACCGTGATCGGACTAGACAGGGTGTGACGAAAAACAGCAGATTTACAATAGATTGTGAAAGCATGTGGATGTGACAAGATGGAGGCGACACGGTGACCTTCCAACATAAAAGTCTGTGAACATATCAACATAAAAGTCCTGACCGGCTCTAAGCCAGGATCTGTGACCGGATGTATATAGTGGAGTCTACTGCACAAATGGCTGTTTAGGGAGTAAATCAGTAAATAATTTTAGACATTCACAACGTTAAAGAAAATTTAAGTTTGATTTCCGGGGACGAAACTGATTCAGTGCTTGACTCTGTTGTATGTAAGTTGCTTTAAGCAAAAAATAAATAAATGCAAATATATATTTGAGTCAAAATTCACACCTTTCTAACAGTCTGATTTTTGTGTAGTATAGGAATTCTTGCCATGCTTTTAAGATAAAGCCTGATGTGAATTCTTGGCTATTTAGTGATACATTAGTGCATTTACAGTGCTGAGTCTTCCTCGTGGCTGTGAGCCAGGAGTGATTATATGAATTGAGCTGCATAATTTGTGATCAAAGTTGAATGGTAATTGATAAAAATGTAATTGGAGTAAAATCAGCTGAATAAGCTCCATAGTTTTTCAGTGATGTGCAGAGACTGCTCCCTGCTTTTAGTATATAATCTCATATACAGTACGTTCTCGTAACAACTTTCTTAGGCATTATTAAAATCTTGATGTAGACCGATTTATGCTTATTTGTGACTGTGCTTTTTTAACTTTGCCAAACATACTTGTGCATGTTTTTTGTTTTTTTTGGCTAAGTGCTGCTATCAGTTTAGAACCTAATGAAAATATGGGACATTTCAGAAGTGCTGCTACCAGTTTAGAGCTTTATGAAAATATGGGAAATGTGGCTCTGCTTTCTGCCTTTTCACACAATTTAATAATAATAATAATGTTGTTAATGAGGCCCACAATATTTATCTAACTTGTTTTAACATCATCGTTCAAGTGGCAGTTGTGTTCCAGCGGTGAGGAGTTAAAACTGCCACCCAGGTGTCACAGGTTTGAATCCATAACAGTGGGTTCTTCAATTGAATGTCATGGAGACATGCCCCCCGAGACCATGGCTTAAGGCTGCCTACTGCTCCGGGTTTGTACATGTTACTTCACTTGATTAAATGCAGAGCACAGTTTTTATATGGTCTCTACTGGCCAGATTGATAAACTCACACTCTTTACGTTTTTTCTTTACATTTTGCTCATTGCCAAAAATCCATTAATACTTAAGCAGCTGGCAATAAATTAAAAAGATGGTTTTACTTTGAGTTTGTAAATATTTCTCTTCAATGAATTTCACATATACATGATTCAGATATCTTTAAAAGATTTATAGAATATTTGCTGAATCTGATCTGAATCTCAAGCACTTTCTTAAAGAGCAGGACAAGGCTGGAAGTCTGTGTGTAGAATCCCCCTCAGTCTCCTTGTGATTCTCCTGTAACACTGATTCACACTGACGCTGAAGCCAGTACTCGTTTCAGCATGAGTGAGTTTCAGCAACAGTCCTTGTTCTGTTGTGTCTTCACCTGGAATGGACCTCAATTTACTATGCTATTTTATAGATTCTTCATGCTGATGCTTGGCATTCATCCTTTTGATCAGATCTATTTCTGATATTTGCAAGTATAATTTGACTATGGCAAAATAGAATATTGATCACATGATACGAGTTGGAGACTTGAGTTAAAGATATAGTAGTAGTGTCCGGACATGCACTGTCAATGTAAGCACAGCAGAAATGTTCTGTCACACCATCGTTGCAAAAAGTTTTTATTCATTTACTGAGAACAATTAGAAAAAATTCACATGAACCCATAAAAAGCCTGTTGAAATTTCTTGCCCATTCAGCCTACACATTTTCTAAATGTTCATTATTGTACTGTATATCAAAAAGTCAAAACTCTGTTTAAATTGGAAAACCTGAATGATTAGATACCTGTTGTTCTTCAGAAATAAGCAGTTTTTCTAATAATCAAATTGAACCCAGAACCATGGTCTTCTGAGTGTCAGTAACTGGCTGTAAGTCCACGCTGATCTGGTTGCTCTTGACCTTCGTGGATTTGATCTCTTTGAAACTCAAGACAATGTTTTTATGACTAGAGATCTCAGCTAAATTTTAACTTTGCTGACCTCATGTTACGCTCATGAATCACAGAGGAAGAGGAATTTGCGAAGTCTTGTTTTGCCACTGCAAACATTTCTGAGTGTTTTCTTGTTTGCTTTCTTGTTATCGACACGTCCTGTTCTCTGTTCTCTCGATCCTCGCTACCAGCCCTGACCTTGTGCCCACCTGACGACAATTTTGGATTTGCCCTGTTTCAACTTTGTTTTCATTAAAGTGTTTGCATTGACTTCACCAACGATGGATCCAGCAACTTTCAATCAGGTTTACGCAGTACTGAATGCTCAATCAGAATTATTGGCAGTGGCAATGGAAAGAAATGTTTCAATGTGAAGTGCAATTTTAGGTAAAAAGAATTTAACTCCCGAAATAAGACTCAACATCACAGTTTGTGTTACATTGAACTTTTCTACAGATGACTTTAACATGCAGTAAAACATCCCGAATGATGAATGTTCTGGAACATTATCTCTTTTCAGCTAAACAGTAATAAATTGTCTGACTTGAATCTAGTAAACACAAAGATTGTCATTTTAGTGTGAATTTGTGGGTCTTGGCAAAAATTCTTTTTTGCAGTGACCTGCCAAAAACCTTTGACAAACCTGCACTTCAGCATCAATTTGGCTTGAACTGAAATTAAATACTTTCAGCCAGATGGCGGATGTGCAAATTCTTCACTACCAACCCAATGTTCCAAGTTTATGGGCCATTCCATTCGATGGCATAATTAATTTACAACACTCAGCCTGTAAACTAACATTGTGATCCAGTGATTCAGAGTGTTCTGGTCATGAAAGCAAGTTTTCTGTGGGAAAATCTCATTTGTTGTGGAATTTATGAAACCCAGTAAAGCAAGCCAATTCCTTACAAACGCCAACAGTGACGTTTTAGATATTATGGGTGTTTATATATATTATGGGGGAAATCTAAAAATTCAAAATGTAATTATTACAAAATCCAGCACTTTGTAGCTTTTACAAATTCAGCAATGTAGAAGAGCTACTTTCAGGGTTTGTTTTTCCTGTCTCTTGCTAGGAAGCATGTTCAAAGTTCTATAGTTCTTTTCTCTTCTCATCACACTGAAAAGATTAGATTTAAAAACTGAGATGGAGAACACCAGAAGAAAAGGAGAAATTAAGCTTTCATGCACCTATTCGTTGCAAAAATAGACGGTGACCCCTGACGCCCTTGACCCAGATCTTCTCCAGCGAGTCTGCCATGCGCTTACAGCAACAAGAGGAGTCTTTGTAAATACAATTTTTTTTTCATCTAAAAACTCAGAACGGAGAATGAAGCCGATAGATGTGTTTGTGTTTGGGCTTGTGTTGCTGATGCACTTTTTCAAAAACCCTTGGCAGATGCAGCTTTCATTTGGTTAATTTCAGGCTCTGGATTGAAGCACAAACGCTCGTGTGGGTTTGATGTTTGCAGTAGATGAAGACACAAATGCTTCTTCCGTCCTCACTCTGATCCAAACATCCTCTTAAACGAAAAAAAAAAACATTGGAAAAAGGTTGTTTTTTTCTTTCATGAAGCAATGATGATGATTTTTTTTTATTTAATTCCTTTTGAGATTACTGTGGCAGAATTAAGACATGAATTGTGAATTCAAACTTGTTCAGTCATGGACTTTATCAATGGCTCCTATTTTTTCTACATTTTCACATTTTGAAGAGGTGGGATAAATGATGAGGAAAGATGCCATCTCAACACTTCAAAAGAATCATGTGGGTGTTTGTGAGTTTCGCATGGAGTGAGACAAAACCAAATCAGCAGGGAGATGCTTCACTTAAAGTAAAGCTGATGAAATCTCTCCCTGCTATGGATCCCGCGCTTCCGTTATTTAGCTCTGTATTTCCAAGACTGGTGTCTTTCATCTGTTGCTTTCAGAAAGAAACATGAAGGGTTTCATTCAAGGGTTGATCATGGGACATCATTGAACCCAGCGGATTGAGTGGAGACACACTTGCTGGGTTATTTTTTGTGGCCTATTACTCCTGTCGCTCAACCCTGAATGTTCATTTATAAAACAACTCATCAGTGTGAAACACTCCCAGTTTCTTGTCTCTTTCAATGAGCTCCAGTGATTATAAGAACATGCTTGAAATAATGATTTCATTAAAATATCAACCAACTGGGATGCTGCGCAAAAATAACAGTAGGATTTGTTTTGATTCTTCGCGTGAATCACTCAGCAGTGAGTGTTAATTAATAGGGGTCGTTTAGACGAGGGCGTCACGTCGAAACACGATTGAATGCCTGTCAGTCACACAAGTGATGCAGACATTTAAGTAAAAGGGTCAAGTGGAAAACCCTTTTTTGTCCAACAGTGGCTGTGCCTTTCACTACAAACTTAAAAGTTACTTAAAAACCCGTAGCAGTGGGCAGCCTTTAGCCGTGGCACCTGGGTATCAGATGCGGGTCAGTGTCTTGCTCAGAGACACTTCAGTTGTGGGTCATAACTTCCCATGATGTCAGAATTTCTCAAATCAATCGAGATATTCAACATTGAAAAAACAGATGCTATTGTTCAAATGTTGCTCAAATGATCACATGCTACTCTAGCACAATAATTTAAAAGGTTGAATGTAGAAGAGTTCCTGATTTTACATGTGATTTCTTTCATAACAATTTGTTTCCTTTTCAAACTGTTGAAAAGTTTGGATTGATAAGTTGAAAAACTTCACTTTTCCCTTCACTTGCTTTTTTAAGGCAAAATTCAAGTTTTTGCAAAATGTCTAAATGTTTTACCAGTAATGATTTTAAACATACATCTTACATTTTCCTGAATTCTCAGACATTTAATGTAATACATGTGTAGCAGGGCCACCGGTTCGTGCATACACAGGAGGCAGGAGACGTAGGTATGAAAGTACAAAATGATGTTTATTTTAATACACAAACTAATAAAACTAGTCCGAAGACTGATCTTTGCACAGACATACAACACGACACACATACGCGCACTCGCAACACACACGTCGGCAAGCGTTTGGTCGCTTCAGCACCCGTACCCGGCACGTCACACACTCTCTACCACACACCCGTAGAGAATCAGTAACGGCAATTGATACACACTGGAATTAGTGCTCACACGCCCTCCACCAACGCAACCGACCAGTCGCCAGGCTTCGCTGCCTTTGGCGAGTACGCGCATACACGCACACACACTCACACACCCCACGCAACCACCGGACCGACACGCTTCGGTCGGGACACCTGCGCGCACACTCACACAAGCACGTTTCGGGATCGACACGCGTCAGGTCAGACACATACACACACACACACACAAGCACGACTCGGGACCGACACACTTCGGTTCACGCCCAGGAACCGAACAGGGTGGCAGGAAACAGGATCAGTCGCTTTGGAGTGACAACAAAACACAGGATCCCCCAGTTTGGGGTGGCAACGAAACAGCGCCCCGTCCGCCCACCACAGTCCAAGCGCGCGCCCTCCCCAACCGGATTAGCGGCGCCATGCGATCGCACACTCTGTAGCCTCCACGCGTCTTGACGTAGAGCAACGCTCGCGCTGCCACGAGGGCGCAGGAATGACGCACTTGCTCCGGGCGCGAGCCATGCACTTGCGAGATCCGACCAAATATGGCTCTCGCATCGCTCCGCCGCCGTGAGAGAACAATCCAGAGACTCAGGCGCGAAGCACACCTGCGGGAAATCGATGTAGCGCCGCACTTGCAAAGCCACTACTCCCCACACAGCCAACTCACCGCCACTCACCGCATGCACGCCATGACGGACCTGGTGGTGGCAATCACGAACACCCAGGTGTCTCTAGAGCTCCTTAAATAAAATTGCGGTCTTTCTCATTGGCCGGCCGCCAAGTCTGCGGGCGGGGTTTTTGTCAGTTTACCACACATGTATCTGCTGAAATACTGTACTTGAATCACAATTTATTCGTCAATTAAAAGGGATATGTTTGATTCTGATGTTGTGAAATAAGATATTAAGAATAAAAATTATTTAATGTAGAAGCAATAGAAACTGAAATATTAATTCAACAATTTGGACATTTTGAGAAGTATGTACAGAATCTTAAATATCAAGTCGGAAACATAGGCTGCATTATGTTTCTTACATTTATCACACACTTCATCCTGATTCAAACAATTTGATGCCTATACTGGTGATTTTGTTGCAATAGTCACTATAACTACTCTTCACTGATTGGTTGGTTGGTTGGTTGGGTGGATGGATGGATCAAATCCAGAGCACCAAATCCGTATTTGGTTCTGACCAGGCCTATCACTATTTTCTCCTGTCTGCTCCATCTGATGTGCCAACGAATGTTCAGCCATGGCACAGGGAAGAGCCTTGTGTGAGATTCCACTGGACAAGTGTGACACAACTTCAGACAAACTAACCACATCTGACTCTTTGATTGTAATCACAGGCTTGGGTAGCCCACACACACCATTTATGATGGCGACACACTCACAGAGACCCGATGGATGCACGTTTCGATTTCCTATCACATGGTGCAAATTAATCCTGCTCTTGGTGCTTAACTTCATCTGGGCCATTGATCTACCTGCCAGGGAAGATGCCGACCCGCCATTAAGAGACAGGGAAAGACATTCGGCTCAGCGTCATGTTCTGAGATTTGAGTGCGGAGCTCAGCAGAATCGAAGACCTCAGCAGAGACAGCAGGTCGGCTCAAAGTCATCCGGGTGACAGCTAAAAGTATTTTAAGAGTCATTGGAACTTGCAAATGGACTCGCAACTAGTTTTACAATTTTTCTTCTTTAAAATTAAAATCTGCATCGATGGTGGACTTCAATCTGACCCTTTGTTGAATTTAAAAGCAGATAAATAATGGAACTACTGTGTTTTCAAGGATAAATCCTGCCCATTGCATCGGGAATGAAGGCATTCAAGACACTTTCGTTCAGGATGCCTTAAGTTATTCAGCTCTTTGAGAGAATTTCAATTAATAAAATTGACTTGGGGAAAAAACAACTGGCGAGGCTGTGTACGTGGAAGCGGCCATGAATATGATGAATAGTCAATCAAGTGCATTTCCTGATGCATGTGATGAAGTAGAAATGAATGACCTCCAATGCTTTCAGCTCAATGCTTTTACAAGTGAGCGTTTTAGTTCAACATTCCATCTAACATTCTAATTACGTTCACATCTTTTTGCATATGCATCTTAAAAGATGCTAAATCAACTCATGACTTTTATAGACACAAGGGACAAAATTTCAAACATTTTACAAACTCCCATTTAAAAATAAAAGCTTCATTTTATATATAGCTTGCATCTAATTTGCTTTTAGTACACAAAAATTGTAAAAATGCATATAATCTTCATCAAGAAATGTAGGCATCAGAGATTGAGTGACAAGCTAATAGATCTGCAAGATGCAGAGAACTATGGAGAATGTTGGTTCCACACCTTGACAGACTGTTCCAGAAACAGTGCTGACATAATCAATTCATCTTCCTACATTACCAGAACATTAATAAAATATGAGTCAGACCCTCTAAGTTTTTTTTTTTTTTTTTT
>CM051500.1:13689974-13729974 GCA_028031935.1 Paedocypris micromegethes
TTTTTTTTTTTTTTTTACAAATTATGCCTTGGTTTGGAGAAACAGACACAGACAGACAGAGACAGACAGATCCAAAAGCAGAAGAAAAAAAAACACAAGAGGCAAACATAAAACTAGATGCAAAACTAAAAACTGAACGCAGTAACATTCCAAAGAAACATGAGCACTTAAGGACACACAATGCTAGATAGAGAGCTTAAATCTCATATTTAAGAAATGCTGATAACCAATATATAATATTTGTTAAACTAACTAAACAAAAACTGAAAGGTTGACCAGGTGGTAACACAATATGGAACATTAACAAAAGCAAGAGCAGGACGAGAGAAAAGCTTCAGCCAAAAAAAAGTAAATGTCACCGAACCCTTAAAAATTGCTGCTCCACAGAACCGATTCATTTAAATGAAAAGCTTATTTATTTTATAACTAAAGGGTCACTGGATTTTTTTTAGTTAACTATCAATGATGTAATACATTTTTGGATAATCAAAAACAATAAAAAATTAAGTTTTTGTCTTATGGAGTTTTTTTTACTCATTACGCTCAGTACTACAGTTACGTTCAATTGAATTATTATTTTCGTTCAAATGATCAAAAAATAAATATATAATAATAATAATATTAAGAAGCAACTTAAAACGTTAAAAAACATTTCCTTTCTAATCATATAAACAAATGAAAAACACCTTAGGAGGTTGATCGCTCTCAGTCTACAAGATAAATATATTTTTCTCTAACCTTGTGAGATTGTGCTTCATCTCTCCTGCAGTGACAAGGTGAACTTGGGAAACTAGGTTATCTGCCTGTTACTAGCTCATTTTGACTTCTTACCACCAGCAGGGTTTTTGTAAAATACAGGCTTCAGTGTGGCCCTGTTTGTCATCCCGTCCTTTGCTTTTTCACCTACTTTCGTGGATTCTGGATTGGTCAGAGACGCTAGTAAGAGCACAAGGTTTAACTTCAGTCCACGCTAATCAAATACCTGTCGATTCTCTTTGGTGCTGCCTTTCACGACCCTGCACACTTTGAAGAAGAAGAACGACAGGTGTGTGGCGGCTCACATCCATCTGTCTCTCCTCGACACACTGCTTCTCACTCTCGGTTTGTTCCTGTGCGTGTGAATAATTGACAGCACACAAGGCGTGAGAGGTGGTGGGATGCATTGCCTGTATGTGTGAGAGTGTGTTTGTCACTTCTTGTCATCTTTAGAAACTTCATCAGCACACAACACACGATTAGGTGATGGTGAGACCTTGTTCTGGGAATGGTTCAGTCGGATAGAGCACGAACCTGATCATTAGCTGTTCGCAAGTATTGGCTCTTTGTTATTTGTATTAACAGATTTTCAAGAATTAGTAGAATTATAGTTGTAACGTTTCTTAAAAGGCACCAAATTAGCGATGTATTGCATAAAACTACAATTGGAGAAACTGCAATTTTCACACTTTGTAATTTTTGCTTGGTATTTATTAGAATTGAATCAAGTGCATAATAATTGCATTACAACAATGTATCTTTCTAATCAGTTTAAACATCCTAAATTTGTTTATAGATTTTCTTGATTATAATAATATTAATATATTATAGCATTATCATTAATTGTAGTAGTAGTAGTATTATTATTATTCTTTTAGGATTGTTAAACTTTTGTTCCTGAGTATTTCATTTTGTTTTGCAGTGTCAGTTCATTTGTACTAGTATCTTAATTCTAAAAGTCTGTGCTAGTTTCACAATTTCATTTTTCCATGTATTATTATTTCGACATGAAATGAACACAACAATTTTATGTGTGCTTCATCATGTTTTGTCTAAATTAATTAATAGTTTAATTGTGGCGCAATCATGGATGTTACGCTTTTTAAAAAGGAAACATGGTTTTAAAACTTTCAATACAATATATTAATAAGTCCTTGTGCATTTTAAATAATATCTTATGTTTGTGTTTCTCCTTGCTCGTCTGCCATTTTAATTTGTTTACTTTAATTTAATTTAGTTTAATTTAATTAATCTAATTTACGGTACTTCAGAGCAGTAATTGAACTAAAATGATGTTGTTTCATATATGTTTTATTCGGATCACATCATCATAGCGATCCATTTGAGAAGACTGACCTTTTCAGTCTTTCTCTTCAAAATACTCCTCTGAATGGCTTTATTCTTGTAGAAAGTGTCAGAACTGACTGATGTGACATTTCATAGGTAATGATGAAGCTCAGAACAGCATTATTACGGGTTATTCATGGTTCAGATGTGGTCTACTGATTTATCTCAGCCAAAATTAACACAGATACTTGGATTGATGAAGACTTTCTTGCTATTGAAAACTAGTCTATAAAAATATATATTTGGCACCGAGGAACAACCAGAATCAATCCATAATTACTGATGTCCAAAGATTTCTCATTGGGTTTACACAGGGGTTCTCACATTGTACACCTACTGTGATTTAATACATTTTGCACCACCAAAGCTTCTTGGTTTAATCTTGGTTTCATATTCTATGGAAAAAAAATTTATTCTGTTAGATGCAGAAATGCAAAACAACTGTCTGCCAAAAGTCCGAGAAGCATCTTTAAATTCAGTGTAAAGCACAGAAGCAATTGAGTTTAAAGACCTGCTGGACTTCAGAGACCAGCTTTGGCTTGACATGGAACAACACTAATAAAAAATGTAAAGCTTTGAGGCTTCATAAGTCACTTCAGATAAAAATGTTGGTTGTGATTTTTGAATACAAAGAACTGTGCGCTTAAAAAGGGAAAGGAAACTGGCAGTAAAGAGATAGAAAGACAGGCTTTAGAATCCTGACAACTGTATTTGTGCCACAGTGGGTGAAAATGTCACGCTGAGTCAATATGACTGTTCTTCACGGCTTCAGGTTGGTGTCGTGTCCTTTGTGGGACATAGAAGAGACTGAATCTCACACCGTGTCCTTTATTAATGTCATACATCAAGGCTTAGTAAATCTATTGCCCTTCCTTTTACCTGTAAAATGTCTTCTTTACAGAACTGGCCCTCCTGAGCCCACCAATACTGTCCTTTAACAGGCCGTAGAGACTGTGCTGTCCTGCTGCTGGGGAAATATATATTGGTTTTGTAGTATCTCAAACGCTAAAAACATAATTTACAGTTGCATCGAGAAAATTTCTGAAAATACACATTTATTTTCAATTGAAAAAAATGCACTAATGACGGTGAAGCACATAGAAATAGTGAAGAGCTACACTAACCAAAAATTTGCTAAATGCCAAATTTTAATTAACAAAAATATAACTTATACTAAATTACTTATACTTAGACAGGTCATGAAATGGATGGTTAGATTACAAAAGGATATCTGTTCTATTTTTAATAATCCGCTTAATCTATTCTTTGTTTTTAAATCATATTGAGTTACCATAAAATTACATTCACTGTTTATTCTTCTGATTAGAGGTTTTTTTTATATATATATTGGAATAAATGTTAATGTGTTGATAATTAATCACTCATGTGTCCAATCCAAAGTTTTCTTTTAAAACTTAAGAAAATCTTTATTTAATTATAAGTAAATTAAAATCTTGCCAAAATGTCGAAGAACCTTAGGTGTTTTTTTTTTCTACGGTACTACAGCAAACCTTCAATTTCTTCTAGAAAAGCTTTGGATTACTTCAATCTTGACTTCACGCTGCTTCCATTCTCTCACCAAATCTCTTCAGTGTTCACCAAGGCCATTTCCAGTTGTGGCATTGGGTGTGTGAGAGCCTGGACAAGGAAATGAAAGCTTGAGCAGAGCGAGGGAAAGGTTCCTCCCCAGGGCTTCACGCTTCAGTACCGACTGTGTGTGATTTGTGAGCATCTAGAGCAGCAGATCGCTTCGATTCTTCAGCCCTTTCCCGGAGAGTTCTCCCCTGTGATCCAGTATTTAAATGTTAATGCTGCCTGACTGAACACATGATAGCAAAGTGGAACAAGGTCACATGCTTCTAGTGCACAAATGTCAATACTGACTCTTTGCATTCGGCTCTTCCACCAGTCGCTGGACCTGTAGAGCCGAATGAGGATTGACTGACAGGTCAGAGAGCTTGTACTGTTCTCCCACAGATTCTTCCTCAGTCACCTTTCTCTCGTCTTCATGGCTTGGTTTCTTTTCTATATTCTGATTTTTTTTTTTTTTTGCTCAGCCAGTAAATAACTGCTCAAACGAAGACTTCAATGAAAGAGGTTGTGTGCCAAACCAAGAATTGTGAGGTGTGGAGGAGAAGGTCTCAGGAGAGAGAACTTTATGTGAAAATGGAAAAAATATATGAGAAATAGAAAGATATAGTACTTAGATGTGTATTTGCGCTCAGAGGTGCTTAAAATCCTGTCAAACTCACATTTCACAGAATCACTCTAGACAGGGCAACGTGTTGCAATCTTCAGATCTGTGTTGATTTTTTTAGGGTAAGATTGGATGAACGTGGCTGTTCTTCTCTCTCGTGTGGCATCTGCGCCAGGCTGAAGAAGTAGGTGACGACTGGCTCTTACTAAAGGTCAAACATACCACGAGCGTGACATAGAATTCTTCAGTTTTATAAGACTGCATTCACACAGAAACCACTCACTCAGAAAGATCAGGAGTGTCATGATGAATCCTTTCATGCTCCTTTGATTTATTCAAAGACAAGATGTTTCAAGGATTTATGTTAATTCAATTTCTTTTTGTTTGATCAATGGAGTAAATGGCCAGTTGGTCCACAGACCACCCACAGTCCACCCACCATCTTCATGACAGAAGAACTACAACATTTCACTGATTCGTCATTCAGAAACGGTTCACGTTTGTTCTGACGTGTGCCAAAGTGGTCTTCTGAGATCTATACTTGAATACAAAAATTCATTAGTGTGACAATTAGCAAAATAAACATACACAGAAAAAATTGTTCCATCACAACAGATATTATCAATAAAAATTTGGAATTCTGTTTAGCTTTTGAAAGTGGAACTACACTGAATCACGCTAAAATAAACTTCCCATACTGTGCTTTGCTGAAGATTGTCACTGTGTGTGTAATTTATCTAATGTGTATTTTTAAGGCAAAATCTGTCAGATGCAGTCTCTGTAAAACACTTAAAATTGAGGCAAATAATGGTTCCCTGAGCTTTTTTTGTCTCTCGTGTAGGTGGCAGTGAATAGGAAAGATATAATATTTCCCACTTTCCATTAGTCCTGTAGGTTTGATTCGCTCTCTTTCAGTGCAAAGTGTGTTTCTATTAACTCAGTCCATTATTTAATCATATATTTATGTTGCTTCTCTCAGGAAATCACAGCACTTTTGATAGCAAGTCGGTACTTGGGACGTTTCAAAAGAATCAACAAAATTCCATGTGACGATTACTACAATCAAATTCATAAATAAATATATATTACACCAAAGAAAACCCAACACGAAACAACCAATGGTCTGCTTATTTAGGATTTTTAAATGCACTTACTACATTTATATGTATATGTATTGATGTAAAGGACAGTATTTATATTAAAAAAATATTTTTGCCCTGTCAAAAATGCTTTACTAACAAAGTATAAATCAAAACTATGACCTTGTAGATTTTTCATTTTTCATATTTTTTTTATATTGGATTTTCAACAATATCTCTACAAAAACGTAATAAAATATTTTTTATTTTTTAGAGTTGCTTTATTTTGTTGCTAACTGTAAGAGTTTAGAATAGTCCATCAACTCTGTTCAAATGTCCAAAAGCAGTCGTGACATGATCCTCTGTCCTACTTACTGCAGAGGGAAAAAACTATCAAATTGGTCCCTTTGGTGTCATTGTTAAATCATTTTTTATTTGAAACGTGTTCTTTTTTTTTAACCACCCAAGGACATTCTTCATTGAAAAGTGCTAATAAGCTTGTACATGCTTGCACACTTCTCCACAAAAGAACCATAAAGACTGTAAAAGTGGTCTTGTCATATACATACCTTTAAATTGCCCATTAAACTGTGATATTGTGGCTTAAAAAATAAATGGACTGTGCACTGTGATGCACTTTTGAACATGTCTGACGTTTGAGACCAAAACCACCATCGCACTGACCTAATTTCTGTTCAGAGACAAAGACCAAGACACTTCTGTGTCTGATGACCCAGCCTCCTCTTATTCTGTCTTTTGGTTAATTCCAAGATACCACTGAATAAGGTACAATAACCACTTGCAGTTCTCAGAGTTTGGCAGCCAAAGATCCATACAGTCATATTATTTGTTCTACTGAAAATCTCAAACCCATTTGGATGGTTATAACCCAGTATGGGTCTCTCATCAGATTATGTTTTATTCGTTGGTACAAACACAGCTCCGTTTTCTAAATTCCCACTTCTCTCAGCCTCATTCCACACCGCAACATCAAAGCTTTCATCTGAGCTGAAGGCAGAAGGGCTTTATGGAACGATTTGGTCGATTTGAGGGTTGTAAACTGGATGAAGAGGCTTGAGAGATAATTTCCAGATATTTCAAATGATTCTTTACAACTAATCCAGACCATAGAGCTTGTTTATTGGTACTTGTATCACACATATCAATACAGTGAATTTGGCGTTTGCAGTTGAGTGGTTAAAACCATTAGCCCCCAAAACTAATTTGTGTCAACTCCACTCACATTAAAAAAAAAGTTTATCTAAACTAAATGAACTTATTCTCAAATTATGATTTAAAGAATACTACTGTATATGCTGTTGTCTCAAGGTCAAATCCCTCTTAGCCAATAAAATTGCCAAATCAAGCTGATGTCACATAAATGCATCATTAACTTTACCATACTTCTCCATCCATCTATATTCTACAACCTTTCCATCTCTGGCTCATCCGGAGCAGGAACATCTCAGCAACCCTGGATCTGAGGCACATCCAGTAATTGTGGCCTACCATTCGCAGAGCAGGACACACATTTACAATTTGAGTGAGTCTTGGAAGAAACTCACACAACATTAGAAGAAGATGCAAAACTAGAACTAGTCGGTACTAGAAAAAACTCTCATTGAGTCTCAAATGGGTCCTTCTCAAAGTGGGGCAACTCCGCAACCCACTACGTTACTGTGTCGCCCAACATGCTTATGCTACTGTGTACTTGCAATTCCCACGAGCTTAACCCACCAACTTTAGAGTTTTAAGTATGTAGAGACGGACCCCCAGTTTTTGGACATACCAGTTGGAGTTGATCTGCATTAAGAACGTTCTACATTCTCTATACATAGAATGCATATTATAAACTCTGTTCCAAAAAGCCCCATCCAAACACGCACATCAATTCCATTTCTCAGTCCCTGCTGGAGTAATGTTTCAAAAAGCCTGCAGAGTAATCACACACGAAGACCCCTGATGGAGCCATTTCTCCAGTCAACCATTACAGCAGGACAGAACACAGTGGCCTGTCCCCATCACCCTCTGTTTCCATTAGAGCCACAGGCTGCTCCTTCCAGACAACACCATCATTAGCCTTATTTATGCCATCTTATCTCGGCTTGCCATCGACCCATTTGGCATAATTACATATTGGTTAATGCATATGAGACCGGTTCATTTATTTGCTAAGGGATTACTTAGACATTGATTCTAGTAGCAACAAGCGTGTGAAATAATTAGCCCAGAGTTTTTACATAAGACCACCCTGACCTCAGTTAGAATGGAGAGGAAATGGAGGTGATACTGACTCACACTAATTGAAAAGCCCATCTCCTGTCTTCTTTTCCTTCGCAGAATATACAGACATGTCTGTTCCACAGTTCACTGGCTGAATAGTCACCTTAGTGAAACTGTATGAGGAAAGTATTTCAGGTTTCAATAAAAATGTACTTTGAATTCAATCATCTGATGCTTGGGAAGGATGTTTCTTAAGGTCTGGCATCGATGTCAAAACAGCAGGGTGAAGCATTTAAAACAACTTCTTCAAAACACTTGGTGTGTCGAGGTTTTTACTGGCCAATCTGCTTTGAAGTATTTAGGATTGAACAGTTTATTTGAAGTGGCATTATATACGTACCGTAGTTTGATTGAACACAAGGTCTCTCAACCTTTCCATCTGTCTCCCTTTCTTTTACTTTGCGACAAAAACTACGCATTTAACAATTTAGATGTAAAATTCTTTTGACATTTAAAAGAGAGAGCATCACATTTCATCCACTATGGTATCACAAATGCATACAAATTCCAGTCCTCCACTCCCGCTGTCCCTTCCCTCTGTGAAATTGGAGTCTTCAGTAGAGCCGATAAGAGGCTTCAACATTCCAATGCCTCATTAATTTCAATTTAGTGATGTGTCTGCAGAAAGTCTGATTTGCATAAAATAAAACAAACAGCAGATGCGACTCTCCGGTTGATGAAAGGCTGATGAGGGATCAGAACCTGGTCATGAGGCGGAGATTTCATTGCCATGAAGAGATGGACTGTTCCGTCTTGGAGAAAACTTAGAGCAGATACACAATTACAGTAACTGTCTGTAAAAAAAACAACTTTTCTTAATTGACAGCTGTTTTTGTTAAATTTAGTTCACTTTAAGGACAAAAACAACAACCAAGAAAACATATTGTATAATTACAATGCATTGTTATTTTATATATATATATATATATATATATATACACACACACACACACACACACACACACACACACCGATATACATATTTTTATTGACTTCATAGGCTAATCTCCTCCCCTTTTTCCACAAGTGTAGCATTTAACAACAAATTTAAATTTTCTTTAGACCCTTAAAACTCAATTTAACATTTTATCAGCATTAATAACCTGATCATTTGACATCGTACTATTTCACGTAACCTACAGACAATGAACCGTAGTTTCCACTGTACAGTACACTACAGTATTTTGTTTACGTGTCATCTGCGTGAGTGACGTCATAACATGACGACACTTGTTCGTTAGGTGTGGAGAGTAACCGGGCGCGCTTATAAAAGATATATACGTAAAACAATTTTGGAGACAAAATGTTAATACATTTCATGAAATTACCGCGAGCTGTCAGCGAGGTGTATGCAGACTCCACTCAAACGACGGTGACGTTGGCAACAGAAAACAGCGCGAAGGACGACTGAGGTAAGCCTGTGTGTTTGTGTTAGCGCTGCTTCCAGAGTTTATCTCAGGACTATTCCGTGTTCACGCTGGTTTCTTGTAGCTGCTGTTACCTTTACATCCATTGAACCTTACGTCCTGGCGTTAAGTAGAACGTGTTTGAAAGTTTCGGAAAATCAGGATGCCATTTAGTAATGGCGCAGATAGTGTAATTCATATTAACAGTCTTAAATGAAACGAGATACTGTTGATTTGTATCAAACAAAATATATTTATTATGAGGGCTTGAAAAAACAACAACTCGTGGATGGCATTTACAGACAGGCAATGAAAGTTTATTGTCTTTTATTCACTGAAGGTGAAACCCTTTATTAAATAAAACTTAAAAACCTAAACTTAAGCCCTATCCATGATAATTTACCCCACATTATTTTTATATGAATTTTCTCTAATTATAAGAAGCACTACATTTTATGTCTTGATATTGATTTTACAAAGCAGCAGCTGTTTGTATTGTATTCGCTTGTTGATCTGTTTATGCCTGTCAGCGATGGGACAAAGATTGCAGGTCAAAGGCCCAGGTCAGTGGTTGGTTTTGGCTGGTTCTCAGATTAATTGTGTGACCCATACAACAAATGCAAAACTTGATTTGTATTTTATTGACTGGTTACAAGCAAGCAGCTTTTGGAGAAGTGAATAGTACTAAAGTGATGGTAATAGTCCGTGTTATCACTCCAACTTATTATTTTACCAAAAGCATTTAATTCTGTTACGAGTCACTGTTGTTTTCTGGGCTGGGCTGCCACATAGAGAGCCATCAAACAGTAAAGGGTCCCTCCGATTGTCAAGCCCATCGTGGTTCTGTATAACATTTTATCCATGACTCCACGTTTCAGGTGAACAGGCGCTCCATCTGCTTTCTGTAAAGAGTAAGAGTTCAGTTCAGTTCACTCGTAATCAACACACAAACACAGAACTTTCCTGGAGGAATAGAATGACCCCTGGAAACCGGACAGAAAAAGAGAACCGGAGGCCAGTCACAAGTAAAAAAAAAAAAAAACTTTACAGAACAAATAGAAACATGTTATACAATACCTCCAGGAAAGAAATGTATTTTAAAATAGATTTTAACAAGTGTTAGAACTTGTACCGAATAGAACAAAAAAAAACAAGTTACAGATGGACAAAAAGTTAGAATTGGAAGGTGTAAGGTTTAAATCTCAGATTGAACCGAATCTGATCTGATCCCCTGAAGTCATGGCTTAAGGCTGCCCACTGCTCCAGGTTTGTGCGTGTTCACTTTAGTGTTTTGATAGTAAAAATAGACAGCACAAATTCATGGCTTGGTTCTGACTTGTTAAAACATTCTTACAAATATTCCAATAATAACTTCTGGTAAAATCCAAATATAGATAATTATTTATAAACAAACAATAATTAGATAAATTGACCAACACAAGCTTTCACTTTTACAGTATTGAGTATTGCATTTCTTATAGTGTTCTAAAGATTGCTACACCGAGGTTCACATTTCAAAGCTAGAAGCTGTTTGTGACTAGGGCCAGACCTCATTTAAAAATGTGAGTTTTGCCAATATGGCCTAGGGACAAACTGTGCTCTGCGTTTTCCCATCCAGTGAAGTTACACGCACAGAGAAGTGACACACACATACCCAGAGCAGTGGGCAGCCTTAAGACGCGGCGCCCGAGGGCATTCTGTAGTGCAACCCTCTGGACTAGAATTCAAATCTGCGAGTTTGATCACAACTGCTGAAAGGATTATTTTAAAATATTTCTATTGAAAAGTTTAACCATTCACACACACCACAGAAAGTGAGAGATAGAGCACTTACCTGGAAGATCTTTTGCAGCTCTGGTACTTTGTTTATTCCCAAGTAATGTGCTGTTGACCCTGTCTCTGAAACAACTTTGGTTGGTGATGCAAAGATCATGGGCAATGGTGGAGAAGGAACCGCAGGCTTCAGCCCCTGTGACAGCAAAATGCCATTAATAGATATTACATGAAGAATATCATCTCTCAAGATTAGAAACTACGTATATTGAGTCACTCGCAATGACATTCAATGGCATTTATAAAAATTGGGTATTGTTTAACATTTTATTTCTGTCACATGGGGTATTTTAAAATGACCCATTATGACATTAAAAGTGTAGTCGGATGATGAATATACCAGAAAAGGCAGCATCAATCGAGGAGCAAATATCTATCCTGGACCAGAGTCACATGCTTCTTAACAACACAATGGGAAGAAAAATAAACCTGTCCAAAACCAAATATTTGAATTTATTTGATAAAGAGAGCAGGTCCAATATAAACGTGTCAATGTCAAGGACACTTCTCGCTGGAGCTGAGGTTACCGTTTTCTTAGGTGAAGGTTTTGCACCATGCGGGTCAACTTCCACGTGAGCCTGAGGACTTATGTCCAAAATCACATACATGGCAGGGGCTAAAGCATTGTAAGTGAAAGTACTGCGTAAATAATGGCTCCCAGTAGTAATTAGAGTAAAATAGACAATTATTAACTGACCGTATTCGTATGATGTCGTATTACTTAAACAAATCACCTCTGATAGAAAAAAAAAAACGGTGTCTCTTTTTTAACCTAAATAGATGGGTTTTCAGCAGAAATAGCACGATCCATTTAGGCTGAAGGGTATGGCTGTACTGATGGGTCTACGCAAATAATGGTTGTAATCTCTACCTGAACCCTGGTGGAATATAGATTGATTAACTCTTGGTCAAACCACAAACAGACTGTTGGTGACATTCAAGTTATATATAAACACATGATCTTCAAGTACGACCAAAACCAAACCAGTTTCTTGGACTATAACATGTAAATAACATGAAACCGTGTATGGCTATAAGATTATTGTTTAAAAAAAAAACATCAAATAAAAAAATAAATAAAATCCACAATTATGGAACACAAAATAAATCACTTGTCAATTAAAAAGTGAAGGCAGGAACATTACAATTGTTCCTTGCAGCTATACAGATATCACCAATTGCATCTTTAGTGTCAATAAACAAACTCCTGTAAATGAAAATAAACCGGAAGCTTATGCGTTTACACATTTAAGCCAATGTTAGCAATGACAAAAGTGGATTAAAGAGAAAAAACGCGAATACGGTGTGTAATTTTTTTTATTTTACAATTATTATTCAGAGTATATGTTCAGTAATATTTCTCGGGCTGTCTCTGATATTTCAGACGTTAAACAGGTTGAAGGACTGAGCGCACGTAGCGAAGGTCAATGAAGACGCCGCGTTAAAAGCAGAGACAGAGCGGAATAATGACTGATCACCTGAGGGCTGTACGCGGACGCCGCTGACGCTCCCGTTAACTTCCCCGTGACTCCGCTGACTTTATAATACATGTTTGTTCCAAAGCGTCTGCACCATAGACACGGTCACGTCCCGTGGTTGATCCCCGTGTGTCGGAGTAAAAGGACCCAAGCGGAAATGACGTTTGCATAGTATGTCGCTTTTGGCCTGAATGAAAATACACTTTTTAAAAAAAAAAAAAAAATAAAGAACGAAAAGTACGTGTATATGTGAATACAACTTATGAAAATAAGAACAAATTAATGTGCTTGCACGTTCACACACGTGTTTAAAGTTTTATTGAAATAAATAAAAAAGGCGGCGCGCTCTCTGTTGCTCATCCGCTCTCTATTCACGCGCGCACACACGCACACAGACCGATATAAATTATTTAATAAATATTTTATAACCTATTTAAAATATAATTTACAGATATAAATAATTAAATAGACAAAACTTCAATACACGTAAAACTGTTTTTAGGTTTAAAAGTTTTTTTTTTTTTTGCAATTCTTGGTATTGCTGTAGAATACATGCGCTACATGGAAATTGTGGTGTTGTTTGTAATTGGTTTATATCCGGTTATATATCTAGACAACTTTCAAAAAGTCTGTTAGTATCAGCATGTACAACAGTTTTCATGTATTGTTAAAGTTGATCTGAAAACAATAAATGACGATTCAGTTTTTTTCTTTACATGGTCCAGTTTTTTTTTTTATTCAAAACCTGCTTTGGCTAATACAGAAGCATGTTTTACTATATGCAAAATATACTTTCTATTAAAAAAGCCCACAACAATCAAGTCAACGCAGAGAAAGGGAAGAATCAAACATAACTGTAAAGCTTTTCTTGTACACTCTTTGTTATTTCTATACATTAAACATTGGTCTATAAAAACACTCAAGCCTCAAGAATGAGAAGCCTAAGCCATTACACACACAACCATTTCTTTTTTCGAAATGTTTTTTGTAGTTAAAGGTTTCTTGAGTGAGATTGTTTTGTGAAATGTGATTAACAATAAATCTATTAAACCCAACAAAACACAACAACTCCAAAAGGTTTTGCATTGAACTAGACAACAGAAATAACAATACATATTTCAGGTCATGTGCACTGTTAATATCAAACTAAATATAATGTTCTTCACAGAAACTAGAATGAAATGGATCAAGCGTGATGGATCCATTGGCTTGATATTCACAAGCTGATCCTGAGTTTTTTTTTTCAGCACTAATGTATGTCAAGTCAACATGTTCCTCGTACAAATGAAAGACGAGTAGATATTAGATAAATGCTCTGGGACAAAACCGGTTCCCTCAGGACTGACACGTTTCCTCATGCCCAGGACACAATGGACACATTTTGCTTTCCCAAACCACTGCTTATATAATGGACATTAAAATCACAAACTGGTACATTCAGCAGCCAGTGGTTTATAGCAAGAGCTGAGGAAGAGGATGATTTGTGAGAATGTGACATTACCATATGACATTACATTCTTTAGCCAGGCGCTTTACTCCCAAATGATTTTATTCTTTGAGAAGGTCACACAAGGTCACACAAATAAAGATTGGTTAATTTTTGGCATTTCTTTTTTTTTGTAAAAGTTGAATCATTTTGGGCATAGTTCCAATTACGTCACATTTCACATATAAACTCGTCCTATAGGGAAAATGCAAAGTTAATCAGAATGGTAAGAATGCATTGTGGATAAAGAATAAAAATTTATGTTTACTGAAATGCAAACAGAATCTGAATAACTTCTGTATTCTGGACAGTTTTCCTCCTCAGTGATATCAGTGAAAGGCCCTGAAGTCAGCATGAAACAAGGTTGAATCCATTTTAGTTCAACATGTTTAAAAGTAAAATATTTTATTATCATATTTCAATTCATTTAACTTCTAAGCCCATGAGCACAGATAATAATGGGCGAATTTGATTCAGTTGTGTTCTTTAAAGTGTCACACGCACCGACAGCAGTCACGCTTTCATGTGCACCTCAGATAAGGCTTGTGTTCTCCACAGCATCCCACACGTCCTCCAGGAGTAATGCAGAACACCAGGGCCACACAAACATAGAGACAGCAGTGAGTCGGGGAGTAGTGGGTGGCATGGGTGACGCCATGGGAGGAAGCGACCTTGAGCGGGTCTTGCCACCAAAAGTTCACCAGAACTTTCTGAGCATTGTCAAGGCGTCTCTCTCCCGTGTGAAATCAAGCAAGGTGGCAGAGTCTGGTCAGAAATTGGAGATTCTGGGGAAACTCTACACACTCTGCACGGTGCCATCCAAAACACCCAACTCTCCATGACAGCACACTCTCTCTGTGGCCCGTCATGTTCCTCTCAGAATGTCTGCCCACACAGCTCTCCTATTCTGTTCCGCTCAGTCTCTCCCACTACCTTTGGAGGTTTGCTGTTGCACTAAATTGCGGGTATGCAGCAATTTTGTTCTGAAAATATTGATTGAAAAACGATCAAAGAGTCCACAAAAGATTGACAGCTCATTCATGTCAGTACAAAAGCAAAGAGGCACTTTTGCCCTCGATGTTTCTATTAAACTAGAACAGCTTTAAATCTACTACATTGCTCGCGATAAATGAAGCCATCATCTAAAAGAAAGGTTCCTGCGTAACAAGATGTTTTAATTATTTCTCTCAGACAAGGTTGCCAATACTGTGGGCAGCCTAAGTGGCATTCAGAAGCTAAATCCTTTGGAGACACGCCACATGTACAGACTATGTGTGTTTGTGTAGACTACAGAGAAGCCGTGCTGAGGGTTTTTTTTTTTCAAGGCCTCTGATTGACATTGGAAGATTTTCCCTTCAGCACTTTGTTTCTGTCATGGCCATCTGGCCTTTACTCCATCGTCACCATGGTTCCTACCCTAGTCCTTTGAGACACGTACATGTGGAGGATAGTAGGGGTGCACAACTTATCGAAAATAAATTGAAATTGGTGCATTGATGTGCTATAACGTAATAGCAAAGGTAAGAGTGATACGGTGTCACAAGTGATACATGTAATGCTGGAATAGTCACTTTCAGAGTTATGACAAATGGTTACTCATCTTCTAATTTTTTAAATATATTTATATAACATAGATATGGACATATTCAAACATGTTACCGCAAGCCAAAACCTTGCAGCACTAGCATATAGTAAATCCCAGCGCTAAAGTATGAGCTCAGGTCAGACGATGGCGATGGTCAGGTCACTGCAGGCTTGCTTTCTCCCCAGTAAAGACAAGCATCACGTCTAGATGTTTTCGGACAGCCTCATCTCCATCAGTTGAGGAACTCAGCGGACAGGCTTCTGGTGCAGCGAGCAGAGCGGAACTTCAGTTCGTGGTAGCACTGCACAAAGCTGTGATAGATGAAGGTGATAGGCAGAGCCAGCAGCACGATGCCACTCACCACGCACAGGCCACCAAGCACACGTCCCGGCACAGTGATGGGGTACATGTCTCCATAGCCCACAGTGGTCATGGAGATAATAACCCACCAGCAGGCTGACGGAATGCTAGCGTACTCCTCGTTTCCGGACTCCAGGTCCAGGCCGTGCTCCAGCAGTTGTGCAAGTGCCCCGAATATGGCCATGGCCACACAGATGAAGACCAGTAACATGACCATCTCGCGGTAGCAACGCCTCAGCGTAAGACCCAACGTCTGAAGACCCAGGAAATGTCGTGCCAGCTTGATGACCCAGAAAATCCTCATCATACGCAGCACTCGCAGTGTCACGCCGGCCCTTTGCAGCTGAGAGTTTTCTCCCGTGAGAACCGTCATGGTCACGGAGATGTAATAGGGTGTAATGGCCAGCAGGTCGATGATGTTCAGTGGACGTCGCACAAACTCACACTTGTCTCGGGACACCATGAAGCGCACAATGCATTCTGCTGTGAACCATCCGATGCACACCGCCTCGATGATTCTACACCGGTGGCAGCGATGGAGAAAAGAAAAGAAAAGAACAGTTTAGTGAGAATGTTATAACATGAGAAGACTGCTGAAGTCTCATGACACAAGTTTGCATTTCTAATTTATAGTATGTTTATATCATAGATATTTACAGGTTTTGATAATTCAAAGCCTTTTTAAAGCGTCTAGTGAAATGACCAAATATGGCAAAACTTTTCTTTCTTGCTCTTTGAATTTAGAACATTTTGATAAGTTGACATTTCTTAAGCAATAAACGCCAGCCTGAGATCAGCACGGTCACAGGAAACTGTGGAATCAAGGTTTCGCTACATCAAGAACAACCAATTGAACATTAGCATTAAGAATGGCTTTGAATTATTGATGGACTGACGAAAATCACTTCAAGAAATACACGAAAAACTGTAACCAAATTCCCAGGAATATATCCAAATATTAATTCTATTTAATACTAACATTTTTTGTGATGTAGACCGTGCAACCAATTTCACGACTGTGATTTAAGGAATATAGATCAGTTGTAATACATCTTGTTTCACTATATTTGTTTAGGCAAAAGAACAAGTGGTTGCATGATCTAAAGGTAAAGGGCTGTTTATTCCAGTTCAGAGACCAGGCGACTATGGGCAGATAAGATGTTACACACACAGAAAAGGATAAATATAGGATATATATTTAAATATCTCTCTCTCTCTCTCTCTCTCTCTCTCTCTCTCTCTCTCTATATATATATATATATATATATATATATATATATATATATAGCATCTTGAAAATATTTATTATTACTGCCACTTGACAACTTTAATGTAAGTAAAATATTTCCATTTTAAGCCTGTTGTCATTTTGATGTCAACACTGAAACACTCAGTCTAACCTATTTCTGTCAGAGCTGAAACCACAAAATAGATTCGCAAATCGTCCCATTTACAAATCAAGAGGAGAGAAGTCTGCGTTTACATCACAACAAGCTAGATTGAGCTTAGCGTTCTGAGCTGGAATAAAGGTGCAGCAGAGGAGGAGAAGTTCCAAGTTTCAACCCCGAAAACATTTCACTCATTTTGGTTGTTTTTTCAACCAAATGCAACTGAAGGTTCTGTCATACCAACTGGATTTTATCTTTTCCATAGAAACTTTCCTACAGAAAACAAAAAAAATCCTGTTGACATGATTCGACCTTCAGACAATTCCACCTGGATGACGGAGAATCTCCACCAACAACCAAACGTGACGTGTCAATCACATAGACCATGTATGTCAAACACAGTTTGCTTTTGCTCCTCAGGTACCGGTACCTTCAGAACAGTCCACGTGGCAGTGATGAATACAGAACAGACAAACACAGAGGTTAAAAGACACATAAAACCAGGAAGGCATTCCTACAGAAAACACAGTTCACCGCTAGCAAAGCAAATTTCTAGAGGTATGATTTGTAAAACTCAGCATCACAGACAAGTGACATTAAAAAGTACAGTACATTTCTGTAGTCGTTTCAAGCGTTAACTCTTATGTTGGAGAATTTGAGGTTATTTCAACACACTTGTGAATGTTTAATAAAAAACGCAGTTTAATACGCAGTGCTAATTACAAATTTGGAATTGTGGAAAACTGAGTCCTTAATTCCGAAACCTGACTAGACTATGAAACCGTACAACTTTGTCTAAGCTGAAAGTTAAAAGACAGACATTTAATACCAGACGGCATGACAAATAACATTACGGAAGACAGCACGACAGAAAAGCTGTGCGCAGGAGTTTTAATACATGTGTAGAAATTAAATTTAGTACAATTCGGTTCACTCAATCCAGCTGAGATTTGTTAACATTCTGAGCTTCCTATTTTCTGAAATTTCTCCACCATCAAGTTAACCTTATTGGAGACTGTACCAACCAACTTTAACTAACCAGTTAGCTTTACAATTTCTTTGATGGTGCGGGTATTGGAGAACAAGTTTAAAACTGTCGGAATGGTTATCGAATGGAACACAATCTACAGTTGAGTTTATTTTACAACGCCAAAAAGTGTTCACGAATAATAACTAAAGTTGCTGATGTTTTAATTGGAAGATGGAGGTTTTTGATTTCATAATTTCCACTAAGCATTCTTACGATCAAAAAAGCGTCACTAAGGTTGAAGCTGATTGTGTGAACGATCGGTCAGATGTTGTCTCAAAGCCATTGCAAACCACAGTGAATTTGTAAAGGAAGGAAGGAAGGAAGGAAGGAAGGCATAAATACCCGAATGGATGCTCTAAAGAGTCTGTGTACCTGTGCTCTTCCACCACGTCCGCGCTTTTCCAGTCGGGAAGAGTGCTAGCACAGAGTATCACCATAGACACGATGACAAAGATCACCGACACGGACGCCAGTAGCTGCGCGGCCAGGGACGATGTGGGTTCCTCGAAAGTCCGGCGCATCCTCTCCAGCCACTTGGACTGCCGCTTGGCGCCCGACTCTTCGTTCGCAGCCCTACTTTCGTCCTCGCTTTTGTGCAACTCCTCCTCGGTGAAGTGCGTGTACGTGTCCGACATGCGGTCGTCCAGTCTCCGCTGGCAGCAGAACTCCAGATGGGAGCTCTCCAATCCCCAGTAGATCATCTCGTTGTAGAAGGACAGCTCGCACATGTGCGGGACGAAGCGCAGTTTCCCGTACTTGACGTAGAGCATGATGAAGCCGAACGCCTCGGAGTGCCTGTCGAAGAAGAACTCGTTCCGATCCCGGTCGTAGTCGTCGCACACTTCCAGCACTTCTCTCTCCGAGGCGCAGCTGTGGAGACGACTGACTCTCCTCAGAGGGAAATCCTTGAGCACGTCCTTCGGAAAGGCATATTTGGTGCCACCCACGTTTATGATACAGACGCTGTTGCTCAACTTCATTTTCGCGAACTTACGGGGTTTGAAAAGTTCATCTTTAGTGGCCTGCGACGGCTCTCCCCATCGTTCTGTTTCCCAGCTCCGAACTTTATCCTTTAGCCTTCTTCAAGTGTCCACTGGGCACCACCGGGAGCAGCAGGAACCGTCGTGTCGCGCATCTTCCGTCTGGATGGGAGTTACAAACTGACGCGCACTTTTCCCACCCGTCTCCTCCGCTCGCTTTCCGCGTCTCTCCGACCTGCGCTTCAGCCACCGGCAGCTGCGTGCGTGCGTGCGCGCACACGAAAGCACGCGCACGGACATGCTGTCAGATCTTATTTTTGCTAGTGGTTTTAAGTGTCTCACATTCATTGTAGACGTGTTCTCTTTGACTGATCCGTCACATTTTGACACCAGCATAGCTTTTACAAGATATCTATAAATACCACATGGAAATCCAAACGTCTGTTTTATTAGCAACTATCTGTCCGAAAGGCATGTGTCGACCTTTGTTGATGGAGAACATAAACATATGTTTAGTTAAGTGACGTGGATCAACTGAAGACACATGTAAAAAAGGACATGTTTAACTAACGCATATCGTTTAAATGGGAATAAATATAGAAGAAAAAAAAACAAGTAAAACTGTGGTATTTTGCCTGTAGTATACCGCTGTCTCCCGCTAGAGGGCATGAAATAAATTCACAGACAATTAGTCTTCGGTTAAACAGAGATTTAGTGACTCATTCTGGGAGACCCTGCACCTTTAGGGTCTTATTTGTGAACACAACGTATAATAGCACTCGACTATTTTGAAATATGGGATTTAAATTTCAGAAACTATGTCAGAAAATGTACTCCATTTGAAAAGCAATGATTAAATGTAGATAATTACAGCTCTTGCCAACGGCTTTAATTACCCATGGCAAATTAAAATTCTTGATTATGAATCTACTTTAATTAAAAAGCAATTTTGTGCCAGGGAACTCTTAAAAAAAGCTTTTACACAATAGAGCCTTTTATTGAAAAAAAAAATCCATATAATCATTTGTCCATTCATCTTCGACCACATGCATTCAAGCTGTGTTGCTGGAGTAGCGATGCTCAGACATTCCTCCCCCTTGACACTTCCTCCAGCTTTTCCAGATAACACTCAGGTCAAACATTCTCCCTCCTTTATGTCCTGGTTCTCCTCAGTGTAGTATAACAGGCCTGACACAGTTCCTATGATAGACAATCTGGAGGGCAGGGTCTACCAAACCAAAATTGGACCATTTTCCAGAATCAGTAAAAGACATTTTTTTTCCCTTGGATGGTGGAGCAGTCTCAAAAACATATCATAGACCAAAGTTTAGCCTCGATATGCTTGGCCTGCCGATTATTCATGTTTAACAGCTTGTTTGAGGAATGATAATGTCAAAACATAATTAAAACGAAAAATATTGACTATTTTGTCGATTCAGACAATGAAAAAAGAAAGTACTTTGCTGGATTAATTATTTCATATTACATTCATATTTTGTGTCTGCAAACCAGCTTCACAAAACTCACCGAATATTTTTGGGAACTAGCAGTGTATTATGCAACACAAGGAACAATCAACATGAGGAAGTTTTTTTTCCCAGTCTTGCTTTTACTTCACTTGAACTTTTATTCAAAGCAACTAAGCAATTGAGGAATATTGGAAAGAAGTTGTCATAAAAACAGTAAATGCTTTACACAAAATTACATCAAGACACTAGACAGAATATCATGACGGGTAGTGAACACATGTAGTGACATGTAGTTCTTTGAACGTAAGGAACAGTTTGATGAGCTAAATTCCTAATAAACACAGTAGTTTAATTTATTATCAAATACATAATTGGCTTATACTTTGTCATTGTAAAAAACAAATACGTCATATTTGCACATGCCTCTTGAAAGCGAGAAAAGCAGAAGTTGCCGCGGCGTTGAACCTCCTACAGGCTCCTGCTGTGTCCAAAAGCTGAAAGCTGTACTTGAACTTTGCAATCAGAATGTTGCTTGGTGAGGATGAAGGACTTGATTCACTCGCCAGCACAGAAAACAGTTACAGTTCACAGTCTAAACACATGTAGTGTTTGCAATATGTGCAAACAAATGAATCGACTCTCAGGCGCTGACTTGAGTATTTGTGTGCTTCTCAACTGGAATGTCTGATATTCTTTTCACATCTTCAATGTGTTTTTTAAACAAGTGAACCAAACAGGGCAAATAAAATCATATGCGCTAAGGTCATTCAATTATAAGGAATTCTAAAGCTGGAGAAAAACTGCAAGTTTGACAAGAGTTTTTAGAATTTTCATGTGTTCTAAAAGTGTCATTGAAATTAAAAACATTTTGCACCTTATTTTAAAACTTTTAGTTCATTTTGACATGTTACTCTACACATTGTTATTATGCATTTTCAGTTTTTTTTTGGTATTTCTACGTTTGTGAAAATGTACACATAAGTACATTTCAACTGTTTAGGAAAACTCCCAATGTTTTAAGAGGTTTCTGTCATTGGTTAGGAATGAGATCGAGTTAACATTCTTAAGTTAAGATGCCTCAAGCGCAACTTTGCAAGAGTTTGCAAGCGCATTCAGACCACCACCTCAATGTCTCACATTGGTTCTATGCTGTATTAGCGCACACAAAGTTTTAAGCAAGTAAGAAAATTAATATCTAGTGAACCAAACGATATTTTTTTGCGTATTGTGAACTGTCCAACCACACAATTATATGGGATCTGGCATAATAGTTACAAAAGATGCTCGTTCAGAATGCCTAATGTTATCAAGTCAATTAAAATCCATCAATGTGTCAGTCATTGTCATGTTGAGTGTGACTATTCAGTTCAAGGGAGTTCATTAAATCTGATGCTTTTTCTTTTTGTTCAAGACATATGGATCAGTTGACATCCTCCGTTATAGCAGGGTTCCATTATAAGGAAGTTTATTATCCTGATAAGTGAAATATGAAACTTGGTTCCTTGCAGAGTGAAAAGCAGTTTCTGTCTGATCTATGTGTGGCTGCATCTATGGGGCAGATGTGGCACTGGAACGCTGGTATGAGGTCAGTCAGACTGGCGCCCTGTGCACTAATTAGGCTCATAATGGAAATCCAAGAGGATTTGTCATGCCTGTAATTACTTCCTCACTTTGCTCGCTGGACCGTCTTGGTGCCGTCTCACATTAATGAGCCACGTCTCAATATGAACGTGTTCCAGATCGACATAATTAAAGCACTGTGATACACGGCTGGTTCATCTGATTCAGGTCTGTCACCTGATAAAAAGTTAATTTCTTACTTACTGAAAAATCTTTTTTTACCAATTTATTAATCAAGTATATTTCAAGTTTGAATACATGTTTTTTATTTTGTGTCAGACTTATAATTTATTTTACACTGATTTTGTTTTTATTCATTTACATTTTTCCAAAGTTGTCAGCAAAACAAAACAAAAAAATATGATTCATCTGTTATCTCCACACCTCTCAGTTCTCATGCACCCACTATTTTCTTGTTTAGTTTTATGTCATTTAGACAGGAAATGGTGCAAACCAGAAGCATCTGCTTGAGCTCATTGGCTGGTTGCCTGCATGCGCCTGTTTTCATTATAATTCATCAGTGCTCTGATGCTGTTTAATGTAGACTTCATACAGATTCTTACAAATGTGATTTTTTTGTAAGATTTTTTGCAGAATAACTCAAATAACTCAATCACAAATTGGTGACTGTATCGCCAAATCCATGTTTTAGACACATATTACGTATGTGATTAACAAAAATGGTTTTGATTATTTCTTTGGAACAGCAGTGCAACCCATGAAACTAAATCAGACTACAATGGTGAGTTCTACATATACCGTAAAGTATCTGTAACTGTGTTAATGTTGAGTTTGCAATTGATTAAACATTCACTGCGGCTTTACATTTGTTTAGTCAGAGAACACTCATTGATTTGCTTTGAATCCTTTTACTTCCTTACCCACCCTTGTGTTTTTAGTTCACAGTTCTCAGTAAAGTTCTCTACATTACAAAAACTTTCTTTTACTAAAAAAAAAAACCTTTTTTGATGGATTTTTAAAAATTCACTGATCAATTTCAAATACGTATAGCTAAAGTTTTTGAAAACTCTTAAATCTTCCTCTGTAATGACAGTAAATCTTCATGAATATAGAACAATTTTTTCTTAATAATTTGTTGCTTTCATTTGACATTTTGTTTTGACATCTCTTAAGGGGAGAAAAGTGCACATTTTTTAAGATAACAATGTTCTTGTATGAAGTCCTGTAGAGATTAGCCATATACAGATGAAGTTGTGCAACTTTAATTCACACCAGCACTTCTTGAGGTTTGGAAGTCTAAACTCAACTCAAGGAAACTTACCTTTCACACTCAGCGTTACACTGGAGCCATTTGTCAGCAGTATCTTTTTATTCCACCTTCTTCACAAACCGATAATCCTGCTATCTCTTCCCGCCATCCATGGCTGCTTTTGTAGATTACCATCTAAGTCATCATTGCTCCTCGAACTTGTTCTTAATAAGCCACAACTCCCATAAGACTTCCAAGATTGATTCTAGAACTTCAGACAGTCCTCTCATACCTTCCGGTTGAACTTGCGCTATTGCACAAAATCTTTATACAATCTTTTGAGTGAAAAGTTTTCTACTTGTCAATTCACTTGACATTAACCCTTTAGGATTTCACTTGTGATCCTCTGAAGCCTTTTAAAATGTAATTTAAATTTAAAGAGAATAGAAACGTATTTTAAAATGTTTACTTAATAAATTGTTTAATTTGTTTTTAAATCCAGTTAATTTTAAATGAAGACCTCAAGCAGCAAGAAATATTTAAGTCATAACACAAATGAAAAGCCATTTATTTTAACAAACTGGATTGAGCCTCACGCTGTACAAATAAGATGTTAATTTTTTGCATAACAAAGATACCTGTAAAGCTGAATATGATGACTGGCACGTGCTCGATAAATACAGAAAATCTCGCATGGCTGAAATGAGCAACATGACATTTAGACTGAGGTCTGTGGTGTCATCTGTCCATTGAGACGTCTTACGTCAGTCTATTTGCCCAAAGGAAGCTGGGCTCATTCTTGACATTTTAGCAATACAGAAGTGTTCACATCTCAGGTAATTGAAGCAGAAAAGCACAACAGACCTTATCAGGCAAATATATGTTAAGATGGGCCACTTAGGGCTATTTCCACACAAGTTAGAATATAATCGCTATAGAATGAGCTTAATGAGGCGGACCAGGGCTTTGGGTTGTTGGATCTGGTCGTACATTTATCCAATTGGGCAATGATATCAGGCCTGAGCGGAAATGAGAAATGGTTCTTTATTAGGTTTTCTGCTTTCCTCTCAGCTAATAATTAGTTTCTGAAATGATAAATGCCCTGATAATAGAACAAAGTGATGTGCAGAACAAAGCATTAGCGAAGTGTGTGATGAAAGTAGTTTTACATCATACAGATCATTTAACACTAACTGTTTTGTGATCTTATTATATGGATTTATTCATAGCACTATTTTTCCAATTTATTTTATAACTAAATGGATGCTAATAACAAATACATAATATCTTATTATGTATTAGAAATTGCCTTATTACTATTAAATAGATAGATCCATTTTAGGACTCATCTCGCATTTACTTTAGCTTTATGTTTGTGGTGTGAAATCTTGACAATAGTTATGAGCTCATGCTCCAGCTGCTTCTGCTGTAATCAGCTCCTCTATGTTGGAGGAAGGATCGGATTCTCTCCACCAGATTGTCATCTTTCCTCTTTATGAGCTTCTTTCCTCCAGAGAATAGTGCTTCTCACCTAAATGTGTTGTCTTCGGAAATTAAACATGTCGCCTGTGATCACCCAAGTACATATCAGTTTCTTCAATGGCAAACACATGAAGAGATGTAGCTTTCTAAGTGAGGTGTAGTTTTATATGAATTTCAATTTTATTTATGAATTTTGTATATACTTGATATATATTTATTTTAATACGTTTTTATATGTATCTAAAATATATTAATTTACCATTTCACATAAAATACATCATCAGCCTCTCCTCTCACATCATCAGCTGTGATGAGAGAAGTAACACGCCATAATAATAACAACCAACCAAGATCTGACAAAGTGTTTTAATACGACACAGACGGCCTGTTTTGAGACACTCATGGTTTCAGTGTAAATGTTGTGACGGCAGTCATCTCACACTGCACTTATCTCCTGCTTTCCCCAGATCAATGGTGCCATTTAGAAATGGACATTTTCAATTACAGCCGCTCATGCCTTGATCTAAGAGAGCTAAACACGGACCACAGCGGACCAGTCGCTCTAATTGATTGATTGCTTCTTCACTTCCAATGTACGTGCCACACTTCATGCTGGTTGGGTTTATTTTTAAGGGCAGGCTCGGAAATGTGCTGCTTTCCTGATTCTGCTCTTCTAATTTAACTTCTCAGAACTCATTTGACATGATGCCTGGAAATAGGCAAATAAATGACTAATGAAAGGATGTTTAGCTCTTCACAGACGAGAAGCGCTCACCTCTGTGGTGACAGACCTGGTAAGCAAAAAATAAGCTGGAATCAGCTGCTGTCACAGCCGAGGAATCCATTTCCACACATCTGCACAGACGGGTAATTGACTTGGCTTCATTGTGGTGCATGTTCTCTGGTTTGATTTACTAAACCAAGTCTTGAATGTTTAACGTGACTGTATTACATGAACAATATCTGCATCTCTGCAAGCAGGGTCAGTTTGAGTCTCGAGATCATGGCTTGATTATTTCTCCTGTGTGGAGTTGACATGTTTTCCTCATCGTCTCGTGGGTTTCAAAGTGTGACTGTTTCTTATCAACAACTGACTCCTCAAACCCGGAGCAGTGGGCAGTCTTAAGCTGTAGTGTTGGGGGCATGTGGGGGTCAGTGTCTTGTCCAAGTTGTAGAACCCACTAGCCTGGATCCCTAGATCAGTCAGTAGAGAGCTGGTATTTGAAACACCAGATCATAGGTTCAATTCCCAGCAAAAGCAAATGGTTTTAACATTATAACTAGTGACAAAATAATAAATTTTATTTACTTTGCATGTAATACAGCACATAGCTGTGAACTGTGGGATATCTGGCATAAGTTGGAAGTCTTTTAAAAAAAATACTAAAGTTGGAATATTACTTAAAAAAAACATGCTTCAAAAGTTGAAAACCTTTGAAAATAAATTGAACTTATTTATCCTGGTTTACTTGAATAATTATATTATATGAGACGTTCAGTGGCACTTTTTCTTATGAACAACATCGTTCTCTCATTCTTTTTCAAACTAATGTGTTCAAATGATTTATGTGTCATGGAATATTTCAAAATGCAGAAAGAAACTACAAACCTGTTCATTCTGAAGCTTTGTTGATTGAGCACTGAACATAAAAAAAGATTATGATATTCTGCTAGCTAATTAATTAAACTAGATGTTTAAAAAAAAAACATGTTTTAATTTCCTGGAACCATCAAGCGATGACTTAAAATCTATTTTACATTTAGGGAAAATAATCATGTTGTTTTGTCATTCATCAAAAATGATTAGAAATCTACTGACAACACTGCGGAAAACCACAGAAACTTTCAGCAATCATTAGCAACCATGAAGCAGAGCAGACCAGCATCTACATCCAGGTCCGCCCCAAATCAGTCTCTCATTAACAGTTAAGGTTCCTACTTCTTAGCAATTTTAGTTTTAATTCTCTTTCTTTGTTTAATAAAGCATAGTTTTTGTACTGCATTTGGAACTAGATATAATCCAAACACATGTCCTTTTGCATTTTAGGCTCGGGATGATGGAACAAAGAATTCCCCTTCAGACTGATTTGACTAAACATGCCAGAAGTGCACACGATCATTGGCAGATCACGATGCCAAGAAACCTCAGGCCAATTTACGCTAAACTTGTAAAACATGCAAATACACATGCTTTAACATTCTTCATCTTTCCAATTATCACTTCCAAAGCTGAGAGACCGTGAGCAATCACCCAAACGCATGTCTGTCATTACCGTGTGCACCCTCGACACCGCTTCAATGATGGGTGTACTGCTTTGGTGACACAGAGTTTTGTGTACTAAGTGTGAGTGCCCGTTTGGGTTTATGAGGAAGTTTTTTTGAGGAACATTTCTGCTACATTTTTTTGTTCTATTTTCAGATGTTTTGCAACATGGCTTTTGCAATTAAAGTGAGTAAAAGAAAGTTGCCTATTTTAGAACTGTGAATATTTTAGAACCCATATTAGATGCCACTCATGCAAAGTGAGAGGAGTCATCTGAGGTAGCTTGAGCATCAGGGAACGTTTCCAGAAGGACATGTTCCAGTGGGAAAGCAGAGGATAATTGCGTGTAAAATAAGAAAACCAGCAAAAAAAAAAAAAAATAACACTGAGCCAAGCAAATATTCGGAAAGGAAATATTTCCCAAACTTTGTGGAGTAGTTCAGTCTTGTTTTTTTGCACAAGAACATTACTCTTCAAATAAAACCTTAGTCTTCAAATAAATTCTATTGATCATAGTTTACCAGCAAACACTGCAAGGACATGAATTTAGCAACACAACTTCATCTTCTTATAATTGATAACTTCCTTGTATTTAAGCTTCTAATCACGATGTACAAAATATTGTAATCCAATTATACCTGTGTTTGTGTATAATGTTTTTTTTTTTTATATGTATATATATGTATATACAAACATAAAACATCAGTATTTATGTTTACGTTTAACAATGTACGTTTCTGCCTTGGATGCTGTGTGCCCTCGAATAATCGAGCCACGGGTCAATCCGCGTGTGAACAATCCGCGGACACATTAATATGTGCGCGGATAAACACCACGTGGTCGAAACGTCCGGGGTCAAACAATCCCCAGGTCAAATGTCCCGGGTTAAAAAGTGTAGGCACCCTTTTGATCAAAGCTTCATGGCTAATGTTAGTTACAAGGCTATGAAGCATTGCATTCAAGCAGGCGCTAGTCAAGACTAATGAAACAGGAAACTAACAAATTAGCCAATAAGGAGACGCCCTCTCATTTGCCTTTTCGTTTAGGAATGTAAAAAGAAATGGGCCAACACTACCTAGAAATATGTAATAATATAAATATATGTATTTAGAAATGTTTTTGTATGTATGTATTTCTGCATTTATTTATACTTAAGTACATTTATTTCCTTTGTCATTTATATTTGATTTTGGCGGTTTTGGTCCTCCATACATCAGACCATTTATCTTTTTTTATCTGAAGACTTTTAATGTGCATTACATTCAAACAATTTCCCTGCTTTTGCTGGAAATGAAACGCTCAATCTTGGTGTATGAATTGTAAAAAAAAGAAAAAAAAAAAGAAAGCTAAAACACAATGTATAAGCAATACATGTAATAACATGTAATAAAAATAAGAGAAAGTGTAACTTTTTTGTAATAGAAAAACAGACACACACATGCGTACATACTCAGACTCGCTCACACACCGTTGACCTTGACTAACTTCCACTGTGGGTGCTTCCTCGTCGGCTCAGCTGAAGCTGCACCACACCAGTCCGATTTAAAGCACTTTTCAAAGAATTGCGGAAAATGCTGCTGGAGAAGCAATATATGATAGGGTCCAAAGCACTGTTCAGGTACGTGAAAGCTATTGACATGGAAAACATCTGACTTGACAATTTATAAGCCCTGCAGTATTTAGCTCCCAGTCCTCCAATATACAGCGTGATGAGTCCTGTTAAGTTGCTTGGAAAGAAACAGAGAACAAAAACTCCAACAATCACCAGGACCGTCCGAACTGCTCTTTGTCCTTTCTTGTCTTTGGCCATTTTTCGGGAACGCAGAATGCACATGATGCGCAGAGAGCAGAAGACTAGTAAGACCAGAGGCACAAAAAACTCAAACATAAAGACGGCATAATGCAGTTTAATTCCAAAGGATGGATTTTTATAGCTACTGAAGCTGCGACAAAGGGATATGTTTGCGTTCTTCTCTCTCAGAAGATTGTTAAAGAGCATCGGAGCTCGCAGAATCAGCACAACTGCCCAGATGAAACTGGCGACCGCGGTCACTTGACCGGGTGTTATGTAATTGATCTTGTGATGAGGGTGGACCACTTTAAAATAACGGTCAACTGCCACGGCGGTCATGAAGGCGATGCTGGCCGAGCGGTTGACCGTTAACATGAATAGGTTTATCCGACACCAGGCATCTTTGAATATCCAGTTCTCGTTGCGCCTGAACGCATCGATGCGGAAGGGAAGGCTCAGAAGCAGCAGGAAGTCTGACAAAACCATGTTGAAAAGAAACGTGACGTTGGCCCTCCATGACTGAAGTTTCTGGCAAAAGACGCCCAGTGCCATGATGTTTCCAGGAAGACCCAGCAAAAGCTCAATGATGAGTACGGAAGGGAGAACGGAAGCCACCAAATCCTGAACCGCCTCCCCGCAGTGATGTCCAGAAATGTTGGCCGACATGTTGGCTCAGTACCAAGCTACTGTACAAAAAAGATACTTTCAGGCATATTTTTACAATGTTTTAAAAGCAGAAGTTGCCTTTGCGTTTATTTTTTTCATACAAAGTTGTTGTTTTTGATAACTAGTGTTAGAAGAGAAGTATGGCAACATTGGTGCAACGTGTCAGTTTCAAAGCGTCAATTCCTGCCAAGTGTGAAAAGCTGCACCAAACTATTCTGATGGTGCCTGCAAATGCAAATAATAAACCACCTAAGATTCCAGATTTGTTGAAAGCTTACTAAAAAGCTTCATGAATATTTGTTTTTGTATTTCTTTTTAGCTGAGCGATTGTATGCACTGAGAATGACAATTAACGGAAACTTGGAGGAGTTTACAACATGGGCTGTCATGTTAAATAATGCATTTGCATGCTTAGTGTCGCACTTTTAACCACAAAACCATCTGACGCTTGTCTGGTGTCTCTGTTTAAACGGTTTGACCAAATTGGTCTACAACTCGTAAAGATGCTGCCTGTAAACCCACGTATTTGACCTAAAGCTCACACTCAGTTTCGAACACAGACCCACTATTACTGCTTGCACTGTTCATTTACACACGCTGTTCTTTATACTTTCTTTCAAGTACCTTTTACATTTTAAGCAGTGTTGTTATTGTTGACTGAGTATTTTGCCTTGCTTTTAGTCTTGCGCTTACATATTAAATTTTATTTGTGATTAACTCTACTTGTAGTTTATAATTTACTGCTTATATTGGCTAGAGCTTCTTATATCTATTTGAAGTTTCAATATCCTTCATCATCTCCCTAGAGTTTATAACTAAACTCTAGCTTACTTTAAAATTTTACAGCATCTCTGAGAAATGAAGAAACTCACCAGCACCAATGGCAGAACGACAGCTTGATCTTGGCAGGAGTGTTAAATATTCTAGTTTGGGGCAAACAAGAGCTTGCCTTAAGGCTTCCTCTTTTTGTCGCAGTGACATCAGAGAAGTGAAATGTCTTGCTCAATGGTGCAGATGTCTTCATCTTGATGAGTCTCCACGTTGCTTACACAAAATAAAACTAGTGTCACTGAGAAATATCTTTTAAACTTTTATAAGTCCATGTATGTTGTATGTTATACATTTACTCTAGATTCAAAATTATTCTGTTTTTATTCTGCCAACCAAACATTGCAGGTTTGAATCCCAGTTCAGTGGGATTCCTTGAGCAAGACACTGACGCCCATATTCACCCCGGGTGTCACAAGGGTTTGCGTGTGTGTGTGTGTGTGTGTGTGTGTGTGTGTGTGTGTGTGCGCGCGCGCACGGCGTGTAACTTCACTAGATGGATTACCGGTAAATGCAGAGCACAATGTGGTCCCTAGTGGCCACGATGACAAGCTACCCTCACTCACTTTTTAACAAAATCACACAATCATTGAAGGTGAATTGGATAAATAAGTAAACAAGTTTAAGGCTTTTGAAAATGACAGCGACTGACAGCGATCGTACAATTCTTTGAGACCAATACAAAACATGTGATTTTTGAACCTTTCATCAAGTTCACCGATTTTCCACGCACCTTTGCACTCTGATCTGTTTCCCACCAAGCCATGGCTTTTATTACACTGCACAGAAAAGCAAACAGAGATAATAATGGCTTTATTACGGCCGCACCGAGGAGAAGGTGGATCACTAAAGCGTTGACTCACAATTCATTAAAATGCATCACTGGGCTATTATATAAAAACACACAAAATAAAGGTGATAAAATGTCCAATCTGTGAAAAAATTTTCACAATGAATTGTAAATAATAGAGTAATTAGCATTATAATACTTTTCCGGGCCGCAATCCTACTGAAGCATCTTAGATGTGAAGATAATGCTCAAATTAACAAAAATGCTGATGAATAAGCTGAGTGCAATTCTCAAGTGTCTGTAAACACGTTAAAAGTCTCTGTGATACATTAGATTAATCAATCAACCAATCACAGCATCTCTAATACACCTTATGCCAACACAGCTTCTCCTGCCCTTTAGACTCTATATGTCGCACTGGCTGTATGGGGATGGCACTGATAGCAAAGCTTAATATTTAGCCATGTATTTGGACAACAGGAGGAAATATTACAGCTTCAGAATTTCCACGGTGCAGTTCAGATGGACAAAGCGGAGATGAAGTCTAGAAAGTCAATGGTAAAAAAACAGGGGATTGTACGAAAGGGTGAGTTTAAGCTAAGTTGAGGAATACGTGCGGGACATGTAATGTTTTTGTTGCACTTAGATTAAAAAATTATTTAAAAAAAACTTTGTAGTTGACTAAAAGGAAAAAAAAGAAAACTTGCATTGATGCCATTGGTTAAGGTAAATGATGATGTCATAATTTCTTTTTATTGATCAGGTTATTTGTGATGTAATGTGCATTAAAAATTGAAATAAAGTTTGATAGACAATTGTATGTGATCTGGCTAATTTGTCAAGAAATAAAAGCCAAATTACCTGCATTTAAGGCATTTTTTTTACCCACAGTATTAAGCATAATTTATTGCCAATAAATATTCAATGTGTACATATGTAATTGAAAAATGTTAGAAATGCTTGCAAACATTTTTGAGATTCAAAGGATCCATGATGTTATCGTCAGGGATCTCGTCACAATGTGTCACAAGACATAATGTGTCATTATTCCTGTCATCATGAATGATTTAATAATGAATCAAGAATGATTCAAAGAAATGATGTGCATTGTGAACATTTTGAAACTGATAAGATACTTTAGATACTTTATAGATTAATTCATTAATTGCTTCTTGTTTTCAACTTGTTTCAAAAGCGCCACAACAAAATTATTATATTTAACTGAGCAAGATCAAAGCTTCTGTTCTGATGATCAAATGAATTAAAAAATAACCACTGACCAGTTAATAAATACAAAAAAAAAATCAATGTCTCAAAGCAAATACTCTTCTACCAAGAGACTCTCTTCTGTTGTAGAGGAAACTGAGCAGATCACACCCCTCACGCCTCTCGCTCGCCTCTATGTGTATGCCTTGCACGGATGTGTGTGTGAGGTGGCATTCACTGCGGTCTGGGACTGGTACCACACCCGTGACTACAGACTTGCAGGCCATACCAGTCTGTGGGCTCTCCTCATCTACAGCTCCGCCATCTTTGTCATGGAGGGTTTAAGTGTCAAGCTGCTGCAGAGACACTGCCCCCTACCTGTCCGGTTGAGCATCTACACGCTCCTCATCTACCTGTGGGAGTTCAGCTGGGGCTTTCTCCTCAGGCTGCTTCAGGCCTGCCCGTGGGACTATTCTGAATTCAGGTTTAACTTTAGAGGTCTAGTGACGCTCGAGTATGCAATTCCATGGGCCCTGGCTTCACTTATAGCCGAGAAACATGTCATCAGAAAAACGATGAAGATGTATTTACGTTCATGAAATTGTACTGCTATACTTGATTATTCTTGTTGACTAATTGTGTTCTTGTTCTCTTGCTGTTTAAATTAGGATATTACAGTAAAATTGCTTGAAAATGACAGATCAGATGTGTACAAGAGTTTTATTTGTTGATTTATTTTTTTTTATTTCAAGAAACATTGCTACAATCACCAAAATTATTCAAAGAAGATGTTATTGCGATTAAGAATGTGATTGGTTCCAAACCTAAAAAAAAATGATCTATTCCAAACAATCCATACATCTGTTCTCTTTTCTAGTCTTGGTTCAAAATGGTCTTTTCCTGTCATGGTCTTGAGCAACAAACAGAGAAACACAGTCATGTGACCGATTCCAATGGTACCTAGAACAAACCCAGACAAGAATTAAATCCAATTACTTGATTTTGGGTTATTCATATTTACAGTAAGGCTGTGTTGCTTTGCTAGAAGGCGTATGTGGTTGAAGTTGAATCAACTGATTTATCTAATGTAAGTTCAGTATAGAGACAAGTCTACTGTATGTAATCATCTTGATTTAATTGAACCTCAACAAATTAAGTTGTAAAATTGTGTTACACTGAAATTGTGTACAATTCTGCAAAACAATTTTAATTAGATAACTAACTAGTCTAACTTTTAGTTACTACTAAATACTCTTTTAAAGATTAATTGATTTAATTTAACATCTTATAGTGAAACCACAATTATAGTGTGGAAATCCATCAGCACAAATAAGTTGTAATGAGCAAAAACCAATAAAACATAAAAAAAAAAAAATAATAACTTACTCTGTCTTTTCTAAAATGAGAAGACAATCTCCAACTGAAAGTTTGTATTTATTGTCATTCATGAGGACAATGGATGTTCCTTCCTGTTAAAAAAAATACTTAACAAGACAAACCAGCTAAATACTATAAGTTAAACAATATCTTAATTTAATGTTGAATTAAAATGCATAAAATTAAAAACGATTTAATATTTTATATTTTTTTATAGTTCTGTTAATATTGCATATTGAATATTTTTAAATTAAATGCTAGAATGATTTACCAGCTGCCAGATCCATCCATCGGTTTTCCTTTTCAAGGATTTTGATGTCCCAGAACCATAGAGAAAAGTCTAGAAGATGCAAGTCAAGCCAGAGTTTAACCATTCACCCCAGTCTAAATCTTTATTAGCCACGGTTGTGTTTGGGGATTTGTCAGTGACTCGTTTTTCTGATTATTAGGCTACAAAAGTATCTCCATGCAAAAATGTGAAGTGAAATTTCACTGAAACATATGCTTCATTTCCAATATTGCCACATAAATGTTTGAATTTGAGCTTGTCATCCATAGTTAAAAAAAGTCCCTCGATTGTGTTATGGGGTTATGACTATTCCCTGAAGGCTTTTCAAGACCCTTTCGTCCTCTTATTGATGTCTGTGTCAATACATAGTTGCCGATAAGAATCACTTAATGTCAGACATCTGATCAATGACACATGTCTGATTGGCTCGGGCTGGAAATGAAGATCTGATTGCCCCAATTAGTGGTTTCCTCACCTCGGTCTCAAACTTTGCTCCAAACATGTCCACGACCTCACCACTAGCCAAGGCTGGTTTTTGCTTCTCCAGCCAGTCTTTAAAGACAAATGGGGCCATCACGTCGGCAGTGTTGAATGGGAATGGTGCAGGAAGGATGGGATCAGCTACAAAAATAAAATTAAATCAAATGTTACTTTAATCATTCAAAAAGAACAACCAACATTATAGATATAGATATTATAGATTGTTCAAGTTTTATAAGAGAAATATATATAATATCAAATATTTTGAATTTATTGTGTAGTGGTTAAGAAACATTCTACCTATTTAGAACCTTCCAAAATCAGCCGGCTCTTTATACAGCATGAATGTCCGGATGTAACGTGTCCACCATGTTAATACATACTACTCTGGAAGGACAAATGTCATCCGGTGACATTTGCATTTCCTGTTTCAAACACTTAATTAGTGGGGCTTTCCCATTGGAGAAGAATGTCTAAAATTATCTCACTCATTTTCACTGGTAAGTTCTCTGCATAACTTAGTACTTGACCATATGAACACAGCCAGGCTGTTTGTCAAAAGCTGTACATGTGATTCATTTGTATTGATGAACAAATGTACAGACTTTGTATTGGGGCCAACCATTTAGTAGCTTGTCACGTTTGGTGGGTCAAGTAATGAGGTTATCAAGAAGTGAGTTATTTAGACTAAACACTGTAGTGATAAGAGAAGTTCACAGGGTTGCTGGTTCAAATCGCTAGGTATCACAACTGGTTCTTGAGCACCAGTTGTGTCTCCGACTTTTCCCTCACTTTTTTTCTAGTACAACAACATACCACAAGACTTACGATGCCAATGAAATGGCATCAGAACATGGTTGTTTGCAAAGGAAATTGGCATTGAAAAGTGTCATATAAAATATTCTCTATATTTCACACTGAGATTTCACACTTGAAAAATTATCTGTCATCTATCCGTATTGACACAGCTCTCCCTTTCGGAAATGTACATGTCTAGCTCAAACTTACCATGCCACATGCTGTTATTTGCATAGTAGCTTGCAGCGGCGTAGGCGATTTTAGGCACAGGAAGTGTAATAATTAAAGGTTTCGAAAAGCACTAAATACATCTACTCAAAATCTTGTTTTTGTTGAGGCTTTCTGGGTTTAAATTTGGCTTGGGGCAAGGTGTGCTAAAGCCATTGTAGTTTTTTTATTACAAAAAAGGTTGAATGTTGGTGCTATACATTACGGTCATGTTAATCTAAGGCTATTGCACCACATTTCATCAAGCGTGAATCACAAGAGGAAGTGAGCAGAGAGAACTCACCAGGATCAGGCTTTCCGGTTGTGCACTGTGTAGAATTCATGAACCTAAGTATCAAACAAACATGCACAGAAAAGTTGTTGAAAGATTGTTGAAATTTTACATGTGGTGTTTTTTTTAGAATCTGACAAAGTGATTTTGAAGGAATTTATTGAATGACCTTTATGCATCACAGATGCAGATCCTACTAAAAGAAAAAAACATCAGGGCTAAAGTGAACTCAATCATGGAAAAACTACATCAAATATAAAACGTGATGGAGATGTTAGGATAAAGAAAACAAATGAAAACAAAGGCACACAGAGTAAAACTAAGGGCGGATTGTGCTATTTGAAGTGGCTTTAACTGGAAGATGAAAATCAATGGCTACAGTATAATTGTGTTTTTTAAACTATTTGCAATTTTGTATTGCAATTATAGTTTAAATTTAGATGTAAAAAGATCAATGAGTATTGAGTTATATATAAAAAAAAACTATTATATTGGTCAATACAGTACAAAACTTTCACACTGTTGTTTTGTAGCCGTTTGTTAAAGTCATGTATGCTCATTTTTCTTTCATTACCATACACACATCACTTCATATTGACAGAAAACTTGTAAATTGATGTGGTTTTTACAACATTTCAACAAAAACTGTCACATAGTCATACGCTTTTAGACGTTGCTGTGACACTTATATTTTTAATATATATATAGGTTACATATAAATTAAATATATATTATATATTTATTTAACATCAGGTGCTGTTCATTTCTTTTTATCATCCTACAGATGGTTTGACACCTTAATTTGAGTCCAACTGAGTGTGATTTCACTGATTAGACTTGATTGGGAAACCCACACACCTGCCAACAGTATGTAAGAAAATGTTCTGCTGCACTTCAGTATGAGAACAGGAGGTCCATAAACCTGACATGAAAACGTTTGGGTGACAAAATGTCTTCCAATGGCTGGGCTATCAGGGATGAAGTGGTAAAGAAGATCTTACAGATCACTGTGAGATACATTGGGGAGATGAGAGAAAGTTTAGATAGATCTTGTTGGTCTTATTTTTAGGCTATATGTAGAGAAAACCAGGCAATGCTCTTCACCCCTCCGAACAGTCCCAACCCTAAAACATGGTGGCAGCATGACAGTAACCTTCTAGCATCTATTAACCCAATTTAGCATCTCTGAAGAGACTTGAATAAAGCTGTCTACCAACATTTATGATCCAACTGGAACTGGAGAAGATCTGCAAGAAGGATTTACAGACGATCCCCAAAATCAGGTGTGAAAAACGTGGTGGATCATTCCCAAAAAGTCTTGTGGCTGTATTAGATCTAAAGGATACGTCTACTAAATTCTGAGCAAAGGATCTGAATACTTATGACACTGATACTTTCTATGTCAACATGTAGGGAAAAAATAATTATATTCTTGAATATGTCCTGTATTCACTAGATATTATGTGTACATTTGATTTGGTTATTTTCCTACACAAATAACTTAGGAGTTCCATAGTTGGAGTAAAAAAATAATATTATATGGTAACGGTGTGACGTGTCTTACTCTTTGATGACAGGAACCAGTTGAGTTCCTAGATTCTCGCAGTAGAACCAGCGCTCAAACAGAACATCGGTGCTATTGTCCACATAGTACCTACGATACAAAATAGTAAATGTTTGTTTTGATTCACTTGGTAATTTCATTATCAGTGATGACAAACTGAGTTGAGAATTCTGGTTTGTTGTGTTGTCTGTCAGCCTCAAACAACAATTTGGTCACGTGCCCATCAAGTCAGTGGTCATTATAGTATGTTCTTGAGAAGATCCAGGTCTTAAACACATGCAAGGTCCACACCTGAGACAGTCTGTCTCCGACCGAAGCCTTCTCCTCTCCACCACCAGTCCTACTGTGTTTGCCCATCTCTGTGGAGAGTGTGGAATCCGTGCTGGTAGCAGGAACATCTGAAAACAAGTTTAATGCCATGACCTGGTCTTAACCTACAGAGGACAAACAAGTGCAAATGATTCTGCGAGTGATTCTCACCTCTCCTTCCCGAATCAGCACATCTTTATGCTTGCCATTTTCCACCACTTTTAAAACCATGTCTCCCTTAATCTGGTAAAAGAGCTGCCAAAGCAAAGGGAACACTGATCTCTAGTGCTCAAATAACCTCAGTAGCTGGAGACACTTTGTTGAGTGATTTCAGAAAAAGAAAAATAAAAGTTCTTGACATTTTTACTTTTTGTAAATGAATGAATCGAAGAAAAAAATATTTTAAAACTTTCCTTCTGGTACCCCGCAGAGAGTATTGTTGAACTGTTGAATAGAAATAAAACGGGAGAGTATACTGTATAAACTCCACACATAATCCCCTAGACCAGGTCTCAAACTTAGTTACCGAGTTCCAGACTTATATTTAAAAAACCCAAACAAAGTTCTAGAGTCAGGTTTAGTCAACTTCAGTCTAGAACTCGGGTTATTTTTGGGGTATTTTTGAAGGGCTCAAATGTCACTTTATTAATGCAATATATTATTTTCATTATTATATCAAAAAACTTTGACATTTAACACTTACACGTAACCCCACCCAGAAATACTAGTACTAGTACCCTAGACTTATGTAGTGTAGACTTAACCTGAGCATAGAACTCGGATAGAATAATAGAATAATGTTAACAATTATTTATGATTATCTTGTGATTTAAATCCTAAATCAAATAAAAAAAAAACAGGAAGCGACGAGGTCAAGAAAAATGAATTCATGCATAAAAGTCGAATGACTGTTTTATGCAAAGAATGGCTGCTGCAATACTGACTGTAAATAATTAACGACTGGAACCCAAACCTGCCACTGTGGTGCTGTCAGTATCAGAATCAGAGTTGTGAGCTTTTCTCCCTTGTTCTTTTATTCCTTTAGGGCTATTGGCCATGCTGTCATGATTTTCTTTACACAACGCAATTCAATTATTAAAAGATTTATTCATCACGTTTTCTATTCACGCACCTCTTCACCCTCCTCGATGTGATAATCCTTCCGAATGTTGGGACCCCCGACAAACATGATGTTCAACTGATAAAAGAACCTAAAACGCCATGAACGCAAGGTTATTATAAACATGTTGTAAAAGGTGTGCGTGTTTAAGTTTATAAATGTGACTGGAGGTGTATGTGCATATTTGTATGTAAACAAGCGTTGTGTTTGTGTGTACTTACATTAGTTTGTTGCAAACGGGAGGAAGGAATGAACTCTCATTTTCTTCAATCCACTTGTGGATGTTGATGTGAAGAGCCTGGTTGGTCATTTTGGTTTCTGTTGTGGAAATGAAAGACAACGTGTAGATCAGCTGCGCTTTAACGTCTGACCTTTGATTCGATGAATTATAGGACAGCTCTGGAGGTTGAAATCCATGTTTGTGCGGCAGCAAGACTCAACAGGAGTTTCAGGAAACACTGATTTACAGAGTTTAGTACAGACCAGGCCCCAGGGTTACATACGGCTCTATGGTTGAATTTAACTTGCCTGTGTTGGGTTTATTGAAAATTACAACATAAGCATGTTTTATTGATTTTATATATTTTCTATTGTGTAAAACTGCATTGGTTTTACACTACAGTTGTTTTTCATGTGCATAAAAATGCAATACACACACACACACACACACACACAACGATAAATTCTAGAGCGTTTAATACATCTTCCTATTAAAAGTAGAAAGCAGGGATTCTACACACAGTTCAAAATACAATACAACAAAATAAAGAAAAATAAGATCTAAATTTAATACGTTATTTCAAAGTACGGTATTTTATTCTTTGAACATTTTATCTTTTTCACATTTCTTTTTTTTGCCTGTATTCAGTGCAAATAAAATACTTCAGTTAATTTAAAATGGGCTTTGCTACTTTGACCCAAATCTTTTTGAAATTGGTGACTTATTACTTGTAATTAATACATATTTACAGTGTCTGTACTTTTACTCTTACGGCTGTCCGGTACTCTTTACACCTCTGTTGGTTAGTAA
>CM051500.1:13732474-13739118 GCA_028031935.1 Paedocypris micromegethes
CTAACTTTACAGAAAAGATTGTGTAATGATGTTCTGGAGGCTACATTCTCTCTCTTCTAATTGGTCCTGACGTGAGCACATCTCTCTCACCCTCAACACAGAACTATTGAAACCTTCTTCCACCTGTATCGCAATGTGTTTAGCATCTTATGGTGTTTCATTTACGTATGGCTGTGTTATTGATAAGATGAGTCTACACCTAAACTCATTTATTGAGTGTGAGTTATGAATCGTACTAGATCATTCTGTAAAAGTAGTTTTTCTAGGTTATTAATAGCTGGCCTGGGTTTTGCAATGAGGATGGTGTTGATGAATTTTGAACCACGATGATGAGAAATAAGCTCATCTTGACCTTGGTGGTGGTCCTGATACACCAAAACTATAGTGTTATCAGACACAGAAACATGATTGAGTGACTGACTGTTGACTGCAAATGTGTGACTTGCTGTTTAGTTTGCGACATGTATGCAGAAATGAGCAGCAACATCTTCTGCATGGATTGATTTTTTGCATTTCTCATTTCCATGTAGCTTTCTTTTACACTAGGAAAAAGAATAAGACTTAGACACTAGAATTACTTAGAATAAGAATAACTTTTTTTAGCCTTACTATGCAAGTCATGCATTATGGACTCTTATCAGGTTCCGTTATACACGCAAATTCTTATTACGTGCATCCGCCTGACCACTTGTGCTTTTGCTTGACTTAGCAAGGGCTTGTGCAATGTGCAAATTCAAACTACAAACTAAGATTAGGCAATCACTCAAATGTGGTCAATTTCTATGTTCACATGATGTTTAGCTAATGATGACCATTCACTCAAAAACAGGCAATAATTCAAAAACAAGAACATAAACATTACTTAGTATGGGCTATACAATATTTCACCTTGACGTTTTAATATATGGCGGTAGATACAGCAATCACTTCCTCTGTCTGCAGAGACGCCGCTGAGTCATGTGACATTGGTGGTGTCATAGTGGTTTGTGGGAGTCTGAGTTTCTCAGCTTCTAATGTCAGTCAAATTGATTGCGGCACGTAAGAAAACTTGCAGAGATTCAGTGAATGTAGCCAATGATTGATATTTGTAGCCTTGCAGTTGGATCATTCTCTGAAATCTCATTTACATGATGAAATGTAATGGAGAGACCCAGGTACTCTCAGTGCTGTCAAAAGTAGTCCCATTCATAACTCAAGTGGAAATATAAATACTAGAGTTAAAAAAGACATTTGTGGATGTTAAAATATCAACTCAACCTTTTTTACTTAAGTAGAAGTACTGGTTTGATAAGTGTCCCATAAGTGAATGATACGTCTCATCCAACCACAATCAAGTTTACTGTAACCGGATGGCGCGATTTTATCTGTATATTTATGTTTTTTTTTTTTTAGATTGATGACAACACGGTAATAAAACGAAAAGAAATTAAATAGAAGTAATGTGGCTATTTTTTTAAAAAAAGTAAGGAGTAGAAATTACAGATATTTGCATAAAATGTAAGGAGTAGAAGTTAAAAAGTAGGCGGGAAAGAATTACTCAAGTAAAGTAAAATCAAGCCAAAATTATACTTAAGTAAAGTATTTTTACTCTACGTCTGAAAAATACATGAAACCATTGTTAGTCTCACAGTGGAAATATTTACTGTGCTCTGCAATTCATTCAAACGTCAGTGTCTTGCTTGAGAGCACTCAGTTGTGGAACTTGCCGGTCCAATATTCGATTATCCTACTTTCCAACCGCAACTCCTACTCTCTACCATTAGGCCACAACTGCCTGATCTTTGCTTTAAACTGTAGTGATGTGAGACTCTCAGGATGAAATGGTTCTTTGCCTCGGCAAGTTTTCTTTCAGAGGGAAGTCATCTGAATCTATCATCACTGGCGTGTCTGCGCTTGTGTGTGTTCTGTGAAAATACATGCCAACGAATACTCTGTCAATTTAGATCACACACACATACACACTCTCGCAGGCACAGGCCCACACTCACACACACCCATGTACACACACACACACACACACACACACACACACACACACACACTCTTCACCAGTTCTTACTGGTTGATTTTGAAGTTTTTATTAATTCTGTGTTTCTGGATTAAAAATTTCTGCTTAATTGTGAGAAAGAAGTATGTTAGTAAGTATTGACTAAAAACAGCAACATCCTGTTATTAAGAACGTTGTTTTAAGAGTCTCAGCTATATTGGATGAGGTCAGCTGACCAGAAGATGATCAGACACAGCGGACCAAGGGCCATAATGTAGGTTCCTTTGGACTCAAGAAGTTCGTTATTGTGATTTACTGTACATTCAAATCTAACAGTTAATAGACCCCGTAACCGGTCACTTGGTTTGGTTATGTAATGCGCAAGATCATATTGTCCGTCAGTATTATGTAAGTCATCAGTTTGAACCATCTCCAGTGCAGCGGTGAATGAGCGCACACGTGTCTCAGGTTAGCGTGAGCTGTGACTGGTCTCACACCCGTGTTCTGTGGTCCGGGGGGGCGGGTGCTCAATACAGAATCAGACCTGCTTATTATTATTATTATTATACCACCTGTTTTTATTTTCCACACACCGTTTTCCTCCCGGCAAGTGAACAATGAAGCTTTTTTACGCCTGCCAAAGGAAAATGATGACCTTGTTTGATGCGCAGAACAACAAGTCGGATCACAGAGCTTTTTATTTTTACCTTGCTGTGATTTGGACTAAACTTTAAACATGGCACTGCGTGCTGATTCTGGTTTGTGCTTTGTGTGTGTGTGTGTGTATTAACCCTGGATGCTAATGAAGATCTGATGCAGTCTTTGGTTGAAAGGTGCTCACAGATCTAGTCGACATTGAGATGTTGTTCCACCACAGAGCAGATGAAAGACTAGAACTATCATTCTCCTTCTTTCATTCAATTTAGCATCAACATTGAACGCAAATGTTTTCTGACCGCATCCATCGGACCACTGCTCTGAACAGAACCATGACCACATCTGAAACCTTATACTCCTCTAAACAGAACCTCACCAGTTCCGAATGCCTCTATTTCACCATCTGAACATCAATTCTAGCGTTCCCAAGGGGCTTTGGGTTTTACAGTATCATGTTCTAGTAATACAGTGTTATAACATGTGATGTCACGAGAAAATAAAATACTGTAAATAATTTCTAAAATTGCTTGAAGTTATAGTTGCAGGAAGATGTCTGGAAGGATGAGGATGTCTACTATAGCAACATCTTTTCCAGGCAAAGAATGAAATAGTGCCCAAGTGGAGTTTGCATGCTCTCCACATGTTCACATGGGGTTTCTCCAGGTCTCCTTTCATTCATTCAGGCAAATTGGTGTCTTGATAAGTTGCCCAGGTATGAGCGGTAATGTGTATGCCTATGTCTCTGAGTCCTGTGTTGCAATTGGGTGGCACCGAATCGATCCAATGTGTGTGTCCTGTTCACAGTCCCAGAGTTGCTGACTTTTTGGCTCAAGTTTTCTGTGACCCCGAAATGGGAAGGCATTTCAGAGGATGGTTCTCTATGTGAGTGTGGCCTGTAGTCCCAATATTCCTCATCCCATGAGTGACAAAAATGTTATTGTTATATGTAATTTTAATTGCACAGTTACATTATAAACTCATGATTGAGTTTTTAATTGATTTAGTGTATATTATTTCACTAGTTTTTCTAACTTTATTCTCCATTAAGATACATTTTCAGAGGCCTGCAGTTCAGAGCTCTGTAAATCATGCTAATTGTCCAATTCTCATTTTTATAATTGAGTAATAGAGTTACACTGTTTCCTGTACCATACATGTTATGAAATATTTCGTTTGACCTTCCGTGCCACCTCTTAATTCAACTGTATATTTCATCCTTGAGGATTTGATGGACGTTACCCGTGCTGGGCTTTTGATGCCGTGGGTGAACGAGACGGCATGAATGGCTCATTCATTATGCCCGGTCATGTTTTAACATGGCAGGAGAGCGAGCCAACCCTGTGTAACGTTGACAGTGGGTTGTGTTGACTCCAGCCTCGCCTCCCTCGTCCTTCCATCCTTGCCAGGGTCTGATCTTGAACGAGGGGGCTGACATCATTCCCTCCAGACACTGAGGCTTGTTATTGCTACCATTCCAGCACTCTTTGCTTGGGCTGAGAAAACATCGTGGAAGTCTTCACAAGGACCCTGTCATTCCGAACACACAGGTCTGCACTAGTAAACTGTTGAGTGAACAGACTTGCTACTTTTTTTTGTTACACGTTTAATTACACACACTTATTTTGCCTGTTTAATTCTCATTCAAGCCCATAAACCCTGTTATTCATTACCGGGCTGCAAACCTCAATAGGGAGTGGTTGAATTGGCAAAATGAGGAAGGAAGACTGCTGAAAAGCATATATAAAGGTTATCCATATAACTTATGCAAACATTGACTATAGTACAGTAAATGTTTGTTCAGGTGCTGCCTGCTTTCACTGAAGGAATTGGGGTCGATCTGCACGAGGGCTTTCACATCTTGTTAGTTCTCTTCATTATTACTGTAGGAGACGTGCACAGATTTTTTTTTACAAAAATGTAAAGAAAAAGTGTTTACGGTAATTCATTGTGGAAAGTAAAGAACATCGTGCATGGGTTTACAATTTAAAGACAGGATGTTTTTGAACATCTCAACAGCTTAAAATTAAAACGCGAAAGAATTGCATTCAAAACCGAATGAGCCCCCTACACACATGAACTTATATTATTCACTTCCTGTTTGAGGCTTATAATCTGGTAAGACATACATTTTGATTTGTTTAAAGGTCATCACGACAATTTTTTTTGCAAATGTGATTAACATTAATTTGACTAAACGTCTTGCTGAAGATATTTTGTCATTCATTTTTAATGTAGAGTACTTGAACGCTTCCCAATCCAACTGATGATGACATCAACTTATGATGACAGTACATAGCTGACACTAGTTTCTAGTATACTGTATACTATAGACCCATTTCTGGAGCTTTCTACCTGCAGTAAACCCTTTCTCTCTAATGGAACAGCAGACAGACCTGCTGAAATCCAAAGGATGACTGAAAACCATTGTATCATGTACACATTGCTTAGTGATGCAGGACAGATGCCCCAGTGTGTGCCCATCTTTTAAACTGCTGCAGTGATGTCTGTCTCGAACTCTGTGTACTCAGTACTCGCGCCAAGATTAGTGCAGAGCTTTATAGGGGCTACTTGCACCTCTGGCCCCTACTTTTCACATTCCATTGCCCAAACACACACACGCACACGCACACACACACACACACGCACACACCACACACACACACATACACACACACACACACACACACACACACACACACACATGGAGAGAGCTTGGCCTGCTAACACAAGCTAGCCTCTGAACTCTTCTGTAACCACATCTTGTCAAAGGAAGCCATGATGGTAACCTTTGCTCCTCAGGGCTTAATGTTTCTCTCCCTGTGGCTTTTTTGTGTAGCTGAAGGTCCCTCAGGGAAACATTACCCATGTGTTGTCATCAGAAGAGTAAAACCAACACGCACCAGCACCCATTGTGCTAGTGCTTGGGTGCAAGGCTGCTTGTTGGTTTGACTCAACTGGTGGGTTTGGACAGGACTTGATCCAGTTTAATCCCATCCAGCGAGACTCAGCTGAACTCATGTGGCTTTCTTTGCTCGAGCAATGCACGGATCTCCACCTGCCGACTTTACACACGGCCACATGCATGTTATATGGGCACTGGCTGCAAATCTGACAGATCAAAGTGATGTGAAAATCAATGACAGATATGCATGCATTGCCTCAACCGAACCCTGAAGACTTGTTCATGCTTCTTTCATTACAGGAAGTTGAAGTTGATCATCCGTTGAAGTTGTTTCCATAAACTTCACAAGACGTTGCAGGAGAAACAACCTTATGGAATATAAGAGGTAACAAACACTGAACAACAAGTTTTTTTTTTGGAAAGTGAACCCAATTTCTCAAAGGTTGCTCATCAGGTCCATTATCAGTGCTTTTTGATTTATATCACAATTAATCACAATTCATAACAATTAGCTAGGGTGATACAATGTTTATGATATGTACATTAGGTTCCAGGCTAACATGTCCATCTTTACTTAATGGTTTTTAAAGAGAGTCAAAGAGTCAAAGAAGCTTTATTGTCATTTCAACTACATATTGCAGAGCGATACACAGTGAAACGAGACAACGTTTCTTCAGGACCTAGTGCTACACAGAACAGATCACAGTCCACACAGAACAAAGAGACCTGTTTATGATTATTATGATTTTTAAGATTTTTTTTAATTAATTAAAGAACATCTGTGCAATATTTTATTACTGAAGATTGGTGGTGAAATGAATGTACCCTCCATCAGCATTGTACCTTGGGTTTACCCAGTTTTGTGTAGTAGGTACTTTGGCGGAGAGCTTGTCAGACTGGATGTGATCACTAGTAGAAATGGCTGGGAGGTTTGTGCGCTGAAATGCTTTCTTAATCGTGCATTCCTGTGTTGAAACAAAGCACGACTGCAGTGCTTGCTGGGGCAAGACCCACCCCCCACCTCCGACCTCACAAACACACACACACACACACACACACACTCTCTCTCTCTCTCTCTTTCTCTCTCTCTCCCCCTTA
>CM051500.1:13742052-13754539 GCA_028031935.1 Paedocypris micromegethes
TTTTTTTTCATTTAGCTTGATATTAAAAGACAAAAAAATTAAGTAAAATAGAAAATTCATAACAAGCTCACGTTGTTGGTGTTAACCAGATTAACTTGTACAGTATTGCATCTTTGATTTCTGCAGCCAATCCTAGCATTTCTGTTCTGGGACAAAAGTGGACAGCTAATCAATGAACAATACACAAATACACACAGGACAGACACGTTTATACTTTTTAACTTCCTAGGAATTGAACTTACAACCTTAGTGTTGTTAATGATGGCTCAGGAAAGAGCTGTTATTGATAACAACCTTTGAGACACATTTGAATTTGATTTCGATTAATTTAATTTCCAATAAAATTAATTAAAAAACACAATTACACCATAGTCTCTGATTATTTTGATCCAAATTTCCATTACTGTATAGGGAAACCAGAGCGCCGACTTGGGACTCAAACGTATTTATTTTTGGTGTGAGACGACAGCTACCCAAACTTAAATACAGTACCTATATTTATTTAGGGGAGATAGACTTTTATTTTGCTTTTTTACTATGCATAGTCTTGAAAGGGTTGAATGGTCTTGAGAAAACAGAGGTTTTAAATGCCGCATTTGTTTGCAGAAACCCAGTTAAATGACAATTAGTAAAATGTTGAAATGATTTTGAGACATCTCAGATTAAAACGCTTCTCCATAGAACAGTAAATCTACACTCCAAAGTCAAACAAATCCGCTTTGAAAGATGAGGGTTTGGTTTCCTGTGCAACTGACCAAGGCCAGATCAAGCGATGTGAAGTTCTTGTAAATTGATGTGATGTCCCCAACACTAGCAGGAGGCTGTAGTGGATTAATTTGTCTATGCAAGGTCTGACCTACAAAAACTTTTGGCAAGTGTGAAAGTGATGAATGATCCATCACACACTGGTTTTTCTGGTTGGAAATGTAATTGGGGTAGTTACACAATCTCTGAGGGAGGGCTGGTTGGACCGAGCCAGTGATGAGACTTGCAGACCCAGCTGGAGAAGTAAAATGACATCAGGGAACAAGCTGTACAAACAATAACGCTGTTGCCAAGGAGATGGGCTGCATTTGGCCTTGCTCATCAGGTCCATCATTACTGTTCTTGTGAAGAACGCATAAAGCAAACTCTTCTTTGCCTTATTCTTTCAGTCTTGCTTTCTGAAATCCTGAAGGTTTTCATCATAACTTTGTGTAAATAAGGAACGTTAGAATGTCTTTCATAGCCAAGATGTCACAGCTGGATGGAAATGGCAAGTTCCAGCTATTGAAAGACAAATGTTTTATTGTATTACCATTTTAGTGGTAATTTCCATGGCAGCTGTGTTGGTAGGTAGTTGGACTTCACTTGATGGTACAATACAAAGCATAGTTTAGATGTTTTTTTTGTACTGAATTTGCCACATCAGGACCATCACTTCAGCCTGCAAGACAACTAAAAAATTACTGCGCATTCACTTAACGTTTTGCTGTAAATTTAAAACCTACACATGAAGACTTTTGCCTTTATCTCCATAAGTCCATTCTGTTCTGCCTGTTTTAACCCTGATTAAATGCTTGCAGAACAAATCAGGTTCATTACAAGTGTAAGGTTCTTTAGTAGAAGTAAAAAGGCGTATCAATGACCAGTACTTTCAAAACATTTTTAAAGAAGCAAAATGTATTTTCATTTCCATTATATCTCATATTTTCATTATATAATTTAATCTTAACAGTATATTTTTGCTAAAAAAAGTTTTGAAATTAAACTTTTTTCATTCATTTTTCATTGTAGTTATTCTCTCCATCCATCTTTTAGCCTTTGTTAATATTGCTCATTTAGTTACCGTAGCGATGTTTAGGGCATCTGGTTTACATTAAGGTAATAACAGCTTGATGAAGCGGATGACAAACGAACCGAGATGCCGAAGTGAAACCTTCCCTTTTTTCCAAACAGCTCTGACATTCTTGCAGCGTTGACATTCTCCTCAAGTGACTGGCCAGAAATGTCTGACAGGTTGCATGAGATCGCAATACTCCTCATTGCAGTTTTCAGGTTTGTTATTCAAAAGCGCATGACAGGCTTCTTTACTGCTACAGTTGCTTACAGTAACTTTTTTAACAAGTGATTCGGTTCTAATCCGTTTCCCCCACACTCACACACACTCACCTTTTCCTAATGTGTATTTTTTTGATATACTATTCCATGTGCCTCATGGAATTTGAGATTAGCACGCATGACAACCTCACAAGCTTTTCAAAGCAAAACCTGAACAGAAATCTCACAATTCGTTGTACGTTGTGGCTTTTTCATGTCTGATGCGGAAGTGACTGAGAGGCCCAAAACTGTCATGACTGAAAAGAGATTAATAGAAATAATGATTTTCTGATGAATTTGAGGGAGTATGTTTTACATGTTTTCAAAGTTCTGGAGATTAAAGCAATGAAGAAGATTAGCATAGATTGCATTCGGGTAAAGCAGAATTGTATTGGTTTCGCGATGGATTTCTTCTACACATGGTCACATGGGTTTGTAGTTTGTTTGGTCAGCTCAAAGTTCCAAATGACTTTTGAGGAGAGCTGAAAGAAACTTCAAAGATGGAACCTACGTGCAGTGAGAGGATGTGATGACATCATCCATATGTGACTGTAGCCTTCCTTTGTTTCTCGCCGCCCAGAATCAAGCACAAACCCGACGGTGTGTGTTTTGAGATGGCTCGTCTCAAGTTAGACAGTGAAGATCATCGCACGCTTCTCTCGCTTGGCTCGGAGTCGTTGGCACGCAGATGTGTCGGCTTCATTGTTCAAATGTGCAGTATATACATCCTCAGGAAATCTTTTGCCACATGCGATAATAGATTTCAGCTGGAATAAAACCTTTCAGCTCTGTTTGAAATGTTATAATGTGTTGTTTAGACAGAGCCAACAAGGACATCCAGAAGAATTATGATGTGATTTGCAGTGTGATTAGATGATGAGTCACACACCTTGGCTCATGTGGTGCCCGGTTCTGGAGTGGGAGACCTGGAGCGCTGAACCCACACCCTCATTTATGGGAATTACAGGTTATTTCAGGGCTACGTTTATGTGGATGCGTGTTTGTGCATGTGCTTAATCGTCCTCATAGCGGTAGCTTGCACCAATACACACACACACACACACACACACACACACACACACACACACACATACTCAAACACACACGCACACACACACACACACCTGAAAAAGCACTGACATCTAAGATGTGTTGACCAATCGGATGTGGAACACAAGGTAATGTTAGAATGCAGACTCTTTATGCAATCACACGCGTATACACACACACACACACACAGCTGGCAAACATCGAGGTGCGTGATTCACAGCAGGAAGTTGATGCTTCTCTAAAACACGTTTTTTATGATTGTGTGCTATAGATGTTGAACAAAAAAGACTGTATTTGTTTTACCCAAAAACATCCACTTGATATTTTTTTTATTGCAATGCATCATACCTTTGAATTACACTCCTGCGTTTGTTACGTTTGAAAATTGGTTTGAAGTATGGTGTTTTATTTTATTAATATTGTGAATTATACATTTTATTGATCAAATTAAATAAGTGAAAGTTATTTAATTGTTGTTTTGTTTTTCTCTAGTTTATTTGTTTATCTATAATTTTATTTAATTTTTAGTGTTATATTTATTCTTTATCATTTTACTCCATCTCGACTGTGCTACGGTTTTTACATGAGTTAAAAGTTAAAGAGCTGTTCGCACAAAACATTCAATCACGTGTTATATGTATGTGTTTGTGTGACAAATAATAATAATAATAATAAATAATAATAAGACTGATTTTTACTAACCTGTTATTTCTGTTATATTCTTTTTTATAAAATAATTATATCCCCATAATTGGCTTATTTTTCCTTATGGTGTCATTAACTTATTTTTGAACATTAATTTTTCTTTTACCAAGTCTTGTAAGCGCTGTAAAAGTGAATCTTACCAGTTTCTTACACATTATACCGCAGCCTGTTTCTAACTATGTGCAACGCAACAACATCAGAACTCTAGGAATGGCCGAAGTCTATGTACTGTAGCAGAGTTGATGGAGGAATCAATGGCATTTGTATTGCCTTGTAGTAAAAGAGGAAGAGAACATTATGCTTGGCATGTTTTCACAGAAACTTCCACCCGCTGAACTTTCTGTAAACCCACGTGAAGCTCTGTAAACTGCCGCTCGCACAGCACCTGTGTTACTGTACGTGTGTTCAGTGTCCACACACGTGTTTTGTATGTTGCAATGCAGAACATCAAGTTTGTCATGTATTCATCACCTAGCTGTCATGGTTTTCAAATTCTCACCACATCCTGGAGGAATTATCGCATTTAAATCCAATTTCAGCAATTAAACAAAACACACTTGTTGGTCTGAATTTTCGTATCGTTTCAGTCGTATTTATACGCTCATGACCACTGGTCAGTGGCTGATGTATTTTAGGTCAGTGGTGGATGACCATCATTTTGTAATACTTTAGACATTTTATTTTTCATCAAAGGAGATTTGCAAACGTGTTTATGACATGGTCACGTGTTTTCAGCAACATCTCTTATGATTTTGATGATTTCATCATCAAATAGTTCAAAAATGTTTTGGGTATTTCAGGAAGGTAGTTGATGACATGCTTCCGAGCAAAAGTTGTAAAATCTTTCAATTGCAAATCAAGTGTAATTTGAGCACACACGCACACTCACATACCACCTACACACAAACACACACACACATACACACACACACACAGACACACGCACACCTACACACACACACACACTCACCTACACACACACACACCCACACACACACACCACCAACTGTCTCTCACTCCCACATTATTTAATGTTTTCTTAATAGTCTAATTCAGCCAAAATTAAGATTTAAATAAGTGTGTAATTAAAATGTTACACGAGTTAAAAATGTACAAACAAATATTTAAAATTCAACAATTCAAAAGCAAGTTTTATTGTCTAACATGTTCAGACTGATTGCAAGTCAATTCTTGTGAAGTACAAGATATTGTGTTGTGTAATGATGCATAATCATACAATCAACATTTGGTATTTTTTTTTTTATTTATACATTCACTTTTTCTCTATATATATACATTCACTTATTCTCTCCCTGATAACAACAGCAAAAATTGAACTGAAACCAAGAAGCACTACAATGGTGCTTACCCTATAAAAACTAGGATTTTTCTAGTAACCTAGCGCTCTCGCCATGATGCTGAGAAGGCAGGATGCTGATGCTTGATCTATCCTGCTCGCCAGCACTTTGAGTCAATCAGATGTACATCGTAAGTCGCTTCAGAAAAATAAGTAAACTGTAAAGTAAAGTAAACTGACGAATAAAGAACAGAACAACTTTTTTTTCTAATACAGTGGTTTACAATACACTACTCCCCCATCCTTGTATGTAGAGACCAAAATGAAACCCAGCTGTAAACCACGGGCACTTCAGATACAAGTGGGACACAGACATTGTTTGAGGCCTGCGGTGTAAATATTCATTTAGCTTTATCTCCACACACCATTCCCAGTTCCCTCCTAATAGGCAAGTGCTGGAGCCTTTCCAGAACGATAAATCTCAAGGCCAAACAAAGCTCACAAAAATGAAACTGTTTTATAGCCCACTTATTTAGTGGCAGCACCTTTGCCCAGTCTCTTATTTAGTATAGAGGGGTGAGTGACCCCATATTTTCATCAGGGGCCTCTGTTATGAGCCAACAGAGACCTCACATCCTATCCCCGACTCTGGGACGCTGCAGAAAGAGGTGGAAAAGGAAACCGAGAGGAATTGAGGTAAAAATGTACAAACGGATGTGGTGAGCTTTGAGTATCAAGGGCCCCACAAACTTTATAAATCAAACCAAATGCAAAGCACTTGTGGTTACGTAGTTGTGATTCTCGGTGGAGTAGCATCTTCTTCGTGAGTTTGGCTTTTTCTCTGAAGCCCATAATTAGGCTATTTGAACCCAATACCTGTTGTTGTGATTGAACCGGAGAGCTGTGATCTTCACTGACGGCCTTAAATGATGTGCCGTGGAAGAATGAAGCTTTCTGGAAATTGCCATTGGAAGAAAAACAGACAAGACACTGACATGTTTGTTTGTGGGTTCTTAATCATGTATTTCAGATTTAGCGTCTCTGTTGTCTCACTGTTGGGAAGTCTGTGTCCAAACAAATGATTTACAAAAGCCTCAAAGAATGGAATTTTTAAGTTTGTTATGCTTTGCACAGACTTCTACATGTGGAAGTCATTTTAGAATCTAAAAGATGTTAAACTGGAACCGTGGTTTTTCTTTTTCTGTCGTTCACGTGGAGATGTTGTAACACGGATTCATGTAATTGTTCGATACAATTGTATTTTTTTTTTTATTTACCAAATTGTTATTAAAGCCTGTAAACAAACTACCTCTAAAAATGGCAAGTAGCCTATTGCGTTCAGCAAGAAAAAAACAAATACATACAATTTTGTTCCAGAGTACTAACTTTTGGCCTCTATATTGTTAGTATACTAACGTTTGGCCTCTATAGCCAGAACTTGTCCACATAAGTTGTAGTCATTCTGTTCATTCTTGTTTTGCTGACCTAGACTAAACTTACTTTAGGAAACTAGTTGGCATGAATCTTGTTCTCACAGTTTTTAAACTGTTGGGACCCCAGGAGCACAGCTGCCTGCTGGGTACGTAAGCCCTTTATCCCCAGCTAATCCTCAAGTACTAACCCCACCATCTCTGAGTAGCTGCATCAAGGACCTTTGACTGTCTCCAGATAGTTTGGATGGATGCACAAACAGATCACAACACCGATTTGTTGAGAAGGAGGATGTTTGTTAGTTAGGCAATGTGGACATTTGATCTGAAGAGTTTTCACTCCAGTCATCCTAGATTTAAATGAACATATGTGTGTTTCCACTTTAGGATTGGATTGGAGTATGTACAGCAATCCTTCTGCACCCCAAACAGCCCAGCTGAGACCCTGCTGGAGAGATGGCCTTGAATCAACAAATTACAACGAATTACAAATTTCTGGTAGTGTTCATTTTAGGTTTGAATATAATCCAACCCAGCAACAGGCTCCTATAATCTGAAGGGGCTAATGGGAAATGTTTATATTTGTGGCAGTTCTAGCCAAAATGGATTGTAGATCTCCAAAGAGATGTTTGGCAAATCATGCATTTAGCTGACACATCACTTCCTGCTGTTTTGAAAGGCAATAAGATCAATAATAAATCAGAAAAAACACTTTAATTGCATTACACAAACTCTCAATGATTAGTGGAATTCTCCATTAAAATCGGTCTCACGAATGGCTTGTTATAGCAGCGCATGGTTTTGTTTATTTCTTGTTCTCTTGCAAGAAAGGCCTTGTCAAAGTGAACCACATGAAACCAAACTACTGGACAAGGTGTTTGGTCTGGACTAGAGCGAGTGGAATTTGAGCAAGAAATAATGTCATTATTTAAATAACAATAATATTCAGTGGACTTTGTGACTTCATCAAAAAAGATCATGAAAGTGACCCTAGAATTAGCTGGGTCGAGGACAATCCCCTGAAATTACGCTTATTTTTTTTTAAACATGCATGTGCAAACCACCCATACTGTCTGAAAAGACCTACAGTATACCGTACAAAGCAGTGTCTATCCAAGCAGTGAGTAGAACTGAAATGGTCAGAATTTTGTGTTTTAAGAACGCAGGCGATGGTATGGATTAGGAAAGTGCTTTTTGGAGCCTTTGTTGGACAAAAAAAATACACATGGTCTGTACTTTTGACAAGACTCAAGAAGGTCAGATCATATGGCCATGATGTCATTAGTTGAAACGGCATATTTTTACAGTCTCAATTACATTATTCTATTTTTGTCTTTGCTGTTAAAAGCAATCAGTGTAGACTTTGAAGGGTTGTTTATTTCAGAGTAACAGATTTGGATGCATCACTAACTATGTAAACAAAGTGCTTTGTTGCGGTCATATGACCGATGATGTCATGGAAAGTATCACTTTCATTGAACCGTACCGGTCATTGCTTATGCAACCCAATCATGTCTTCCTTCAAATAACCAAATAAAATAGTCATTTGGTCTTATGTAATGACATGATTGCTTCATAGACGATTTGCTCTTGGACTGTGTCAATTCCCAGCACTATGTTTGTTATTCCTGATCTCGAATAGGTTTAAATTGTAGTTGGATCCAAAAAACAGATTGAATCATTTGAGAAAAGTGCAGTTTCTGGAAAGACAAATGTTCATCTAACACATTTCTTCCGAGCTTCCTGGAACATGTCGGAGTTGGTGAAAAGGAAGAAATTCTTTTTCATGGTGTTGCCATTCCAAGTGATTGATGGGTCAATTTCAGTGCTATTTGTATAGCATACGTGGTTAAATCTGTGGCAATCCTGGATCACCTTTTCCCCGGAATGCCAGTGGTACTGTAAATGTGTATCAAGCGTGTTCAGTCAAGTTGTGCCAATAATCTGGATCTTCGGTCGCACCTGAAATGACTTTCAGGCTTCACTCGCCGCCTTCCTCTGTGTTTTTTTTTGGAGCGTACGCTGATTGTCTGCATGTTTCAGCAAGGCCCAGCTTGACAAAACCTTTAATGTAAAGATTGCCCCTGGTATGTTTACATAATTCTGCTCAAACGGATCGGCACCACTGTAGACATGCTTAGCCAGTATGCAATACCTTATCAGAACCATTATGAACAGTGGTATGAAATTAAGATCTATCTGTCTTTCCCTTTTTTTTTTTTGAGGAAGCTTGAGCAAAGGAAAGCCTCTTTCATCAAATACAGTGAAGAGACAAAGGCTTTATGGCGGTGCTGATAGCTGGGAATTTTTGAAGATTATCTTCAAGCTGGAGAAAGAAAAGAGCTAAACCCCTGGAGTTTTTCTGCCTATACTACACACACGTACAGTGCGAAGTGATTTAATAGCACAAACTTGAATTTCAAAAGACACCCACAGCTACTAGACATTATGAAATCCTCAATGGCGACCTTTTCAACAAAGTCTGTGCATTGAAGTCTTTCAACCACTTCAATAAACACAGAAATTCGCATAAAAATAGAAAATGTATTTTTGCCAGGGTATGTGATGATTTCAGTTTAAGAGGAAAAATGTTACTTTTAAATGGACTTACACTGGTCTTCCAAACTTTCACTGGGTTCAAACCCACAACCACAGTGCTAATAACACCAGCTCTCAACCAGTTCAATTATTTTTATATTACAAAGTATGTCCAGCTCAAAACAAGCAGTAGTTTATCATACCAATTCTGAAGTCTTTAGTTTGTGCAACAATGTCGGTATAATGAGTTTTGTGGATGTCTGTGTAAGCAAGAAATGTTACAATTTACATTCATACAGTTTATGTATTTACAGATAGTACATCTTAATACATCTTACCTAATACAATAATACATCACCTAATACATCTTTCTGTAGGTCTCTAAGGTTACAAGATGAAGACAAATGTTTATTAATAAGACAATTTGATCATCTATAGATAATGTCGTGTATTGTAATCTGTAACTGTTTTAAACAATTCGTTACAGATTAGGGTTAAACATATTCCTGAGTATAATAACGTCTCCTCTGTTGATTTCCTCTGTGAAACAGTGTTCTTTAAATATTACAATGACAACTTTCCATCGGCTTTCCTAAAGTCATAATTATACAGTTTTTGTGGCCCAATTCTCTCTGATACAATCATGCCAACATCACTGCTTTTCCCATCCCACCCAGAGAGGATGTGATCCTGCATCCTGCTTGTTTCCCTTTGCTCTGCCAATTCCCTCTTTAGTCTTTCCTCTGACCTGCCCCAGCCGGACTCTATCAGTCTGTGGTGTCACTGGGCCAACCATATTGTGTTCTGACCTGCTCCGTTGTTGACTCTGGAGTCCTGTAATCCACATCACTCACCCCGGCATATGTTTCCTGTTGTTGAGGACTCATTTAGAGAGTTGTGTTGCTTTTCCTGCTAATATTATGTTCTGCCTGAGGAATAAATGCATGTGGACAGTTTGGGTTGGAAAAAAAAATGCATAAAGCATTACAGGGCAATACAGTAAAACCATGAATCTAGGCACTAAACATAGAGATTTGAGGGGAAAGAAATACAATCTTTTATTATGTCACTGCAAAGATTTTTCAAAACCTCCTAGGATATGAAAAATATGTTTGAGCAATAAATAACTTTTACATTGCTGCAGTTCCAATGCATTTTACTGAGCCTGCAAAGCCTCCATCAGCATATATCACAACCCATGCCATGTCCAGGCCTGCTGACATTCATGGCTCTGGGTGAAGCTTCGGTTATGGTGTATGTTCTGCTTTCTCCCTGAGATTATTTTAGACTGCACATAATATTGCAAAATCGTTTGGAGATCTTGTAAGTGTTTTCTTACTATTCTAAGATTTTACGGTATGGTGGTAAAACTGAAGGCTCAGCATTCTGACCGACATTCCCCACCCCAAACCAAGTCTGCCACCTACAAGCCTCCCCAGCCCCCCCCATCTACTGACACAGCACTTTGCCCTCCTGTGCTTTGCAGCCGGTCCGTGACATCACAGCTTACATCTCGATAAACGTCAAAACATTCCCTAGTGTGATGAGTCTCAGATGCACAGCTAAATGGTTTCCATATGGCCTCTTTATCCCTTGTGCCCATTGGGATAGGAGGAGGGGAAGAAATGGGGATAAGAGCTAGGGGATTGAGAATAGTTTGGCGAGCTGAAGGAAATGAGAGCTTTCATCCTTTCTCTTTTCCTCCAAATAACCGTTACTCTGAGAAGACTTCTCTGGTTTTCTCATCTGCCAGAGTGTCTATCTTACACACAATTCTATCCATTTCATTTAAGGAAGCAAACAGGAGAACTTTTTGGAAACCTGGAAAATCTGGAAACTGTACATTTTTGATTAAAGGTGAATGTTTGACTTGGCAAAATTCCACCCTACAGCCCCCCTAGTTGGAATGTCAAGACCACTCATGGAGGTGCAGAGGACATGACGATTTAATGTTATCCTGAGGCAAAGAAGAGATTTGGTTATGTCAGTGCCTATTGTATTTTTTTGTATTTGTATTGAGCCATAGATAATTGAGACAAACTGTTTCCATGTACTGGTGTCCTTCATTGATTTCATACAACAGTCGGCCAGTTTAAACATCTGAAAATGGCTTTAGACAACATCAGTTTTAATGGATGCATTTAGTCAAACCTTAATGTGCAAAATAAAACGTGAGGTTCAATATTAGCAGAGGCCAAGCTCTTATTATCTGGAACTGGGGCTTTTGTTTGCTTGCCCCCTGCTTTTTTTCCTCATTAATCATTGTTAATGTTCAGTTAATCCTGTGTTCTGTTTTGCTGATTAGAGCCTAGGGGGTCATAACCAGCCTTTACGCTAAATGTTTCCAATAAAGATTTACTGCTGGACAGTTTTGCCCTTCAACCTTGCCATTGTTGCCTTAATTGATCACTGTTGATTGGCCGGGATTTTTCAAACATGGATACAGCCCCTGATCAAAGGCCTCCTTCAATGAATCCGATTGGCTCTGGTCTGGCTTAAAGCATTCTTGAGCCTCATTACTAAACAATCTTCACGGAGGGATTGCAAAAGGAGGGACCTGGAGCTTTAGAAGGGTCGAACCATAAGCACCAGCTGATAGAGGAAAATCTGTCCCACAATTAATAGGGCTGTATTTTTCCACTCCTGATTACCTGAGCTTCTTTTTTTAAAAATACATTTGCTCAGAATGGAACCTGTAAAGACCAGTTTAACATTAATCATTTTTAAAATGGCATTTTGGGAACGAACAAAGTTTGCATGTCAAGAGCATGTTCGCATCCACCGAAAGCTCATGCTTTCAATAAAAAAAAAAGTGTATAAAAGCAAATTGGCTTTTTCCAAGGGAAGCGTGGACTTTGTGAGCCATCTCTCTCTCTCTCTCCCTCAAAAATGGGTTTTTAATTGATCACCTCAATTTTTCTATAGTTATTTTTGGATAAATATTTATGCTTTTATTTTTCATTACAAAATCTGCTGAGATTTTTGAGATTTCTGTAGTCAAAGATGGATCAAATATAAAGTTCAGTAAAGTTTGTGCAACGATTGTTACTCTTGTACCAATCATTCTTATAATAGTTGAATAAGGCAGTTAAATAAAAACATTCAGCATGTTCGGTGCACAAAATTCAGTAAATTGTTACATCAATTTTGTGTCAGTTGTGGTCCAGTAGTTGTGAATTGGACTTGCTACTCAAGCATTATAGTAATGAGTCCCGATCTGTTGGGTTCTACAGCTGAGTGTCTTTGAGTAAGACACTGACCCCAACATGACAGCACCCCATGGGCACCACAGCTTAAAGCTGCCGACTGCTCCGGGTTGGCATGTGTTCACTTCACTGTGTGTGTGTGTGTGTGTGTGTGTGTGCGTGTGCGTGTGCGTGTGTGTGTG
>CM051500.1:13754544-13782930 GCA_028031935.1 Paedocypris micromegethes
TGTGTGTGTGTGTGTGTGTGTGTGTGTTCACCCAGAATGGTTAAATGCAGATCACAATTTTAATGTGTTCTCTAGTGACCGTATTGACAAGCTTGCTAACTTTAGCTTTTCAAAAGTGTTCACACATTTTGACATTTTGCTGAAACAACAAAACTGTGAAAAATAGACCTAACGAAACACAGTTTAACTTGCTGTTTATTTGTTTTTACTGCACAGTATGTGTGTTATGCCGCCTGGTATGTACAAGAGCAAGAAGTGTTGACCATGTGACTGGTTTTGAGTCTGCTGAGTATGTGTGTGCTTTAGTGCGCAGGCCCTGTTCCAGCTCTCGCCTCGCTCCATTTACAGTTCATACCCAGCCGCAAGCAGGAACACATGGGAGCTGTTTCGAGTCCCTTATGATGGGTCTAATTCAGAGGACCCACTGAGCCCCCACCCCTGCTTTTCATTCAAGCTGTTGGAGCAGAACAGTCAAAGCCAATCGAGCTCAAAATTTCCATTTGGAAAAGATGGAAAACAAAATAAATAGATAAAACCTGAAGAACAGACATGGAAACACAAAAGACTATATTTGCAAACTCCAAAAGACCTTTAATTTTTAGCCTTGTATGTCTGAACTTCAGAGGGTTCCTCACATGGTTGTGATTATCATCTTAGCCTAGCTAGGGATTGTCTGTTGACTTTTGAGTGATGTTCCACTTAATGCTAACTGTGTTTTTGAGACTGTTCAGCTTGATGTTCTTTACAACATGTATTGTGTATGCTTTTTATTTTTAACTACAAAGTTACTCTAGCACTTGAGTCCCCACAATGTTATGCAGTTTGTTGTGGGCAATGCACCCTATTATTTTGCCTGGGTTTCAACTGCAACCTCTACGGGATGTTGATGTACTGCTGCTTATGTGCGGAACCTTTCTATTCATCTCTCAGCACTCGGCCGTAATTTGGTCTTGCACGTTTCCGTTGAATGGGTGGTCTGCGCTCCAATCAGTCAATTCACCAGATATCATCATAACTGACTCGAAAGCTCAAAGAACGAAAGAGCTCATTCAGTTGGCAACAGACTGGCCTGTATTGGAAGTGTATACCTGAGGTAACTCAATAAAAACTGACTTTGATTTGCTCCATATCACTCAGTCACCATCAGATAGACAAAGACTTCCACAGATAAATAGCCAGAGGGCTGTCAATTTTATTTTGATTTGATTAAAATAAACGTAATTATTAAAATGAATAGCAGCTCGCTTTTTTAGGCCTCAAGGGTTTGACAGTGGATGTTTGCTTGTTAGAGATAATCTAAGAGTTAGATAATCTGTTTATTCCAGATATCAAATAATTCACACTGCATTTTGTATTAAATAGCATATGATTTTTCAAATATGACAAACCACAATTAATTGACTTTGGACAACAGAAAATTATAAAATATATATTTTTAATGTAATTTTAGAAATTATAAAAATATTAGTGTTCTATTATTTGTTTTTTTAAGTAATCACAACATACATTCTCAATTGGAGCACACAACTTCATACTATGTTATGAGAGTCTAAAACATGGAAGATGGATTCATAGTAACTTTATGATAATGATACTATGACACGGTTCTGCAGCTAGTAGAGATCAGAATGGTCCACTGCTTGAAAGGTTTTATCAGGCTTGTTTGCTTTGGGACTGTAAAGACTAAGTGTGTGTTCTTCTTTAGAGCTACAACAAATCCATCACAGCGCTTCTGTCATGGCGGCCAGAGCAAATTGTTATACTCTCACTGGGTTTGGGATAAATACATGACTAGGCTCACAACCAAGCTAATTTCCAATGCATTTATCCCCTTCAGACAATACTAGACAAACATGGACTTAAGTCATTCGGAAGAAATTTATTTCAATGTATTTCTTTGGGAGTGATTGGTCGCCCTTTGATCCTGAGTATGTCCATCTTCACGCCAACAGATGCTGTAATTGGGTTGTGGTCAAAGCTCCCTGTGATCCCGAAAAGGAAAATGCGGTTTAAAAAAATAGTTCAATAGTACATCAACTGTTTAAATGGACATTGCTGTTATACCTTTTATCCACCACAAGGGAATCTATTGTGGTGAAGTCTTAGGTTTTTGTTGTGGCTTCATCAAGTTTATAGTGCATTCTGTGTAAAATTGGCATTAGAAGTTTGAGAAGACTGGTTGTGCAGAATGGCTTGCAAAAGTGGTGGATGTTGTCTGCAGGACTTTAAGGTTCCAGCATCAAGCTTTTGTGATTGAATAGTGGACTAGTAATGTTCTCACCTACGATTTACAACCAGACTGCTTTTTCAAGTGTCCAGATTTTTGCACACTTGCACAGCACATAAATCATTGTGCCACTATGTCTTTAAGTTGCTCCACCTTTCCCTTCAGTTGGGCCTTGTGGAGAATGTGACTGATAAAAAGCTGATAGACGTAATTAAATTAAAATCCAGAATCCAAGCTACCATTTCTGTTTATTTTACAAACCTAGAATCACTACTACTGTGATGGATGGATGGGATGAGTGATTTAATTAAAAATGAAATGGCTTTGTGAGTTCATTCAAGTTTGTTTTGATGATCGAGTGTGCATGTGCATGTTCTTTAACCTGATATCCTGCCATTATCTTTAGGGCTGTGGGCAATGCTGAAGTGTGAAATATCCATCAGGCGAGGGGATGATTGACAGGAGGTGTTGCTCTGATTGACATCAGGATCAAGTAACAGCTCATTACAGTAAAACCACATGCACGTTTCTGAACATGCTTCAGTTGGATCTCATTAACCATCTTACATCACACAGACCATGTTTCTGTTAGGGAAATCCTGACCAGAGAACCAGTTAATCTGCATAAAAGACCAGAATCAAGCAATACAATCTACAGCATTCAGAGGTGAAGGAGACATACTCAGTGATCTCTGTCTTTACTGTCTCTTGTTTATCTAGTCTTGCTCTAGTTTATCTAGTTATGCTCTTGTAGTCTTTGCATTTATTTAAAGTGTGCTTTGCTATATGTTTTGGTATTTGGCAGGTATTTGTTCTGCTTGTGTACTCTTGTAATAAAGCTTTAAAGCAACAATGCTGATAATATCCTTGTAAATGAGATAAAATTGATCAATTATGTGTTCTCATAACACACAGTTGTGTGTGTGTGTGTGTGTGAGAGAGAGAGAGAGAGAGAGAGAGAGAGAGAGAGAGAGAGAGAGAGAGAGAAATTGGGGAGCAAAAGAAATACAATGAAAAGCAAAGTGAAAACCTTAAAGTCTCTTTTGGGGAATTATGTACTCTGAATTACCCATCCAGTGAAGTTACAGACACAGTTAGGTGAACACACACAAACCCAGAGCAGTGGACAGGTTTAAGCCAGGGTGAGCAAGTGGCGATCAGTGTCTTGCCCATGGACACTCAGTTATGAACCCAACCGTAGCAGGATTTAAACTTGCAACGTTTGGGTGACAGGACCAACACCCCACCGCTAGACCGTTTTTTTAGGGATTTTTTAGTGGATGGCACATGATTGACTAACCCAGGCGTGGCCAACCAGTGAGAAACTAAGAGCCACTTTTGTTTCTGTGTTAGAGCCACTAAGAGCCACATCATTCACATGTGCACACATAAACATCATCCCATTCCTTAATCTTGTATGCACGCACACACACACACCTCTGCTCAGCCAGATTTAATTAAAATAAACACACCAACATGATAATATTGTTTTTTTTTCAACAGTTAACACCGTGTGCATATTGGACTCATGTCATGCGAAAACTCCTGAAAACCCGCATGAAACTAGTTAAAGAGCCGCATGAAGCTTGAGAGCCACAGGTTGGCCACCCCTGGACTAACCGGTTAAGAACTGTCAAATAGCTTCTGTGAGATCCCCCCCCAGACACACACGCACGCACGCACACACACTTTACACACACACACACACACACACACACACACACACACACACACTCTCTCTCTCTGTCTCTCTCTCTTTACAGCAAACTATAGTTTTAGTAGTTTAGAGTTTAGCAGTTGACTAATAGTCTCTTGTTACTAGAGCTGGTGAAGTCAGTCCAGTGTCCTGCCTTCTTTCCTCCCTCCGATACGGCCCAGTGTAAACATAGTCCTTCAGAGCATTTGTTTTTGTAAAATTACACATCCAACCACATCCTTCATGATTTAATCTCAGACTCGTCCCTGGGTGGCTGGACAAACAAACTCGGCAGGTTCATTAAAGGCAGACCCCCAACCCCTCGACTTTTTTTTTTCTCTCTTCTTAACTCATTACGCTCTTACTTTAGATAATTTACTTACATAATTTGTGCATTTGAATAAATACATTTAATATAAACTGGTTTGTTTAAAACATCAGTGTTTTTGTTGATTGTTCAAACCATGATTTGTTTTGATTGCCATCCAAAATTAGAAAAATAAAAAATGATTAGTTTCTGATAAGATGATGACTTCCTACTGCGGTTCCTCTAGTCCAGGGCTCAGGAACCTATGACTCGCGAGTTATATATGGCTCTTCTGGTGGCTGCATTTTATTAGACCTTCTCCATAGACCTTCTTAGAATTAGACCTTTTACTTCACCTTCATCCTCTTTCTCACACACTCACTTGTCTTTCCCTCTTTCTGACGTTCTCATATACGCACGCGCACATGTACACACACGCACATACACAGACTCTAAATCTTAAAGCTCTGCTAGACTTTGGAAGGTGTAGTTTACACAGCTTCTTTCTGACTCACACTGACACATCATGTGTCTATATAGGGGCTTATATTATCAGCTTTAGTGAGGGATTTATGAAAAAGTGCGCCTGGATTTTCCATTCTGTAAATCCTTCACTAGTGGTTCAGCCGAGCCAGACAGACCTAAGTTCTGTTTTTTGAAAGGATTAATTGCTAATTGTTTATTTAGCTGGTTGGGATGAAAAGTTGTGCATGCAGGAATCAAGTATTACCCATTTTAATCAGTTCCTCATGGAGTTTTCTGAATGTTCTCACCACTGGTTTACACCAGAATGTTATGCCTTCATTTACTCACCTTCATGTTGTTCCAAACCTTCTAATGTCAGTGGAACATGAAATAGGAATAATTAAAGGATCATCTGGTTTTGGTTTCCTATGAAATTATCATGGGCTTTTATAGTTGAAATGCACATAAATAAAGAAAATTTAAAATAACATGTATATACAAGCTCTAAATACATCACCAATTCAATGTTTAACAATAAGAGGTATGCATGCAAAAGATCAATGCTTCATTCTTCTGTTTCTTTTACGGTCTGCGTATTGGCACGAGTGTGCGTGAAAATTATTTTGGATGACTGAGATCTACATTTTTCATAGTTGTTCTACATTCAAACACCCAGAAAGACATTGGCTACCTGTAAAGTGCTGAACTGATCCAGATTGGACAACCTTAGAAACACACTGAGATTCCAGCTGACCGTTTTGAATAAGTGAGGAGTGCCAGAATTCACTCAAGGTTTTCCTTCCCTTAGAAGAAATTTGGAAAAGACTAGTTAATTTTGGACAGGTTTGCATTTGGTCATGCTGCCCACTGTGTGAAGATGAGACCCGTTGACCTGTGATTGAATTATTGCGTTTGAGAGTGTAAGAAACTGTGGTGAATCTTTCGACCATGATTTCCTTGGCAGAACAAGAAGCTTTGATTTGGAGCTGGCATGACTTTTTTGGGTAAAAAAAAAAAACTTGACGGAATGGAGGAAGTGGCTGTAGGGTTTGCTTTCTTGCCTTTTTCCGTCTCTTTTTTCTAGAATGTTTAAATCTAGTGTTTGTTTAGCCCTTTTTGAGGCCATGTGTGTGCCTAGAATCTTTGAAAAATCGTTTTACTCTGTCCTCTTTTTAGATAGAACTAGAACATGTGTAGACTAGAGCAGAGTAACTGTTTAGAATTTTCAAACAATTTTCATCAGTTGGTTTACTAAGACATGTTCTAAGAAGCCTGAAACATTCCTTCAAGAATATCTTTTTGATGTTGGTGAGTTTAAAACCAGGTGCTCAATTACCCATTACAGTATGCAAGACAATTTTCCAAACCATTGACTTCTAGGTAGAGGTAGTAGTCAGCTTCCCACAAAATTACTTAATGAACGTCATGTGTAAAAGTGCCACTATTCCGATACCCTCTCCCCCAATCTTTAATTGACGGCTAACGGCACTCAATATAGACAAAACGGATTTAAAGAATCGATACGCTGTCTTTTAATAACAGATAAAACAGGACTATCCAAAGGTGAAGTGAGAGGTAAATATAAAAGACTATAATAAAAGACTTTGCACAGACCTGAATTTGAACGTTCTTAAGTGAATCCAATTGAGAGATGGTGACACTGGAGATGGTGTCTCCAAGTGACTTGTTTCACTTGTACCAACACCAAACAAAGTACAGTATGATCAATTCATTGACAGGAACAAATGGCAACAAATTCACCATTTCATTGCCAATGGTGACGTGAAGTAAACAGGGATCATGGCGCTTAATTTTCTATTTAGTGTTCACTTGATAGCGTGTGGCCTAGTGGTAGAGTTGAACTAAAAGGTTGCAGCTTCAAATCCCGGAATTAATTGCAAAATATAAGTCTACAAGGTTTGGGTGTAGTCTTTGGGTGTAGTCCTTCCTCCATTTGTCATAAAGATAAAGAATAATGCGATAAATTGTTTTCCATAACGATGATCTAATGTTGATAAAATATCAGTTTAAGAATATTGTTTTATTGATTACTACAAAGAATAAATAATACTTGCCATAATTACCCATGATTGGTTACAACCAGATATATGTATGAATAAATCAGTCCCTCGTGACCAAAATGGTGGCAATTCGACTAATTCCTGTAAAGCTGTTAATAAAGGGTTCAAAGCTTGGAAAGTTTGAGAAGTTATTGAAAGTCAAATCCAAACAGTTGAGTCAATCGAAACAACTGAGATTTAAATTCTTAAGAAATATAAACTTGCTATTTTCTAAGGATGACTGTATAATACATTACACCAGCTGACAACACACATCTTCACAATGCTGCTTCAATGTCCATGATCAAAACCAAACCTTGAACTTTTCGACTGCTTGAGAGTCCAGATCTACATCATGTCTTCCAAAAGAAACCGGCCTGTGCGATTTCCAAAAACACAACCTCATCCATTTCATTACAGCTTTTATTAAGACTGCATCACACACAAACATCAGTAAATGAATGGCTCTGCTCTGACCGCCAACCTCCAGCAACAGATTCTGGGCTGTAAAGCTAGGCCTGACAGATGTTCAGACTCAGGGGAGAAGAACTCTCCTGTTGTCAGCCTGACAGCGAGGTCTTTAGGCTCGGGAGCTGGAGAAGTACAGAAGGAACGATAAAATTCTTCTGACCATGAAATGGGAGGATGGTCTCAGCGGTGCAGAATTCTTCGCACCGCCTAACAACGTTCTGACCCTGTCACATGACCCGGACACAGCTCCGGGCGCCGCCTGGCTCGGCCTAAACAACCATTTGAATGGCTTGCAGATGTTGATCTGCTAATAAATCCTTAGTGCTAGAGCTGTTGCACATTTTAGAACATTGATATTTTGCAATTTCATTTATCTGAAGCATCTTGTATTGCATTGTTATTTTTCCGGCCACTTCAATCTCCACAGAGCAAGCTACTGGGAAAGCCTACAGGTAGATGGTTTGGTTTTTTTCCCTTCTTAAATGCTGTTGTTCTAAAGGTGTATCGCTCGGGCCTATCTTCACTACTGACTATTTTTTTACTTGCTGCAGTTTTTCATCTGTTTAATCTTTTGTTTTTCTCATCTGAATGGCAGGGTAGTAGAACTGCTCTGTCCTTCCCACTTCCCAAGGAGGACAGGAAAACAATCTTCTGGGGCTCTTAAACCTGGATGGAGCATGATTGCATTTCCATAGCTGAAACTAATAAAACAATTTTGGCCGCTTTGTTTTCCATTAACGTCTCTGGCCAAGAACGGTCTTACTTCAGCAAGAGTGTGTTATATCAGATGAACGTTGACATTATAAATCACCTAACACATTCTGGATCTTATATAAGGAGATGTACAAAAGTTGGTGTCATGGTATGTCAAAACTGACTCTTGATCTTTTCTTTTAATTCACAATTTAAGAGCACTGCTTTTGGTGGAATGGGCAGAACTCCTGCGTTTCATCACAATACGGCCGACATTTTTCACAAGGACACACACATACTTCCATCTTATGAGAGCTTATGTAAAGCCTGTCTGAAAAGAGAAAAGCCTTGATGACATTAAACATCAGCAGTGGGGAACATTCAGAGTAAACACGAGCGGAGCTGTGAGAGCCGCACGTACCGGTACAGACGGAACACTAGCCAAACATACACACTTCACTCACCCCTATACTCTGGATCAAGTCTTGTTTATTAAAGGCCAGGGGTCACCGAGACCAGGAGTGCTGGAGAGATTGTGAAAAGGAATGTTTAAGGATTTACTGATTAAGATGGTAAATTATTTAAAGGGGGTGACGCTGCGAGACATGTGAACTCGACATTGCCAAAGTAGCAAAATACGATCGTTTTAAAATGTCAAGTTTTAAATCTAAGGTTTAATGGAGGAGATTTTTGAGATTGAGCATTTTTTAAGTTTGGCCATGTCTTTTATCTCCCCATTTCTAGACTTTTTACGCTCCCAACCAGCTTTCTCCACTCGTCTGGGGCCTTAATGAATATCTTTTTAGCTTTTATTTTTTCCTTTATTTGTGAATCCAAGCGAAAATCAAGTCCCCGACACAAGATGACAGGACTCTTCTCTCTTGATACTTGTGTTTTAATCGTGATTTTCACTCCCAGGCCTGTGAACAAAGGTGCTTGTCCCATTGGTTGAATCCCATTGTGTAGATCCCATTAGGTGAAATCTCATTGGTTGCCTATTCAATCGAGAGAAAAAGCAAAACAGAACATGTTCCTTCTTTTCACATCAATGTGAGAACTTACATTGTTAAATGTATTTCCTATCCCTTTTCAAAGTCACTGTTCCATATCTGGGTCACAGGGTGCTGGAGCTGATCCCAGCAACCCGAAATTTTAAAGTGGGTAACACAGCGTGGATTGATGGCAGAGTGCACACACTGACACACACATTACACTCTCACTCACACCTATGGTGAACCTTCAATTGTCCTGAACGCATGTAGTGTATTTGGATTGTGGAAGGAAACCTGAGACCCGAAAGAAACACACTCAAAGGGGGAATAATAAATGAATATATCGAAAACACAGCAGCTGACTGAATATTTCAATTGTTGCTTTTCATGTAGTAGAAACGGTATAGTACATTTCTAGTAATTTCACGTCTGGATATAAACTCCCTGATCTTGACAATATGTCAATTTACGTCTAAACTATCTAAGAGAGTCTTTAGATAAAATCATGTAAGTGTGTACTGCAGTCTAATTTCAGTAGCCAGTTAATGTACACAGTTTTCTGCTTATAATACAGCTCTTGTGGATTGTGGCTGTTTTTAAACATTTCTTGTCACATAGCGATTTAAGTTAGTCGCTTAATATAGTGTGTATTTTTTTCAGGCTGGCAGCATAAAGGATGTTAACGTTTAGCACGTTTAATAATTTTTTGCTCAACACAATAAACACATATTTTATTCACTGTTGTGCAATTGCTTAGCACAATTGTAAATTATAGAAGCAAGTGTAATGGAAATGTACTGTTAAAGCTTACAGTTGGATGGGTGAGAAATACCATTGTAACAGTGGATGCAAAACCAGAACATTAAAACATCTCAATACTTTTCTTTGGGATTGAACCTACGTCCTTGATGTAGGTAACGCCTTGACTCAAAGACTTCACCTCTGCAATGTAGCCGTCTGGTATATTGTGATACTGTGTTTATACACGTTCACAGAGTGAAATTCATTTGGCAGGGTTTATTTGTCCTGGTCTGAGCTGAGGAGTGTGATTCACATGCTTTCCTCCTCCTGTTCTGTTGCAGGGCTTAAGCAGCTGGCTTGCAGGATATTGCTCCATTCTTTAGAAAAACCACAGGTTTGCTTGGGGCGTCCGACTTACAGACAGTGGGGAAAAAACACGCACACACACACACACACACACACACACACACACACACACACACACACACACACGTCAGGCCACCACGAGAGAACCAAAACGTTAAGAGCAGGATGGAGACACAGTCTAATGCAATTGTCTATCTTTAAGCTACTGCTTTTTGAAACGGTTTTAGAATGCTACACACATTCATTTTGAAAATAGAACATTTTTGTCATGCTTCATAAACTTTATCTGTAACCTCCAGTCTTCTCATGTTGGTCTATTTCCATTGTAATTTCTCAGTTCCTTAATTTCCAACTCATAAGCTCTTTTATTCACCCCCCCCCCCCATATGTTTTGCGGTTTAGTCTCATGTTCTGCACAGACAGTGCCAATGTGTAGCGTTCTGTGTTGTTGGTGTTTCCACCTCTCTTTGTAGGTTTTGTTGCTTCTTCCATTTGTGAATTAACCCTTGTCTGGTGTTTTGAGTCTGTGGGACCCGGTTTTTATCAAAATAAAAGTGAAACAATAAATGCTTTTTTCAACCTGAAATTCATTAGCTTTGGCTCATTTGCAGAACGTAAATCAAAACACATTTTCATTGACCACCTATCGTACACCAACTCTATGCATTTATAATGCATATAAGGTGTTTCGTGGTTAAAGAAAAATTGTGCAAATAGTTGGTCCTGTGTACCTTCACTCTGTGTCCCTCCTTTCTGTGGCTACTGGGAGTGTTTATAAACTCAACATATATGTATATGCAGCAAGTGTAAGAAATAAATCTGCAAAACACACACAGTAAAACTCTGCCTCACAGTAAAACATGCAAAAAATTCAATGGTGGTACAAGGTTGCTAACAAAACTAACATGTTGTATACTGTGTTAGCTAATTTACTAAATGAAAGCAGAACTACTTTTTTAAAATAAGAAAAAAATAAAACTCGTTTCTGCTTATTTTAGGCTATAAGGCCAGCAACTTTCTGTAATCACACTTCAAATTTCAGTCGATTGGTATATTCTTAGTTTTTGATCTCATGAAGACAAAAGCTTTAGATTCTTTGTATTTCGTCTGACAATGCCTTTCCACTTTGGTATTTTTAATAGGGGTTGGAGTTCTGAATATAACAAACACACTGGTTAAGTATCCTAGTAATTTGATCAAAAATATGTGTCCATTCCAGATTAAAATAACTTTTTGATAGCACTTTTTAAGAACTACACCTTATTTTGCGTTAACTATTACTTTTAAGTATGAATAATAACTTTATTCACGATCAATAACATATTAATTAGACTTGACTGATACTTAGTAACACATTTGTTAATGATACTCATCTAATCATTAAACTTGTGAATAAGAAGGTTATTTGATGTTAATTTATACTTAACACATGAATAAATGAAGAGTGAAGAAGTTTGTTTAATAATTATATATGTTTTTCTGTCACCTCTTCTAAAGTGAAGATTGTTTTTTGGTTTTTTAAGTATTAATGAATGTTGGAGAAAACCCCGAAAGAGCCTCAAGTTGGAAGTCAAATTTAAGTGAAAGATGACATGACACCAGGATACAAAATATACAGAATAGATACAGAACATATTCCATTTATAAAAACTTTTACACTGTAAAAGAAACACAATCACAGAAAACAAAAACATTTTCAAGTTTCAGTTTCTTTTTCAACTTTATATTCAATGGCGGATAATATTGTTCACAGAGTATTTGAACAGTTTTTGAGAATATCGACTGTATTGATAAAAAAAAACCTTTTTGAGTTTTTTATTAAACGTTGCGACTTTCTTCATTTCTTTTTTTCTGTATGTGAGATAATAATATTTTTGTGTATTATGGCTGTTTGCGCACTGGACGGAATATATTAATGGAACTCTTGTCCAACTGTTCTGGGTAGTGTTTATCATTGTGTTTATCAAATATTGATATGGCATTGCTACAGTAATGTTTGACTGCAAGTGGATCATGTTATTCCTGCATTAAAGGATCATGTTTCAAAAAATGTTACTTTTTCTCTATGATACACATTCTTTATGGCCATGCCTATAGCTATAGCTGCAGAAGTTGGAGACGTATTTTCTCCTAGTTTGTCTATTCAATAAAGGCAACATGTGTGGCTACAGCAAATTATATCTGCGAAGCGGCACATTATACTGTATGCATACCTGTTAAGATGGCTTTTATAATTCTCCAGTTTCGTACGAGATATCACATGTGTTTTTAAGTGGTGCTTGATTGATTCAGGCGAAGCACTACTGAAGGCCTTGCTGTGAAATGCACTGCCCTCCACAGACCTTCTTCTTATGTCAAGATCAGCCTACGTTTGATTTAAGATCTTCATTTGCTGATCGCCGCCTGTATGGTTGGAATATGTTACTTGTTTTGATATTTCATTTTCATGATATTGGAACTTTCACGTGACCCGCACAAACATGTATGAATGATTTCAAGGTGGTGGCACATACACCGACCGAAGGAAGTAATGGAGGGTGTGGGCTCATCATAGAGCTGATGCTGATGAACTGCAGCTGTGTGTGTGAGAGAGAAAGACCATCACGCAACCCTCTCTGACGTGCTGAGCCGGTTCATATTTACTGGATTATCTGAAGGTCTCTCCTGAGGGCTTTGACATGTCAACCCACTCCACACGCAGTGAGAGACGGAGAGCAGCCGTAAAGAACGTTATGAGTGTAATGAGGTCAGTGCGGTTGTAATGATGCCTATGGGAGAGTCCAGTATCAGCAGCTACTTCTCCAGCAGAGAACACCACATCACAGTTCTGCTCATAAACACCAATGTACACACACACACAGACACACACACTCCATTGTCATTATATTTTAGAAATTAATGCGTAAATCTTTGGTTTTCAGGCAAGTCTTACTTTTTTAAACCATTTGCTTTCACCACAATTGATCAATATTTTATCATAAATAATGTACTTGATCCAAAGTCGTGTTCCTGGCAATACAAGCCTGTGACAAACACAAGCGTGACGCGTTCCTCTGTGAACACACACAAACCTGCTGCTCGACTGAAGCCTTGAAACAAGGGTTTCTTTTAGAAGGTCCTGCAGAGAACCATCTGGAAGAACTTTACATGTCTTTCCAGCAATCTGCCAAGATGTCTTCATAATCTCAGGGTGAACAAAATTCCCCAAAGGATGTTTCTTTCAAAACCCTCTTGCTACAATTCACGTCAGCAATCAGTGTGTCAGTGTGTTTTGGTGTTTGCACGTGCAAAATACACTCCGTGTTAGAACATTTATAGCAAATATTTATGTTCCACAGAACCAAATGACCATCATCTTCCTTAAAGACCATCAGGCTGAAATAACACTTTTTGCTGAGAGAGAAAATCTGCCAATCTCACAAAAATAGTGTGAAGGCCGTGATTTGGTTTCCCTTTTAAAGCTGATCTGAACCATCCACACTGCAGTTATAATTCCTCAGCTAAAGGAATCTTGATGTTCTCCACACCCACATTCTGCATGAACATGTTCAACCTTCTCTCAGTCTTAGTGTTGAGATTTCAGCTTTATTCATCCAACTGAATGAAAATCATTTGAAATACTTTATGGTGGCAAAGTTTTTTCTCGAATTTACTTTCTAATCCCATATTCAAAACCATATAAAATACAACAAAATAATGCTAAATAATAATAACTACTAAAAAAACTACCGGTGTTATATTTATTTATTGGCATCACTGATTTTATTCAAATTCTGGAGAAAGTGATTTAAATGCCACACAAATATACTGTCTATATGTATATTCATCATTATTGTAATTTTGTAGCAATCTTCCTGTCAACCTTGTAAGTCAGACTTATAATTGAACTCATGATAATAAACATTCAGTTTAACAGAAAATCCTCTGAATTCAACATTTCCCACATTGTGTGCCTGGTTGCGCTTGATTTTAACCGCTTGAAATGTGAACACGGAGCACGTTGAAGGACACACACTGGATGTTGTATGAAAGGTTTTTTGTCTGCTGTGAAATGTTTTCTCAGTCCTCGCTGCTTTTAACCGTCTCTTCACTCATTGTGCTAGAATGAACAAGCCTGTGCAAATCCAGATACATGAAAACCAGGGCTGCACATCTTCCAATCAGATCCCTCTGCTGTACCTGAATATTAGCCCCAACTGAATATTAGTCACATACGTAATCAGTATTAGCCACACCTGAATATTGGTCACATAATCAATATTAGACTCACCTAAAAATTAGTCACATAATCAATATTATCCGGCAGTTAGAAAGAGACAGGAGGCAGAGATGGAGGCAGCAGAGATGAAGATGTTGAGGTTCTCCTTAGGAGTGACGAGGTTGGACAGAATAAGGAACGAGCACATCAGAGGAACAGCTCACGTTACTTGTGTTAGCAACAAAGTCAGAGAGGCCAGACTGAGATGGTTTGGACATGTGCAGAGGAGGGATAGTGAATATATTGGTAGAAGGATGTTGGAGATGGAGCTGCCAGGGAAGAAGGCAAGAGGACGACCAAGGAAGAGATATATGGATGTAGTAAGAGAGGACATGAGGTTGGCTGGGGTCAGGGTGGAAGATACTAAGGATAGAATGAGGTGGAAAGGGATGACTCGCTGTGGCGACCCCTGATAAGGGAAAAGCCGAAAGAGAAGTAGTAGTAATCAATATTATCCGCACCTGAATATTGGTCACATAATCAATATTATCCGCACCTGAATATTAGTCACATAATCAAGATTATGCTGCACCTGAATATTAGTCGCATAATCAAGATTATCCTGCACCTGAATATTAGTCATGCTGTGGCTATGAACAAGACAGGACAATGTGGTTGCTAGATTTTCCTCAATTAATAAAACAAAGAGGCTGATATATAACATATAACTCAAACTAAAACGTGCGATGGAAACCAGAACTTTGAACATGGAAAGATGCTGAAAACAAGAACGTAATAATCAATTTTAGCTACACCTAAAGTAAATCAAGACACGCAAGAATATTAGCCAAACTTGAATTTTAGCAGTGCTAAAAATTTAGCTTCACTTGTACACGGTAAAAATGTCTGTAAATGTAACAATAATATACCGTTGAAAACCATAGAATATAAAGTGAAAAGTATTTTAAGAGTAAAAATGTAAATTTAACAGCTAAAAACCAGTTAAATACATTGTATTGAAGTAAATTGTAAAGTACACTCTTTTAATTGGTTTGAAATATTATTTTGTCTTATAATAAGGTACCTCTAAAATAGACAAATACAGCCAACATATTAGCACAATATTGCTTATGTTTTAACGACACAACAAAGATTGTTTGCGCAGAATAAAGTATTGGGGGAAAAAAATCTCTTCTTATTCCCTTTTTATTAGGTTGTTTTTTTCTCTGAACAGTGCTTTTAACATGCCAGTACCACACTTAAAACAGCCTTTCCTCTTTTTGACTTCCTCCTGTGCTAAAACGACTGAAATCCTATTTCCTGAACTGGACTACAATCCAAACTAGACACCTTGGGAAGGTGAGATTTAATGTAAAGCAAATGGTTTTTATGAGTCCTACAGTATAGACTGACAGATGCAACAACAGATAGTACTCACTTACCGAAATGTGACATACAACGCAAAGTGCTTCGCAACAAACAAACAAGATTGATTTAAGCCCAGAAATATTTATAATTTAACTGTTACAGTGGTAAAGTTTTGAAAAAGTAACAATAATGCCTTATAGTCCACAAGTTATGGTATATGTTATTGGATCTGCATTTCATAAGTGGTGTTTATGGGCCTGCCCGCTCCAAACTTCACTCTTTCTGTCCTAATTGCTGGTGTTTCTGCTGAGTTGAGTTGGAACGTTCGTCTCAAACTTGTCCAACCAGAGCTCCGAACAACTCCACATTATTCACTTTTACTGTACGTAGACTTTTACAAGCTGGACAAAAGCTAAAGCAGGAAAAATCCAGCCTGCAAATCAATGGTTCTTTATGAAGAGCTGAAATAAGAAATAGCTGAAGGCTTGTAAAGAGAGAAAGCTGTAGACAAATCACCAGACAGAATTGAGGATTGGATAGTGTACAGTTGACTGTGAGACTTCAGTAAAACTATAACAGAGAAATTGTGATTAAGTGTAAATTACACTCTGAATCTTTTGTTTAGGATTCAAAAATTGACCAAGTATGAGTAAGTTTGTGTGTGTGTGTGTGTGTGTGTGTGTGTGTGTGTGTGTGTGTGTGTGTCGTGAGTGTGTAGTGGAGTGCAGTAGAGCTGGATGTTTTGCAGGCCTGGACCAAAAGATTTGTTAAAAATGTATATATCGTTTCCTCATTGCTCATCTGAGTGGTACAGAATGTTCCTGGGCTCTGGCCAAAACATATAGCCAGCTACTCCTCCATCACACTCTCTGTATCACGCTTCTACCTCAACCAGAGCGATGAATCAACCGGTTTTGGCAGTGGGAACTTGTTACACTCAGATTAAGTACCTGAGGTTTATGAGTGTAGACACACTAGGCCTCATATATGTTCTCTGACCGCCTGACTTCTCTAGAACTCTCCAGTCTTGGCCTACAGAGCATGTGCCGCGCAGGAAACCATAGTGCGCCAACCGCAGCTCAGGGTGGAGACGTTCTTCATTCAATAACTGCATGGCATCCATCAGTGCTGGGAAAACATGCTGTAATAATGGCCAGGACCTGCTGCTGACCTGCTCTGAATCCTGGGTTTATTTTTCCCCGCAGTGGAGCGCAGCGACTGTGCCAAGCTTACACTGGCCCGCAAAGCATGGCCATGTCGGGCCGCCAGGTTTCGCCTAAGACTCCCGGGACGCGCAGTGTCAAGCTTAAGCAATATGTAACGAGTGGGCGTTTGCACTTGAGATAGAATTTAGAATACACGTTTTTTTTACACATTTTTTACGAGTAATTATTTTTTTCTTTTAGCATTGAATGCATCTAGATTGCTGATGAAGTTAAGCGATGCTGTAAAAGTTTCTTACTGTTCTTACTGTTAATATGCTCTACAGATCTAGACTTTAATTGAAGATATGTGTGTGAGGGGGGGGGGTGCATGTGCGTGCGTGTGTGAGTGTGTTTAATAAGCATGGACTACTAAACTTTTGAAGTCTTTTCTTAACTTACATAACGACACAATACATAGATCAAGAAATGCTGAACCGTTATCACACACCCTCAAAATATTCTTGTTGTTTGAACACAAGTCTGTTCATGCTAAGAGATTGCAGGGTTTTAAAAGCTGAAGTGGTAAATATATACCTAATAAATCACAATATTTTCTTATGCTCATGTGTGTCTCGACCAAAACTAAATAAATGTCCACCCCTCATGTACAGTATCTAATCTCCAGATCTCAGTCTCATCCACCGCCACTGCTGCAGCCATTTCTGAGTCTTCTTTGACTTTCACATTTGTTTCCTTCTGTATTAGTACAAGGTCAGTCAGTTAATCAGAATCAGAATCATATTTATTGCCAGGTTCTGTGGTTACAAAGCTGAGAATTTTTCTTGGTTTAACCACCGAGGCAGCCATCTGCGACGCCAACGTAGTCTTCTTCAAGAGGCAGAAGTAGAATGTTACTCTTCTCAGCAGGGAACTTGAGCTGAACTTTCTACCAGTGATCTCGATTAATGATGTCATCGCTGATGTTAGACTACTGTTTGTCAACAAAACAGTTGAGTTTTACAATCCAAAGAATGACAATTTTATCAAATATTAAAATGAAACTTCCATCCAGAGGGATGGAGGTAATCTAAGCAACTCTGGGCCTGAAGGCAGGATACACACTGCATTGGTGGCAACCAGTCCACAGCAGACACACACTAACACATTTAATTAATGTATTGCAAATGCATGTTTTGGGACTCTGGGTTAAAACTGGAGATGCTCTGACCCAGCATCGTTCAAAAAAGAGATTTTATCATTTTCATTCAATGTTTTGTTAACGAATTATGGGTTTATATTTATATTATGAATGTAAAACATTGCATTATGACAAATGTAATATGATAACCATTCGATCAAATCGCAGGTGATTGTAAGACAGTTTTGGAAATCGTTTTTTCAAAAGTTTTGGAAATCCTGGAAACATTTGTTTGCCCTCAGTCTGTCACTGCTCACTGGTTTATTTGTTGTGAGGTCAGTAATCGGCATTGGTCATTACTACATGTTAGAGAGGTCAGTGTGGCATAAACAACTATTTTTACAATGGCTGGATTCATGCAAAGGATATGGTCAGTGAAACAGTATTCAGACCTCCACTAGATGGCGAGCTGGCACCATATGATTAAGTGTGGTTGGTGGCGGTAAACTCTCAAGCGTTTAAACTTGTCACGATGATTGAGCGATCTCGCTGAGTGTTCGGTCTGACGTTGATGGTCTCACAGCAGCAGCTCTGGAACAAACAGCCGCGATTAGTTCACGTTTGTGGAGCTTGCAGAACACGTAGCTGTTGTGGTCCAGTGGTAGGGAGTTGGACCTGCCACCCAAGTGATGAAAGTTCAAATCCCAACTGAGTGTCTTTATGCAATACACTGACACCCATATGCCCTGCCCACTGCTCCGGGTTTGTGTGTGTTCACTTGACTGTGTGAGTTGAACTTCTCTGGATGGTTAAACGCAAATATGGTTCCTAGTGGCCATTGTGACAAACTGACTCACTTTGCTGAGGTGAGTTCAGCAAAAAAATGTTTTGCCAAATGTTGTGGGCAATAGGTTAGTTTTATTTGATTATAAAAATGAGCAATAGATTCTATTATAAATATTTTTCCTGTTTATATGAAAGAAACTTTAGCCTGTTTTGCGGTGGGAATTCACTGTGGAGATGTTGGAAAACTGCAGAGCAAAGTCTTCTGGAAATCAGCCATCCTCATTCTGGATGGAACACCGGTGTGCATGCATGCGTTCGTGTGTGTCTGTGTGTGTGTGTAAGTGGAAAAGAGAAAGAGGAATCAGTTCACTTGAAGTGGGAAAAAGAGAAATGGTGGCTCTGACCACAAGATTGCAGGAATATGGCTGCTGTGAATCTTGAGAATGAGAATCAGAGACACAAGTGTCCAACACTCCTTTCCAGAACTCAGTTTCTTCAACTAAGGTAACAAGAAAATATAAAATAAGAAATTGCATTATAAAAGACATAATTAAACCATGAACAGTGCTTTTAGTTTAAACTTTCATGACTTGTGCAATTTTCCAAAGGTCTCCAAGTTTGCTAAATTACAAACACACAAAATAATCTCGTTTTTTTTATGGGGTCAATTTTTTTTCTTAGGAGTGAGTTGGCCGATTCTGTAATCAAAGCATTATATTTGCATTGTTATCCCACACAATAAAAACAAACAAAAACAAAAAAAAAGATCAGAATATGTTCTCAGATATGAGATGGAGTAATATCTGTACTTGGAAAAGTATAACAGTAGTGACAGGTTTTACTACTTTTACAGTATTTATTTTTTTGAATTTTACCTCAACCTTAAAAATCACATTTCTCACACGTTTAAAAAAATGAGTATTGTAAATAAAGAATTGGAAATCTAATGTACTCACATTACTAATGTCCTATTATCAAAAACTTTTCATTTTTTCAATTAAACTACAATAGTTTGATTGTGTTTGCGCATGTGACCAATTTTGCATATTATTAATTTAAATGACACATTTTTCTATTTCTTAATGAATGTTTGCAAAAAGACTTGTTCCTAATATGGGCTTAAAACAATAATGGTGCAACGTGATGCCAGCGTCTGTTGTTTTTTTTCCTCCAGACTAACTGGCTGTGACTGCGCCGTGGCCTTTCTCTGGGTCAGTTCTTGCAGACTGCAGAAAGCATTGCAGCTTCTCCTGTTACCCATCTTCAGATGCATCGAATCCCTGTGCTCTCAACCCTGTTCTCCAGCTTCGTCTTGCTGTTGTGAGGTAACAAGAGCCGCAGGGGATTTGGGAAATTATAATTACGTAGACTTCAAGGTTGAGGTAAAAATCCAGGTAACTTGCAGGAAAGTAAAGAAGATCAGTGGTCAAAGTTTTGTTGGAGTGTCAGCATTGTAAATTATCAAACCTTGATTAAAAAAGTAAATTACATTTGACATACAGGTTACAGTGGGTTTTATGGAGGCAAAAAGCGCTTGAAGTAAAATGTCAAATATGTGGGATTAAAACACCAAATGTACATGATATTGTGCAACAATATCCTTAACCAAGTATCTTTAAATCTTCAAATATTAAGTAAAAGCTCATTTGTTTAACTTTGGGGCAGTTTTAGTAACCATGCACAAACACAAGAGATGTCATTAACGTTTCTAGTTGATCTTACTTATATTGCATTTTACACCTAAAAACAACCTACACAGCTCTAGTTTGGTCACACGGACGTGAACACACACACACACACAACCTTACAGTAATTGTCTAAGCCGTTCTCAATTGTGTTCCCTCAGATAATATCAGAGTAAATGCAATGGCCTTCAATTTTCAGTGCCTTGCTTGCTGTTCTCACCACGCAGTCAACACTGCTATTTCCGTAATATAAGAGTGTGCTTTGCTGTACGCTGGAGTGTGGTATTAGATTCCCTGTGCCATTATTTCAGTGCGCGTTGAGCAGAAAGCTGTCACAGTCCTGGAATGCTGAGCGGAGCACAGTCCACCACAACCCCCTGGGCAGCTCGCACAGCTGCTGAAGATATTAGGCCGTCCACACAAATCACAGTCACATTTAAACACTCTCAGGTGGCAGGACAGAAACACAAGCATGTGCCTTCCAGCACAGAACCTCGGCCTGCCCATCCATCTTTTGTCCTCCCTTCACTCTTTGTGACTTCCGAGCCTCTTCTTTCTGAGCCGGAGTGCAGAACGTGTTGGTGATGCAGTACCTCTGGAACCCTGAAGGCCCGGGACACAATCACAATCACCCGCTCCCAGCAACCCTATAAAGAACGCGGACTAGAGCCACCAACACGGGGACTGGGAGCGAGCGTGAGTCAGGGATCAGCCGTCTCTCATTACCTGTCAAAGGACCTCGCTTTGGAAACAAAGGAGTGTGATTAAGACATGAGTAATTGTGTGCATCTCCACAGAAACCCATGACAGCACTCACGATAGAGAATCTTTTGTTTGTTGTGTGTAGCAAAAAGAAGTGGCCATAGAGTGCCAGGAGAGAGAGGTTAGATACTGCCAGGACATTATCATAGTGAAATGGGTGTGTGTGTGTGTGTGTGTGTGTGTGTGTGTGTGTGTGTGTGTGTGTGTGTGTGTGTGTGTGTGTTATCTCTCGAGAGTGTTTGTTTATTGACTAAGAGTCTTCAGCAGTCATCAAATAGAATGAGGTTTATCAAGAGGTCACTTGTGGTGCACCACAAGGTCAATAGAGGGAAGGTGCGTCAAACTGGGTTACGTCAAATTGTTATGAATAAAGACGGGCTCTATCTATAGCGTCTGGAATCATTTCCTGTCGTTCTCAATGCCATTACTGTCAATTCATAAAAATAAAAAGACACATTCTTTATGTAGACAGCATATAAAAGGACTGCAGGCATATGAGTGATATCATAATTCGCAGACGGTACAAAGAGTTTTGCTGATGCAACAGATGTCTGCGTCAATATGTTTAGCAGTTGTCAGTGTAATTTCTTTCCATGTTGCAAGAGCTGTACAGTGTCAGACATGGGAAATTAGCTAGGACATGTGCAGACATTTTTTACTTATCGCCATGCGGCTTTTGAGTCAGACACGTCAGATTCCGTACGTTTTATTGTGGTAATAAAAATGTTTATGTTGTTAACAAAAAAATGTTTGTACTTGTTGAAATGTGGGAACTGTGGCATATAACTTATTTACCGGTATGCTATAAATATTCATTACACTCTACTGCTCAAAGCCAGGTTTTCATATTAAAGTGGGGGTCTGTAGTCACTTACTTATTAGTAATCATTATTTGACAGACACTTTAATTCAAAGCGACTTACAGCATGAGCAGATTGGGTTCAGAGTTTTGCTTAAGGACACTTAAGTTATATATCTATATATCTACAGGCATTCGAACCTGTAACCTTTTGCTCACAAATCAAAATCTCTACCATCACCACCCTTTTAGAGATCATTGGCTAAACACCACAACTTTGAAGGCTTTTAAAGTATTTTCAAAGTGATGTACTGAGGTTCAACAGCTAACTCTAAAATAATTATCCTTTATTTAAGTATCTCACTTAAATAATCACTATAAAACCAATTTCTTTTATCTAGTCCGATACAAAAAAAACAGGCAAATGCCAACAACAATTAGAAAAGAAGGAAACTGAAGAGTTTGAAACAGATAACCTTCCAACTAAACACCATGTGGACACCCAGGAGTTGTAGGTTTGAAGCTCAGTCTGACAGTAGATGGAGAAAGCGACAGTTGACTGACATTCTCAAATCAGGTCACACGGACAATAGCCACAGTGTTCTCTCTTGTCCCGGGCCTCTCCCTTCAATTCCTTCTTTCTCTTGGCCAGTTTTGTTGTTCTGAGACTCTTGGTTGGGGCATTGTAAACCTTGCGGTAACATTACTGCTTTGCGAAATATTTAGTGTAACTATTGTAATTGAAAAACCTACCTGAAGAGACTCTGAAAACATTTGAAATGTCTGCAGACGGTCGCATCATGTCTTTGAGTTATGAGCTCGTTTGTAAGAAAGTTTTTAACGGAACAATTATTTTAAAAATCCTCCATTTTTTAGTACCCGGTAAACTTTGATATTGGTTGTGACTCAATTTCACATTTTATAAAGCAATAAATCACTCAAAAGAACATCTGTGTTTGGTTTTCTATCAATGTCATATTTTTACAACCACAATTATCATTTAGGGATCACATGAGCTATGATATGACACACTTTGCTTCTGATATGACACACTTTGCCAGCAACATGTCTGACCCTAGTCCAACACACCGGAGGAAAGCAGTGTGAGGTTTTGTAGCTCAAGAAACATCCGAGTAGCAGAACTTGCTGGATCTTGAAGTAATCTTGTGAGATTTTTGTTACTGAATGTGATTATTATGTGATGTAATCATTTGTCATGGTGAAATAAGAGCCTGCAGGTGCGCGTTCCCAACTGTATCCACCAATCACAGCCCACCGTCTGAGTGTCTCCTAAAGTTTCTCATTTTCTCCCGGAGTCTGTACTTAGTGATCGTGGGAACTGGAGGTCAGTCACCTTTACTGTTCTACTCTCAACTTTAATATGAGTGCGGCGTGGGTCAGAACTATCAAGAATACAAATTAGAGCAGCGCGATTTTACCCTTGTAATGTAGGATAAGATACTTAAAAAATGTACAATGGAAATTATTAGTGTTAACACAAATGTTAGAGAAGACAATACTGTCTGACAGACAGACAGACAAGAGCCAATGAACAATAAAAGTAGAAAGATAGAACAGTTGTTATTTATTTGTTATAACAAACCAACCAACAAATCATAAAAATATTATCCATGACCTTAGCCTCAAAATAATTCACCAGGAAACAAGACGGCTTCATATAACAAATGAATATAGGTCAAATATAGCATGTAAGGCTCAGTTCTTGTTCAGAGGTCATTTCTATTGAGTGTCTACATAAGTCAATTATCACAGTAATTACAGTCAAAGGAGGACTCTTGTAATAGTATCACTGTGTGTGTGATTATGTGTGACATTTTTTTTGTGCGGCACTACCACAAATGTAATGTCCAATCTCATTGGCGGCAAAATGCCTAAAATAATGATTGTTCCGTTTAAAGCTAGAATGAGAGATGGACGAGAGGCTTCAGCTCGTCAATCATTCTTCTGGATCACTCCAAGCTCTGTGGGTTTCTGTTCGGCGCATGCACAACACACCAGATCAGTACTTTGTGATTGTAAAACGTAATGCTCTGTAGAGACAGACCTTCATCTTGTAAACTATGATCTAAAGAGCCTGGAAAACATCCCAAAGCCGCAAGCATTCCATTACAGGCCTGGCATCATCACAAGCGTGAGTTGCCCCCTTATTTAAGGTCGTCTTTTTTCCAGTGTGTGTGTGTGTGTGTGTGTGTGTGTTCAGGACTAATAACTGTGTTTAAGTCTATGTGATCAGAGGTCCTCAAGGTAATTGTATCTCCAAAGACCTGGAATGAACTTGGGATGAGGAATGAAAAACAAGTCCTGGTTCTTCAGTCTCCACCAGCACGTACACCCGGTGAGAGAGGAAACCCGGAATAAATATGGCCAACGAATAAACTCACCATCCTGACCTTTTAATTTAGTAAATTACAAGTTGGGCATCTCGTGCTCACATACACACAAGGTGGTGAAAGAGGGAGCGAGGGGGATGTTTGAAAAAAAGGGTGTGATTGAATTAAAGACATAAGCGTGTGTTTGTGTTCGTCTCTAGAGGGAATTTCCAGCGCTCTCTCAGTGTGGGATATGTTCCCAGAAGATGGAAGCGCATCATGAACGTGTACGGTAATCCGCGCGGTCAGAATGCAAAGCAGTCTGTGGCTCATGGCCATAAACGGATATTTAGGCAACATGTTTACGCAGACCTCATTAGGCGCGAATGGAGTTGGTCGCTGACGTGTTGCTCTGAACGTTGAACGTTCGATCGGTTAAGAAGTCGCCGTTAATGCCTTGAGGATTGTATTGACGCTTGAGGGCTTTTATGTCGTTGTCTGTGAAAACTGTAACGTGCGACAAGTCTGAACAATTATAGGATTGACATGTTTGCTTAAGACCAAAATTGTGTTTCGAGAAATAGGCTTTCCAGCCATCTCTTGATCTTATCTCTGTAACTGAAAGCAGAGGAAGTTTTTCTAGTGTGTAAATAAAACCATTCGCTCAACACATTTCAAATCTTGTTATCCTGATGTAAAGTTGGGATGAAATCATGATGTTCTGTTTTACTTACCAGTTATTGAAGCTTCGCTGGTGTAATTCTAGAAAATAAGAGTGAATGTGACACACAAAACACAAAAATGTATCTAAACTGGTCTGTTTTGTTTTTATTATAGCATTGATAAAATAAAAATCTCTTTATTTATGTGTTGTTTTTTTTTATTTTTCCCCTGTCTTTTGCCATTTTGTTGTTAATATTTCATGTAATATTATGTCACAAACAACATCTGAATGTTCAAAGTATTGCGTACAATGTTTTCATGATTTTTTTTTTCAGTTTTTTGTATTATTAATAACAATAATCATATGAAGTCAATGAAAATGTAAACAAGGATAAGCAAAATCAAACTATGAAAGCATAACATCATAGTTTGTATTAAAGAGGCAGACATGCACATATTTAGACATAATGAATTAAAAATATATAAGCTTTTAATAAAAATAAAATTTGTCTTGCACACAGAGCAACACTGTTTGTAGACATTTTATGAGATAACTAACAACTGCAAATATTTCATTTTTAGAGCTTTTGGCTTTAACATAAAGTGTCGAAAACATTTTTAATGGTAGAAAATATTCCCTATTGTGATGTTACAACTCTGTGTCAGTCTCTTTCATACAGTTCGGTTTTGTCAGAACAGCCATTGTGAACACTGTGTGTGTGTGTGTGTGTGTGTGTGTGTGTGTGTGTGTGTGTGTGTGTGTGTGTGTGTGTGTGTGTGTGTGTGTGTGTTAACAAGTCGTACCTGTAAAACACAACAGCCAATCATCCGTGACACATGCTTGTGTCAAAACCTTTTGTCAACATCATTAGTCACAAACCGTTTGACCTACTTGTGTCATGTTTACGTAACATTGCGCGCTTACACACTCACAGGTATACATGCATACTGACACACACACACACACACACACACACACACACACACTAATAAGTATGCAATTCTCAACTCCCCTCTATTTTAGAGCCAGCACTCTTCAGATTAAATTCTAACCCACAGGCCCGGATCTTATCTGACTGTCGGGCTCTTTCAAGTCCCTCTCTCTCCCTCCAGACTGTTATTTTATGACTGAATTCTATCACTGTCTGTCTGATTTATGCTGGACCCCCTCCTGATGACTAAACTCTCAGGAGCAGGAGTCCTCACATTCAGCACGTAGCCCTGCAAAGGCAGGACACAGACCCTCACGACAAAAAGGTACGGCTAAATATAGCAGCTGTATCCCTTCATCACTTCCACATGTCGACAGATCATGTGAGTAGGGCCTGGTGTCAGATCTTATCACGAGATCCTACAAAATAAACATTATTGTTAGAGAGGAGCGCAGTGTTGCTTTGTCATGCAATTACTAGATTTCAGTTTATTTTTCCCAAAAATATGTCACATTAAGGCGTCTACTGCCTTCCTTTGTGCATTTGTTTGGACTGGATGCCAAATTGAGCGTTTTTAAAGGTTGCTTTGGATTTTGGTTGAGCTTTATTTAATCTGAGGCAAAAAAAAGAATTCTGTCGTTCACCGTAATCATAAAAAAGGAGGCTCGCTCAAGTCCAAACTGGTTTTACGTGACGACAAAGACGGAGCAAAGTTAAAACAAACAGCAGAAATCACAATCGTCATGTCTCGCCACTTGTGTCTGTGAGTGGAATTACTTCTTGTTTGGCTATTCTATACTGAAGGCATGAGACAAAAAAGTTGTATTAAACACATTTGTTTTTTCAAAAACAGATCCGCTACAATTAGAGTTATTTGAACTGACTATGAATTATGTTAGAAGAAATCCCAATCACTAAATCCATGCAGATTTTCTGATAGTTCACTTTTCTGATAAAGCAACAAAATAAATGATTGTAGATGTATTGCAAATAAACCCAATGACTCTATAGGAAGCAACTGAAGCCCAGACGAAATGAAGGAAGCCATGCCAATGACAAATGGCATGTCAAACAGACTAAAGAAATGTAGGAAATGTGACAAGCGTTGATTGCAATCACTAAATACTGAAGACATAAACACTATAATAACCCAGAGTAAACACACTTGCAATTTGGGTTGAGATGAGATTTCACTGACTGCAGAAGGTTTCCAAAGTCTGGGGGACAAGACCCTGAAAGAGCTTAGATTTAAAATAACTTCTGGAACGATCGATTCTGAAGCTTTCACAGAAAACCTATATTTTTTGCCCGACTGTTGGGATATGGCTTCTTTCATCTCCTCCGTTGTTTCTCACTGCCTCAACTTTCCTAAGAACATTCCCAAGTATTCAAGGCGAGCTCGTGCTGGACTCTTGATTAGCGTTGAACGTTTTATCATATGTAGATTTACAATGGGACCACAAGAATTTAAACTTTGTTTCAAAGTATTTACATTTTAAAAAATATAAAAATTGTCTTACAAAGCATTCATATTTTCAAAAAAGTACTAAAAGAACATAATTCTAAATTGTACCCAAAGATTTTGTCCAAAGTGACTTTTCAACTTCATGCATTTCCTGTGAATCAAACTTGTGATTTCAGTGTTTTGCAAACACATTTGTGCTACACAAAGATGCACAATCAAACTCTCCAAGAGAAATGCTTTCTCACTCTTAATGATCTAATGCGATTTGTTTTTGTGTTAAACTTATAAATCTTTTTGCGTCTAAATCATAGTGGTGTAAAGCGCTTGAGTAAATGAGAAAGACGCTTAACACAAAACAAGTCTCCAGCACAAGTCCACTTTGAGTTCTTGGAGTGTTCTTGGGAACGTTCTGGAGCAGTAAGAAACAACACAGGAGATGAAAGAAGCCATCTTGGGTCTTGTTGATCCACTCCATCCATCACAATCAGCACCAGGTTCAGCCCCAATTACCCCGCAGGCCATGTGCTGATGGTTAACACCGCGGAACCGCCAGGGTGAGGTGGAAGGGCGATGATAGAGGGACGCCTGGAACCCACTGAGCAATCTCTCCTGGAGGAAACCCACTGTCCCAAAACCCATCGGAAAACCGGACCAATGTTTTATTAAAAGTTTTTTAGAAAACCAGCCCAAATGCCATATTGACTGAGAAAAGGTGTAGTTTGCTTCGATTAAAATGCAAGTATTTTTTTTCAGGTCTGTTACATGTTTTTGTGTTTCACTGAAATATGTCTTTGTGTTTTACAGTGCATTTTGTCACCATGAAACTAGATCTGTAAATCCGCAAAGTGTGTGCTGTTATGTTTAACTGGTTTAAATGTTATTTTACTGTTGTTTCTGGTGTTATTGTGTCCTATTTACGCTCTTTTTATACATGTTTTTATTCTGTTTCACATTTCACAGTGCTTTTTACTGTATGATCAAGAATTTAATGAAAACCAGCTGTTTCATTCTGTCTCACTTCTTACAGTAATTTAATAAGTAAAAGCAACTTTGGGCTAGTGCGTGCGTGTGTGTGTGTGTGTGTGTGTGTGTGTGTG
>CM051500.1:13782940-13809602 GCA_028031935.1 Paedocypris micromegethes
TGTGTGTGTGTGTGTGCGTGCGTGCGTGTGTGTGTGTGTACTGTATGTGTGAAAGAGAGAGTATGTTTGCTTTAATGTGTGTTTATACGCTTTTGTTTGTTTGCATGTGTGTGGTTGTTTGTTTGTGAGTATTTGTGATTATCTCTGATTGACCGTGTTTTGTGTGTGTGTGTGTGTGTGTGTGTGTGTGTGTGTGTGTGTGTGTGTGTGTGTTCTTGTATGTGAATGTATGTGTGTGTCTGTGTACGTTGGCATGCCTGCGTTTCATACATTTATACAAACTTGCACAGAACGTTTCATCTCCGTCTCAAGCCTCACGAAGCTTCTACCCCACGTGAAGATGGCTGCCTCCTCTTCCTCTCTCCCGGGTCTCTTTGAGTGGGTCAGAGCCGGAACTTTGAGGGGAAACTCAAACAGTCCTGTGTGTTTCTCTAACCACACTCTCGACTGCTCAGACTTGAAAGGCTGTTGTTTGGAATAAGCAGTGACAGCCGTGGTGGCTGTGCAGGAATGTGATGGTTGAGAAAATTGCCTGAATGGTGCTTTGGGTCATGCAATGATCCATGAGAGCGTCCATCTCCGGTACAATGTGCCCGGGTCCCTTAAACGGACCTGTACCCTTATTCCCAGACAATGAGCGTGACAAGCCCCAGCTACTGTGAACTGCAGAAGGCATCTGCCTTTCAGAAAGGGTCTTGGGGCGAGTGTTGATCGTAAACGATACAGTTCAGATTTTTCACTCACAAACCGTCTTGATTCTGTCTTTCAACACCAGATAACAGAATCCACATGCTGAAGTGTGGGGCATGTCTGGGTGCGGTGCAGGGGTCTGGCTTGGGACATCAGTGGCATGTACAGTTGCAGAATAGGGTCCTTCTTGGGGTCAGGGAGAAGAACACAAGGACCTTGTGGCTCAAATCTTGCTCGCCATGCATTCTTCCTCGTCGGAGGGCTCAGATAAAGGAAGTTTTACATCCTGTCAGCTGTGGGCCACACTTTTCCGCCCTGTCATGGAGATTTACCCGGCGTGATTTAGTCTATAGACACATGCACGCATGTCTGCACTCGTCCTCCATTATGCGATGCTTTACCGTTGTGGATTGGGATGGTTTAAGGATTATCTGCCGACACTTTGAGACACTGTGGGGTCCATTTTATTGGTAACACAGTATGTCTCAGTATTTCACACACTGAAAACTGCGCTAGAAATAGTTTTGATTTTAAGAAGAATCACTTAATTTTTTTTACCTTTTCAACCATAATCAGGTCAAGTTTTGTCACGCAAAACAGTTGTATTTGGTGGTGTAAAGTGCGTGAAATAGCTGTTGCACTTTTTTGCATATTTGAGTTTGGCTGAGACTGATTTTTGTTCTATTTCATCCATTTGTACTGGCATTTTGAAACATTGTACTTCTATGTTCATGAGTAAAATGCATACATTATTTTAAAATTGGATACTTTACGACTTTTACTCAAGACTTCTTGGAATTGATAACTTGTAATGAGTAATTTTTACTGGAAGGTATCTGTACTTCTACTTAGGTATTGTTTTCAGGTGCTCTTTACACCTCAGATTTTAACTGTTGTAATTCCAGCAAATAAAAGTGCTGCATTAATGCATAACAAATAATTAGAAACATTGCATGTGAGGGTCATTTTGCATTCTCTTAGATATTCTCTAAATTACAAGTTAAGAGTCAGAGTAGACTCGGCTTGTTGACTTGTTTTTCTATTACTTGTTTTTCCATTAACCTACATTAAAATCTTTTAATATAGGTCGATAAATGAGCTTCGCCATAGAGTATTTTTCTCTGTTTTTTCATAACAGTGATTGACAGAGTAATTGCTTAATTGAAGCATTAGTAAGAGCTGAAGTCCTCAGGAAGTGCTGTCGGGACATGTGTTGTGTGTCAGTGGTGTTCAGCCAAGCTTCAGGCGATGATCCATATTCTCTGCTTACCTTCACTACTGACTAACAGAATCCTGCACAAGATTGAGTGAAGAAGTGCTGGACTAGTCAGATGATGCCTTGTGACTAATGAAAAAAGGAAAGCATGGAAAATCTGCATCATTATTAATCCACAATCTGTTTTCCAGATGTTTTGCATTAATAATATTTGCTAGCCGGGATGCAGTGACAACTTTTTCGCTTCATTGCCCTCTAACCTTTGATCTCTGACCCTCGTCTTGTTCCTGGAGGACGCTCTGCCTTCACGTGTTTTTAAACTATGCCTTTTCTTCTGCTGCACTTTCCCCCACACACATTGACAGGGAATAAATTGGGGGATTTAAAGCTGAAGACCCCCTTGGAAAGCACAAGTCACTTGTGGAAATACTTTTTACGCAGATTTTACGCAGAAAGAAAAAAGTTATGCAAAGGTGTAAACAAATGCATCTGTAAATGAATAAAGATTGAACTAGATGTGTGTGTGTGTGTGTGTGTGTGTGTGTGTGTGTGTGTGTGTGTGTGTGTGTGTGTGTGTGTGTGTGTGTGTTTGTGTGCTGTGTTGAAACTCTCCCAAGCATGGAAAGGAAAACAGTGTTTCTGTGACCATCCACAAAGTCGTTGCCCTGACAGAATTTTGCCCGTTTGAATTTTACAAATTCTGTCCACACAAAACTTCTAGAACTCATGGGCACTTTAACTTAATCTCTCTTAACATCGCTTTCTGTTTCTCTTCTGCTCCCGAAAAGTCAATGTACAGCCAAGATGTCATTTCCAGGCATGTGCAGATGCTAATGCTAATGTCAGACATTTTGAAACGTCCTTTTCAGCCCAGTGTCTGTTAGACCCAATCATGGTTCTCATAAATCTTCAGGTTAATTATCCCATCACAACCAGGTGCAGTTCATCCAGTCAACCTGACTTTAACCCTTCTCCTCACTTTGATGCTAGCCGGCTTAGCAGTCATGCTAAATCACTGGTCAAAAGTCACCAAGCTTCTGCTTTATTCCAAATAAATCTCATCAATAAGCCCGTCCACGTCATGCTAACTTGAGCACTAATTCGACACCATGCAACAACACCATCTGTTCTTCATAGTTTTATTATTTTCACCATCCTTTCCTTAGTTCATTGGTGGCTTTTAAAGGCTAACCGAGAACATAATTAGCCAAACCGGGTCTATGTGAACACTTCATTAACTTAATAAGCTTGATTAAAGTCCAATTAGGTGGGCGGCCAAAAGCTGTGCTCGTCCTTTAAAGCTGACCCGTGACTTCTGAACTTTGACCTTCAGGTTCTGGAAACTTCTGGAATGCCCTTTGAATGAGGCCTTGTTAGGTCCAGAGTCAGACATCCCGTGGAGCTCACAGGATATGGGGAGGAAGGTCGCATGGAGGTGGAGATAAAGGCAAGGAGTGCAAAATATCTAATAAACGTCCAAAGATAAAGTCCAGGTTTGCTGGGACTAGATTTTTACTGGTCTGCTGATGTAGAAAGGTAATTGGTGTTAATACACATTCACAGTATTTAACTCCATTCTATTTGTGTTTTGAAGGTTTTATGTGGATCTTTGAGATGCACAAGATCTGTACGATCACAACAAAGCATTACTGGAGCTATAGCTGAATAAAGTTATCACTTGTCTATGACTTGTCTAAAATATTAGGGTAATGTCCCAAATTGCCATTAACTTCACAAAATGTAATGCAATGCTCAATATAGGGCCGGGCTTTAATCTCAATCAAAATAATTTGTTGTAAAAATAAGTCATTTTCTTAGCGACCAATTTAGTCGGACTAAAAATAGTAATAAAATGCAACATTGTAAGAATTGACCAACTTGAGAAATTAAAATGTCATATATTGGTGTCATATTTAGCATGTTTTAAAAAGTTTGGGCATCTGTCTAAAAACCTTATACTGTCATTCGAGCGAAACAAGCATTGACTGAGCTGTGTAATGGTAAAGCAGTTAAATGACTTGTTCATTTCACAACACAGATGTTTTTTGGGTTTTCATTGTGCTTTCTAGCTTTATGTGAGCCTGTGTGCTGGTGTAGATCTCCCCATGGCTAAAGATGAGAGGCGAGAGAATAGAGTGTTAGATATCTGTGAAATCTGTGAGGTCAGCCCACATTCAGAGAGAAACCCCACCTGGACCTGAGCACGGCCGCCACCGTCTGCTTTATGGCCTGTGAAATGCTGGACAGGAGAGCGGGTCACAGTGGAGAGAGAGATGACAGAGCCCAGGGACTGAGATAAGATGGTCAAGGGTGTAAAGGTCAAAGGTCGACATCAACACATGGAGGGAATAAAGAGAGTCTGGTTTCTATAAACCACAAGTAAGGCCGCTTTAATTTACAAGCATCCAGAAAAACAGCCGGGCCCCTTGATTCTCCTCTTACCCTTCCTCAGAGAGGATGCTGGGAAGGATGTTATAACAGTACAACATTTGTGTTTAAAGTCATATGAACTCAGTATAGTCGCTTTCAAGTACATAAATATCTCAGAAAACATGTAAAAGACAAAGCATCATATATGCAGTACATTCATTTAATTAAACCTTTGAAATAATTTTGATTTGTAACTACCTTTTTGCACTTTTTTTTGCCTATTGGTAGTGTTGAAAATGATTGAAATGGAAATTGCATTTGAAAAGATCCACAATCCTTCTCAGATCTTTGTGCAATATTTTTCTGAGCATTTCCTTGAAACAAAAGAGCCAAAGTGCAGACTGTTTGCATCTCTCTCATCATCTCATTCATCCGTCTGTCTGTAATCAGGCTCTTCCCTGCAGTGCTCAGTGAGGAGGAAGAGCCACAGTCTTATCTATGTTTTCTGAATCAGTGGGGGATGAGAGCGTTCCTCCAGTCTCTTCGCACTCTTTCCTTTCTCTGCAAGCTCTCCAAGTTTACTTTAAAAAGACGTATTAATGTTTCAATGCTCAGGGATGACTGTTATTCCTCGACTCTTCAAAGCATGCGGGCATGTTGTTGATGTCGGTCCTGGGGAATCAAGGCCGAGGGGCCGGGGAGAGGATGTTGTCATTTTCTGAACTAATAGATTTTCTAGTGAAAGTGAGACTGTGTGTGGACTGGGTCCTAGATCAAACTTATACATTAGACTTTCAAAAGTCTTTTTTTTTCACTTCCCTGTAAACTGATTAAAGTGCACGGACGAACAGACTTAAACACTCAAATTCAAAATATACATAGAAAGTTTTACTGTTTGAAATGTTGATGCAGAGGACAGAAAAAACAACAGACAGACAAACAGATAGACAGACAAGAAGAGACAGATAGCAAACTACAGAAAGGGAAAACGGAAAGACAGATAGATAGAGAGAGAGAGAGAGAGAGAGAGAGAGAGAGAGAGAGAGAGAGAGAGAGAGAGAGAGAGAGTGATAAAATATAAATACAAAAAATATAAAGAGAGAGGGAGACAGAAAGACGGACAAAAACTGAGGGAGCAGTTGACCAAAAGAAGACAAAAACATGGAGAGAGAGAGAGAGTAGGATAAAGGGATAAGGGAGAGAGTAGGTCATGAGAGAGAGAAAACTAAATAAAAGAGGGAGACAGATGAGAAGTATAGGGACAAAAATAAATGGAATAAAAAAGAGAATGATGAGAAAATTAATGAAATTGTACATTAGAGATGGAAAGAGAATCGAAGAAAATAAGAAACCGGTACAGGAGAATTGTGCTTTAAAATCTAGTTAAAAATACAAAGTTTTAAAATCTACAAAAGACTTCATCTGTACACAGTAATCTGTAAACTGACTTTCAAAGCACTGAATGAAACCGATCTCCCCCCTGTCTGGATCCGCAAACTGCTGAGATTATTAGCGCAGCTTTTAGTGTTTGCAGGGACTAATCTCCAGTGTGTCATCACGGGGAGCGGCGGGGTTCATCACGGGGAGCCAAAAGGCTCGTCTCCCTGTAATGTGTGTGGACATGCAGAAAGGGTCACTTTACATTTCCATTAAACTCACGTTGATTAGGCTTGACACACGGAGAGTTGCATTAGCAATGACTTTATATTAAGATTAAATACCATTAGTATGCATGAGCTCCAGCATCTCACTTCAGCTGTGTGTTTGTTCAGGTTTCTCTACACTGACCAACTTTAAAAATAAAAAAAAAACTGCGTGACATATGGTGACTGGTTGAAAAGGCATGGATGTTCTAACTTTTTGGAGGATTTGGTGGTATTTATCTCTGATTGGGATGGTGGATGAAAACAAATGTTGACCATTGGTGAAGAATGATGGGTTAATAACCATGGTGGGACGTATCCTGATCTCTGGCTTTGGTGGTCTTCCTGAGTTATGTGAATATGTGGTTTGTGTTTCACTGGGTGGAAAGAAAAAAAGAGTGATGGTGTGGGTGTGTGTGAACCAGGAGAAAGCAGGAGGAAACGCTTTAGTGGCATATGCTGCTGTCCGTCTCTTCTTTAATCCCAGCATTTTTCCTCTTCTCTTTCCCACGTCCCGAGTGTTAATTGATAAAAACAGGGAGGGAACCCGACCCTGTGACTAATGGCCTCCAGCGCACCAGTGTGTGTAGATTTGTGCACGTCCTGATCCCGGAAAGATTCCACTCGAAGCGTGTCATGATAACTTTATGCTGTCCACAACTTTAACAACTTCAAAATAGTATCATAGTTTTACAAGATTAATGATAATTGTGTGATGTTTGATAAAAATGTTTGATAAATGTATGATAAAAATATTAATTATATTATAAAACACAATAAAATAATAATACATTCTATATTTTTTGTAAGTTCACTAAACATGAAAAAGTGTGTTGAGCCAATAGTCTGTGTAGATATCTGTTAGATATCTGTTAAAATTAATTCTGTTTACCTCTTCAAACTGCACTCTTTGTATAACAATATTGTAATGAATTGCACAAAAAATCTGCAAAGCTTTTAGAACAGAACGAGAAATAGTTTATTCATCCAACTTTTACCTGTTTTGTTGTACCACCAACAAACCTGTGAATAAAATGACTCAATGGAACTTTGACGCTAAAATTGACAAAACACAGCTTTGCGTTTTTACAGTAAATGCTTTGAAAAATAATATTTTGGTATAAAATGCATCTTTTTCTTAATTCACAGCGATTACCATTAGTGACAAAGCAATTTGCATCAGCTAACCTGAAGTCTTACCGTAAACAGAACCACATGGCCTGGGAAGGAAGAAAAGAGCTTGGCCGGATCCGGCTGGACAGACGGGGTCGGCCTGTTGGTGCGGGGTTGAGGGCATCACGTAAAACCTCTAAGTGCTGCAATTATAGAATAAGTGCAGTAAATCCAAGTCATTAAGCTGCAAAGACAGGAAACAGGGTCTTTTGTTGCAAACTGAAATGACACAAACACATGCGCACACATTCAAACACATTTCCTAAGAACACACTATTCCGCTACATGAAAATCACATTATCACTGCTCTGGACACTTTTTTACAAGCATCATTAGCATTTGTTGCTTTGTGTTTGGTGATTTGCAGCCACTGGTTTACTCCAGAATTATTTTTATTAGTAAATTAATAATAACATTGAAATCAATCCATGATCTTAAGAGACAATTCGAGAGCAAAACTCAATTGGAACCTCAAAAATTTATTTTATACTTGTTGCTCCTGACCGTTCCGCTTCAAGCACGTCTACCTCAGAATAATAAAGTGTTGTTATGAAGACGTGAAGATTTTTCTTCTGTCATAAAGGACAACTTTTACTTCTTAACTTCTATTATCTTAATGAGACAGATGAAATGTCGGTCCTGTGCATATCTACTGCGACACAGATCATGAAACGTCCAATGGCATGGTGATCTTTTCATGTCATTCCAGCACAGTGGGGACTTACAGGAATTCCCCCCGTCTCTGCCTGTGTGGGGGTCTTATTCATACTCAATAGGGCTTTTGTTGCCACTGCCACAACACCCCTTGCCCCACCATTAGCCCTCCCTCTTTAACAGAGCAAGAGGCATTTCGGCCTAGACTCATCCTCAGTGGTCCTCAGCCCCCCTCTCTTGCTTTTCATATGGTAAAGCAGCCCAAATGGCTTTACCACTCTCCTTCTCCACTGCCCTTGGTTGGTAATCTGCCGTGCCCCGGCAACCACCGCTGCCCGGCAACCGCTTCTGCCCCACTAAACCTGCTCCGGCAACCGCTTTTGACTCTCAATCAGTTCAGGTTCAAATGTGGTCTCAGCCCATAGGAGGTGTGAAGAGACACATATGCTACCACGGAGGTTGAAACAAACCACCACATACTTTATCCTCTATTAGGTCAAAAGAAGACAACAATTTCTCATTGGAAATGCTCACATTGTGGCGCTGATTGGTTTTTAAGAATCACAAATACGAATACCTTGTCCACACACTCATGGCAATGCAAACACATACACAAAAAGTGGTAAATTAAGACCCCTTTTTACTCTGGGTCCGATTTGCATGTGAATCCTCTCTGTAGACGCTTCCATTGCTGCCAGAAAGCTCTGCTGTCGAGCTCATCTATGCAAGAAGCGAGCCTCGCCAAGCGCTTTCAGGACCCTTGATCATGAATATACATGATCCATCGGGGATTTTTCTCACAGTTTGGCTGCGTGAACTGCACTAAAGGAACACTGAAGAATATGAGAAGCACATCTATTGGAATTCATGAGTAATTTAGCAGCTTTATGAGGAACTGCCAGACGTGTGTTGAACTTGTTCCCAATGGCTTTTCACTTTAGAGAAGCTAAATACATTATAAGAGTTTTAATTACTTTTTAAAAGTCAATAACTCACTTGTAGATGTTTTACTGTTGTCTCAATCAGAAACACATGCGCACATACGTATATACAGATATACGATATATTGAACGAACTGTGGAAAGACACTTTGTAACGTCCACGAGAGCCATGCATGTGTTTGCGTCATCGGACACGGCAACTTCAGCGTGTGTGCGCGCTCTTCAACAGGTGCTATCAAATCAGTGCGCATGCTCGCTGAACACAATCACCTCTCAGTAATCAGGCACCAGGTAATTAAATCAAGACGATGCTAATTTTTGAATCAGCTTCACCTGTATGTTCCTGGTTTCCTGTTTCCTGACGTTTAAATGATTTTAGATCTCTGCCCGTGTACCTGGTTTCCATTCTCATCTCTGCCCGCTTTGCCTTGCAGATATTTGATGGAAAAATGTCAAAATTAGTTTCAGGTTTTATATTTTTCCAGCATTTGATAGTCTCAGAAACTGACTTGACTTGAATAAAAAAATGTATTATAACGTTTATATAACCTCTGGTTGATATAACCACTGGTGGAACCCGTTTCTGCTTATCACAATCTGAAAATCACAGTGATTTTGTCACTTTTTGTTTTTTGGCCAATTTGAACATTATCTGATAAGAACCTTCTCTAATGATGAGGCTTATTTGAGCATTATATGAAACCTTTAGTAAAATATATTTATATATGACATTATCAAGTATTACATTGATAAAAAGATAAATGTTGAAAGGAAAACAACAAACAACCTTTAGGCCTTTTTGATTAGTACATATTGATGGAAATACATCACCAATGTCGCCATTTAATAAGAACTTCTTTTCCAGATATAAAACACAATAAAAAAAATGTATGCTTTTTGCAAATTTTGTGCACACTATCCTACAGTCTCTTCAGTGGATGACATAAGTAATTCCTTAATCATAAAAATAAGTAATCACTTATCATAAAAAAAACTTTTTTGTCCTCCAACTATTGGGGGAAACCCACGCCGTATGTGGTCCGTCAGTCTCTTCTGATAAAGCCCACAGTAAAATCATTGTGATGCTTGACCAACTTGACACCGAATGACTAATCCAGCTCAAGCCTTGAATATATGGATGTATATTAAACACAAACTCACATACCAAATGTTGCCTCACCACACATTCATTTTTGAGCATGTATATATCGACGCAGCGGGGGTCTTCTGTTAAAGAGGAAGTCAACTCTGTGTTTGACTGCATGAATTGTGGAGAGGAATGCAGTGAAACAGAAGCTCGGAATAGAGTGACCTTGTCTCTTCAGCAACATATTGGGCCATTTTTATACAGCACATCAGTGGGCAATGACTGAATTACTCTTTTATTCCTATTCAAGCCGATTCCATCTTATTGAATTTGAAGGAACTCTATTTTTTAGCTGAAATCCATTGATTCAGCATTCATATATGACATGCAAATCTTGAAATACTTGAAATACTAATCTTGACTAGGCTACTTGTTTAGCGTCAAATTTACTTTTATTGAATCATTTTTTTTCCATTTCTGGGTTACAGAACAAGTCTTCCTTTGATTAGTACACACCTTCTGTGTCGATGGTTAACCAATCACAAGCGCACAATCTTTCACACTTTTGGGATTTTTGACTCTCCAAAACTTTTCAACACATGATGGAAAACTGGAGGCCTGGTAGAAACCCACACGGACATGGAAACTTGAAAACATGCAAATACCAAGATTCCAAAATACATTTAGAATTCGACATGGTGCACTTCACTTAGTTGCTTGCTGTTTTGTATTGTATTTGGAAAATTTGTGTTGTATGTTGAAGTCCATTTCTGGGTTATTCCTTTTCACGTTCGTTTAATTGACTTCTGTTGTATTTACACTCTATATCCGTTTTTTGTACGATCAATTTGAGGTAAAGGTTGTTTTTTTCCACATTTTGTATGCTTTGTACTGGAAACAAAGTATTTATCATCTGCAGAGCTTGGTGTTTGCAAGACTAAAAATGTGCAAAACACAAACAAAAAACTTTACATGTCAGTGTACACGCAACAATGCTGCAATGTGTTACAATTAAAGTGCCTCAATGGTAAAATAAATGAAGCGTCATTAGTAGAATTCATACATTTTTGCAGTGTCTTTCTAGTTCAGCTTTTTTCCATCAAGACTCTATAAAGCAAGTGAATGGTGCCACCATGATCGATATATTATACTTTCATGTATGAATCTCATAATCTGTAATTAATTCTGCTTGTGTTTATTATTGTCTTTTGCTAGCTGAATCACATCATCTTCAGTTGTTTTCCTGGTACTGTGGTTGGGAGGGAGACCTCGTCTTCTTCCTGCCCTGGACCTGACATACTCCAATGAGATGGCAACAACAATCCCTCCTACACCGCAGAGTCTGTCGGTTGGCACTGGTTGGCAGGAGAAAAGAGAGGTTGGGATATAGTTTGGCCTACTGAAGTGGTTTGAAATCAAAAGAGACCCCAGATCTCAGCGCCCCCCACCACTCGCCCGACTACCCTGCACCCTAATGACTGCATGTGGTGGACTGACCCGGTTCTGGCTTGGGGCTAGCGGGCCGCAGTGATATGTGCTAACCACTTTCCCATGGCCCAGCAAACACAGCCCCATCATTATGCTTTAATATCCCATAATGCATCCCCTCCCCACACACTCAAAGGGGCTGAGACAGAGGGATTTTGTCCCTGCCACTAATAACAGAGGATACCTAATATCCCCCTCCCTTAATGTGAGCTCAGACCAACACATAGCTGGCTAACTACTCACATCAGCTCCTCTCTGCCCGCTAAATACGGCCTTGTGAGAAATTGCATTGAAAATCAGCGGTGTGGGTAGCTGCTGCTGTTTTCTTCGTAGCGAGGACCAAATGATTGCAGTTTAGTTTTACAGTTTTCTCTGCGGGCTAATAAAATTGTCCTTAGGTTTTTTAAGGGGAGGGGGTGGGGAGTGGGCTTTACTGGAATTTGAGTTATGTCATTGTAGTGGGGTTTTGTTGTTATAGACAGTCAGGCGGCATCGCAACTGGAAAAGAATCATGATGGTGGGGTTTTGATCAAAGGCTGAGGAGTAAGAGGAACGTTGTTTACTAGCACGGTTGCAGCGTCCTATGCGATTGATAGTGTGATGAAGAGAGTTTACAGACCACGTAACTTAATGCACGTCAAGCTCAGCTTAGAAAGAAAGATCAAATGTAACACAAATGTTTATTACATTTAAATGCGAGAAGTATACTTGTGATTTTTCAAGTAATCAATGGGAAAGAAATCCTTGGTTAGACTTTCATCAGGAACTGATTTAGTTGTAAAAAAAAAAACAGAACCCAAGTCACTTGGAAAGTAGTACAAGAGCAAAGATTGCCTATACAGTTGACTCCGCGTAAGTGCAAGTTGCTAAGTGCAAGATTCGCTCGTCAGTATTCGGTCCCGTTTTTAATCCCATTGAAAAGATAGGGAAGTTGCCACATCTGATTAGTGCAATCTCCGCTTAAGTGCAAGTTTGTGTTCGGTCCCCAGGATGTGTACTTATCAGTCGACTGTACTTTGCTTTTCTATGGTTGGCATATCATGGATCAATTTTCAAAAAGAGAAAATCGGTCAAACTTGGTTTCATAGAGCTTGCTTTTGACTTCTGTTATCTATGCCATTTGTTTATATTCAGCTTTGGAGAAAACACATGATGCTTCTGATGCTCTATATTGAACATGTATGACAGAATAATGTCTGTGTGTCTGAGTAAAGATACAGCGTATTGGGTATCATTGGCTCCGGCCACATTGAAGAGCTCCATTCAAACGTACAGCTGATAAGAGTCCATCTGATGAATTCCCTCTCTGTTCTGAGACCGAGTGTGGAGGGGAAAAAAGAGAGGGATTCTCTATCCCTCCTCTGTTCTGTGTGAGAAACTGGTGGGCGAACAGATTGGGTAGGGGGGCTCAGTTTTTCTGTCACCCTGAAGGCCAACACATTTTAATTAGATGGATTAGCTTAAAGAAGGGATACAGCAAGAAAGAGATCAGAGAGTTCGTACTTCTTTCGACATTCATGAAAATACAATCATCGGTTGATTCACATTTTCCCCCCAGATTGTTTGAAGTCGTATTATTCAGACTTCTTTAACTGCCACTCGAAAGCCCAGGAAATTTAAGAAAGAAGTATCTAGGATCTAAATGCTCAGCCTGGCGGACATCAAACCCCACAAATTAAATGTATGACTCACGGTGAAAGTTATACAGATATATTAGCCACACATTACGGGAATCCGTAGGCCTGCTGTGAACTTTCGCATATATATTATTAAGATACAAACTACATCTGGAGTTCTTCAGGGTTCTTCAGGCTTGCCACTAAATGGGAAAGTGAGTGTGTGACACCAAGTGTTGAATGCGTCACCTTGTTCTGGTTACGCTGTAGTGTGTATTGATTATGTGACCCTGATGCCTTTGTCATAAGATATTTAGTACATTGCAATTAATATTTGTGTGTCAGTACGAGGTACAAGCGATGTTCTCATAAGATGACAATCCCCAGATGCTGTAATTGTGAAATCCACATGATTGGATCTTTTGTAGCACACAAGGACCACATGTAGATCATTGCATGCCAATCAGAATAAACATGTTATGCGTGATCATGCTCTCCTGGGCAGAGGACGGAAGTCTTGCTGGATGAAAAATGACCTCATCATCCAATTTGGATTGCCCTTAGATGAAGTAGATTTTTTGGGTTATTTTTCCACAAAAATGATCTAATTTGATTCAGAACAGTCTTCACTTTGTTTTTGTGTAGAAACAGCTGTTTAAAGTCCAAACAACTTTTAAGCCTCAATTATCTGATCCTGAAGACATGCGTTTTTGTCACCTCGGCTCTCCAGCCTCTCCAGTCGCTTCCTCCATTGACTTGTGAGCCGGAAGTGAACACACCTCTCGTGTACACTAAGGTTTAATCTGCAGCTTTGGCCTTTTGGACTTACACAATAGGAAACAAGGACATCCATATTCAGAAAATCCTCAGTCCCGGACAGATTCTGTCTGTTAGCGCTGTGCAGATGTCAAAAGAATGACTTCATTGCATTTGCAGTCTTTCCTCTAAATAAAGACTTGTGCCCCCTCCCGTGGTCCCTGGGGCTTCAATGCAGACAAAAACATAAAAAATAATTACAGATTTTTAAAATTATTTCCATGACTTCACTGTTTAAATCCTGACTTGACTTCCACACCCTTACAATGTGAACTTGAAAACATGCACAGAACATCAGTTTCTGTTAGGACGGAATGTTTCGCTTTTCATTCTTTGTTCTGCTTTGCTACCAGCATACAGAAATTTTTCTGAATGTGAACAGGAATCCTGTTTCAGTATTGGCATCCATTGAATCCACTGACCTTCGACCCTGTGCCCATCTTCCCCTTTTGACCTTCTGTCAACTGTTGAGGTCATTGTGTTGTATAACCCTCTTTTTCATCCCTTTTTCTTCAGTTCGAAAATAAGTGTTCCACTGTTCCAGTGTGAGAAGATTTAGTGTAATTTCTTTAAGAAATATATATTTTTTTAATAAAATACAGATTTATTACACTGTGCATGTAAATAAAATGTATGTGCAACTAACAAAGTGCAAGTTTAGTCTTGTATTAAAACATTTGTTCCAGGATAAACACAAAACCTGATGAGTACAAAGAATGATGCAAACTTGCAAAATATTCCATGCATGACAGACTTTTACAGTCTAAATTACTATTAGGATTTTGCACAACAGTCAAATATTGAAATTACAATTTGTGCGTTGAGAAAGTCTCACCGTTCAATTGTAATTCAAAGCAAGTGGCACTGGATTAAAAAGTCTGCAAAATGCATAAAGTTAAATATGGATCTATGATCTTAATAAAAAAAAAATAATTAAATAAAACTACTAGAGATACTCAAAATGAACTGAAAAGAAGTTTTTTATTTTTATGATATGCCAACTAATCTGGAATTTCAATTTAGAGAAACCAATGAATGACAGCTACCTCCCACTCAACCAGCGGTCAATAGTTTTTCAAGCACCGAAACCAGTGCAAGCAAATAAACAAAATGCAGCGTTACAATATTGTTATGGGTTAATAATCAATCAGTCCTGCTCTATTTTATCATGCTATTTTAACATTTCCTAGCTGAACAATGAGAATAGTCAGCTACAGTTCTAACATGTTTGACCTGCTTCGAATGCTTAACTTATGTCAGCTGAACAATAGATTACTAGCACATTAGTCCGATCATATTAACAGATGAAAAATCACAAAAACAAGTGTTGAAGGAAAGATTCTGCACAAGACCATTTCTCAATCCCATAGACAAACACATTCCCACACAGGCCACTGTTAATCCCTATTCCACCCTACTCTAAGAGCACAAACACTGACCCTCTCACTCATTAAGCTGTGGGTCAACCTCAGAGTCAGGGGTCAGAGGTCGGAGCAGCTCCAGAGGCCGGACAATAAGTAAACAGCCACCTGGAGTAAATCAGAGTCTCCTCTCGTCAATCGCCTGTGACAGAGACCATTACAGGGGCCAAATAAACAGGCCACCGCGAACAGCAAGGACTTGTGGGTAGCTCTGGGACATACACAACCCCTTCAGTGACCATAAGAGTCACAATTCACTCTAGCCAGGCAGGTTTTTGCATGTGGGGGTGATTAATGAAGGAGTGGAGGATAGGGCCGGGGGGCAGAGACCAGGCTAAGGGCCGACTTGTGAAGGGAAAGCTTTGTTTTTATACTCGTATTTCATGGGTCAGACTCCTTGTTTGTTGGTACAGACCACTCTGGCTGTGTTGATCTGCAGCAGGGGCTTTGGTTGGAAAATCTGCTTTTTAAGACCTCTTTGACAGGACTTTTAGTAGAACCAATAGGCTTATAATATTGAAATGCTGCTTTGGATAACGAAGCAGTCTTAGCAGTCATAGCAGAACGACTAACCAGCAGTTGAGGGCTTTGCTGATGGAACCTAAGTGAGAGTTAATTGGGCATTTAATGCATAAATAATTCCTCACATAGGCAGAGGTTTCAAGCAAACCCATCCCTGTGTTTTTGCATGGGAACTCGCATGAATGCAGGGAGATGTGGTTATTGCTGTTCATGCAAACAAGGAAATATCGACATACCACACATAAGGGTTTCATGACTGCTTTTGGTCATTCTCGGAGGAGAAAGATCCTAAACCTGAACCACCCTGTTATTACAGTGACAGTTAGGTCCTGTTAAACCCCAATCACCCATGATAATAACAGTTTTAATAACCCCGGCACACAGTCATATTTCACCAATGTTTTGATGAGTTTCCCACCAGAGAATTGTGACCCGTGGAAAGAAAGAGTCAAGGCCACAAGCTCAAATCTGTACGTGAACTTTGTTCAGAGCCCCTATGTATTTATTTCAACCACACTGATGAAATGTGTTTTGATAATATATTTGTGCTCGTGGACTGCAAACTCCCACAATGCCTTTTCACGCTAGGAAAGAAAATCTGATGGCACAGCAGGATTGGTTCCAATTATTACATTTATGCAAAAGTATGGTATGGTTTCAAATTATCAGGCATGTTAAGTGTAATTATTGCCCATATCTGGCCATGGAAGAATATTAGTCAACAGCCATTACACGGAAAAACACGTGTAAATATGATACGGATATGATACAAATAAATTTGTACTCTGAGAACAAGAACCTGGCTGTACCTGGAGGATCCATAAACATTTAGTATGATGATGATGATGATGATGATGGATGCAGTGAGCCGAGAGAAAAACTCCAGTCTAACACTAGTGCTCACTCTAGTAAATGGTCAGACACTGACCAGAACCTTGGCAAAGATCTGTTTAAATTAAAAATTGCCGTCTCATTAGCAAATGAAGCAATGAACCAAAATATATCGCTCACTGAGAGCAACTTCATATAGACTGCGTGTAAACACTGAGTGCCGGTCTGTTCAAAGCGTTCCATTGATGTTAGAACTTTACAAATAAGAACTACAGTACTTGATTATTTCAAGTGAGGCTTCTCAAACAGCAATTTCTTTAATTTTTATTGTATTCATCAAATTCAAATGACTTAATGCTTGATTGATCTAGACACCAGATTCACTATTACTGTTAATGTTCACCTGTTCTCTTGTTGTTTAAGTAGAGTTTTACATTTTTGTGCAAGTGTCGTCTTTTTTTGCACAAAGGAAGAAAACTAGAAACATTTGGTCCAGGGCAGACACAAAAAGTTCAGTTTGATATTAAAATGACATTTTGTTTTTCCTTTGGGAAAGTTTCAATGTACAATTGAAATGCATTGCAAGTCGCTTCATTTTAAAGTGTCTGCTATGTGAAAATATTATTCAGATTTTTGTTAGACTGCATTCATTTGTTATTACTTATAATACCATTTTGATTTTAAAGCATCATGTGGAAAATTGCGTCGTAATTGTGGGAAAAAAAAGTATCAAGAGATTTTGTGAATGAGGACGGAAAAATCTATTGCTTGTATGTTAAGAACCCAGAAACACAACAAACGCCAGTTAACATTGTAGATTTTGATCCAACACTTTTGGCTACCCATTGGCATTTTGGTGTAATACGTTATTACATTCCCCCACGCACTACCACTAAACCATGGGTCATATAATTTGAAACATTCTACAGATATTTAGACATTTACATTTGAAAATGCACACAAGATTTAATAATGTGTTTACAAGAATTTTTGAAGACAGTATTATGTGCTCGCCAGTCAAGGTCATACCCACCAGAGTCATCCATGACCTAATGGACCTAGTCTTGTAGGAAGAGGAAACGCCAAACTGTTCCCAAAAAGTATTCGATATGTCCAAAATACCTTGATATGCTCAAGCATTCAGGGAGTTCCTTTTAGTGGAATAGGAAAACATCTCTACTCTCAAATGTTTTTATTTAAAAACATTATATTTAAAGCATCAAACCAGCTAATCAAACCTATTGTGATGGGGTTGTAAGCATCCCCTATGCTGATTAAGCCACAATACAGTCTTAGATTGTGTCCAGCGGTGTGTCTGCAAAAAGTATTTAGTAGGCTTCCATCTCTACTGTACATTAACATTCCAAATTTGCTATTGAAGAAATCTGAATATGTTGAATATTAGAATTTCTATTCAGAGTATGGCAACCTATCAAGCTATTTCTCACACTCTACGCCACAGCTTTATTTAATGCCGAAAAGGGGAAATGGATCAACACGAACCACATGGAAACACCTGAAAGAAGTCGGTCTGGAATCATTCTCCATCCCTGAGGGAGACGTTTGTCTTTCAGGTCAGTGTTGATCTCATGAATCATGCCCAATGTGCTTATACTTTGGTTTTAGTGAAACCTTTATTCCAAATCTTCTCACAGACACAGCAACTCTCAGAAACATTTATACAAACCAGGTTTTGCAAATAATCTCTGCACTATTGATCAAATGTTAAACTCTTCGGGTTTTTTTCTTTACTTTTTAGAAGAAAATAGTTTAGAAGCACTTTTTAAAAGCAAAACATTTTCTCTAAATGCAAATAGAGAAAAAGAGAGCTTTTTGTTTTCAGTGTAGAGAAAAGTAATAATGGAATTAACACCAAAGTTGATAGCTACACTTCCCAATCCGGATCATTCAAGACGCAGTTGAACAAAAATATAGCAAGACTGGAACCGATTCTGCATTCTCTGCATTTTCTACTCAAGGGAATATTGGTGTTGTCCAGCTTGTCCAGTCTTTTCTATAGTGGCATGCACCCTGCCTTCAGGAATGTGCTGGTCATTAATTCTGTCACTTGCCCGAATAAACCTCCCGAATCGGGCAGCAGTGGGAAGCAAACCCGTCTCATTAGCAGTCTTCTCAGCCCGATCATTAGCATTCGACTGCAGAGTGGGGTCAGCCTGCAGAGAAGGTGCTTCGCTTTTGTTGGGGACTTTTAAAATGCAAAGTACGACACAATGTCGAGAGCAGTCAATCTGCTCTTTTCTGACCCACATTAAATCATATTGGATGATTACATAAGAGGAAATTAATCAAAAAGCACTTTTGAGATTTACATTGCTTTAACACTACAATTTTACCATTTAACAACTATCAAATTATTTAACGTTTCAATTGCTAGACTGAGTTTTCTGTCCGTTTAAATGAATTAAAAGCTGTTGCTTCTTGTTATATCTTGTTACATTTTTAATCTTTACTGTTTTTATAACAAATATAAACAGTACTGAAACATTGACTGTGTGGCAGTTGTGGTGTTGTGTGTGCTGCCACCTAGGTGTTGCAGGTTCAAATCCCGCTCCGTATGAACAGGACACTGACCCCTACAACACCATGGCTTAAGGCTGCCCACTGCTTTGGGGTTGTGTGTGTGTAACTTTACTGGACAGTTAAGTGCAACTTTGATACAGTCCCTAGTGGTCATATTGACAACATCAACTCATGTGATTATGACTTAGATTTTTTATGTTTTTTACTCTTGAAGCTGTATCAATTGCTACTAAACCAACAGCATTTTGTTTTCTCTCTATGGGGTCAAATCAGTATTTATATCTACTTGAAAACAGTAATATTAATATTAAGCATTAATATAATTGTTCCACACCTTTACAGAGCAGCAAAATTATCATACAAAAAAATCCAACGAAACTGTATTAATATACCATACTCCAAAATACTCCAATTAAGATTAATAACCTTGCAATGACGCATAATTGATAATGAATGTTTGTGTTATTAAAATAGCTGCTTAAGAGTGTCACTCCACATTAAAATCATGGCTCAGTATTTCACACTTCTGTAGTGTGACTGTCGGTCACGCACTTGGCTCACACCAACTCAGATAGACAGTAACTGAACATATGCACTAACTTCTCCATCTTATGTCTCACACACACAATGTCTCACTCTCACACTATTTTTCTCCCTGTCTTTACTATCTTACTACTATTACTATCTTACTGTCTTTCTCTCACACAGACTCACAGTTTCTTATTTTCTCTTTACTAGTTCTATTACACACACTCTCACTCTTACTGTCAGCTTTCTTTCTTTCTTTCTTTCACTCTCACACACACACACACACACAAACACACACACACTCTCTCTCTCTCTCTCTCTCTCTCTCTCTCTCTCAATTCCTCACAAACTCTCTCACAGACACAAATACACTTTCTCTCACTCTCTGTTTTTCTATAGTATATAATAGAGGTTTATTCTTAAATGGTGGTTTCTTACAATAAGTTGAAGTTAATGCTGCATGTGGTTGGAGATCCTTGACTATAATTATTGGAATTCAGATTGAGCATGAATAATGCATTAATTCCTCATCATATCATTGTGCCACAGGGTGCTTCTTTTCACTTCGTCTTCTAAAAGATGCTTTGTTTGCGAGAGCACCAAGCCGACACAAGCGGTCGAGTCGGACCCTGCAGGGCCGCACTTACACGCTCATCCCGATGCCCCCTCCAGCTCAGCGGCGAGAACAGGCGGAGAGGTCTCGATCGGTGATGGAAACCAGAGCATTGTCACGCTGACAGAGTGACCTGATTAATGCATCGGCCTGTTGGCTGCAGAGATGAAAGGAATCAGGCAGAAGAGGAAAGGGACGCAAAGCAAGGGAGCACAAAGAGAAGAACCAGGCCATGCTGCAGCTTTCCCGCTCCGATCGGAGGCTGAGAATATTTCACAGCTGACAAGTTGTTGAAGGCTAAGAGGGGAAGGGGGGTGCAAGTTATGTAACACACTCTCATGGGATGAGGCCAGAGAGAGAGAGAGAGAGAGAAAGAGAGAGAGAGAGAGAGAGAGAGAGAGAGAGAGAGAGAGTGAAAAAGTGAGAGGGGGATTGAGAGAGAGAGAGAGAGAGAGAGAGAGAGACAGAGAGACAGAGAGAGGGAGTGAAAAAAAAGTGAGAGGGGGATTGTGATCAGGACAGGATATTTTCCTACCTATATTGATTGCTGGGCGTAAGACTTTGTGTCTATCTAAATGGGTTTGTCGCAACATTGTATTGACTTTTAGATACAAATGAGTATTCAGATAGAAAAAGTCTTTGTTTTTTGTCAGTTTTAAAACATGTGTGCATTGTGTAAATACAATGCAGTTTCTCTCTCACACGTTTTCTTCCAAACACACACTTTCTCACTTTTTTTTTACACATGCACTAGCTATCACACTTTCTCTCTCACACACGTGCACACTCTCTATACAATTCAAATGAGGCATCAGATTCAACTCCAATCACTAATCTGGATGAAAATGGGCCATCAAACATAGAAAAATCCCCATTTGCAGTTTACTTTGAAAGCACATTCTTCAGATCACAACCTGCTTCCAACAAAAGCACTGACCTCTCACTCGACCTGTGTAATCCTCAATATTCTGTATCATATAAATGCGAATAACTTGTGCCAAAACACAAACCACTCTTGTGAAGAAAAAAAAGACAGCGCATTCTAATAAAACCATATAAATGGCTGTAATTCTACAATGGCATACTGTGTTAGAGAAAAATAAAAGGAGAGGAGATAATAGCTTTAAAGTTCACAACACAAAACTTAACAAAAAGCTAAGAAACTTTGAAAAAATATGAAACTTGAATATATGCGCTCATGACACAACCATTGTGCAACTTTGTTATTTTTTAAACAATGCTTTGCTCACTACTAGTTTTTGCACAACAAAACCACCAAATCAATCGATTCCCTCCATTCTACATTTGAATTTTTTGTCCCGCGTATGACCTCATTGGCTGAATTGAGACGCTCTGTGGCAAGAAAGAAAGACGTGAATGTGAGAGAGAATTCAGCTCTAAATCAGAGACGTGCTCTTCAGCTCATAATTAATGGCTCTAATGGAGATTTTGGACAATGAGGCTCATTCAGTGTCCTAGGGAACGGCCACTCGGGCCACATTGTTGCCCCCTCCGAAACTCCTGACAGCTGGGTAAGCGAGGGAAACGCGGCCCAGCGGGGACGAGAGACACCGCGGCCTAAAAACTGCCCTGCGCCTACCAAATTGGATTAGAGGAGCTCAAAAAGAATGGCAGAGAAAAAGAGAAGAGAAAGTGAGTGTGGGAGGAGGGGAATGCGCTGAATGAAACCAGTCCCGCTAGCAGCCTTAGCATGACGCTAGCTTGACTCTCAGCGGGAGCTTTCTCATTTCCTCCTGCAGTCCAGAGGCAGAAATAGTCAGACTAGTTATAGAATGTGATTTTTTAGACTTTAACACACAGGAAGTTTAAGGGGAATCCTGGAAGAAAGCAGCTAATTTTGGGGATCCGGTAGATTACTTTGTAGCAACAATAAATAACTAGATTGAGATTTATGTAATGAGTCTTGAAAAAGCAGAAAAGAAAGAGCATGGTAAATCTTCTTGACAGGATAGATAGATGAACATGCTGCAAGAACAGCGAAGCCCTTCCGTGTCTGTCTGTCTGTCTGCCGGCATGTCTGTCAGCTTGTATGTCTGCCTCATTGTCTGCCTGTATGTCTTACTGTCTGTTAGAATGGTACAAGGTCTCAGTTTAGAATGACGAGATCAGCGTCTTCCTCTTTCATGTGTCACTTGCACAAACACAATACAATATTTCAGAGTACTAGGTAATATATGGATTATACATAAACTTTATTCAAATTATAAATGTAAAGACTACACACACACACACACACACACACACACATAATCAATTTGTCAAGTGAATGGAATTTATTTACGATGTGCTACATTTTGTGCAATTGTGTTTTAACTCTCACTGTCACTAGGGGGCGGTAGTATATCTGTTTATAATTGTGGTCAATGAAAAGTCAGTCACATAATGCATCTCTCTCTCTCTCTCTCTCTCTCTCTCTCTCTCTGAATGTGTGTGCGCCATTTTCACTATCTTATCTGTCCCGCTCTTTTATAGTCAGTGCAATACTCTAAAAGTTTGGTTTGCTTCGGTCTTTTGTATTCGCTAAAGTAGCCGGGCCGGTTTTTCTTGTGATCCATCTGTTTTTCTTGGAAGGCTTATCTTGGCATACACTGCTAGAGCTTTAACACAAACACACTGTCTGAGCTCCGTGCTGCTTCCTTGAAGAAAAGTAAACCAGCACAAATTCTAACCTTTACTGACTCTTTGTCCAGACCATGGAAACAGCCCGGTATCTCTACGCTTTAGTAGTGTGTGTGTGTGTATGTGTGTGTGTGTGTACTGACCTTGACATATAGTGTGTGTGTGTGTGTGTGTGTGGTGTGTGTGTGTGTGTGTGCCCGCATCTGGCCTTGACCGTGGTTGTTGTCCACACAACAGATTCCAAAAGTGTGTGATCTTGAGCAGTCTAGGTGAGAGACAAGCATCACACACACACACACACACACACACACACACACGCATACACACACGCAAGCACGATCTGTTTATAGCTGTCATAGCAGATGGACAGCTGTTGAAATTGCAGACAACATAGAATCACAGTGAGTCAGACGACCAGACAACCTGCAGCTCAGACACAAAAGCACACCCACACACACACACACACACAACGCACCTACACCCACACACACACACACACACACACACATTTACACACACACACAGACACACACACACTCACAGTCTTGACTAGGGTCAGGCCAGTATTCTCACCCACAGGCCTGTTATAGAGAGACAAACGTAAAAATAGATTGAGGTGTGACAAACATTTGCAACATGTTTGGCTGCCTTCTGTATTCTTACAAAATAACATATAACTACAAACTATATACAGTATACTGTCTAATATATAATGATCATTATATATTATATGAATATTTAATGTGTTAATATTTAATGAATATATTAATGTGTGTGTGTGTGTGTGTGTGTGTGTGTGTGTGTGTGTGTGTGTGTGTTAGATGCTGTGAATTATGTGTGTGTGTTAAGTGTTTGTGTGCCTGAGAGAGAGACATGGTGTTGCGTGTGTGTGTGTGTGCTTGTTTGTTTGCGCTTGTGTGTGTGCGTGTGTGTGTGCGTGTGTGTGTGACAGGCTACAGCATGTTTTGTTACGGTAAGAATGAAGTGTTCCCTGAGCAGGGTGGATGGTGACCTGGGGCAGAGGAGTGCTGCGTGGGATGGATGCAGGTCACAGCCTGTCAGAGTGGATTGGATGACTGGTGCCTCCAGACGGATCTTGGGTTACGATGTCTGCAGCTGTGGGTCTGCTCCTCGAGGTCGACCGGTATCCGTGTCCACGTACAGACGTTTATAAATGTACTTACACATCCAGACAGGCAGCTACGTTTACCCGGCTGAAAAACAAGATGTGATGTTCCTGGAGAGCCAGCCGTCTCTTCTGGCACCAAATGCATAAAAATAAATTTGAATTTCTTAGGGGTAATTCCCAGGTAAAGAAACAACAACATCTAAATTCTGTAATTAGATGTGTTTGCCAAGATTGTACTTAGATGTGATTGAATTCAGAAGTATTTTGCTTTTCATTTAGAAAACTAGAACATGAGTTTTGCGTAGAAAAGAAGAATAAGTATAAATCAGGGTCAATTTGAAACAATTGTTGACTGGAATGTTCGTCCATGAGCTGATCTGATTTTTATCTCAAGTTTAACACGCTTATCTCACTTTTTGATCAGTGAGACTTTTTGACCTTTTTGATCAGGTCCATCATTAGATTACAACCTTTAGTTTCTGTTTTAAAGGTGTGTGCTTTTGTGGATGATGCCGTTTTCCTCAGTTTACAATGTATGCCAAGAAACACATTGGACAAACAATGAACTTAAATCATGGATCACATGGATGATAAACGTGTTTGTGATTGTGCATGTCAAATAAATTCAGGTAAACTGATAATGAATCAAATCTACATACGTGTGCAGTAGATCAATTCAACGTGTCCATTCAAGTAGAAGGAACTACAAAACTGCTTTGCTTTAGCGCCAAACAAGTTCTAAAGTTGTAAAAGCATATTTTTGTAGCTGGTTTCCATACATTTCTAGTTTTTTGGTATTAGATGTTTTGACATTTTTGAATGGCTTGATTCCAGGTGTCAGGCCTTCAGGCTTTGAGTCTTGAGGCCTTTTCCCAAAGAGCTGTCTGAGACCTCAGGCCTGTGACTAGTTAGACCTGCTTAAACCAGACTTTAATAAATAAAAAAAATAAAAAACAAGAAACTCCAAACATATACACGATTTAAATTATTTACAGGATATATACATATATTCTCCCAGTAAACATTAACATACAATTGCGTGTGGCATGTAATTTGCTGCATGCTATATTGTTTTATCACAGTTTAGGAAGGTTTAGTACCATACTAGGAACTTGTGCTCTGCGTTTGACTCATCCAAACAGTCAACAGACTGAAGTGTGAGTAGTGTGTGGCGCACAGGGAGCCGATCAGGTTCAAGGACACGTCAGTTGTGGTCTGGAATTCAAACCTACAACCTTTTGGTCACAAGTCCATCTCCTTCCACAACTGCCCAGCTTTTGCAGTTGTTACTCTAATTGTTCAATAAAAGTGTATAAAGTATAAGGACTTAAACCACGGATATCTGGAATCTATAAGTGAAGGGCATCTACGCATTGAACGCTGAGCCTTTCTTTGTGCCGAACCTCCCCCTGATTCTAACACGGTCCGGCCGCTAATGGGATCAGCAGTTTGCTGAAGTTTGCAGCCCAGCTCGTGACAGCTCCGTTTAAGCGCCGCAGTGTGGGGAACAGGTGCATTCTCCACCCCCTAACAATCCACAGCCGATTGTTTGCAATTGTTGCCATCGTTTTCATAATTGTCACACTTGCTATTCATTGTTTCTATTGCTATAATAGGTGTGTTTCAAAAAGTGAACAAGTGCAGATTCACAAAATTACAATTGGAATCACTTATTCACATAATAATGATAACAACAACAACAACAACAACAACAACAATAATAATAATAATTTTATTTATTTATTTATTTTAGTTTATTGGTTCAATAAACGTTTTCTAAAAGAATTTTCAACATCACCTCTGATTGGCTGGAATAATGCAGCAATGCAACGAGCGTCCTGCAAGCATAGTGGCGGCGTAAAAGCATCGTGGGAAGATCGTTCTGATGCAGAGCTTTAGCAACGACGTAATTTAATAGAACGTACGTGTACTGTCAGTAAACGCCATGAACTTCCGAGGAAGCTGGGATGGATGATCCCGCAGTAGAAACTGTTCTGGATAAACCGGGATCTAAACGGAATGTTCTGGAATGTTACTTTCGTGAATCATAGGCCTCTTCGGCCAGCTTGCATTTCTAGATGAACACAACAATCATGAGTAATGTTTGGCATGTGCTTGAAAACCCTAACTTTGCAATAATACTTGCTAACAGCAGATGTTATGCACGCCATCCTGAGCAAACAGATGCAGCGTTCAGAACATGATGTTCTAGCGAGTTCAGTGGCCTCTGTTTGGGTACGAGACACGGCCGATGCTCTGAGCTTCACACAGGAAACGTCTTCGCCTTCAGTCACTGTTGAGAAGACACGCATGCGGTGTGTGTACAGCTGATCTGCCTCAGTAAACAGTAGAAAAGTCTTCATGCACCTGATACGAGCTACACACATTGAGGTTTCTCCGCTCCAAAACACACGTGGCGACAGAGAAACTCACCGCACTGGCTTCCTCTTGTGAAACGGCTGCTGCCACATATGCGCGTCTTACTTTCCATACGCATACAGCAAACATGTTGAAAGAACAGAACGTCCCATTAGGTCCTGTTTTCCTTTTTTACACAAAACGTACGTATTTGAAATTAGATTTTAAATGTACTTTAAATTTAATTGAGAAATGTCATTTTTCAAATGTAAAATGCATCTTGCATTTAAAATACAATCTTTCTTTTTTGTGTATTGTGTTTTCTACAGTAATATACTTTAAAATTATGTGAATTGTATTAACGTGTGTGTGTGTGTGTGTGTGT
>CM051500.1:13818550-13823550 GCA_028031935.1 Paedocypris micromegethes
GTGCGTGTGCGTGTGCGTGTGTGTGTGTGTGAGTAATATGAGGACGCAATCTGTTCACCTGCAATGTTTTAAAAGGTGAGAAATGTGGAAACACATGTTATAGAAACACTGATATGTTAGGTGATGTATGTGGGTTTCAAAGCTTTATATCAACATTTTTGTTGGTTTCAAAAAACAGTTATCTCATATAAAAACATGAACTCTTATCATTAACTGAAGCTTGCGTAACATCCTTATGTAATGCTCGTTTTGATTTAGTTTTGGTTTTCTTACCTCTTGACTCATTCATTGAGCATAAACAATATTACTATGTATTTTTAATGTTGCTGAAGTTTTAAAATGTAATGGTTTTATGGTTAAGGCAGTATGTCTTTATACTGCATTAACCATTTTCTTTATCACACACGCACACACACACACATACACACACACACACACACACACACACAGGATAGCACTGTGTAATGTGCGACACACTTACAGAGTATTAGTGTGTTACGGGTGAGCATACAGGGTAGCACTGTATTACTCGGGACATACAACCACGAAACATTGTGTTACTCAACAAAAGCGCACAGGGTAATAGTGTGTTACATGTAACACTCACAGCATAACACTGTGATACACGAGACATGCACAGGGAAACACTGAGTTATGCGTGACACACACGCAAGCCAAAAAATGCAACTAACGTTGTACAGCAATTACAGTTTATTATTGGGTCAGGATTTATTTCTACAAAAACACTACCTTATCTCTGTTTTGGTACGAAGTTGCGCGGGGAGGATCAACCGCGCTTTCCAAGCTGCAATATGATGGACGACTTCTCTAACACGCAGGTCAGATTACTCCGAGACTTGCTGCTTCCCTTGAGCAACTGAATGGAAAGAAAAAAGTGTTTATCTGTTCTGGGCTAAAGTGTGGAATTCAGTTTCCAACTGATTTGTTATAGTTGTGTGGAAGAGAAGAGACATACCAGACCAAACTCTTCTCAGACTCCCAAGGACACGATAAAGTGTTTTGTGGGTACAAACACACACAACGATCACTTACTAAAGTCTGCCAGCTAAAAAAAGACACTGGGAGTTTTCAGGCCGTCCTTGAAACTTAACGGAAACATAAGGTTGCGCAAGCGGCACATAATATCACATAAAGTCACACAAACGGCCCAAATGACAACTTAAAAAAAGTGCTTAAAAAGGCCGAGGTCACTGAAATGACAGCCTCCTCCAGGATTATGTTCTGTCCGAACACCAGCCCCAGAGGAAAGTGCAGGTTGTTGTGCCAAAGTGCCTGTAGAAATGACAAGCAAGCTGAAAACCACAGCTGGATGGACCACACCCTTTTGCCATCCATCCAGGGCCCTGGTCCTGCTGCTATCCAGTGTTCCTGGTTCCTCTGGCAGAGTTGAACTGTTGGTAGCACCTCCTTGGCTTTGGTCGACCGAGTTGGGACACACACTCTGGATTGGTGGCAGAGCGATTGCAGAGCAGCACACACATTCACACTCTCACTCATAACTATGGTCAAAGAAATGAAGAGCGGACCTCAAACTCACACCTTGAGCCTCAAACAAGTGCTAATCAAGCACAATTCAAATTTTATACTTAATTGTCAGAAAAAACTATTTGTAAAGTTAGATTGCTAGTGAAGGCTGGGAGCAGTGAGTCAGTTCTCCGTATTTGAGTTTGCATTTTTGTTTTGTTTTCCTAGTTTTGTTTAGCTCACTGGTAACTATAAAAAGCAGAACAAAACTAAACTTGTAAAGTGATTTTTAATCACATTATTATTTTAAGCACTAAACCATAGTAAACACAAAAAAGGACGTTTTAGAAGTATTTTTCAATTTTTTTTGTCATTTTTCAGAATAGAGCTGTTTTCCTATGGACACCAACTTGCCATAGAAAATGTCATTTTCACTCAAGTTTCCCTGTCAGTGTGACGGTTTGTTGACATGCACGTACAGACAAGGCTTTCCACACATAGCGTTCTATCACGCCGTAGGGTCTTAATATAACAGATTCCTGTCATCAGCTCTGAGTCTCCCAACAATCAGAGCCGTCACAACGACACTGTCAGCAAAGACACACTCACGCCGTCACAACCCAACACGTACCAACACAGTGGCACAATCTCCCCAACACGTACCCACCAAAACATTCTGATCAAGCAGGGCAGACACAACAAGCTTTTCTAAACACTTTATTTTGTACATTTCATTTTAATTAAATAATTACTTTGTATTTTTGTTTTTTACTTTTTTAAACACAGTTTCACTGTGTTTACTCACAAAAGATAATAAAAACTATCATCGATATACATCCCATAATGACACATTTGTCATATGTTTGATTTTTTTCAAAAAGAAGGTCAGTCTCTCTCTCTCTCTCTGTTTTTTTCTCTCTTTCAGTCTCTCTCTCTCTCTCTCTCTCTCTGTATTTTTCTCTCTTTCAGTCTTTCGCTCTCTCTCTCTCTCTCTCTCTCTATTTTTCACTCTTTCAATCTCTCTCTCTCTCTCTCTCTCTCTCTCTATCCGTCTCTCTATTATTATTATTATTATTATTATTATGGTTGTTGTTTATTTATTTGTGTAATGTGTGTAAAATACAAAAAAGCGCAATACACCGTAGTCCTTAGTTTTTAATGTCTGGTGACTTCTGGTTAAATCACTGCTGTTCAGAAAAGTGGTATTGTAGTCCACATTTCTCAACTCGACTTGAACTTTGTTTATGAACAATCCAAAAATGTCACTCTACAATTCCTCTCTCTGGAATAGCAATGGCAGACTGGCAGTTTAAAAAAGACTGTGTGAAATAAAGTCCTCCTCCCTTAAACGTGGAATAGGACATTTTTTGTTTTAATTGGTCTAACTCCTCCAGTCCATTTACACCCTTTCTAGAGTGTGGATTACAAAAATTGGAGGTTATCTATACTCTGCAGCTTAAAGCTTGAAAAAAAGCTTTCGGTGCGATGACCTGTGTCAGATGTCCAGTTGCCTAATATGTCAAAATACAAATTTTCATAATGAGAATGAATGATAGGCTATATGTTTATTAATATAGCCATGCAATTTACCAACATTAATTTTACACTTTGAGCATCCCTGATTTAAATACCTTTTGTTATATGGGCTCTATTGCTCATATACAGCCTATGTAGCTGTAGAATGGTTTTTGAGCTCATCACAGTTGGCATCAATTTTCAAAAAGTACAGAAAAGATTCTTACTTGTATTCAATAGTTTCAGTTTTAAATTTAAAATAAATACTTGTTCAAGTTTGCTGTGTGTAGTGTTGCTTTTGTTTCCCATTGGTATCCTGTTTCCTATTCCTATACAGTCACAAAAATTATGCAATTATGTAACATTTTAGAATTCTTATGGTTGGCTTTAAATGTAGATCTGTATTTAGTCGGCACAATTAAAGCTAATTCTGCAGTTTTCAATGTTATCGAATATGGCAGTATCCGACATTGTATGCAGCATTAACATTCTTAGATTATAAATGCCAGGAGAAAGACCTGTTCAAGTCCCAAGTTCAAGGCCCAATCTGAGTCTTTTTTGTGAAGTTTGCAAGTTGCCCCTGACCTTAGCGCAAACACACTTGCGGCATCACTAATCAATGCATACCAACATATCAGCACAATTTCCCCAACACATATGAACATGTAGCAAAAGCCACATGCTCACATTATACAAGCGTGAATAATCCAGGACAGACACAACAAGCTTTTCTGCGTTCACCCCTTTCCTCTTTCACACACTTTAAACTCTAAACGCCTCTGATGTTATGGCCTTCTGTGGCTGTCAATCACCCGTCTCCTGTTTCCCACGCCAGCCTGCGCGGCCTGACTCCCGTCCATCAAGCCGCTGCTGAGCGCGTCACTTCCTGTTCTGCTCGTACCTAACGGATCTATCTATCCGCTTGCCGATTTAATAATCTCCACTCCTAAAAATACAGAAGGAAGGTTATTCAACAAAAGGAAGAGTTTTTGATATTGAACCTGTGCCATGTAAAGAGAAATGACACGTGGATAAGAGCTGTGCTGACAGTATGACAGGAGAGGACTCTATGTCTTGCTATAGAGCAGGGGTTCTCAACCTTTTTGACCTCGGGGCCCAAATTGTCCAAATCAAAGTGTCCCGCGGCCCATTAAAACACACATTATTTCAGCCAATCCAAATCATGATTTGTTGAATTTAATAACTATATGAAATACACAAAGATTCGTTCACACTTAATTCTAAGCTAGTAGGAAAAAGTAACAACATTTATTGTCTATTACAAGACAAATGTTAAGATTTTTTGGCTTTATTTTCGTTTCCTTTTTACATTTTCTTCACTTGCTATCTTCACTTTTTAGTAGAAAGCTTTATTTTCTTTAGTTTCAGATTTTTCCTTAATTTTCTGAAAAAAATGTAAAACTTGCATGCGAAAAACGAAGATGTCAAGCTGTTTAAGCTAACGTTTGATATTTTTGCCATTAATATAAACGAATTGAAGTCGTAACTTTTATCTTCATTTGTTCGTTTTAAGAACGTCCTCCACCTTCAGTCAAAAGTCTGCCGCTACTGACTGCTGCTTATTGGAGCGTGTTGACACCTCAGCGCTATCTAGTGGTGGGGAGCTCATTGTTGTTCCGCGGACTTCGCGGCCCGCGATCGCGGGAAAAAAATATTCTCGCGGCCCTCTAGGTGGCGCTCGCGGCCAAATGTTTGAGAATCACTGCTATAGAGCACTTCAGTTGTGGTACCTGCTGGTTCCGGGTTTCGGACCTGTGACCCTCTAATTTCAGCATCTCTCTAAAGTAACACTGTGCTCATTCTTATGTTTTTATTATGTTTTTGTACATTACATAACATAATGTGTTACCTCATACCTCACATAACAGCATGAACCCTTATTGCTCAACTACAATTGTGTACATTTTTGGTCAGGGCCTTCGGTCTAATGACTGCTGGGTTCACTGTGAGCGAAAACGCCTGTTTGTCTCTCTCTTTCT
>CM051500.1:13826050-13868427 GCA_028031935.1 Paedocypris micromegethes
TCATGGTACCATTGATGCAAAGGCTTTTATGGTCGCTTAGATTTCCAAGGCATTAAATAGGACAATAAAAAGCTGTGGTATGTCCTAATTTCTTCCCAGTGTCCAACATCTTTCTGCAATGTGTGAGGCCCGGCTCTGGACACACCTCCTCCAATTAAACGGTTAATTGCAGATGTAAACAGTTTTATAACCGTTTTAGTTCAGTTTTAGATTATGCAGTTCCATCTGTTTCTGGGTCCTAGGGAAAGTCCATCACCAGTGAAATTAAGCATACGTTTATTGTACTTTTTCCAAGATCTTATCTTATCTTATACTTTAGTGAGTGTCTGTGGATCAAGATAGGGATCCAGGACGAGACATTGACCGACCCCTGACGCCTGTGTCAGACAGAAGCAGTGGGTCGGTGAAAAACACTTTAAAAAATGCAGGTCATGGGGTTAAAGGGTCGCGAAAGACTGTGAGACAGGAATGAAATAAAAATCTGTTTGTTAAAAGATTCTGTTGCTGTTTAATAAACTGCTTGGTTTAATTCAATTTGGTTCTATGATATCCAACCTATGATATCCATAAAATTGAATTACTCAATCTCCTTAACGAACAGGGGCGTATTTAATGTATTTTCGGCACACAGTTGGCTTCAGATCTGCTTCATCGATCACTTAGGACGGTGGACAACAATGGCTTTCCCTGGATACTGGAACACAGCCAGAGACGCTTGAGCAAGAGCTTTAAGCGTCAAACCGTTGTTGAATGGGACTCAAAGCCTCGTCTTTGTGCATAAACAGGATGAATCCATGCAGGCTTGAAGCCAAACGCTTTATTTTCTATTTTCCCCTGCAAACTTCCTGCCTGCAGCTCGCAGTGACCAAAATAAGACCAAGAACAATTGTTGGCGGCGCGGGTGTCTGTGGAGAAGTTGGGTCTTTCAGAGTATCTACGCCACACTTCAGCCACAGGTCTGAGTTCAGCTGTTGTTTACAACCCTCCGCTGAACATTGTGTGTTTTACACATGCTGTTCCCCGAGGAACACGACCGCTCTACTCGGACGCTTGTGCTTGTGATGTCCGCTGCACCACGGGAAACCACATTATGTTGGCTTTTTGTTTGATCCAACACTACATGAGTTACCATTTGGTTTTCTGATAAAGTGAGACAGCTGTAGTGTTATGCAATAACAATAAGGCATTACAATTTGTTGTTTATTCCAGTTTTGTGTGGATTTTGTATATTACAGCCAAAACCAAAAGTATGTATTTTATATATATATATATATATATATATATATATATTTTTTTTTTTTTTTTTTTATATACTGTACACACACACACCACACACACACACACACATATAAATATATATATATATATATATAATGATTATTATTATTTTTAAAAGATTTTGTTTTTTTTATTCACCTCATTAAAAAATTAAAAGACAACGCTTGTTTTTTTAAAGACAACTAATGAACTTATTATTCAATATTTTCCTATGTCATTACTGTTCAAACAAGTTTAAGTCTGCAAATACAAGTAGTAGACAGAGAGTGAAAGAGAGACAGAGAAAGGGAGAGACTAAAAGAGAATCGGTCAGAGGGAAAGTGTTTGTGTGTGTGTGTGTGTGTGTGTGCGTGTGTGTGTGTGTGTGTGTGTGTGTGTGTGTGTGTGTGTGTGAGTGCGTGTGTGTGTGTGCGTATTTGCGTGTGTGCGTGTGTGTGTGTGTGGAGAAAGAGAGAGAGAGAGAAATGCAGGTCAGTGTGTGACTGGTATTTCCGCTCACGATCTGTCAGTGGAGACGCATAGGTGCGTCTCTTTAGTCTAGTGACGTGAAAATAGCTTTACGTAGTTCTGACACACTGGCATTAGCTGAAAATATCGCAAAGTTTAATATCATAAATATTTTTTACAGTATTTGCGAAAAATGTACAAGCACTTGTTTGCTTAAAGCAGGATTAATCTATTCAGAGGAAGTTAGTTTGTTAGTTAGTTGATATATGACTTTTATAGTATCTTACTATTTCAAATAAGACTGAATACTTGTTTTCCTTTCAAATGAAAGACAGATTAAATAATGATATGAGACATTCCATGTTTCAAAATATCTTTTTCCATTCTTTTCAGCATTATTACACTGTTTATATAAAGGCTCTGCTGTAAAATCTGTGAGAAATCATTATTGCTATTACTAAAACAAGCTGCTGAAAATTCCACCAGACTTTAACGTTTTTTTTTCTGTTTTGCTTTTTGAGCATGGCCTTCTGTGTGTCTGAATAATAAAGATGAGTGAAACACTGCCAGTCATAAAATACCTCTTTTATTTTTCCTTCAGATGAAACCGGAGACGTTTTCATAAACAGTTTATCCAGCACCTCACTCATAAACTCCACATCTGCTGAGAAGTGTGCAGGAATGAGAAGGTACAGCCTTAAAATGGAAGTCAGCAGCTCGGCGCAGGGTCACAGAGTAATAAACTGTTATGAAAACAGTTATGGCCGGTCTGATGGGGTCTGGATCTCCACTGTTCATTTCCGCTCCGATCTCTGGCTACTAAACCACCGGTGGAGAACTAACGGTTGAAATATTATTAGCCTGTAGCAATGCAAGAATATTGTTCCAGTTAAAGTTTGTCGATAAGGATCCGTTTTCAATCCTTTGAGATTCAGATTGTTAAAGGATTTAAAGTAAGTCACATGACTCCTGTTGCACACTAGACTGTAAATGAGGCCGTTTGGATTCACATTTACAAGCGATGTACAGAAAAAGTTATAACCACGCAATTTTTAATATAAATATTTATTAGGATTCAATTCCACTGTTAATAGAATTGAAAATGTACAAAATCATGGTTCAGAAATCAACATGTTCACGGCTCTTCAATATGTTGCACCCAAGCTCATTTAAGCTTTTTATTCACAAGATCATATATTTATTTTACAAAATGTATCAATTTGATTGCATAAGCACACTGCTCAATAAACATGTAAACATATTTATTTTATAGTGTAAACATAGATTAAAACAGCAATAACTCTTGATAAGAAACAATGACTCAAGCTGACAGAGTTTCTGACAGTTATTTACTGCTGTTACACTGTCACAGATACTGAGACCTTGACTCCGCCCATTACGACGACAAACTGGCGGTGACCCAATTTTACTCAGAATCATTGGCTTAATTTTATATTCATTCAACTTCATTATCATTGTGCAAAGTACATGAAGAAACAATTAAATGTAGCTAAATGACTGAAAAAAAGATTTTCTCTGTTCTGCAGAAATGCTTAAACTTTATCCATTCATACTAAATAAAGTGTAAATTATTCAGGACAGGGCAAAAAAATCATTCTCACACAAAACAATGCAATTAATTGTGGCTCTGACATACACTATTACATAATAAAAAATATTCACTGGTCAAAATAAACATTCAATTGTTAGTGTACATTTGGTGGTTTTATCTTTTTTAAATTCTCTATCGTTTAAGGGCCAGACATACATGTTCCCTAGAACCAAATAAAATATATTTTTACAGATATTTGGAATGTGATATATCCTTGATAATCCTTACTGATTTGTTTATTTTGTACAATTCTTTATTTTTATAAAGTTTATTTTATAATCATCTTTCATTATTTCCTGCTCAACAAAAATCTTCACAAAGGATCTTTGAAGCAAGAAGCTGAGTACTCTATATAAACAGTATTACACAGTACTCTATATACATTTCTCACAAAGAAAATATACACTTTGTCTCATAGCTGTCACAAATTCAGCTTTGGTTGTCCATTATGGTCTGAATTTGCAACACCGTTCCTTTAAAAAATGAATCAGCCTTGCTGAACTTTTCCTCATCACTTCTGACCCTTCTCAGTTTTACTGCCCAACCTCCATATCTCCGCTGGTGAAGACTTTAACCAGCTCTAAAAGCATAAAGCTGTGGTCAAACCAAACACTCTGCTGCGTTACGGCAGCTTGCGACATTGTGCCTCATTATAAACCACGGGCGTTTAATTGGGTTATCTGAAATGGAGTTTAGATTCTTACGCAAGTTCCTTTATTAGGTTAAAGCCTAACTGACCGTGATATTTGCATGACTTCCAGGTCTGTTGACTCGGGTCACTGGGTGTCCCAACTGAGGCTCTTGAACTGACCGTATAGACACTGCGTGAGCGGAGGATGCTTGATAATTCCAAACGTTTGAATATTGAGATTCAGTGTTTATTGGTCAAGCAGGGCATCAATCTGAAAGAAAGACCCTGGCCTGCCAAGTTCTTTTCTCCACCTAAACGAGTGCCACCTCATTTAGATTCTATTAGGGCCAATTTTTTTTAAACTGGTGATTGGGCATAGATATATAATCAATGTTTACTTATTTATTTAGAAAGTGGGAGAAACAGAGCTTTGTGTGTTTGGGTGTGTGTGCACAGTTGGCATACGCAGAAGGATCTCTTTGCTCGCATACATGGCAGAGAGAAGCTTTATGAATGAGCCACCTCAGCCTAAGCATAAAGACGATCTATGAGACACTTTGCCCAGCCTGTGAGGTCACATGACCAGTGAAGGAGTCATTGATGACAGTGCTGCGGGACAGAGCTTTGCTTAATGGCTCAGGCCGAAGCAGCAGTGGAAAAAGCAGAGAGGGAACTGAATAGCCGGTGCTATTTAAAGGTGGATTACTTGGACATTACCAAGCAGAATGGTAATAAATCAATCTGTGGCATGGTTAGCATGGCATAGTTAGCATAGCATAGTTAGCATAAACATAGTACAGTAGCTTGTCAAAACAGATCCACATCCTTGCCTTTACACTTTCAGCGTCATTTTAAGATTTGAGGACAGAAATGTTTTAATAGACACTGTGGATTATTTTTTATAAAAATTGTCGACCATTTTAATGTTGATTATTGGTCTAAATAGACGATTTACCGTTTGTTTGTTTTTTTCACACGTTTTTTCTTCGTTTTAATTGTTGTGAGTTTATACATTCGACTGGAAAATATTCTACTTTAACTCCATTGAAATTTCTTAGGTACAAGTGTTGTACATATTCCTTAGGTGTTTGTGATTGATCAATAGCCTATTTTTTAATAGGCAGCAAAGTCATTTGACTTCATTATCTATGACGTTATAACAATGGTGATGAGAATCTCTATCGTAGCTGAACGCTTTTGTCCTGGGTTGCGGTTAAAATGTTAAGAATGCAATGTAACACAAATTCAATGAGTGTATTGTTGTTTTCCCAATTGTTAAAATGAATAATACAACACTTGAGCACTCTCATTTTTGCTTGCAGCGTTTTGTCCACAAGGTGGTTTTATCACAATTATTCATATTCATTTCAGACTCACTTGTGGTCCATAGAAGGAAGAGGACAAACAGAAACACACAACAGATTAAAACCATTCAAACAGAGTGTAATCTCGGTGCCCAGTACTTCCTCAAGACATTTAGACGTTTTGTCAGAGTCATTTTGATTTCATTATTAGACTTGTCCAGACGCTTAATGAGGCTGTAGGTAAGATGTTGTGGTAGTAGTAAGTTGAGATGTGAATATTTACAACTTATATTTATAACAATATTTACTACCTGGGCACCTGTAGTAGAAGCCTAAATGCGGCGTTATAGGCCACAATAAACATACAGAATGTCTCTTGTCCAAAGTTCCAATGACCAATGATGTCTTTTATTGAAGCAACGATTTTGTCCACTTTGAAATGAGCGTGGTGTTTAGTATTAGTGTTTCATTTGATCTGTTGCAAGTTACGGTACGGTACGAGTTACGGTTTAAAGTCATCTGGACTTTAAATAGACCAGATGAGGGTCTTGAGTGTGACTGCGGCGGTGTTTCTTCTTTCAATGTGCGACCCGGCGTGTAAGTTACCGGTCTGTGTGTGACAGGATGATAGAAGTTTATTTGCGGTGTGTTTGGGGGGTGGGTGTGCATGGAGATAGGACATAGTTTATTTAAAGACATTCTTCCAATAGGAACTCTAATGACCCAGGGTTTATGTGATGGTACAATCTGCTTATTTTGCTTGTGTACAAGGGTCAATCAAAAATGTGATGGTTAGAAGTTCTTAGTTTTCTGATGAATCGCTGAAGAGCCTTGAGCCACTCCTAGAAGGTCCTGAACCCTTCAGGACCCTTACACCAACATATAATGTGAACAAGCTGATTCCATGAACTGATCCAATTACAAGCAATTTGTTTGCAAATCAGATGTACTGGACTCCTGAAGCACGTCATGAAAAAACTAAAGTTGAAGTCACAATTACAAGAAAAAACAGACATTGCTCTGTTTACCTCTTTAGATCTGCTTAAAACAAAGACAGAAAGTCACTTTAGACTGTTTAGACTGCCCAAATTTCAGTCACTGGCAATATTATGGAGGTCTTTATAAAGCTAGACACTCCCAAATGTCCCTATGGACTTCAATTATTTCTCTCAACTTGGATGCTATTACCTCTTTAGTTTCCAGTAATATATGCCGACCTTTGGTGCTCACGTCAGTCTGGCCTCAGATACATATGGAATTGCCCTTGTCTCAGTTGCAATTTATCTTCTGAATAAACATTTTTAATGATTACAGGCAATTACTTTGTGGTCCATAAACACTTTTACAAGCACAAATACACACACACACGCACACACACACACACACACACACACACACACACACACACACACACGCACCAGACAGACACAGACAGACATTAACAGGCCTCTGTTTACACAGTAATAATGTGAATGAGTAACAGTTATCCTCATTATGCTGCATAAACCAGTTAAACATCTTCAAATAAGGCTTTCACTTATGAACTCAATTTTACAATCCACTAAAAATGTGTATACAGAAGTGGAGAGTAAATGTCTGCTTACTTGTTCACTATTAGACCACCTAAGCAATTTCCTCTCGCTGTTCTCCCAATAAAATATATTGTTTTGAATTTGTAAAAAGGTTTCACCAGAGAAAGTCAAACTAGATTCTGCCAGATCCTGAAACATATGTAGTGATTATTAAGTTTATTATCAACTAACTGTGTAAACTTGTATTTTATACAAAGCCTTCAGAGTGATGCGTCCAATGATAATACAATTCTGATAATGAAATGAGTGTCACATGAAGGATCTGTGTTACATGAACTATGAGTTTCACGTGAATGATCCATGTCATATAAATGATCCATGTCAAATGATGGATGATTGTCGCACGAATGATGAGTGTAGCATGAATGATGAGTGTCACATGAATGATGTGTGTAGCATGAATGATGAGTGTCACATGAATGATGAGTGTAGCATGAATTATGGTTGTTGCATGAATGGTGGATCATTCATGTGAAACAGATCCTTCATGTGACACTCATTACATTCTCAGAATCGAATGAATGATGAGTGTTACATGAATGATGAGTGTAGCATGAATTATGGTTGTTGCATGAATGATGGATCATTCATGTGAAACAGATCCTTCATGTGGCACTTATTACATTCTCAGAAACGAATAAATGATGAGTGTTACATGAATGATAAGTATAGCTGAAGGATGAGTTTCACATGAATGAGAAGTATCATATGCATGATCCATGTTACATGAATAATTAGTGTCACCTGAATGATCAGTGCCACTTGAATGATAAGGATCACAAGTGATTTCACATGAACGATGAGTGTCACATGAATGATTAGTGTCACATACATAATCAATGTCACATGATCGATGAGTCACAAATGATGTCTCATGAGTCTTGAACGAGGAATTTTGTTGTTATTGTCACAAAAACTGTGTTATTATGTCATAATGAAAGTTGTCTTTTTTCGTTTCTTGACAAACTCATGACTTTATTTACTCATTTACTTTATTTGTGGATAATACATATTAGTGGATTCATGAAAAGCAGTTGTATTTGCGTACAATATTTAAAAAGCAAAAACAGGAGACATTGAATAGAATAAATAATGTATTTACAAAAGTACAATGAGATACCCTATGAAATAAAACCTAGTGCTTTTTTGGCAGGGCAACACATATAGTATATGATATACTTTAAATGGTGATATCACTGATGATTATACACAAAATACGTACTTGTTGTTATTATCTTATATTTTATTATTCTCAATGTATCTTATATAAATAGGGATGCACACACCCAGACAAAGTTCAAGTCACAATGTGAGTAATACAGAGCAATACGCACACACACACACACACACACACACACACACACACACATACACACACACACACAGACTCACACTTTAACCACTAAACCCTTTAATACACACTCCATTAATGAACAACTTGTTTAAGCAAGTAGGTCGACAAGTTCTGTGATAGTGAAATCAGCAGATGATTATCACTGAGAAAAGCTCCAGAAGTGTATGCTGTGCTTGTCCAGGCCACTGTAAACACCGACCTCCCGCACATGACGGGTAAATATTTGCAATTTTTGCGAAACAGCAAAGGGTCAGAGATTCACGCTGGGCCACGGGATTTCTTAGGTCACCTTCTCAAGGAGCTTTTCTGGACCCTGATTCACACCTCACAACCAGTTACTAAACCACAGCACAAAAAACACTAAAAGAGTAGTGGGCATTTAGATTTCTGGGGGTGGTGTGTGTGCGGTATGAGGTGGCCCAGAAAAATAAAGTGAACTCACTTCTGCATAATATTCTTTGTAATGCTTTACATGCTTTAATGTGAATATTCTTCTATATTTATAGTCTATAAAAATTCTTTATTTGGAGTTTATATTTTTGGGGGGATGGGTGTGTTTCATGATGTGACATGTTGTTGTCCCGAAACATGGTGATCTGCTCCTGCACAATACACACGGCTTGACCACTGACTTCAAGACAATATATTGGTATTTAGTAGTTCATTTTTTCATTGTAAATGCTGCATTCTACTTTTAGCATGAGTGGACAGTTCTGTGTTTGTAGAACAATCACTCATCTTGCTTTATTACTCGTGTGAATGTAAACAAAAAACACGTTCTGTATGCAATCAATCAAGTTTTAATCCATGTTTAAGGTAAATTTGAAGGAAATACGTACATGTTTAAATTTGTAATTTACAGTTAACCTTACACTGGCTAGTTAAATATAGTCAACCAAAATAATTAATAGTAAGTGGTTTACTGAACACAGCCAATCTGACACTGGGGAATCAGTTAGCCACGCCCAACAACACAGGCTGTTTTTTCAATGTTTTCTGATAAACAGAAATCCAGAATTCTGTACAATGTTTTCTCATTTTCATTCTTGTTTAGAAACATATACAAATATTCAGGAATTATGGAATTTAGGAATATTCAATGGAAAAACTTCATGTGCAATGGAAGTGCTATATTTACATAAAAAGTTATATGTATAGTATGTATATTCAAAACAAAAAAGTATCACAAACGTTGAAGTTAAAATGTTCTTTGTACAAAACAGTAAACATTTAAAATGGCGAAAAAAAACAAAATATATTTTTCTGAGCAGGGCTGATGAACATTCGGGGCTTTTCACAGTGGCACATGCAAAGCTGAAGACAGTGGAGACTCGTAAAGAGACGGAGGAGAGCGGCTGGAAATGGGAGGAGGTGAGGAACTGGTCTTTTCCTGCCATAATCACAAGCGTTTCCTCTCATTGTAGCAGCTCAGGGTCCATTCAGATCCCGACACACAACCATTAGCATTTACAAGTACACAGATTTACAGCTCACACACACACGGCCAGTTTGGCTCAGTGCCACTTCTCGTGAGTTTCCACAAGCATCTAATGGCTAATAGGAGTGGCACTTGATAAATATTTGCAAACTGTTATCACCTGGCCTTATCTGCCGCTTTTTATTTTTGATATGACTTTATAGACACCTTTCATCTTATCGTGCACCACAATAAAGTCTCAAGCGTGAAGGGCTAATCCCGAAAGTCTGAATAGCGGAAAATACACAAATCAAAGTCAATGAAAAGGGTGTCGTACAACAGCTCACGTATTACATCAGGAAACAGTGTGATGATGGAGCAAAGCATGCTGGGAGATCTCAGACTCCAGGGTTTTGGAAGTCCTGTGTGTGACAGTAAATCTACATGGACCACATTCCCATTTTTTTTTCCAAAACAATTTTATTGGGAGAACTACAAAATGTACAGTACAAAGTCAACAGCCTCACACTTGATCTGTAGTGAACTGACTCCCGGACACCATACAAATCCTGCTCTTGCCATTTCATTACATTCAAAAGCTTTACTTCTTAAAAAAAAAGTAGTCAAAAGACGGTCCACGGTGCCAATCCCGCGTTCCCGCTATGTACAGACGTGTTCCAACGATTCCCCGTCCTGCAAGATTTTACAAAAATATACTAATATAAAAGGAAAAGGAAGAGAAGTGTCTGTTTCTCCCCTCTGATAAGTGGTAACAACCTTCTAAGAGGTTTTGATTACAAACTACATTCATCTCCTCTTGTCGCAAAACAACCCAAAGTGTGAAAATACTCTATTTGGTTTCTCATAAGGCAAAGGAAGGTGGCGAATCCCCGCAGCCGCTGGCAGTAATACTGGGGCACTGCTACATTCTCATGCACGCGGCTGGTGCATCGTACAAAAACAGGAGACTCAGAAAATACTTTTTTGGTTCCCGGATAAGCTTGAGATCTTTGAAATGGGATATTGATGAACGATTAAGGCTAGTAGACGTTCGGACGGTCCTCGGCCAACCACAGTTACAATACATTCTACAGGCACGTCTAGGTTCTCCAAAGCAAAAATCAAACAAACAAACAGCCCTTCGGAAAAGTAACATCCCAACCAAATAGCAAAATCACAACCTTTTGTCTTTTAATGAACGTAAACAAAAATGAACAAAATAAATATCACATACAATCTCTTAAATTAAGATTTTGTTTTACTCATTTAAAATAAAATAAAGTGAAGATACAAAAAGAGACCAAACAAAATATATATATATATATATATTACTGTGAAAAAGAACATACACTCCACTTTATGAAGATTAATAATGGCAATCATAATTTAAAACATAAAAGAATATAGATCTATTGCTTCATCATACTCGATAAATACAGTATGGACACAATTAACAACATGTAGTCTATACTTTTCACGAGATAAAATAAATAAGTTAAATAGTTTATAGCCACTTACGCAATGCTATGCAATCACTCAAACCAGCTAGAAAAAAAAAATAGATATATTCAACCATCAGCAGCGATTTCCCAACGAGCCCAACAAGAGCTTCCACCCGCACGAGCAGAGCGAACCACCGGGCGGCGCTGCGGCGCAAGATCGCCCCTTTTGGAATGGAAGTACTGTACATACTAGGAAAACTAGTACACTTTCTCTCAAGGCATATTCTTGGCAGGGATGGAGGAAAATCTGAAACCGCTCTGTCTCTCTCTCGTTTACATAGAAAGTATTTTGTACAAGTCTGGAAGAAAAATGCAGAACTGCACCGGTGGAATGCCTTCAAACGTCCCGGGTCTGACGAATCCATCCTACGCGACATCAAAGTCCGATCTCGGGCTGAATATTATACCAGAATCCTCCGAAGTCACACAAACGGACCAGACGTTTAATCGTCGGAAATCGACAGCCTGCTGAAGATTGGCAAACGTCTCCCGCCATCCAGACTGGGAGACTCGGACCCGCTGAGACTCCCGGAGGAACTGAGCGAGCCGCTGGCGTAGCTCTCGCGGTCTGAGATGCTGTCGGGCGGGCTCGGGGGCGAGTCGAACACCGGGGACTCTGACAAGCGGTGGAGGGACTGCAAGTGGCCGAGCCCGTCGCCCATGTTCACCTGGAGATTAGCGTAGTAGCCGCTGTGCTGCGTATGCACGGCCAACGGCGCCAGAAGGGCTTTCAGGTCCTGGCCTGGGAACGGGAAGCGGCTGGACGAGAGGACGTCTTCGTAAAAGTTAGTGGTGCGAGAGGAGCCGTCGGACGAGGTCGGAGGGGGAGTGCGTGAGGTCGGGCTGTCGAGAAACGGGGAGTCGAGTCCCTGATGGTGCTGGCTGGAGAAGCCGGAGAAACTGAGGCTGTGGTGGAGCTTCGGTCGGTCCCTGAAGCCTCCAGTGGCCGACTGCTGCTGGTGGTGGTGCTGCTGCTGGCCATATAGGCACATCGACTCCCCCCGGGAGCTCTTGGTTGACTCGCCCTGGACGCTGTTGGCGTTGCTCGGCGGCGGTCTTCTTTCGTCCGCGTTGTGGATGAAGTGGCATCGCGGGCCGTAGGGGCAGAAGCCGATGGTGTGGAACGTGCGGCAGGGCTCGGTCTTGTACTTCGGGTGGCGGGACAGGCTTCTCAGCTCGTGGTAGCCGTGCGCGAACTGGCACTTCTCGCCGTATTTACACGCCCCGTTCTCCTCGAAGGGTCTGCAGAGCTCCGTCTTGTATCGGGTGGAGTTGATCTGCGAGCCCGGCTTCTGCTGCAGCACCTGCCCGCGTTCGCCGCTCTCGCTGAAGGCGCGGTCGCGGAACTTGTTCTCCTTGTTCATGATGGCGGTGCTGGCGCACTCCTTGCCACCGCAGTAGGGGCTGACGGGGAACTTGTTGCCGTTCGTCACCGACTCCATGTTGCTGGTTGAGTTGCGGCGGAAGAATCCCGAAGCGTACGAGCTGCCGGAGGTGGTCACCGGGACCCCGACTGCTTTCTTATCCAGTATGGCGTTGATGTGCAGAGCATTCATGTTCAAGATTTTCTCCTGCTGGGGGAAGAGCAAAGAACAGAATCGTTAAAATCGGTGCACCGAATGCGAGTCAGCGCGTCTGCAGAGAGGCCGGCGGACTTCTCTGAAAGTTCCAGGTGAAGTAAAAGTACCTTGTACAGCATGTCGATGTCGTAGAAAGCGGACATTTCGGTTTCTTCCGGAGAACACGGCCGCAGATGATCTCTCATTGGATCCTTTGGGTGCAGAAGTTTATGGTCTGTGCAAGAGATGCGGCTTAATCGGAACTCTGCAAGGGAAGGCTGAGCTCCTCGTGCTGGGATGATGATGATGTTGTTGTTGTCGGTCTTTTTTCCCCACCGCGCAGTGCTGAGCCAGAACCGTAAAGAACAGACCGTTAAACTCTCCGCGCGCATATAAGCTTCGGAGCGCGTGAAGAGGGGGCGGAGTCGCAAACTTGCTGCAAAAGTTTCGTCTACAACACGCCCCGTCGCCGCGCCTCGGGATCTGATTGGTCGCTTTTGTAACAACACCCCTCCCCCCACACACATTCCCTCTCGATGTCATGAGTAGTTATAAGTTTTGACTTTGAACAGATTTAATGTGTCATATACAGTATTTATCTGTGTGAAAGCGACATCTTACAAGCACACACGATTAACACAGATATACGTGAAGACACAGACACACCCACAGAGATCCGCACGTTCCCGTTGAGTTATCGCATAGGTTATTGTGTCAGTGTGATTGCGTAATCTAGGATAAATTGACGGACTTTGAAGTTGTGCCAGGTCTGATGCATATAGTGTCACATGCTGACGTTCCCACAGCAGACAGCATCAACATTAAATCACATCCATCTAGACACGTTTTTCGTTTGAGAATAAACTGCAAAACTTTTACTTCAAGATCCACGGTAATAAGTGAATATAATTCACTTGGAAATACCCGAGTTTTATGGACAGTTAAAACGGCACAATACTGCACCCTAGCGGACTCACACACTGGGCGAGTCAAAAAGTGAAGACCGAGCGCCCCCTATAGACAGACTAATTACTGAGCAATGCACAATAAATAAAAAATTCAAAATAACTATGCTACAAATCCATCTGTTGTCACACTTTTAAATAAACTATGCTAGTTAGATGTGAGGTATTTATGATTATATCCCTCCTTCGTCTATGCTTGTGTGTATGGGAAGAGCGAGCTGCTGACATTCCAAAACATGACATCATTGTACAGTAAAATGGAACATTGCTACTACAGTCCCTGAAGGCAGCCCAGCTGTCTACATACTAAACAGATACCAGACTATTGCACGGTTCTCTTGCGTAACACACAGATGGGGCAATCGACCTGTTTCCCGTTCTAAATACAAACCCACGTCTGTGAAACAACAAACATTAAAAAAAGGACCACTAACAACAACAACTAAAGAGCAAACTTACAATAATGTAAAAGATGTTTATTGGGGTAAAAGTGTGTGCTAAAGTCAGTGTTTGACATAACGGTCACAACAATATTAAAATGGGTTTTAGCTTTACAGAATCGCTTTAAGAATCCTCCTGTACAAGTCGTTCAAGAATCTTCAGAGTGAGTGAGCTTCTCTCCAGCATCAGCGAGATCTTGGCATGCTCCAAGGCGGCTGAGAAGTGCGGCAGTGCGGGAAGAGCGTCCAGCGAGCGGCGAGCAGCAGAAGCGTGGCTGTGGGCCACAGCGGACAAGCGGGCGAGATCTGTGGCACTCGGGCGAGTGGAGTGTGGCGTGTTGGCGAGGTCACAGATGTGTCGGTGCAACAGTCTCACCCACAGGACTGGCTCGGCCCAAAGATTTCGATCTCCTTTCTCAAAGAGGAATTCGTCATCCTGCCGGTCACATCAATAAACACATTTTTGTTACACATCATACCAAATATATATATATAATATGAGAACAAACAACACATATACACAGTTTGCTCCGCTTAATCGGGCGGCCCGTTGGATTGGGACAAATCCTAAAGTCCAAATCATCTCAAAACGCAAATTTATGCCACTTTTTTGGGGCAAGATGGTTGTGTCTCGATTAATAGGAGTCAACTGTATATACGCACATTACACTATGACTAAAACATTTCTATAACAACGATTACTTTATCTTTGAGTGTTTATTTCATGAAAAAATACATTTTTGTTAGACATACACGAGGTTGCTTTTTTTTTTTTTTTTTACCAGTTCTGACGATTCCTCAACGTTCATGTCCAATGTTTCGTCTCCCAAGAGCCACTGCATCAAGCTCAAAATCCCAGCAGCCACCTGGCCCCACACCTGGAACAGCTGGCACAGAAGCCCCACTCCTGTCTCCAGGGCAACGGGAGGAGAGACGGCACCGATGGCAGCACCTGGCAACACAAAGTAGTGAAATTACACTCAAACAAACACGGAAAGTGTAATGAACATTCTCAATGTAGCTTGTTCCTGTTTTACAAACGACCCTGGAACACATGTACGGAAAATCGAAATGGGATATAACGAGCAGCGTCAATCATAATCTGGTTTCCTTGGTCTCGGAGGCTTTACTGGAGATGCTGCATTCCCACAGCCAGATCTGCTCTCCATCTGAGACTCTCCAGAGCGAGAGTGCAAGATTGATGTCTTGCTCTCTTTTTGTTCTCCTGACAGCATGTTTCCATCTTTGCCTGGCATGAAACCCACTGGAAAGAAACAAAATCATAACTCACTCCAAACCACCAAGCACCATGTGCACACACAGGGAGCATTTGAGGTGGGCCGCACCAGGCCTTCTCAGCCAGAGCAGCAGGAAAGCGACGGAGAGGAAGGATTCGAGTACGGATAGGTGGCAAAAGACAAAGACGGCTGTCGCCTTCCTAGAGCTTTAACGGCCCCAGTTGTTCAAGCATCAAAGACGTGAGGTGCGAAAGCTGGTGTGATTGTTTTGACCCCCCACCCAAAACAACGAGGTGACATGCAAATGACTGCAACTTCAAAAGTCACAAAGACTTGCCAATCAAAACCACAGAGCAACACGACACCTCGAGCCTGTAAAACACCCCGAGAACCCAGCGACTGGCTTCCTCAGGACTCGTCTGCGGTCTGATGCTGGACGGACTCAGCTGAGAAGGTTGTTCTTTAGCGGAGATCTTCTTGCCTCCAGGGAGGAAAACGCACATGATGTTCAGTGATGTTTCCTCAACCCTTGAACGGATCAGATTTTGGTTTGGATATCAAGCCGTGGATGAACGGATGAATGAAGACTGTGTCCATTTCCACAACCACAAGCTATCAGAACCACAGGCAGATTTGTGTTGCCTTCCCGTTCATTTTCTGAAACATGAATCATGCACAATGTCATACTCGTGTCACCCTTTTACTTCTGGCAACCTTAACGTCACTGTTAATCATTGATTTTTACGTAAAATGTACACAACACCATGACAAAAACGCCTCAATTTTTTGAACACAAGAACAACGACTCTAAGGAGGCCAAGTGTTTTAAAATCAACTTAATCATTATTTTCACGTTATCCCATAGTGTTACACATTTTTCTTCACTTCTCACTAGGATCTTCAGTGTGTTTCACAGTCTTGATTCAGATGTGTAGACTTGTGCGCCTGAGGTTGAGATCTGGGCTCTGGCCTTGCGGAGGTGTTTGGGTGGAAGTCTGACTGGGCTGCAATTCCTGGAGGCAGAGGCGGCAGTTTCTTTCCCGTAATCGATCCGCGGGAGTCACGGCACTGGAACTAATTAAAAAAACTTTCGTAATAACGAGCGCAAGACGAGCTTTAGTGTGTGGCAAATCTGGGATGTGAGCGAGTGCAGCTGGACCAGTGTCCGGTGTCAGAATGAGCTGCTTTCTTCTTGAGAACAAGTTCATGAAATCAAACCATTTGTTCTATTCAAAAACAACGATTCTGAATTATTTCCCGAAAAACAACAATTTGAACTAAACTATGAATGGAAGTTGAACCCTGCTTGAACACATCGGCAAATTGCACATCTCTGGCTAGGAAGTGCTGGTGTGGAGGTGTGAAACCAGGCAGACTTTATAGTTCTGACTTCCTTCAGAAACATATGGGAGCCAGAGGACCTGGCAGCCCAGTCCCAAGCAACACGAGAAATCCAGGCTTCTCCTTTCACACTGCTTCAAACGCGTGTTTTCCAGAAAATTCCCGCCTACCCTGTTTTTTCCTCTCATGGTTCGTAAGAAGTCAAAAGTTTCAGACCCGCAGATTCAAACTGGCCTTTTTATGTAACCTTATTACTCACAGTCCTTTAACCCAAGGAATAAGCATCAAATCTCATGAACACAGAGGCTTACAAAGTGTTTAAATGACTGAATCTGACAAATAGACGTCTTATAGAAGTTTTTGTGTTTGTGATAACTAATCCTAGTGATAACTACTGCAGTGATGCCTAGTGATACTACTTATGTGATAAGCCGATATTATGTATGTATGTATGTATGTATGTGTGTGTACTGTGTATGTATGTTACTTCCTCATTACAGGTTAGCATACAACCAAATTGTACGGTTATCTTTGACATGCCTTTATGAGCCATTTAATTCCCCCACAAGGACAAAAAATCATTAAATATTTTTATTTTATTTTTGAAATATTTGTCAACAAATAAATACGTAATACTTATCTAAATTTGTGAGACAACCTTTCTGCAGACAAGATCATCCCACAGTCCATTTTTAGTTAGGTTAATAAACAAAATGACAACATTTTATTCTCTAAGTGGATTATTAATAATAAATTAACAATAAAAGACAAAATGATTTATGATGATCAATGTATAATGGAAGTCAGGAAAAACAAAAAAGTGACATTGGTTTGCGGATGAACACTGTGCTTTGATGGCGCATTTGCTACACAATGTCGACTCTTTGTTAAGTGAAATTGTCAATGTTATCTAAACAGCTGGTCATTTTGAAGTCATCTCAAATCAGCCATTCAAATCTAGACTAGAAGATTACGATCCAGCAGCATCGTCTGAAGAGCTGGAGACGGCGATCACCTGACACGTGTACGCCAAATCTAAGACGTCTACTAGACTTCTGTGGTGTCTCTCAGATCATCCTAACCTGTCTAACAGCAGTGCTACAGTATCACCCAGGTGTCCGCTGCTCAAGGAGGCCGTAATGTCAGTGGAAAGGATGGAGGAATGATCAGTCAAACTTCTACAGACTAATAATTTCCCCCCAAGCGTTACCTCAAAACCCAAACTTCCATGAACCGTAGAAGCTGTAATCAGCATCAGACATGCGTAAAGTGTTCCTGACGCACTGAGCGAGAACCCCAACACCGCAGAGAGGGATAATGGTGATGGAGGGATCTAGAGATGGGTTCCGACACCGTGTGTTCTATTCTGGGTGTGAATCGAGAACATCCATTGTGTAAGACTTTACGAAGAGCACGTCTGGAATGACACACCGTGAGAACATCCTCAGAAAGACATGCCAAAAACAACACAGCCAGGAGCATCAAGTCCCTAAACACTCCGGGCTTGTTTCTAAAGACCAGACTCCATGTTGGATGTGAATAAACTTCACGGTTTACATTTAATAACCTGAATAACGGTTAAGGGAGTTTAAAAAAAAAGTCTGGGTGATTAAAAAAAAAAAATATATTATTCCCATTACAATGACAGCAAAAACACACCAAGACGCCATTATTCATGGCACTCCACAAACCGCTAATCTCGGGTGCTGACGCTTGGCATGTCGCACACTACTTGTGTTCTTTACTTTAGACCCCAAATTATAGGGTTATTGAGGAATGACTGCTTGTTAATTTTCATTCCCTAAATGATTTAAACTTCTTAAAGGGGTGGATAAAAATTATTATACACAATCTTAATGTTGTGTTATAATCTTAATAAATTATCTTTTTTAAAATATAAACTTAATTCAGGTCAAAAGACTTGTGTTTGTATGATAGTGAGTGTGTGTGTGTTATTGTCTTTCAAGTGGTATCCGAATGCTAGGTTTTTATACTAAAGTGAGGCCCCTATAGACCTATGGCTGGGCTCCACAGTTTTGAAGGTCTGTTTAAGAGTCAGTATGGGATTTTAGGGCAGAAGTTACGATAGTTTTGTTTTGTTTTTTATAGTAAAGGGGGCAATGAAGGGGAATAGTGTGTGGGGGTTAAATGGTTAAAATTGGTTACTTTTTAACCATTGAGCAACTTAATATTAAATAATTTTTAAATAAGAATAAGGTTTAGTTGAGTCAAAAATGCATCTTTAGAAATGACACTTTTTGTACAATTTAAGCCATGAGGAGAGTTTAATAGGGCACATAAAAACCCAGATTCGAGTAGCGGCGTAAAGTGAAAACAAAACCACATCCATTAAAACAAAACACAAACTCAAGTCAAGGCAACGAGACGTTTTCTTTCCCGTCACGGCTATTGTTGTTCTGGCAAACACGAAGCAGGATATCAGCGTGTCACAGAATGTGGTGAAGACGCCTTTGATGTGAAGGATTTATGGACTGAAACAAACCTCTTTTCCGTCCACCTCACTGAGAATGCTACAGGTTTCTGAGCTGGTGTTAACAACAGGTGGTGGGTTTGAATCCCAGGACAAGTTTAAAGAGATTTCAGTATTTCACTGAATGCAATGAACGTTCCTTTGTTTAAAGCGCTAGCGGCGTTAATATAATATAAAACACACATACACAGACACACACACACATTCTGATTTCTTTGAATGCTTACTGACCTTCATAAACTTGTGTTGAGTCTTCAGTAAGACTGTGTGTGTGTGGGTGAGTGGGTGGGTGTGAGAGATTGTTTCTGAGTATGTGTGTTTGTGTGCATGGGTTGACAAGGGCATGCTTCTGAGTGTTGTAGGTTTGTTTCACAGTGTGTGAGTACCTGCGCTGTGTAGGTGAGACGGGACGTAGCAGGTGAACTCAGCAGCTCCATCCCTCACGTCAGAATCTTCATCCTGCAGCAACACAAACAAGCTCTTCCACAGCGCCACAGTCTGGGCGAAGCCTAAAACAACCAAAACACACGAAATATCAGCTTGAATCCCAGATGTGAGTCCAGTGTCCTGCTCTGGTGCACTGACCCAGAGGCAAGTCTGGAGAGGTCAACAGGGTCGGCATGCCCTTCACCAGCACCTCGGCTGACTTCAGCTTGACCTCTGTGGCTTGATCTTCACCACAGCCCTGCACCACCAGCGCCCCCCATCGACCCAGGCAGGCGGTCACGGCGGAGCTCACGCCCTAAAGAAGCAAGCGAAGATGAGTCCCTGAGGCCCTGGGCCCCCTTCCGCTCGACACACCTCGTCCGACAGCCGTTCACGACATTTCAATGACCCACAAATAACACTAACAGCTCTTAACCGCGTGTGTGAAATCAAACAGTTTCCGCAGCTAAGCTAAAGCACATATGCAAGGTATTTTCCGGGGCCTCCGTATTTGCAGTAAGATGTGAGGGAAGGCGAAGTGTGTGTAATCTGCTCCAGCCTAGATTCAGAAAGACTGTGTGTCCAGCTGAGCTGGCTTGAGATGTGTTTTATCTTCTTCCTCACCTGGGGAACAGATTCAGACAGGTGGGCCACCAGTCGTGACGTCAGGGCTAGCGCAGAACAGTGAAGCTCCACACTGAAACACAACAAAACACATACGCTTGTCAGGCTTCTGATTATAACCCCTTTATCCGCAGGAGAACAATTAATCAATAGTGAAGAATAGTGAAGGGAAATTGTGGTCCAGTAGTAGGGGACTTGGACTTGTGTCCCAAAGGTTGCAGGTCAAATCCCCCTAAGGCTGGTTCTGCAACTAAGTGTCCTTGGGCAAAACCCTGAACCCCACATGGTTTAGGCTGCCCACTGCTCCGTGATTGTGTGTGTGTTCGTTTCACTGTGCGTATGTGTACTTCATTGGAGCATAATTTCGATGTGGTCCCTCGTGGACAATTGGCAATTGATGAGACAATCTCTCATCTCGCTCTTTACTTTACTTTACTAATAGTCAATAATATGAATTATTGAGTTAAATTCGTAAAATAATATTAATACATAATCAAAAATAAAAAAAATAAATTGGTCCACTGTGTGTTGTCTTACCACCTTTTCTTAATACCAACTTAAGAGTTGATAAAAAAAAAAAACCCCAACATATTCAAGAAATGAATGTGAACATCAATTTATATTATAATGTAAAGTTAAAACATTATAATAAAAAAGTTATCATTAAATTTATATATACATATTTAGTTAATATAATACCATAAAATGTCAAGAAAGAAACAACAATGAAATGATACTTTTTGTTTTTTAATTTACAATTGATTTCAAAGCCAACAGCACATCTGTAACTTGGAAAAGATTTCACCAATTTCCTCAAATTGCCCAATCCAGGAAATAACACTTTTCATATTTCCACAATTGAACCAAACCACAAAACAAAAATAACTCGGCTAAATTTGGTCCAAAATTCCAGCAGCTATGAAAACTAGTAAACAGACGAAGAGCAGGTGAGACAGGAATACACATGTTTTTTTGGGGTATTGCTAAATCACAGAGCGACTGTCATGGCCACAAAAGATCCGTATCGGGTCACACCGATGGAACACAGAGAAGTGTTTGACGCCGCTGAACCGCCCGAGACTCTCTGTAATCGTACACCGAGGGCCTGAATTCACAGTGCTGGGATCTGAAGGTGTCTGTTATTCCGGGGCCCCTGCAGGAGCCAAGAACAACAGAGCAGCTGCACCTGCTTCCTAAGGGCCGACCACAGAATCAAACAAGCACCAGCTTCCAGCATCTGCGGAGCCTCAAATTATAGGGAATAACCGGGATAAGAACACCGGGAGAGTGAAAGCGCAGGTAGCCCAGCTTTAATGTGTAAATCAATCTCTGGCCAGAGGTACGAAAGGCTGATTGATGTGCCAAGTGTGGACGGCGACCGCAGGTATGTGCTGCTTTTTTTGTAGTCGGAGCCACATCCAAGGCTTCCTGAGAACAGCGCGCCCAAGGAAATCTGTGTCCGGCGGCCGAAGAGACATGACCGGGGAAAACTGCTACAACAAAGATACAATTCTGCTTTCAAATGTACCATTTGGATTCAATGCGTGTCGTTTGTGTGCTACTCGGTTTGCTGAAAAAAAAAAGTATTTCCAGTGTTTTTTAACAAGTGCTGGCCTGTTCACACTTGTTACGAATGTTTGACACACAGTTTCAGAAAATTAAAAACAACACCTTTTATAGTTTTGTTTCAATACAATTATCCCGATTAGAGTTGTTTAATATTGCCCCCAAATTGATAGGGGTCCTTATTCACAAATACTCTCAAAACCCACCCGTTCACTCACACACTATATATATATTTTTTAAGTCACATATTTTGTTTTACAATTTTACCATACAAAATATGTGACAAGGACTATCACACAAATTAAATATTAGAAAAATGTTTGCTGTTGCAAGTTATAAACAATTTAACTACTTTTCAAGGCTCAACACGTCTGTAACCTACAGCTTTTTACAGATGACCTCTGACCTCCATTTTGATAAAATCAAAGTCATACATCGGCATTTTTTTTTGCATTTCTTCCACACATTATAGTGCATATTTTCCACGTTGCAGATGTTTCTTATGTGTTTCGATCACAAGTGTGCTGACTGTCAAAACTGAGGGCTTTGTCGGCCAATCCTGTTCTTTACGATTAAAATTGAATAGAAAGGTTCCTAGTTTCAACGCTATTCCTTAAAAACAGAGCAAACATTAAGATCAGCGCTTTTCTTGATGTGCTGAAACTGTTTATTTGCCAGAGAATGTACAACCTATATCATTTGACAATGGGTTGACAATTTTTGTTTTTCATCAATGCAGCCAGATCAACTTTTTAATTCCTTCAAACACTTGACAAGCTCCTGTCCCGTAGGAATTAAAACGCAACGTTTTGGTTGCAAGTTCAACTCTCCCCACTTGGCCAAAAACTGCCCAGTATGCAGGCGATTCTCGTATGGGCCGTTTTAAATCATACAATGATGCTTTGAAGTGGTTTCATGTACTGAACGGGCAGTAAACGGCGAGCTGCAGGTTAAGAGAGGGGTATCAGCACTCAAGACTAGCTGTGATGGATCACCTTAGTGTCGAGGCTTCCAGCAGCGTCAGGAGATGCTCTAAAACCTCCGGACAGCTCAGAGACGTCATCCCATCTCTCCAGGGCAGCAGAGAAGAACCAGGGAGGAGGCTGAGAATCTGAAAAACCTGTGGGAAAAATGGTGAAAGAATCAATCACCGTCACTCACATTGTCACTTGAGGTCAGAGGTGGGCATTTACTTTTTCAGAATGCCACATAAAAATGAATTGATATTGGGGAAGGCCAGAACACAAAAGTCGAGCCGTAGCGCCTGTGGAGCAGATCAAGTTCAGGGTCTTGCTGAAATACACTTCAGTTCTGGTCGCTACCTTCCTAGGTTCCAACCTGCAACGCCTGGTTGCTTTTTCGATTGATTGTCCAGTGCTATTAATTTACAGCTGGACAAAGTCAACAATCTGTATTTTCTTGCTAAAGTTAAACAAAAGGCTGGACACGAGTCCGATCTGTTTTAGGCTTTTGTTGTTTGTGTGTTTGTGAACGTTTCTGAACATTTTGGAAATGTTAAAACTATTTATGATATAAAAAAAATCATATTTTAGAAATCAAAAGTGCTACCGAAATGAAGTTTGTTTGATTTACTGTGTGTGAGTGAGAACAATTATTTTACCGTACCAGCGTTTCCCCAGTTGTTTGTAGTATCTACTATAAGCATCAATTAATATTAGGCGATTTGAGGTTATACTGAAATTTCTCAAGCTCCATCTGCGAGAAAATGTAATGCTTAATAAACCAAAAATGTAAACTTAACTCAAGTCGCGTGAAACACAGACTCGGACTGAGAGCATTGCATCACAAACGAGGGACAAATCAGGTGGGACGTTGTACGAATATCGGAAATTTAGTCGTTCGCCACTCACACCCCTCCACCAACTTTTCTTTGATCCATACGAACGTCCCGTTCTCCCGTCTATTAGAAACATACCACCATGCTCCACATTAAACCACATCTGGAGAGTTTCTGGCCCTCGGGTGCCCCCTGAAAGCCAGGGAGTGAACGGAAGACTTGTTATTCCTCTCCCCGGACCCCCGCCGGCCCTCCACAGTGACAGGCCAGGTAGCTCGCAGCTCGGGTTTGTTGACATTCTTCAGGCTTATTAGGTTGATTATTTTTTGAGCGTACAAGTGCTAAATTAGGATATTTTATGGGTGATTTTAATGGCCTCTGCTCTCAATTACACTTTGGGCCTGGCTAAGCTACTGCTCCGTTTGGGTGGAATTTGCTCTCGGAGGGTGGATAAAGAGTTAACGTTTTTAGTTATTGAGGCTGATCTGAAAGGGAGAACATGAACTCCTTTCTCCTTCCTACCCAGAATGCTTTGGTGACGTTACCATGGAGACCATGCCATGTTGAGAGCCTGAAACAGCAGCACTTTAAACATTAACATTCGGCCAATAAAATAGCTTTTAAGAACTCTCTCTCAAACACACACACAAACACACGGTTTCAGCAAAGTTGACTGATCAGAAGAGCTGTTATTGATGATTGTCTTGAATTTTAATAAGAATTGAAACACGAACCTTTCTTTGTGAATTGTGAATGACGCCCATAAAATATTAAGTAAGGAGCATTTGGAAAAACAAAGATTGAGTATTTAGCTTGTGAAAGAAGAGGAAGTGAAGTGAGACATTTAGACCTTTCCTCACCTTCGCTTGACACTCGGAATGCGTCTCGTGAAGAGCTAAGCGAGTCAGACTGGACACGTCGAGATGGAAGGGAAGAAGCGGTCTCAAACCGTCTTGAGGTTCTTCCTGTGTGTTCTGAAGCCTCCACAGCAGCTGATCCAGGGCAAACAGTCGAACCTCATAGTGCTGACACCAGAAGAGATGCTCCAGCAGGTTCATCTGAAAGCCCTCAGAACCTGGAGACTCCACACAGACACAGAGTGCCAGCCCAGACAGACTCTGCAGATACTGAGCGGCACCAGGGCCTGAGAGGTTCAGGTCGCCAGGACCCTGATGGCCCATCAGCTCAGATGAGTTCAGAATGTGCAGCCCTTTCTCACGTAGAGTCTTCAGCTGAACATCTAGAGCAGAACACACAATGCATGAATGTTTTAATTAAAATGGATTTGAGTTGTGACACAAATATAAAAATGTTTCCCTGAAAATCATGGTTACCGTATTTTCCGGACTATAAGCCGCTACTTTTTTCCTAGGTTTTGAACCATGCGGCTTATAGAAAAGAGCGGCTATTCTGTGGATTTTTTTTTCCACCGCTAGGGGAAATCGGAATCATCGCGCTTTAATTAGTATCAAAAGACAAAACAAATGCAAAGAAGAATATGCTACTGAAATAAATATAAATATATTATATATAATAAATATAAATACATATATTAATATATTAAATATATGGTAGACTTGGATGACAAGTGGTGAGAAGTCATTCACAAAAACCTGCAGCATGCGAAAAGCATCCTTTACTGATGTCTGACACTCCTGACAGCATGGAGTGCTGTGAAAGAATCCACCATTACCAAAGCGTTCAGAAAGGCTGGACTACTATGCGAAGAGAGCGGCGCACCTCCAGAGCCAACCGCACCGGAGGATGACAGTGACACGGAGAGAGAGGCTGATGGAGACAGATGTGATGAAGCGCTGCTGAGTTTGTTCAACTCCTACACTGAAGAAGACGGCTTCGTGGGTTTCAGCGAAGATGGTTAGACGTGATTTCACGCGACGTGATTTCACTGAAATAAAGTTAAATACTGTAGACACGTTTGTTTTCTTTTTTTTCTGTCCCGTTTTAATCAGCAAAGTTGCTGGTGTTAAAATACAGGTTAGGAAAGGATCTATTTAGTTACATACATTTATATTTACAATTCAAAATCGTTCTGTTCCTGTAGTAAATACAGTGAACCCTGGTTTATTGACGCGGGATGCGCGTGACATCAGCAGAACTCGCGGTCTTCCACGAATATTTCCATAATTCATTTAACGAATGCAAGCCAATAAAACACTATTACTCCACATAAAAACGGAAAATTGTTATGTGTACAGTAACGGAACAAAATATTAATTAACAATATACGTAACACGCGTGGCCCCGGAGATATTAATTTTCAAAGTGTTTGAATGGGGAAATATCAGGCGCAAGCAACTAGGGAGTCCGACATTGCTGACGTCTGACATTGGCATTATTGAGCCAGACGCGTCCGCAGAGGCCCTTCTTCAGCCGCTACTAGACGCGCGTGACTCGAGGAAAGCAGCCACTCACGGGAAGCGTGGGAGGCTCAGGAAGCCCTGGATGCGCATGACATCAGCAGGTTGTGCACGAATATTTCGATATATTTCTTTTATAATTTATGCATACCTAATTAAAACAACCCGTGAAGCCGTAAATCTGTGAACATATGTAATAAAGAAAAAAAATCGAATCCAAAAACATACATATCTGTGGCTTGCAAAACTCTCTGTTCCCTGTCAGGTAATGTTATCCCCAGTAGTGTCCAGTGAACAACTGGAAAGAAAACTTTTTTTAATAGAGTGGATGCGGCTTGTATGCAGGTGCGGCTTGTTTATGTTTTTTTTTTTTAATTTTTTTTTTCGAAAAAAGAGGGATGCGGCTTATATACAGGTGCGGCTTATAGTCCAGAAAATACAGTATATTTCATTTACTCCCAAAGGTGTTTATTAGGTGTGTGATGATATCTTGTTGCACGAGATCACGCGAGATCCGTTTGGCGCTACCTTTGCTACAGTGTGTGAATATTTTTAAAGGTTTCGTGCACGAGCGTCCCGATTTTCGTGCCGGCATGAGCAGCTGGAGTTGAGCGCATAAATCTTTGCGCTCGCGTTTAATATACGGAGGCTCAGACAACTACGGAGGGACGGACTTCTCCCTCCGAGCGGATCTCCGCCATTGCCCCGCCCACCCCAACAGGTCACACTACAAGATTGTTTGTGATATAGCGAACGAGTTAAACTTTAATAAAATGTGTTTGTAAAATAAAACCGATTATTTCAAATGTCACTAGTTGCGCATGTGAGTTTAATCTAATGTGTCTAATACGTGTATTACATCACTATCAAAACGATTCACTCTCGCTGCAGTAGAGCAGAAGTATGAGAAAACGCGCTGATTACTGCAGTAAAACTCATTCAGATAATGTGAGTCTCACCAGCGACATGAAGGGAAAGAACCTCACGTCCTTCACTTGTACAAGACAATAATTGACTGGACACTTTCAATAAATATGGTTTTTATTCTACATGTTATGTTATGCAATGGTATGTTCTGCATTGCAACTTGTAATACAAAATTTGGGGTTTTTAGAACTAAAATTAACACAGTGAATTTAATGATAATGAAATACACTGATGTTGATTTGAACTTGATTCCAAAATGGTTCTACCATTCTTTGAATTGAATTGAAAAAGCCTTTATTAGTCCCACAGTGGGGAAATTTCACGTCACAACAGCAACAACAAATCCAAACAAATAAACAAATATAATCATAACGCACTGCACACATCATAACAAACAAACAAACAAACAAACACAAACCATATGAATAAGTAGCGCTGCCCGTCATAAACAGTTCCAGTCACCAGTTTAATTATAAATTTCAATTGTTGAGTCTAATCGCATCAGGTAGGAAAGATCTGCAATATCTCTCCTTCACACATCGGGGGTGGATGAGTCTACCACTGAAGCTGCTTGTCTATATATAGCGTGTTTAATGTCTGCGCTTAATAGAATTTTTTATACTTTATTTATACTATTGACAGTTTAAATTTTTTGTGAAATTACTTGCCTGGCAATTTATGGTATCATATTTTGTTTGATCAATATTGTGTTGGTTATCTGTTTCACTGGATGCAATTGATGAAAATAGAAAGAGTGAAATGCATCAACAGATTTGAACGTTTTAGTTAAATAAAATACAGATAAAATATTGCTCTCCTTATATTTTATCAAAGACTCCTAGTCTTTGTGTAGCTCCTTGTGTATCGTCTCGTCTCATCTCGTGGGAATAGCGTCTCGTCCCACCCCTAGTGTTTATGATTGATTTCTTCCTCTTTTTTTGTTTTTTAATTCAAATTTTCGGTTTTGTAAAAAAAAACATTTAAATTATACTACCAATAATAAAAACGTATTAAATGTAAAAAAAAAAAAAAAAAAAAAGATATCTTTTTTTTTGTTGTCTTTGCCTATCAATGTATTTAGATGCATAATATGTACATAATTCTTGTGCACAATCAATATCATCAATTTTCTATCTTTATTTAATGTGTTTTTAAATGTGTTTGCTGGTGTAACAGTGTAAATGTCATATTCGTGGAGCAAATAAAGGTAAATTATCTCTTCCCAGAGAGACAGATCGTGAAAGAGAAAATGTGACATGGATAAACAGTCAAAAGAACAGAGGACGACAAGAACTCTAATAGTTATTTCAGTAGTGTCGCTGGAAATGAAGGGGGGGGTGGAGGTTTACCCAAAACAAACAAACATAAACATACTCCAAACTAACAAAAGTCGCCTGTGTATCACTTTGCGCTGATGGTGACAGCATCCAACAGCATGAGACGTTAGCAGCATCCGTACGCAGCCAAGATCATCTTCATCAGCACGGTCCAAATGCAGCGGTTTTATGATGGTCACTGTACGTGTGCAAGCTTTCCGTTTCTAAGTGTTCGGCAGGAGTTTATGGAGCAGGAGGACAGTGTGCCGTCTGTGCGCTCTACGGCAGTAAACACCAACGCTTCAGCACACACACATCACGCTACGCCATCATTACCCGAACTGTGAAAAACAAAACCTGGGCGATGGAGGAACGTGTGTAGCAGATGTGCCCAGGAAGCTGACCGAGAGAGAGAAATAAAGAGATGACGACGTTTTTGAAGAACTGGAAAAAGTGAAAGAAACAGGTATCAGTGTTTGACATCACAAACCCTGTTTTTTCCCCATCCCTCTCTCTTCTTCTTTCCCTTTCAGCCAAAAGTTTGGAAGCAAATGGAAATAGTGCAGTTACAGACAGACAGAAGTAGAATGAGTAAGAATGCGATGGAAGAAAAAAAGAGAAAAGCAAAGCTTGAAGAAGAAAGACAGTGATAGAAGAGACAGAATAAAACAGAAAAAGTGAAAAGATGGGAATAAACAGAAGGATGGATTGCTAAATAGACGGACAGACAATCACATGACTCGAGAGAGAAAAACAATTTCTTGAAAATTATTTTTTCAAGTTATACTCATATTTTAGAATGCAAAACAGTTACTTTGTGTATTGATTGAAGTATAAAACATGACCTGAATTCATGATAAATATACAAAACGTGTTTAAACGGCAATAAAAAAAGTAAATGATGACGGATGACGGAAGGAATTTAGTGAAAGGAAAAGAATCTCAAGCTAAAGACAGAGGTATATGGCAAAGGAAAGGGCGATGGACAATTAAAAGATGTAAAAGATAAATAAATCTGCGAGTGCTGGCTGGTTATGTAAGTGAAGGTAGGAGGGTGGAATACAGGGTCTAAAGGCAATAAACACGGCCGCCACGCACACGTGTGTGACACATGGGGCTGCAAACACTCTGTGCTCTTTTTCACTGGGTCACATGGGCAGGATTGACCATCCATCAGAGACGGTTTAGCATTTCTCTTCTGTCACAGAGCCTCTGACCTCCAGCACTTTATCCACACATTAAGATTCTCTCTGTGGGCAGTCTTGGCCTAGTGGTAGGGAATTGGACGTGGTCACAGGGTTAAATTACTATGTGACTATACAACAGCGAGAGATTTTGAGCGACCGAAGATATGGACGAGATCCAAACGGACATGGGCAGAATCCTACTACTTGAAATCAGCAGCTGAGTCACAACCATCATCTCATGTTTACAGAGAACACGTTCTCCAAACAGTTCCCGCAAACAACTGTTAATAAGTGATTTTCGAGTTTTAATGCATTTATTCTGGAATGGTAGTCCTGTTTTTGTTAACCAAAATTATGTTCACACTTATATTTTGAGTAATTTTTAAACATTTCTCATGTTTGGTTCTCGACATGAAGTGCGCTTTGAATTTTGGTCCCCCATGCAATTGAGGTTGACACTCCTGATTTACAATACAAGATGTTCATATAAAAGCACAAGATTTGAAGATTATAAGTTGAAAAAAAAAATAAAAAAATGGAACTTCAAATGATGAGAAAATTTCATATAAATATAGCTGCCACTGGTAGTGGCAGGGTTTAAGTCATCAATGCACAATACTGCCATCAGGTGAAAAATAAGCGTCATTTAACAAAATTGCCACAATTTCTAGCAGAGTTAGTAGACCTACTGTCTTAAGTTTCATCATATTATGGCACGCACTAAGGGACGTGCACCTAATTCTGGTTAAAAATGTAAATACTAGGGATGTCCTGTTCAGATTTTTGGTTAAAATTATTCGGAAATACGTAAAATATTTCTTAACTAAACAGAGGGACTGTGATTGGTCCACTGACGAGGCTACAGAAGCCCCTCTTTTTAATTGCCTTTAACTTAGTGTAAAAAAATCGAGATAATAAAAGATTACAGTGTAAGATCAATGTCAATGTGAAATAAGTTTCTATAAAATAATAATCACCTCATCTGAGTCGTTCACTCAGTTTTGACTATGGTAAAGTACAGCTTTTTGGTCAGATAATCAGGTAATGAGTCGGAATTCTCCTCTGGCCACACACACACACACATCCTTGGGCCGGATGTAACAAACTCTGATTCAAGTCACCTCCATCATGGCTCAAACATCAAGGAAAGATTGGACCGGAATCGGCCAGTTCAATTCTGATACATCTTAATTACTCAGAAAGCAACGTGAAATCAGATCGTGACAGAGAAAAATTCAAAATCTTTTTAGGCGTCAACCCCTAAACATATTTTTCTCCTTAAGTGTAAGCAATACCTATTGAAACATAATGACAATGTGTGTGTGTGTGTGTGTGTGTGTGTGTGTATAAACACGTTATCTACCGGTGTGCTTCAGTCTCTTACCTGAAAAAAAAACAGAGGAACTGCCACAGAAACACACCAGCACATCCAGAATCACAGAGCGCGTCACCAGACACGGATTGGATCTGTGGATGAGCCCAAGAGTGACTGTCAGTGAACGCAGCAGCACTGATCCTTCATTTCTAAAGACTATGTGTGTTTCCTCGTGCAAGGCAGCGATTCATTGATTCTGTGCCAAACATTTCAGGCTTTAAAGTACGGAAAGAGATATTAGAAACACTTAAATGTCACAAAATTAACAACGTCACACAAGTAAAAAGCACATAGACACACAATCAAGAAACACGCACTTGTTTACATTTTAACAAATACATGTTGCAGATTTGATGTTTGTTTAAAAGTATTGCACAGCTCGAATGTGTGTGTGTGGGTGGGTGTGTGTATGTGCATATAAAACAGATCGGAATAATAGGTTTATTACCGGGCAATAATGCTGACACACTTATGAGGGAAACTATGTTATTACTATCAACCGCATTCATGCTACACATCACATGGGCATAAAAGGAAAAGTCTTCGTAGCGGAATCAAAGAGCAACTGTAGTTCTGGTGGGAAACTTGTGGCAGAGTGTGTGTGTGTCCTGAACGGATCAGGTGCGTGTGTGTGTGTGTGGCAGAGAACAAGAGGGCCAGTGTTCAGGGCTGACGTCAGAATTTCATCACCGAGATATTAATAACACGGACTCTGTTCTTTGAATGTCTGGATTCATATTTTAGTTTCTTTTTGTATGAGACACAGTATTACGCAAAACTGTATTTACTGTAATTACTGTGTAAAGTTTCCTGGTTCTTTAATACCTACCAGAACTAGATTATAAAAGTTAATGTAATAAGTAGTTTATTCCCCCTTAAAGTTCACCAGAACTGTTTTTTGTAACCGTGTTTACACATTTAATTTAGATCAGAGTGATATGTGACATCAATAGTAAATATGTAATGCTGATATAAGACTTTACCTTGGATTTGACTACAAATATCAAAATGGCCACCTAAAAGAAAACTACAAGAAGCATTACGATACATGAGCAGGAATGCAGAAGCAATAGATTAACACTGGTTGGAATATACAAGAGAGTGATCTGGCTGGAGAAGAGTGTTTTGTGAGTGAGTAAACATGATTGAACGTGGTCAGGTGAGGTCATTGTCTTCAGTCAGAGCGCCAGCGGTGGGTCATCTCAAGTGGACCTTGGACCTCTAAAACCATTTTTTAACCCTACTGTCACTAACCTGGGTTTTAAGGTGAACAGCGGCTTTAGTTCAAAAACTCGAAAGAGAGAGCACATTACACCGGTTTTAGCTTAGCTACACTGGCTACCTGTCCATTTTAGAGTATATTTTGAAATTCTTTTATTGGCTTTTAAGTCTTTAAATGGTGTTACCCTCCTATACCTCTCTGAGCTGCTGTGTGTGCACTCACCAACTCCGATCATCTGACCAGCTGCTTCTCTGTGTGCCGAAGACACAGCGCAAGCTCAGAGGTGATAGGGCATTTTCCACTGTGGGTCTGAGGCTGTGGAACGCTTTGCCTCTGCAGGTTAGTCAGGCACCTACCCTGACAAATTTCAAATCGATGCTAAAAACCCATCTCTATTCCTTGGCATATGACCCAGTATGAAATTTGGTTTTTATTTTAATCATTCATTTTAGTCCTTTCAGTTTTGTGCTTTTTAGTTATGTATATAATGATTTGTTAATTTTATTGTGATCATGTTTTGTACTACGTGATTATTTTTCTTAATGGGATGCACTTTGGTCAGTCTGCTCTTTTAAAAGTGCTTTTATAAATAAAGATAACTTGACTTGGTTTTTATATTAACAATATTTAAAGGAAAACTATTTGGATGTAAGATCCGCTTTGTCATTAATGAAGCTAATCTACATCCAACAAAGAGTCAGATCAATTCAGAATAAAAATGACATTGTACAATTACTGTATAATTAAAAGCACATTGGAAATATATTTATTATCACAATTCACACTTGTGATTTGAGTGAGATCTAAGCTTTTTAGTCTTAGTATTATCAATGTTTCTTTTTTATATGAATATTATATTTTTACTTATCATACCATATTTACTATATCGTACCTACTTCTACAAATTGTAGTCAAATAATAATTTTCGTTAGTTCTTTCACATCTCTGCTCATGTAATAAAGCATCAGTGTAAATGACTGGGGGGTCAAAGGTCGCACCTCCTGCGGTGCAGTAATCTGTGTTCTGGGTCAGTGAGCAAAGAGCAGAAAGACCCTTTTACACAAATAGAAAAATATACAATGCCAACCTGGTGGCGAGCCAGAGTCGAAAAACCAGGGCAGAGTAGATGGAACAGCCCTGCTCACCCCCTGAGCTCGGGCGGTGAGTGTCTGCCAGGTAAGAACGCAGAAGTGAAAGAACCTGGAAGAAACACGGAAATAGGTGAGGAACAGACAAGACTCACTAAAAGCAGAAGTAACCAGTTACAATGAATAAAAAAATATGCGTGTACATGTTCATGAAGAAAATATAAGTAAATCAGACAAAACATGAGAAGACAGATTTTTATAAAATAGAACAATCTCTAAGAGAGAGAGAGAGAGAGAGAGAGAGAGAGAGAGAGAGAGAGAGAGAGAGAGAGAGAGAGAGAGAGAGAGAAAGAGAGAAAGAGAGAGAGAGAGAGAGAGAGAGAGATTGAGCCATTCTCAGAAACTGACAGTCATCAGGATGAAGAAAAAAAGAACTCAAACAATAAAGATGCAGAAATCATTGTCAGTAATCAAGTTCATTGTCAGTAATCAAAACCGTCTGAGAACAACATTTCAAGGTAAAAAGAAGCGGAATGCTTTTTTACTGGGTTACGACCGCAACATGGAAGCCAAACCTCATGTCCTGGGCAAAGCAAGTTCCACCATGAAACACCAGCTATTTATAGTGACAAACAGTCCAACGCAGAAATACACACTAAAGAGATCCAGCATTCAGGTGGAGGAGATCCCCAGGTCTGGGAGCTGACCTCGGCCCTTCATGGATGTCTTAATGACAAGATCTTAAAGTTCTGGAAACACCGTAGTTGGCTGGACATGGTTTTACTACTTTACCCCTTAAGCAGGAACCATGTGTGTGTGTGTGAGTGAGTGTGTTTGTGTCTGTGTGTTTCACGTTGAGGAATCAATTGCTTCAGTTACAAAATCCAAGTCTGCAAACTATGGCATATATAAAAAGTCAATCAAACTCAAACTGCATTGATTATGATATAAACAGTATATCGTCTAAAACTTTGTTAAAAGCGCTGATACAAAGAGACTGTAGTGAGACGTGGGTTTGTGTCATTCCTAACCACAAACAGCACATGTATTAGGAAAATATAAAATGTGTGTGTGCGTGTGTGTGTGTGTGTGTGTGTGTGTGTGTGTGTGTGTGTGTGTGTGTGAGACACAACACCAACGGTTTCACTGCACAAGACACAGGTTCAATTTCTTCCCATGAGCAAATGAGTTTTCGTTACAAACATCATGTGTTAAATTGTGTGAAAGAAGTGAGCAAAATGTGACTGTTTGTGAGAATTAGTGTGTGTGAGAGAGGAAGAGAGAGAATGAGTGTGTGCTAGAGGGTGAGACCGAGAGTGTGTAGGAGAAAGAACGAGTGAGTGTTTGTGAGAGAGAGGGAGAGAATGTGTTGGTGTGTGAGAGAGTGTATGAGAGAGAGTAAGTGTGTGTTGGAGAAAGAGTCTGTGTGAGAGTGAATGAGTGAGTGTGTGTGTGTGTGTGTGTGTGTGTACACGAGCATTTGCGTGCAAGTCCTCTGTAGGACGCACCGTGTCTGCTGATTTAATGTTTTCAAAACACACAGAGGATTAATTTCCATTGGTCTGGGCGAGTCCCCCGTGTTCTCCGTAGAGCGGCAGTGGGTTCTGCGCCGGGGTCGAGGCGTCGCGTTGGGTTAGTGCCGGGCGATCTGCTCCCCTCATTAGGGAGTTGTGTCAACAGGGACTGTGAGGTGAACTCAGCAGAGGTCACGACGCAGAGCTGCTTTACTGATCAAACCACCGCGCTCACACACTTCTGCAGCTTTCCTGCTCCAATTCATGTGTGTCAGCATGAAACTGCAGAGAATATTACAAAAATGACCACTACACAGTTCTCGGTGTTAAAACTCTCTCTCTCTCAATAATTCCTGTAAAAACACTGCAGCAATGTAGTTTGAACTGCTTGTACCTGTATCTGAAATGAAGCTTGTAAAACAATGACACACAGAAATGTGCATCCGGTTATGCATCAGAGAACATGTGATAGCTCAGCTCACTCTGATTCGTCAGATACATTCACAGTATTTAAACGAGTCTGAGCAATTACCACAGTTACTTGAAGACTTCTGCAATAGTAAGTGTATACTATATATATATATATATATATATATTTTATTTTATTTTATTTTTTTTTTAATGCATTTTTTTTTATTAAGTTTATATTAGTATACACATACACAGTCGATTCCACGTAATTGGACCACCGGTTACACGGTGCAGACGCTTTATTGGGCCAAGTCCTAAAGTCCCAAAACAAATCGTATTTCATAACGCAACATGAGCTCATGTATAGAGTACATTATATGCTCTTAATCAAGTTACACACACACACCAAGTCTCAAATTTCCATATTCAAACTGCTTCATGGAACTCATCAAAACAAAAAAAAACTCTGACTGAACTATGTTTAACAAAAAAACACTAATAATGTATTTTATGAACAAATATTTGACTTAAAATCCTAATGTCCCAAAACAAATCGTATCTCATAACACAAAATTGTGCCACTTTTTGGGGAATGTCTGAGGAAGAATGAAACAATTTTGCCATAAATAAAAGTGAAACGTGAAAACTGAGGAAATCGCACATAATTCCGTGGAGGCGCGAGTGTCTGCGCTATTTAGAGAGGTTTCGAAGAAACACGCTCACCAGTTTCTTTTTTACTCAAACACTGTCACTAAACAGAAAACATTTATCAGCATCAGCAATGATCTTTGATGTTGTTATGAGTAAATGAGCTGGACAGCACGTCAAGTTTCATTTGCAGCGTGTAGAAGAGCAAATGTTTCATGAAGTTTGCCAAGCACGTTAAATCAGGGCACGCAGAGATCAATACAGACGAAATCCAGGACCAAGAATATATTCTTGTTATACAAACTACGATCAAATGATTCACAACCATACATTGATGAGCGCATGCTCGTCTTTCCTGTGATGAAGTTGGAGCACAACTGCGCACACGGAATTCACACGCGGCTGAAGCGTCCGAGAGCATTCAGATACAGAACAAGGAGTGAGGTCTTCTGATAAACTATGCGATATTCAGATGAGTATGATGACATAATTCAGAATCAGTCCGTGAAGATAAAACTTCTGGGCAGATCAGACAGATATTTCCATGTACGACTGTGTGTGTGTGTGTGTATAAATATTTGTAATTGATTTTATATACGCACAAATGAATGTCTTGTCTGTCTGTGCAAGTGAAATTAGAAAAAAAGACTTGAATCTTTTTATACAGAGTGTCTAAAATATTGCTCTGTTTACAATAAATGAAATAAAAACAAATGAATTCATGTTTGTTTTGTTTATATTCAATTGAACGAAAACTAGACAATGGACATTTCCATACTTTTTGGGAACACGTTGGAGCTGCTTCTCTTCCAACAGGACTGTGCACCAGATCACAAATTAGGATTCATAAAGACATGGAATATGGCGAGTATGAACTTGACTGGACTGCAGAGTCCTGACCTCAACCCGATATATATAGATATAGAAATTATTCCGCTGTTGCTTCAGTCACGTACACATAACTGATCGACACTAAAGTCTTTCCATCAGATAACAGAACGAGGACAGAGCTGTATCAACTACTGATCTGAACATGCTTCACACACACCCCCCCACACACACAGGGACAGACACACTCAAACACTCACTCTCTCTTTCACAAATACACACACATAAGCCAGGACACACTCATAGAGTACATTATATGCTCTTAATTCAGTTACACACACACACAAATGTCTCAAATTTCCATATTCAAACTGCTTCATGGAACTTCAAAACAAAAAAAACTGACTGACCTATTTTTCACAAAAACAAAACTGTATGTTATATGTAAAATGTATGTTATTAACAAATATTTGTAAAACTAACAAAAATGACCTAAATTATAACTGGTGTTGTGTGTCAAAAAGGATATACATACATTACTTGTCAGTGTCTTCAGACTATGGTGATTTAGTTTTGTTCTCTCTACACTACTAGAAATGCAGAACCTATGTGCCAGAAAAGCACCTAAACTACACAATTCCCGTTGCCCCCATTTTACTCCACTCCAATGCCTCCCCACATCTGGAGCAGCTTTGTAAAGAAATTCGGCTTCCAGCACAGGAAAGAACAGCAAATCCAGTCCATCCCAAAGCATCCAGAAGAACCGTTCTCACATGCAATGTTTAACTCTGCTCAATCTAGTCAAACCATTTTGCTTCCTAAACGCTCATTCCATTTCTGGGCTCACCACTTTACATTGGTGGTAATCAACTGCAGAACAGAACATATTGACATACATGCACACTCTTCATTCACAGCATATTCTTATAAACTGTAGGACGCAATCACCACAGCACCGTTTTTACGTTTTTGTTTTATAATAAAGCAGGTACTGCCAACCACACGTTCTGTATGTAAATACCTGCAACAGGGTTCCATGGATGTGGTTCTGCTGAACTCCTGGTCCTGGTTCTTGCGGAAGCTCTTCCAGTAGAGTCTGGACAGTGATGGGAACTTGGGTCACCAAAACAAATGGAACCAGGGCTCTTGCCGCCATTTCACGTGTGCGGTACACGGCAGATCGACCACATCTTCAAAAAAAGAACAGACAAACAAGATCACCAGCTCTTATGAACTCCAATAACCCATGCTTGTTTTGTTAATTTAGTTTTTGTAATTATTCTGGAAAAGCTTCCAAAAAGATTAAAGTTTCATCACCAGAAATACAGAATAAGGCATCAAATTACTCAAAATCACGCCGAGGCCTGTAAGAACACGAACGCGTAAAGCTGAAGTTAAACATGCTCCAAGAAGAAGTCAGTGTTTTCAAAAGAGCTGCTGTTGTCGTTAGAATTCCTGAACTGACACTACGAACCTCCATCCATAAATCAGGATTCTGAAAGCAGCATCACTGCAGAACTGTGATGCTCATGAGTCCAGCTTATAGGTAAAGTGAAAGGCCTATGTCGATCAGGCTCAGTAAACACAACACTTGATCTTTGACCTTTAATGCGCAGTGCAGACCATAAAATCCAGACAGACTGATGTTTGGCCAAGTTTTGTCCCAAAAACATGATTTAGTGAACATGATTTAATCTTTTCCATTATTAAGAACTTAAAGAGTAATAATAACCAAAGTTACTATAGCAATAATAAGCTAAAGTTTTTATCTCCTCTTTTGTTAAGTAATATCAATTCATTGTTAAGGCTGCCCACTGCTCCGGGTTAGTGTATGTTCACTGCACAAATTATACACTGGGATAAATACCAGAGTATAACAATCAGGCTGTTAGACATAAAAACATGTTTTTGTGTGCCTTCTGGGTAGAAGAGTGTAACCATTCTCACGTTTGTGCTATAAACCGAGATATTTTATTGTGTTACTTGCACAAGAGCAACGTACACTCATGGCTGCGGAAGCACGCTTGCGATCTAATGACCGACAAAAATCGCTTGGCCTTTCTGGCCTCATATGTTAACCATCAGCACTAATTTGTCCCATTAAAAGTCTTTGGAAAGGAAATGACAGTTTGGAAGGGTGTAATTTTAGAAACACAGCCGTCTGAGGCGAGTCATCTCCAGGGGGCTTTCGCAGCCTCGACCCGCCAGTGCGGCTCAAAGGGCATCTGGCTCGTATTAGAGCTGTGATAGAGTTTCCCCGAGTATGACTCTGCAGTCTGCAAACACCAAACGGGCCTAATCGAAGTCTGGCTCCAAAACACAGTGCACTGAACTACACCTGGCGCGAGAGCCATAACACACCGTGTTTATGCCAGCAGAGCGGCTCGGGAGAAACACAGAGCGGGGAAGAACGCAGAAATTCCTAACAAAAAAAAACCCTTTTTGAAAAAAATCTCATTATTTCTGATATTAAGTACTGTAAATGTGTGTTTAAAAAAACATTAGTTTGCGTGTTCGTGTGCGCGTGTATACATGAAACCTGCTGTTGAGCGATTACGTTTTTAAAAAATTATTTGTTAACACATAAAAACGATTTGAGCGCTATAAATGCATCATCTTGTAAAAATATTATATTTTTTTTTTTAAGTAATTTGGCATTTAAAAAGAAACAATCACTATCAGGTTGGTCTGTTTAAAAAATAAAAAAAATAATCATTGATACAAGTGACAACCATGTTAATGTCAATGGTTGTACCACGGAAACCCTTCTATACTAATGCAAAAATTCTAATGGAGTAAAATGTTTGGATTCATGACCTCATCTGACAGCACGCAACCCGTGATGTCAAGAGAGTTTAACAGCCATGTTTTCTCTGTCATTGCGGTTCATGCTAATCAAATTCAAACATGCACACTAACAAACGTTGTCCTGATGTAAACCAGTCGAGACCTAACCTGGATTGAGCAGCAGGGTTTCTCCACACAGTTCACAAGTTTTTGAAGGACGAGAGTTTGACTCCCTGTTTGCTCGGCTTCTGATAGCAACTTCTCCAAAAATGTGTTTGCTTAGATAAGTAAGGATTAACAAACATTTCCGAGAAGCTCAGTGGATCTTGTCCTGACCTGCAGCTTTCCACACATCACATTCCACAGCAGAAATTTGATTTTAGCGCTCATGTTGTATTGAACCATGGTCATCTGTGATCATTCCTATACAGGAGGAACAGAGAATTTTTAATGTCTTCAACATGTTTGGACCATCTGAGTGGATAGCTTGGAGGAGAACCAGAAGCTCTGAATCCTCCAGTTACAGTAACGGAGGTGGGACCGTTCATCACGGAAATTTCAAACGTCTCCTTACTGTAAATAGAAGGAAAATACATTAAATGTTTTTCCTAAAGATATGCTTTAACCAAAGTGTGTCCGGATGTTTCCATGGATGTGGGACAAAATCAAGAGAAAGAAGTTTGGTTTAGACAGTACAGCAATAATGCATAATAGAGAAAGACAAATCCATTTTGGAATTTGGAATTTTTTTTCCACCTTTAGTAGCGAGTCTCAAGCGATGATGCACAATAAACGAGTAGTTAAAAAATACCGGAAGCGAGGACAAATCTACAGCTGATGTGTCTGCTTGAGCTAGAAGATGCGAGGATGAGCGATTGAGCAATATTGTGTCAAAGAGATTGGAAAGTTACAGCAATTGTTCAGTGTCAGCCAAACACCTGCTTTGCGATGGTCTGTGACAGCATGCTTTATAAATTAATTGAACTTGTAAGACTGGACAATTCCTAAATGAAAAAAAAAACCTCACATAAAAGAATATACAACTCTCTAGCCTACAACTATATACACTATATACAACTCCCAACATACCTCATGATTAAGGGCCTGAATGGAGCCAAGCCCAGAGGAGAAGACGAACCATCCATAGGAGACGGGTAGAGACGACCCAAAACCAACAGCAGTAAGAACAGGCTTGGATGAAGCTTCACGTGACCAGATGCACTGTGAGAAAGAGCAGGACGACACCATTGAACCAAAACACACCCAACAACATGCTAAATAGTTATAATTGTAAGGGAGCTAAAAATGAGTTAAAACAGAACAAACAAAAGAATATTTTGTACATTGGAAATATGTGTATTTGTGTGTGTGTTTAGTTCATCCATTCATGATAGAAGTGGTTGTTATTGATGTACTTAAATGTGTTAAATACATGGTATACAGTGGTACCTCGACTTACAAATGGCTCTACTAACAAAATTTTTGAGTTATGAAGTCAGTCTTCTAAAAAACATTGTCTCTAGATACAAAATAGTTTTAAGATACGGAAGGCCTAATGTTGTAGGGGCAAGTTGTTTTCTTACCGCTAGAATGCAGGGAGAAGAGTTTTGTGTGAAACAGAGTTCAGGCAAGTAGACAAAACTACTTCTATGCTAAAAGACTAACACAACTTGTCTTTGCTTTACTCCCACAGTAGGGGTGGGCGATATGAGTTAAAATTCATATCTATCTATCTTCATATCTATTCATTTTTTAGTGTACAGACGGTATCGATATTATATCACGGTATTGTGGGGGGGTATTCGTATTTTATATAAAGTACAAAATTAAAACGCAAGGGGAAACCTGGAGAAGCAGCTGTCATTTTATAATACTGTATATCTATTAAAAGTAGACATTTATTTATTAAAAGTAGACAAACCAGGCATTTACATGAAAAAAACATTTAAATTACATTGTTTAAATTAAGTTAAATTACTGTTTTGTAACTTTTTTTCTTTTTAATTACAGTTTTTACCAATACTTAATCATTTATAAAATTATTTTGTCTGAATTTGGAGGTAGGGGAGGTTGGAGATTTACATGTAAAATGCGTCTCTACTTACAAAATTACTATAAAATATTAAACATAAATAATAATTATAGAGAGAGAGTGAAAAAAGCAGACAGGGAGAGACATAGAGAAGCAAGCTGAGGTCAGAGCTAAGAACCAAATCTGCTCATGAAAACGAAAAAGCCATCAATGATCCCACGATGCTCCTGTCGCATCAGAAGAAGTGTGTGGCGCAAGGCCGTTGACGTTTCCCAAACCTTTCCTGCCTCTTACAGGCCTTCTTCATATGCCAAAAGATTTAATGGCAGTGTAAAATAGGATCGTTTTGGAATCTAACTGTCTTGGCGTGCAGGATACAGAGACAAAGCCGTGGGAAAGGGTCCGATTTCTTTAGCTAAAAGTGGACAATGCCAGACTGAAAATGAATTAGCATAATTTGATACATATTAAGATAACATTGGTTCAAGGCCTCTTGCACAACGTGGGAGCTATTTGTAAAAGTGGCGCATCGGTGAGAAATAAAACTAATGAGATAAGAGGAGAGTGTATTCTCACAGTCGCTGATGAATGTGGTGGTCTGAATCCAACATGGTCAACACTGCCACACAAAGTTCTTATCGGCCCTGCTAATCTATCCATCAGTGTGGCCACCGCTAAATGGGTCTAAAGAGCCACTTAAACGATCATGAATAAGGTCCGCTGAGAAATTAGAGCAGGGTGAGAAGAAATGGTTTCATTTAGACAGAGTCTGTGATTCCTTTACCGCTTAAAGACATCAGACTTAACACCCAGTGTGTTGAAGAGAGAAACGAGAGGAGCTGCAGTATTGTGTGCTGGATGTTCTTACCTGTCCACCGAGGCTGCAGCCTCCTGAAGCTGACTGAGGAGGAACGGATACAGACCGGGAAAACGAGTGAAGAACTCTCTACCTGTCATCCTGAGAGAAAGAAAGAAAGTATGTAAGTAAGAAAGAACGATAGAAAGAAGAAAGAAAAAGAGAAAAAGTAGAGAGAGAGAGAGAGAGAGAGAGAGAGGAAGAAAAATCACAATTAAAAAAA
>CM051500.1:13868435-13908322 GCA_028031935.1 Paedocypris micromegethes
AAAAAAAAAAGTAAAGTGTGTTAAAAATTTCTGTTGTTAAAGAAAATTTACTTGTTTTTAACTTCTGTTAAAAAATGAGTTTTAAGTGTATTTGGACCATTAAAAGCCTGGGGTCTGTCAGAAAACCCAAAGTGGAACTATACAAACACAACACCAAATCATACATCAGGAATCATGAGTATTCTGTTTTCAGGTATAGTTTTTTTATAGCGTTCTCTGGCGCATTCGCAAACATTTTTTTTAGGATTTTGCCGTCACAGGTTAATGCAATTAACCATCACAACATTAATGCAATTCTTCCCCGATGGAAATGAAACCTCTGCGAGGAAGACGAGCTGTGAGAAACAGACTGCGTCCTTTAAAAGGTCTGGTTCTCAAACCACTTCCTACAGTCTGAACTCTTTACAGCTCTATAAAGGTCTCATTAGCTCAGTCTCTGATGGTGCGCCGCAGGGAAGCACGACCCAATCTCGCTGTTTGTTTATTCCTTAGAAAGCGCCGTGGCTGGAATCCACCCAAAGAATCTCGGTTGATAGAAAAATGCATTCACAAAAAGAAGAGTGCGTGTGTGATGCATGTAAACATGCCTCCATTTTGGTCAAGGAAATGGTTATTTCCGTCTAACTAAAACAACACACAATGTTAACTTTAGATGCAAAGTGTTTTTTTAATGCAAAGTTATTGGTTAAAAATACATTTCACAACATGTTCTACACTACACTCATCAAAATATCACAAATTTGGGTGAACAAAAGAAATGGATAAGACGTTGGCCTGAAACAGGCAAACAGAAAGCAACGGATGAAAACTAGTTTCATTAATTTTGCATTGAATTTCAAATTTTTATGCATTTGATTCATTATTTTATCACTTTACATGGTACATTTCTTTGACTCATCATAATTTAGCCTTACTTTCGATGTACAGAATTGTTCCCAAAATTCTGTTTTCTTGTAGTCTTGTTATATAAATCTGTCATTGTAAAAATGACCAAAACAAATGTAATTGTAAAAATTATATTGCAAAATCTTTTATATGACTAATGTTAAGTGGCAATAAAAGACTTTAGTATGTTTTCTGGTAAAAGTTGCTTAATGGCAAAACGTTTGACTCGCAAGTGGTGACTCTCAAATTGTTAATTTTTTTATCAATTGAATAAATTTAAGGTGGATCACATGACGCATTAAGCAAGACGTGTTTGTGTTGCTGTTGTGTTGTGAAAACACCACCGTGCTAATTAGCCTAGCAGAAATAGTTCATTGCAATAGGGATTGAGTTATTAGGGGAGAGCCTCTTAAAGTCATCTTCATTTTCTCCTGAAAGTGTTGAAATAAATATGTGCACACAAGATCTGGACGCTGTTCAGATTAGTGGAAACATGTGCAGGGATTAATGACTACGACGGAAGTCTATGTGAATTTGTCTTGTCATTACACGGTGCTGTGCCACGGACTAAACATGCGTCAAACATCATGAACGCTCATCTAAATCCAAACATTTGTGCAATTATGTAAAAAAAAAGATTCATACTTTTGTGTTGTATATCCACATTCACTAAACATGTACTGTACTGTAACATGTATTTCTGCATTTCTTTAAAATTCAGTGAAAAACGTATTTGATGGAGAGAAAATTCAAAGAAAATATTTCACAACAAAACATTTGTGAAATATTGCGCATTTTATATCAATGGTGCCTTTTTTGTTATTGTTTGAATTAATCTTCCTCTAATAATACAACTCTATTTAATTTCTTGAGTATCCTACTTTAACTTCTCTTTTGCATTTTGAAATGTGAAATTCTTCTCTATTTGTTTTTAAATGTTTTAATTTGTCATAGGGCAGAACTATATATTGGATGTGGCCTTGATTCTCAAGGTTTGTGGCTGTTTGAGAGAAAGTTCTGATGGACGTTGTTTCAGAAACAAACAGTACATGAAGCCAGAACCAGTCACTCGCTTGTTTACACAATTGAACTTGTGTCGTACTTTCACAAACACACGGACCGCAAATTGGCCTCTGCTATTTTTGTAGCTCATTTGTTTATCTACTGGAACAACGCATTCTGAGGAAACAGCAGGAAATGTACTGACGCTGTGCTGTACAGTCAATCCAGGAAAACCAAATCAAAGGCAAATAACCTTTGTGTCTGACAATATGTAGATAACAGTGAATATGTAAAGACTTTGTAGAGACAGTGAATGGAGTACACACTTCTAATACATCAAATAAAACTCTATAGAAAATAGCTGTATCATTAATGCATTGACACTAAAACTCTCAAAATTGTTTGTAATGAAATGTTTTTAATCTGCTCAATTGTGTTGTGTCGCGTAAACGTTTGGTTAAAAATAGAAAATGTGAATGAAATCAAATCTTAATCAACAGTAAGATACACAATTGTATCATTTTTCCTAAACAGAATGATTGGGATGAATCTGACTTAAATAACTGAATGATGTTACAACTTAAACCACAACGCAGGCTTTGAAGCCAATGACTACTGTGATATTAATGATAAATCAACCCATGTGAAAACATTTAAAGAGACACTATGTATTGCACCTTACAATAAAAAAGGAAGGCGAGTTTGTCAATATGGCCACTAGGGACCATATTAAAAATTGTTCTTTGCATTTTTGTCCCTTTGTCCCTTGTTCTTTAAGAATCTGCAAGCGAACAAAACTGTCAAAAACTGCCAAAACATTATACTTTATACTGATTGAATTCCACAATTACTCAATAAACACAACATTATCAACAACACTAGCTCTTGCAAATTAGAAATGTGGACCAGGTACCCAGGTTTTGTTATGCTTCGATTTCTGAATCAAAAAAAAAAAAAAAAGTTTCGAGCATTTAAGTAAAAGCCACAGGCTCAGAAAAGGTCTGCGTCATCTCCTGCTTGGTGAAATAGCATGTGATTTGTTCGTTTTCATTTCTTTTATTCACAGGTGTCAATTCAAGGTGAACAAAAGCCATCTGTAAAACGCCAGACTTTCTTTGTCCGCATACTTCATTTCAATGTCGTATAACTTGAATAATAGAGAATAAATAGTAACATTTAAATAATTTTTCTATAAACGACATTTATTTTGATTGCTCTGGACTAGATATTTGGATAAAGGCTTGCTTCATTTTTCGTACATATTGAAAATATGCAAATAGAAGCACCACCCCACACACAAACACACACAGAAAGCCTTAAACTGGGGAGTTGTGGTACAGTGGTAGAGGACTTGGACTGGTGTCCAAAAGGTCGCCGGTTCGAATCCCCCCTACGACTAGTTCTACAACTAAGTGTCCTTGGGCAAGACACTGAACCCCCACATGCCCCCCGGGCGCCCCACTGTGTGGCTGCCCACTGCTCCGAGTTCGTGGCTGATCGGATGGGTTAAATGCAGAGAAAAAATTTCCCCACTGAGGGACTAATAAAGGTTCAATTATTATTATTATTATTATTAAAATTGGAAAAAGGGGTGCTTATATTTGCGTACATACAGTATTATGTTCACAAAATAATTGTTGCAGCTATTTAATATCACAAAAAACATCTGTTTAAGATGTTGCAACAAATGATTGCATTAGAGTATCAAAACAATGCAAAAATCAGAAGCTAACTGATACTGAAGTGACCATGTCACTTACATCAATCAGAGCATCACGTGTCAGTGACCTCTTAAGACTTAGAAAAACCAAAAGAATCTGAAAGTGAAATGTCACAGTCAGCTGACCTCGGCTCTTTGAAGTGTGAGCTGTTCCACCGCGGCCATGCCACAATCACAATTAAGTCTAATCAGCCCACGATTAATCTCATGAGTCCACCGTCATTGTTCTTCAATGACTTCTGTGCCACTTCAGCTTAACAACCGATCCATCCATCCGCGATCTCTGGGTGAAGTATCCCAGAATGCATCAGGATATCCTCGCTCCACCGGTTTGTATTAGATTAGGACTTGGTGGGCACAGCAGGAGTCTCTCTGCCCACTCGTCCTGTAGGGCCTGGGGTCAGAGGTCACGCTCACATCAGCGTCAATGCAGGACGTGTTTAAGAAAAGTGGTGTGCAATAAATGTATTTGAAAGACAAATTGTGGATGTTTGCTATATTCCGATAAAACTCTTCAGCTGTAAAGAGTGTAAAGACTCTTTCAGTGTCAAGAGTTTATCAGTGAAAAAACAGGATGAGATACAGCGCAATAAAGGAGAGAACCAATACTTGATGAGAATAAACACCAGCACAATAAAGAACACAGGACGTGTGGTGGAACATCCAGTCATAGACACTTTCCAATGTTTTTACCGTATGAAAGTCTACGAGGAACAGACTGGAGAAAAAAAAATAAACAGTACAGAGCTCCCCCTAGTGAGGACCCCTGCAGTAGATACTAAATCCTGATGATGTATCCCTTTACACAAGTGAAACTATATTCTTAATGAAACCCATCGATCTAAAAAAGGCATTTTATTTATTGCATGACAGCGACTTGGCTAGTGTTGCAAAGGCATGTTCACTTACAATATAAATAAGTGCATGAAAAATTCTGTTCCAATTCAGGATCTACATCATATTTTAATATCTAATAGATTTCCTGGCGCAGTCCAAATGCCATGAGAATATGTATAGATGATTCCCAGAAATGCTCACCGGTTCTTTTTTGAGCGTTCATCCTTTCCTTTCTTCACCCCAAAGATTCGAGTGATGAGTGTACTGAAGAGAAGAGTAGCCGAGTTTCTCACCTGAGGAGAGAAAATACAAAACCTGGAATAAGAACAAAATGTGTTTTTTACCTCTACAAAACTATATAAACTAGTATGTGAGCATATAGAGAGGAGGATAACTATTCATAGCAACTTACACACTTTGAGTGTTTATTAGAAGTATTATGAAAATAATTACCAAAAAAAGTGTTACCATAGTACACACGTATTTATGTATATACAGTATAACAATGCATACAAAATGTAACATTTGATATTACTGGTAATTCTGCTCCACTAAACACAAACCAAAAAAAAATTATAAAAAAAAATGTAAAAAATACATTACCATTACAATAATGTCATAAAATGCGGTAGTATGGGTTAACGTATTAATGCAATTGTTATTGTATACAGAATATGTATTTAAAGTAAAAACATGTGACTAAAGATTAAAACTAAAGATTAAACTAAAGACATTAAATAAATAATTAATTTAACTTGATTATATCTCTTCAATACAACCAATAACAATACAATAAAACAAACAAAACAAACTTAGAAACATGTCAGAAAATAAACAATTCTTTACAGAATTACAGAACATTGATATAAAAAAAGCGAAACACTTATTTGTGTGTGGGTGTATGTGTGTGTATTATGTTATAACTATTGTAAAAAGAAAGCAGTTTAAAACGAAGCCTTTAAGTCAGTAGCAGTGAGTCAGAGCACATGATGACAGGCCTCGAGACAGATTACAAAGCAGAAAACTCACGGGTACAAGAAAGCTTAACATAAGGAGCAACTTAATATAAAAAGCAGATTTGTTGAGGCTGACGACATTTTCCAGTTCCAGGAACCGTAAAAGACCTTCGGATCACAATCTTACGTGGCCCGAGTCGTAATGGACAAACCAAACATTGGGCTTGAAATGCCTCGTAACTTTGATCTTTGCATTGGCTTAAGAAACATTCCACACAAACGGCGAAAAATAAATTCAATGTGAAAATCACAGGCGGAATAATCACGGTGCATGCTGGGACAGATTAGTCCTCCTGTACACGACTGTAAAAGCTGCAGGGCGGATTGGCTCTGCTTTGGAGCAAAACAAGCAGTGGCAGATCCTTTGTACATCCTGAGAGGGCAAGAACAGATAAATGACTGGGGAGGAATGAACTGATAAGAAAATGAAGTGAAGAGAGATGGATGAAAGAGACATAACATTGGAGTGACAGGTATGAGGGAGGGCGGCGGAAAAATGTGACCTGGACTTGTCACCATCGTGACCCGTGGGAGCAGTGCAGCCTACGCAGAGGTGATCAAAGCCGGCAGCACGAGGCAAGCGGCCAGGACCACCACGCAGCCCCCGTCCCACCGCGTTCTCATTCACTTTAATTATGAACCCGTCAGTGCCGTGGCAACCGGTACAATCAGAAAGGGAGGAGTCTGCGAGGAGCGGCGAACCAACAAGTGTCAGAAACATAATTGCACATCACAACATCGTGCTGATTTCATAATTGATAAAATATTGGTAATATGTATGTCATTATAAAAACATGTTACATAACAGGTATTTAAAAAACAAAAAATGAGTTCTGTGTGATCAAAACAAAGAAAATAAATTACGTTTTCCTCTTTCTGGTCGAGTTTCTGGTACAGAATTACTACGATCAAACATGACGATCGCTTGTTTATTATCTATTTGTTGTTCTGATCTGTCTAAGCACACAGGTGACAGACAGTCAATCCATTTACCAACACATCAGAGCGTACTTAAAAAAGCGTAAACTTTTTTTTTTATACATTTAATCAGGCTTTTCTCTTGCTTTACTCACTTGCTTTCACGCATAGCCTTCTTTAGTTCTGGTTTATTCTCAGCCCTAGTGCGCCCTTTCCTACATTCAGTCAGTCATTAAATTTGCAGCACAAACCAAACCATGGGCCATTCGAGGAGAACCAGCATTACCAGGCATATAAGACAAAACAGGGTTTCGAGCGGCAATGGTTAAGCAAGGGAACAAACGTGCTTTCTTGCATCATTACAAAAACTGTATTTGCTTAATCTTGGTGCCTTTTGTTTTGTGAAATAATTTCCTTAAAAGAGACAATATTTTAATGTCAAATTTTATTTACAAAAACTTTCGGTATATGGAAATTCTGTTAAGAGAGGTGCCACTGTATAGTACGTAAAAGAGTCACAAGTAAGGCTTTATGAATACAAGTAAAAGAAGTATTGTTAAGCCAAAATATTGGGTGAAAATATATACTTTGTGCACATAAACATATATTTTGTGCGTGAAAAATCAGGGGGGTGCCTATATTAGTTAAAACACTACTATGTGTATAAAAACAATTGCATACTTAAAGAATTTCATATTATTTAAATTACGAACAATTGTTAAAAATATCCTTTTTATTACCAGTTCGGCGGCTTTCCCGTTTAACAAATCTATTTACTTTGTCCAAAGTGCAATGCATTCCTTAGGCTATATCCCTGGGAATTAAGCTCGGGTTCCCACTCAGTGACACTTGGGAAGGTATTGTGGGTCAACACGCTTCTTGCTGTTTTTGTTCATCTTTGCACAAACACACTAATCTGTCCTCTGATAACTGTTCTCATTCTATTCCAAGCACCACACTACAACCTTGGTTCAGTTTTGTGGCTCATCAGTCTTGAAGGCATGATCCTTTCACGCTTAGACAAAACAGTGCTGCAGACAAAACTCTGCCACTGTGTGTTCAAGTGTGTGTGTGTGTGTGTGTGTGTGTGTTTTGAGTGTCCACATTTGTGTGTCAGAAAGTGTTTTAAGTTTCAAAACTGTACCATATAAGCATTTGCAGAAATGCAAACAAAACAACACTGGAGATATCTCACAATTCAACCAATGGAAAGGAAAGGAAAGGAAAGGAAAGTGAGGTGACGGCAATATGGCCTTAAGCCGTGGCGCCCGGGGGGCATGTGGGGTTCAGTGTCTTGCCCAAGGACACTTAGTTGCAGAACCCGTAGTAGGGGGGATTCGAACCTGCAACCTTTCGGACACACAACTCCCCGGAAATGTACAGTACCTGTACAAAAAGGCAAAACGGTGACAATGCTATTTGTGTACAACAGTATACCAGGAAGATATAATATTACATGTATCTACCACTTATTTAGAAAACTGTGTCACAGAAAGCTGGAGCCAAACACAGTAACTCTGTTCATGAGGCGGTATATACAGCTTGGATTGGTAACAGACCATTCACAGTATGTATATATTTATGTGTCTGTGTGCGTTTTTAGATAAAGTTACCTAATATCTTACCTAAATCAAAACTTATTTTAGAAACCTATTAGAAATGCAAATATCTGATAGAGTATAGGATATTTTAAGAAATTTGCCTTGGCTAACAGAACCCAATCTCAGATCTTATCTTCCTTAGAAAAACTGCATAAAGCATCCACCTCTCGGCAGGTGTAATAAAGCAATATAAAGTGCGTAAAACGTTAGTGTGTGTTAGTGTATATGAGTTTTACTTCATTTAAAGAAGCGCAGGGCCTTAACACAGAAAACAAAAAGTCATTGTTGTGTTTGGATCTGGTTGCACCGGTACAGAAAACACTCACGGCCCACACAGGAGACGTGAAGCCCAGGATGGCAGCCTGCAGACCCTCGGAGACAAATGGTACAATGTTTTCCCCCAGACGTGTATCTCGGTACAAAGCCCGCAGGATGTTCAGAGCGTGAACCTGCCACAAAAGGGTAGAAAAAAACATTATACGAAAGTATAAAAATCCAGAAACTTTAAAAATCTAAAGCAAATGCCCACCTGTGGCACAGTAGTTGCATCAGTCGAGGGCATCGCCAGTGCAGTCAGACACCTCATGCTCATCTTCAGGAGACTGCAGCTGGAGGCCTTGGGCTCTGAGGACAATAGGGCCTGTGCAGGATATCAATGACAAAAAGTAGAGATCATCTTTAATACTGAGGGTCAAAAGGTTAGGAAGTGAAAATAAAATACTAAAATATAATTCAACATTTGGATCTAGAGATAAGGTTTTCTCAATTGGGAAAGCCATTTCTTCTCTACGAGCTTGAGACCATTACTGTACAACATCTTTGGGTCAAAGGTCAAGGCCAGACTTGCACCAGGTGATCAACCAATCACTGGGCAGGAAAAAAACGAAATACATTCTCACACTTGTTTGACCTACAAAAAAATATATGATAATGACGAATTGAATACAGTCAAATATAAATGTCGACTGTCCACATAATAGCTTTGGGTTAGATCATGAGTAAAATGCTTCATGAATTTACTTTTGATTTTTAAACCAGAACATGATTTTGATTGGATGTCCGTTTTATATTTATTTGGTAATAAAACTTAGATATTAGAAAACCAAGAAAACATTTATATGGTGCTTTGTTTCTTCTTTTTTTTTTTACATTTATAGCCATAAAGCTAGTCAATTTCCCAAAGCTTGATGTATTACTGTATTTAAAAAAAATCTATTATTATTTATCGTAACTGATTCATGATTTACAATGAAGAGTTTAGCAGACCATAGCCTTTTTCAATGTCCATAGCCATGCAAATATCACATCGGAAAAACTGCATGCTTTCATTAGGAAAGTTCTGCATTTAATGACTTTAGGCATTCCACAACAGGAACGCTTAAATTTATGTTCCCTGTCATTATCTGTGAAGGACTTTAAATTTGTGATTTTCCTAAAGAGCCTGACCTGGATGTAGAACGGGATTCCCGCACTGCGGCGTGTTGCACAGAGTTTAGAGGAAGGGTCACTGGATTTTACTTCCTCAAGCACTTCATTCAACCAGCAGGTCGGAAGTTTCTGGAGTGATGCACTGCTACTCCTAAGATACAAACAAACCCAATAAAAACCCAATGTAATAGTGATGCGCCGGTCAAATGCCTCACTGCTTCCAGTCTGTATTCAGCAAATGAAGAATGCTGAAAACCCAATTATTTATTAGAATCTCTCACTTGTAATATGTGAGCATATTTACTATACAAAACTTGAGGGCAAAAAAATTAATACATAAATAATAGTTTAAAAATCGAAGTCATAATCAAATGTTCAATTAAATGATTTAGATTTGAGCCAAAATTGCCCAGCCCTAGTATTGTAAATGGAATTGTTTTGCCTAAACGAGTACCAAGCAAAAACGTTAAAACTAAAAAAATTAAATTTCCACATTAGCTGATAATACTGTATTACAAAGTAACAGTTGAACTTAAAGTTGAAGAAAAAAAAAATGCAATTTAGTAGGAAAAAGAGCCAATTGTTGACAGGTTGAATGTGAGACTGTAAGCTGCTTTCAGACACAATGGTGTAAGAATTAAACTTTAGAGTAAGATCCTATTAACACCGGGATGTGAAAGAGATTGAAGCAAATGCTGTGGGAAAACAGCCCTTTCAGCAGATTTACTACCACACAAACAGAGGTGTTTCCAGAACAATTTCCATACCATTATTCCTTTAACTATTAATAACACACACACACACACACACACACACACACACACACACACACACACACACACACACACTATATTTTGACTGTGTGTGTGTGTGTTTTATGGTGCATGAAATAAAAACAGATTCAAAAGGTTTCAGAGAGATTGACCCAGAACGCTGGATTAAATTTTAGACGCAGAATTCTCCTGATGTGGCTTTTGTCCATTCCCATCGTCTCAGAGCAGAAACGGCATTCCAAAGCTCACTTAATCACACTTTTCCAGATGCTGACAGTTTTGAATTCCCAGATTATGTGAAGCTTGTGCTTCAGGAGCAACTGAGGGGGAGCAGAGATGGAGAACAGGGAGACTGAAATTGTTCTGGGTTAATGTAAAGCTGCCAAGTACAACATTGGAGGTTCTGGTGGAGCAATCCTGATGATTCCCATATCAACAAAGATGCACACTGAGGCCTTTGGCTTGGATTTTAATGAGGAAAATTTGACTAAATAATGACAAGGGAGCCATCTTTTCATCCAGAGAGCTGAAGCCAGAATGTATGTTTTTATCATCGTTCTGCAACACAAGCAATCCAATTGGCCGAATAATGCATACGCTCAATTTTTCAATTTGAATTAGAAAAACTGAAATTTTACTCAACAGAAATACTCGACCTTTAAAGTTCCGTTTTTCATTCTTGAAAATGTTGCAGTACTTCACTAGTCTATATTGGCCTCATCTAACTTCATGGTTCCGTATACCGCAGCGTCACTTCAGAAGTGACACTCTAATTCAATTTAGTTCCAAATTAAGATCAATTTCAATTACATGTCTTTTACACTTATCTTGGGAACAGAAATGAACATCTCACCCAGCTTAGATGGAAACAGCTTAGCAAGTAAGTTGATAATGGAGAACTTGCCTGCAGAGCATCTCAGTGAGTCGAACAAAGCCCACATAGGCCAACTCAAACGCCCCCCTGTGACGGGACTGAAGCAACTGCTCGCGAAAATACTTCCCCACATCCTCCACCTGCCAAATAGAGAGAAACAGCGGATGAGACACTTGGATATTCTACACAAAACTAAAAGCTAGAGGTTCCAATGTCAACTAATTCATTAAAATTGTATTGTTATTAAGACTTCTATCTTAATTTTAATAAGCAAAGAAACAACCAGTGACTACTAAATTACATGAAACTTGAAAACACAATGTAAGTCTTTCTGAAAGTACTGACTGGAGTGTTCATAGTTGCTACACTGTCACGTGCAAACGTGTGATGGAGTGTGTTAAGCTTAATTTCTCTGAAACATTCTCTTATGTGTGGAATATATAGAGATAAAACTATGGAATATTTCCCTCCCGTCACATCATTAAAGAAAAATTTTCCAGTTTTCATTTCTTCATCAACTTCCTTAAAACGCCATTAAAATTCTATAGGCCTAAAGAATTTTTAGTATGTCTAACCTATCTTGAGAAGATTTTACTCAAGTAAATTACTTGAATACAAACTTGAGGTTTCGCGAAACAAGTTGGAAACACTTTCAATAAGATAATACAATAAGAAAGTTAGTTTCACTTATTAATAAAAGAGTAGCTATCTTTTAACTAGAGAAAAAAAGGGATTTAAAAAATGAAGACAAAATATTACCATTGATCTGCATTAATTAACATATCTTTGATGAATATATTCAGATGTGGTTTAATCATTTAAAAAACAAATACACTGTTTGATCGGCTGGGTATGGAATGGAAACGTTTGAGAACCTTTGCTCTATTCTACACATTGTTGGTCCTACGATGGTAAAGAGTCAATTTTGTTTTGAACGATAAACGATCATTAAAATGCTTCACCAGGCTTCCTGTTTGCATCTAAACCTCCACCATCGAACTTTGCTGGCAATTGACATGTGCTGAGAAATGTCTGAAACGTACCGGATGATTATGTCAGGGTAAAAGGACCTAAATAGGGCTTAGATTCAGTCTAATGCTGCCGTAGATCAGTAAACTGACGATATAAAAATTAAACAAGGTAAAAGTGACAACACTGCGGTTTACCGTATGTGTGAGTAATCATTTTAAAAAACAAATTAAAAAAAAGCCCATAATTGTTAATACCAACAAGCTTTACAAACTTGCCCTTGTAAGGCGTAACTGGCGATGCTCCTACATTGAAAACACATTACATTTCAAGTGTTTGAGTTTTTAAGTTTCTTCATGAATGAAATTTTCAGTGACGTATTACGGATGAAATTGAGACACTCACAAACACGGAGACTGTAATAATCAGCTCTCACAACCAACTAATGCAGCTAACCAACCTGATCCGATTGTACTTAACCTGTGGATTAATATGAATTACTCATGACCTCCCAGTTCAGGAGAGTCAAGAGGAGGGAGAGACTGTGTTCTCATGAGCATACCAGACAGAACTAACTCTCTTAGCTGTAGATTAGCCCATCTAAAAAAGCAAGACCATTAGATCTGAAGATAGACAAGACTAGGAGTGTAACAGTGTTTTTCGGTAAGAACAATTGTGATAAGTCCAAAAACATTTGCTTCAGATGATTAGAAACAAGGATGTGAGTGAGCTGCTCTGATGGGAAATTGGTGTGTGTGTGTTCTTCTAGAAATCGACTAGGTTGAGGGTCTCGGAAGATGCCAAATATATAGATAAAAAGGATTAATACTATTAATTTCTTGAGCTTGTTCTGCAATACACAGTTTTTAACAATGTTTTTTTTTCCTGAAGCTCAGTGCCCAGTGGTATGGCTCCCGGTAACAACCACTGAAACAACCACTCTTCTCCCACTTTTAGGAATGAAACGATTTAAAAAAATATTGTTTTGCAGTTTCTATGTTCTTTCCTCGGTCCAAAAGCATGTGCTGAGTTTCTACAGCAACTCAAGAGGGAAAAAAAACAAAACAGGATGCAGAACAGGCATTTTGGAAGCAGAACTATGGCTGTCATAAACAGATGCTTGTTCAATAAAATATGGTTTGGAAAAAGCCATTTGAATCCCAGCCTTATCATTAGCGCATCCCTTACATAACGACAGGGAATGCAATGCTAACCACATCGGTGACATCACTGGATTTCTCCACATCCATCTGTTAAAGTCCAGTGTGTGGAAAAGAAATGCTTTCGATGACTGACCGATCCCAAATCACCACTCTCAAGCCTTCACACAGATATCAAATAGCAGTGATTTACTTTGTTTCTCACTCAGCAGATGATGTCGAGTTCCTCTTGAATTGGGAAGTGCAGCGATCCATAACAGGAAATGTGGGAACGTTTGATCAAGCAATTTGGGCTCAACAACACACACCACTGACAAACAGAGTATCTACTTTGGAAAATAATGGTTCAAAGCCAGAATTTTTCCATCCACTAAACCTACACATTTTTCTCCAAATTATTAAAGCTATTATGCCTCATAAAAGTGGATTTAAGTGCAAATATTTAATGTCCAAGGATCATGTATTAAAAAAATGTTTTTATATTTAGATTGAATGTTATACCAATTTTGTATGTATATTTTGTATATATTTTACATTACTTTATCTTGAATGCTTTCCATTTCTGGGCCATTAGTATCTGAAGTCATTCACAGAGACAACATCTCTAAACGTAGAAAATGCCACCTGGATTGGTGGTGGTGGTGTTAGCTACACACACACACACACACACACACTATCACTGACATCTATGGTGCCTAAAATCACCTTATCACACATTTCTGAGCTTTGGGGAGAAGACGACGACGATGACTCTGAGAAAAAGCACAACTCCATGCAGAGACATCAACTTTATTCTTGAACAGCGCTACACAAACACAGACAACTACTTCAAATTATCCTGAGAGAATGTGGTTTGTGTATGACATGTTTGAATGCCTTCCAATGTTTCAGGTGTAAAAACCTGGTGAGTGCGGTCCTGTGTGGGTTGAGCGCGTGTGGGAAAAAAGGAAGCTATTTGTGAAGAATGCTGGCTAGGAAAGTCAGTCGGCCTGTTAAACAGCATGATGGTCTGAAATGAAAGCTTGTGTTTTGAGGCCAGGTGAGGACTGAAGGCGAACACAGTGGGAGTCACATCTACATCCAGTAAACAACACCAAGCACTGGCAGCCATCTTGAGCCAGTGTGTCCATCAATGAGAACAATGATAAAAACCAATGCAAGTAGATAAACGACAAAATGGATTCAACAGTTGGGAATAAAACTATTTGAGAAGCCAGTCTAGGCCTCAACCCCAATGAATGCATTGAATTGTCTTCATTCTACTCAGTATTTTCAAGAGGAATGGTCAGAAAATCCATTTGACCCGTAAGTGATCAGTCAAAGAACAATTGTTAACTACTAAAAATTATTTTTATTCATCAATGATTCAAAATCTGCATCACAGTATTTGTCAAGACATTAATCGTTAATTAAATTATTAAATGAATATTTCCTCTCGTTTTCAAAACACAGGGTCTGTAAAACTTAGTGGTTTACAAGACTGTTGTTATTGATAAAGTGATGTAATTTTTGAAATGTTAAATGCTGATCATTAGTAAAAATAGTACCGTATTTTTCGCCGTATAAGACGCACTTTTTCTTCCCCAAAACTAAGGGGGAAAAGTTGGTGCGTCGTATAAGGCGAATGCAGAGATCCGCGGAGCGGAGTACGGTCACCGCCATAGGAAAGGCCGCGGCTTCGGTCTAGCTCCGGAGCCATCGGCCATCTTAGTACACCCGGTGGTGCGCGCTGACGTCATCACGCCCTCTGATCGTCGATCCTACCATAGCGCGGATTGTCAGCATAAGGTGAAGAACGGCGATGCTATGTTACTCACTATTCTTGCTATTGTGGGGGCAGTGTTACTCGCTGTTCTTACTAATGTGGGGGCAGTGTTACTGGCTATTCTTACTATGTTGGTGGCAATGTTACTGGGTATTATTACTGCGGTATGTTGGTGGCAATGTTACTGGCTATTATTACTATGGTGGTGGCAATGTTACTGGCTAATATTACTTAGCTTATTTATTTATTAAAGTTGGATGCGTCTTATATGGCGAAAAATACAATACGTAAAATTAGCTACTTACCTAAAAATCACTAGGCATTATATTTCAAAAAACCATGCTTTTAGAGAAACATACAGGATTCAAATGTGTGATCTGGTTTGTGTATAATTTTTGCAGCATAAAATACTGGGCCAAGTAGTTTCGACAACATGCAAGGCAAAAATGTAGTTGTTTCATAACAGAACTTTTATTATACAGTATATAGTTTTTTTTTTATTGCAGGTTCAGCTGCCCTCAACATGATCACATTTCCTGACAACTCTCCAAGGACTGTTCACATCAAATTGTAGGCCGTAATTGGTTTCAGCATCTCGCCTCAAAGCTCAAAATGATTTGCTTACTAGAAAACCTCCACTCTCCATTACATCTACCTCACATTACAAATTTTGGCTTGTTTTGGAGTCCAGTTTATAAATAGGCAAATAAACAGACAAAAAAGGCTAAACCAGACGTCAGACTTCTGATCTTTGTTATGCGTAGTAATGTATCTTAAGCATAAAAATCGCAAATTGTTTGTCGTCCTCATGGGCAGAATAGGAGTGAATGGATGAATCTTAGTAAATTAGATTTCTACTCAAAATCCTATTGGCTTAGACGTTCGGTTCTATAGTGTGATGCACTTTATGATCTGAGTAACTGACCTGTTGCTCCGTCAGGACTCCATTGTTGTCCGCAGGAGTTAACGGACAGTGCAGGGTCATGCTCTGACATAGATGACCAAGTAGCATGGACACTTCCTTCATGGTTCTCCAGCAACACACTAGCACCATCTGAGCAGTGACTCGATAGGCCTCTCCATCACAAACGGCTAAACAAGGGTACATGAGTAAATAGACTTTGTTACTTTACTTAAGTATTTATACTCGGGATGGGTTAAATGCAGAGAAAAAATTTCCCCACTGAGGGACTAATAAAGGTTCAATTATTATTATTATTATTATTATTATTATTATTACTTTACAATTGTGATTGAATATATGAACCATTTACTCCACTATACTTGAATTGCCACATACAATACTCGTTGAATTGTGATTGCGAGGCAATATCATCATCTGCAGGGTGCAGAAGGTACTGGATGATATTTATGAGTTAAATCACATGAACGTGGATAAGTGGTTGCACTTTTGCACATTTGTGTTTGACAGACTTTTTTGTTCTGTTGTTCAACCTAATTTGTTCTGCTTTTTTTTTACAATGAAACAATGAAAGGGTTAATTATACTAGAAAATAAAACCTCATAAAAAGTGTTTTCACCTGTCTTGGTGTTTTTTGAGCTTAAATTGAGTTAGAGTAAAAAACTTAAGAGGAGCTTTCAAAATTGGATACTTTACTCAACTTGTGAACACCTCTTCATGGAATTGGTGACTTGGAGTAATCTTTACATCAAGATATCCGTACTTTTACTCAAGTATGTTTTTCTGGCACTCTTCACAGCTCTGGCCTAGATACAGGAATCAGATGCTGCCCTCTCATGGACAGTGCATGTTTTGCAGCAAGACTGAGTTTGAAAGGAGATTGAATGCACATACGTACATTAAAAAGATGTTTTCTGAAAATACCTGATTGTGGTTTTTGAACAGTGTTCTGCTCAATGGAATGGCTTGTTTCACTGGTGTCCAGCTCTCTAGCACTGGTAAAAAAGTCATTTGTGTCGCGAGGTTGAATTTCCTGCAGGATCTTTTGCAGGCCAGCAGGGGTCGCTGTGAAGAACACATTTTCTAATTAAGCATTAAGCATCTTCAAATGTTGGTTTTGGGCATTTACCAGACTCTGTGTCCATGGGAATGAGGCCTTCAGGAGACGAGCTCTGAATGACCGGTGACACCACGTCAGACATTCTATAGCACAGATCTATGAGCTCTGATGAAACACTCCTCCACTCAGACCACAATATAAGTGACCTGAACATACACACACACACACACACACACACACACACACACAATCTGAGTAAAGACCCGGATGACTCAGTTTCTTTCACCACCAGAGGACTGAAGAGAAGTTGTACCCAGTGTCGAGCTGTTGCAGAACTGCGGTAATACAGTGAACCCTGCCATATAAAGGATAAGAGGCTGCGGCTTGGAGAAGAGAAGCCTCCGCCGTCAGGATCTCTGCTTTCAGACACACCATCAGCCACTGGATCACTGCAAAAAAAAATAAAAAAATCAAACATTACTCCATTGCACCAGTCCACAATTCTCTAATATCAAAATGATTCTGAAACTCATATAATAAGCATTGCACAAATGTAAATTTAATCACAAATGTAAAAGTGTGCTTTTGTAAGGGTCTTTGAAAAAACATTCAAGCTCTACTGGATGTGCACCTGCAAGAATGTTCTGCTCCAGGACCGAAGCTTCAGACTCCTCAGAATGAGTGTATGGAGCAGTCTGGAGAGACAGTTTACACCTCTGGATGCATCTGTTTAAAGCCTCCTTCATGCTCTGCTGTTGCAGCAGCAGGGTGAGAAGATGAGCAGCAGTGATGCTGTCGAAAGGTTTGGTACTCGTGTTGAGATCAAGTGCAACCTGAAGCAGAGGCTCCAGCTGGTCAGGCTCCTGAACACAGGAAGTAGAAGCTCACAGTCTTGTGGCCACAAATCACGTGAACACTGACCTGAAGCTGCACCGCTGCGGAGGGCAGTTTTTGTAGAAGGTTGCAGGCAAGCTGTTTGACCTCCAGGAAGTTGCTGGCCAGACAATTCAGCACAGACCGAGCATGAGACTCAGTCACTGAATCTCCAAGAGCGAAACCAGACACGTCTGAAAATACATAAGCATGAGATAGATGAGTAAAACAAACTCAAATGTACAAAATACTAAAAACAGAGGGCAGATGCCTTTCAAGACCATGTTTTGCAATATATGTTGCATTATAATTGTTAGAAAAATTAATGTGCAGTAATAATGTATCATCCCGTTTGTTAAAAACAACATTCAAAAATGTGATTGTCAGAAGTTTCTGGCCAATCGAATTAAGCCAAACTAATCCTTGTTTACTGATGCACAATAGAGACATGTCAGACAGACCAAACTTAAGGAAGACCCCACTTCTATTCATTTGTATTTATTGCAAATCATCAATCGTCAAATCTAAAATTGTTACAATAAATCATGTGTTTAGAATCAATGTTTCTAACATCATTCGAAAAACTGTTACTATAACTTGAAAATGTTCCCATCATCATTCAAAAGTTATCGTGGATCATTCCATGCTGAAACTAGTTCTGTCAGCGAAAAACACCTGTTTCTACTAGATGTTGAGAAGTTAAATCGCTGGGTAGCACCTGTGCTAAAGCCAAAGTGTTCAGCGATCAGACCAAGAAGGTGAAGAGCCATCAAACAACGAGAGAATGACGCTCCTAGATGAAGAACCTGGAAAAGCATCTCACAAAACCAGTGCAGGAACTCCTGACAATACACAAAAAGAAGAAAAATGACACACAGAGACATAAATATTTACGATATACAAAAAAAAAAAAAAATACTGTACATTCATTTAAAAACTTTCACATAAAAACGTTTTCCTTCTCACTACAACTGACTCATGTGACTATGCTTATTACCACTACATTATTAACAAATTATTAACAATTTAGTAATACCACATTTATACTTTAAATCAATTTCATATTTAATTTTTACAAAATTCTATTAACACAACACAATCATAGTCATAAAATAAGACAAAGTCAACTTCCTATAACAAAAGACATTCATGCCAGAATTGCACAACTTAAATTCCTGTGCTATCCAATAACCAATATTGTGGGTCAGTCGGTACTGTGTGCAAATTTCAGATTCTGATTCGCATTGACATTTCCGATATCACTTCTGTGTTTGAGAGCATTCTACTAGTTTAGTTTCTCAAAACTGATCTGTACAGAACCTAAAAAGTCCTTATAGGGGATAGCAGTTCTGCTGACATATAAACTATAGGGCATTTCTGAGTCAAAAAAAGCATGTCATATGCACTAACAATGCACTAAAGAAAAATATTCATAAGCTGCAAACAACCAATCAGTGTGATTTTCCTTTCGAATAATCCTCTTTTAGGATTCATGTTCCACTTAATTTACATGTGCTTACTTGTGCAATTGTGCACCATGTGTACTTCTTTTGAACATGTAGGTTGAAAAAAAAGTTTAAAGAAAAGTTTACCTGATAGGTGCTGAGGACGTGCAAGTCTCCGTCACTCTTATGTTGATCCAGTCGTCTGAACAGAAGCTGCGAGCTGTCCTTTACCCGACACAGCAACTGAAAACGCATCCCAATTTACCCAAGCATTAAATAAGCGTTCACCATCATCATCATCATCATCATCATCATCACTATCATCAGTGTGAATCGTACCTTCTTCAACAGACTGACTGTCTGCTGCCTGACGCCTGCAGACTGGATGTTCAAATTGAAAGGCAGGAAGTGTCTGATCAGCTTAATTTCTTGACTGCTGAGAGTCTCTGTGCTTCGATGGCTTTCACACACCAATCCAAGAGCATCCATTCGCACCTGAGAGGATAGACCACACTTTTGTTGAGCACATTTTTGTTGTTTAAAACAACTTGTGCAATACAGTTTTGCTCGGACAACTTCACGCTGCACAAGAATCGAACTCATTACAGAATCAGTGTAATGCCCAAGGACACATTACAAGAATTTGAACAGTTGTTACAAACTTTATAAAGCAGATAATTGTTTACTTTACTTTACGGTCATTTGGCAGACGCTTTAATCCAAAGCGACTTACAAAAAGAGGAGCAAGTGAAGCAATTTGTCTACAATAGGCTACAGGAGTAGATGTCTACATAGGCTATATAAAGAAACGTACTAGATATTTATACAATATTTGACTCAGTATGTATATTTTTAGATTTATATTTTGATTATTCATTTCATTTTTGCACCAAACGGAGTAGCGTTATCAATTTCATTGTAACACTGCAATACAACAACAATCTTGGCATTCCATTCCATTCACATCTGCTGCACAATTCTGCCATTCACCTGGTGGTGCTTGTGCACTAGTGCCTGCTGCATCAGAGGAAGAGGAACAAGGCCTGTCCACAGCTCCTGCTGTAGGGTAGTGAGGACTCCCTGAGAGCGGGCTGCCCGCAGACACGTCATCAGAGCCCCCAGTGCCCCCCTGCAGGGTGAAACCCCTGGAAAAGATTCAACTGTTTTGTCAGCGTTACAGTGCAAAGTTGAGTTTTACATTGTAAAGCACGGTTCAATTGTCAGACATTAAAAAAAATGTACAACTAAGTGTCAATAGTTATGACAAGCAATAAGTATTAGCACAAAAAAAAGAGGTTTGTCAAAATGGCCACTAGAGACCATATTAAAATTGTGCTCCGATTCCAGTAAAGTTGCACACCTGGAGTTATAAGGTCTAGGGGTGCATGTGGGGTTCAGTGTCTTACTCAAGTACACTGCTCAAGTTGTAAAATCCACTGGAGAGATTCAAACCTGTAACAAGTGGGTGGCAGGTCCAACTCCCTACCGGACCACAACTCATCGATGCCGCAAAAGCAAAAACACTAAATAATAATTTAGTGCATTTGAAAAATGCATTTGTATAATTCGTTAGCAAAGTATAAAATCCAAAAACAAAAAAAAAATCAATAAAACAATCAATACCAAAAAAGAAAACAAAAAAAAAGTGTTTATGTTTTACTATGTTTTTATTTACTAATGGCCGTTACCTCTGGTGGGATTGAGTGGCATCTCCAGCAGGGCCTGTACCATGTGACTGAGGCTAGCAGGGTGGCAGCGCAGCAGCTTTGGCAGGAAGTAGTCAAGAATATACGTTGTCTGATCCAGTCGAGCAGTGCAAAGAAGCTCCAGCAGAGGCATCACCCAGGTATCATGCCACTTATCCGCCCAGGTTACCTCGTCTTTAAACCAGACACACAACTGCGCTTTATGACTGACAAACAGCTTCTCCAGAAGGTCGCTGGCATAGGGAGCCATTGTCTGGTCCCCCATCAGATCCAAGAGCTTTGATGGAAGACTGACATCAAGCTTTAGTAGATGATCTGCTCCCACGTGCTCCACCATACAGGTCAAAGCACCGTACTTCCCTTTGACGTGCCACTCCAGTGACAGAAGGTTTTGGGTGAGTTGGGTGATGTATGGATCAGTTGTGTGATCGGACTGGTGATTGCTGCAATGCTGGTGGACAGTGAGAAGGTTCTGGAAGAGCGTGCGTGTCTGGTGCCGAACACCGTCCAGTGGGTGATCCCAGTGAGAGTATATGTGGTGGTGGAGACGTGAAATCAACGGAGATCCACCAATAAGACACGTGCGAAGAAGAGGGCAACAGGTCTCAGCTTGGACACTTTCAACAGCAGCTCCACTCCAAAGAGTCAGAACTCGAGCCAGAACCATCACTGTGCTGGACTCTTTAACCCTAAAGGTAGAATTGCAAATATACGGAATGATGTATATAAGTTACACAGCTTCTAGTTCTAATAATCACAATGTGTGAGGATTGATGCGTTTCAATAACATGTAACACAAATGATGTCATAATGTCATGAACAAAGCTGTCGCGAATTATGTCATTGTTGAAAAGATCAGATGCCATAATACATTTCACTGCATTCAACAAATATGATTTGAAATGTTGATTTGAAACATTTGTTTTGTACCTCACGTCTAGAGCAAGAAGCACATCGGGAATGAGCAGCAGGAGTTTTTCCGTCCCGGGACAGAAAGTCTCTCCTCTCCAGCGTAGCATGGCGAGAGCGCCGTGACTCAGATAGAGAGCCACGGCTGCAGGCCTTCTGCTCTCGTACAGCCCTGCATGAGCTTCCATCAACCACAAGGGGGCAGCACTGGTGTTCACTACTGAACACTGCAACAGTCCTGAGATCTGAAAGACATCAACAATTAGCTTTTAGTTCAATTGAAACAAATAGCAATTCATAAAATAAATTAAACAAAACAAGTATTAGGTTAGTAACAACTTCACATGCACAAGATTCAAATCAAGTGCTCGGAGGTCATAAGATTAAAGTATCCATTTATAATAGTTTAGAATACTTTAAAACTGTAATCTCATATTCAAAGTAGAAATTTTCACATGACCAATATTTCAGGGAACATGACCAGTCCCAAAAAAACTAAATCTTACTCACAATTAAAGGAACATCGTCTCCTTTGGCCACTATGGTTCGGACAAGCAAAACCATTGCCATACCGGCAGTACTTTGGACTGTCTGAACAAACTCCTCTAGAATAAAGAAAATTAGTTAAGAAAAAAATAAATTAGTTAAGGAAGTGGCGGGTCTAATTCTGCTATGGTCTTGATCACACCATCGGTTAAAATGCACGTGTAGCAGCTAAGCAGTCCAGCGAGCGCCTGTTGCAGACTGCCGTGATCTCTGGCTGCTATTTGAATGTGCTCTTCAGATTTTTGGACCACCAGCATCGAGGCCTTCACCAGAGATAGACATGACTGCATCAGCTCAGCCTGGACCACGTGATGGCCTGTCAGACCCCTTTAAACGCACAACGAAAATCACTGTAGGCAACAGAACATTGGTCATCACACAAAAAAAGCCCACAAATCACCTGTTCTGCTCCACATAGCATCTCAAGGTCCTCTGTAGGAACTGGAGAACTACAAAGTCAAAAAGGCAAGAGGTTGCACTAAAGAATCGGATGCAAATAAATAAGATATTTCACTAGAAAACTAACCTTCTTCAAGCAAACTATGGATGGATTCCTCACCTGTACCAAAACAATAACAAAAGTGTTATCAAATATATTATCCAGATATGGAAACATATGTAGAGTTTCTTGGGATTTTGGTCAAGACAGCAAACCAGATAAGCAGGATAAGTTGGATAGATGGGCAGAAGCATCTGACATTTGTATAATCAGTACATTATTGATGCTAGTGATCAATTAATAGTTTTATTAATTGATTTTGAGTAGTAATAGTTTTATTTAGTAGTTTTATTAATACAAAAACAAAACAAGGCACTGTATTTTAAAGGTTTGAACATATAATGTGCATTTTATTCATTTTCAATTGGGAAAATGGGATTGACATGCCAGCCAAATGATATATGAGCTCAATATTAATTAAAATCAAAGGTCAAAGCATCATAGTCATCTTAGAAAACACACCATAAACCAACTTACCAACTTGACAATGATCGAGGCATGAAGTGATGCAATCGATTAAGTGAGACGGGTGAGGGGTGCTTGCAGAGGACAGACACTCGGACAGAAACTCAGACAGACATCTGACCGCCTGCTGCTGTAACCAATGTGGGATGCTACCCAGTGCACTAAAAAGAATAAGATGCCTGTAGGTGAAAAGGGTTTACGCAGACTTCAGCCTGCAGCATCTCTCTTACCTGGTGACAGCTCTCTTCAGTGGATTCTTGGCTGGCAGGGATGTGTGCAGAAAAGCAAGTGTGTTCAGACAGGCCTCCAGCAAAGAACTCGTCAAGGCTTCATCCTCGCTCAAATGCTCCAACAGAGAGCCAGCCTAGATCAGCATGAAGTTAGATCTCAGCAAATGATCAACAAAGGCTTTTAGCAATTGTGAGAATATTGACCTATTGAAAAACTTTTGTCCAAAGTTGTGGACAATTTCCAAAAAAAAAGCTGCTCTATATTTTATTTATGTATGCTTTGCTGACCTTTGAGATTAGCTGAATCTGCTGGAGCGGGTCAGGTGAGAGCAAACATTCTCTAAGAAGATGAGCCAGTTCTGTGGACCTGCTGTCCCCGGCTGTTGTTAGGGCATCTGTGGAAACATGCGAGAGTTAAGAAAAAAACCTGCATGAATACACCATGAATACAGACTCACCTCTCAGACTCTCCAGCTTAACTGCATCAAAAGCTACAGCTTCTACTTTGGGCGTTTTCTTCTTAACAACCATGGCTGGATCAGCTGTGTGATCACAAAACAACTTTTAAGTCTTCTTAGCCGTTACTCAGATAAAATGTCTTTTGTGTATATCGACGTTTTTCATAAATGCACATACAACAGCAAATCTATCCGCTCTTTACACTGCATACGTCATGGGTTTAAATCGTTATTGGAACAAAAATATACATATCAAATCCTACATCTTTTAAAAAGCAGGTCCCGGCGAAAAAGTCTCGTGCTACATGTACAACAGGATATTTTACAGCGGCATCACAACATACACGTGTTAACATTAATTTCCGGAATATCGCTGTAAGACCGCCTACAACAACATAACGATAGGTTGGACAAAGACCTATAGGCATGTAATTGGTCAAATATTCCGTCAATCGTCTGTGACGTCACATTAGTCGTTGAATGCTTCCTCGCCACACCTACAATAGCTTGATTGTGCGAGCCGCGAAGTCACGCCCCAGGGACCGCCCATTTCCCCTACAAACTGGACGATGATGCTGAAGCGAAAAGTTGAGCAGTAAAACTTTCGCTTTTTATCTTTTGCCTATTTCGCTGGAACATTAATGTCAGACACGAAGACGGATTAATCTTGTTTTTACCATGACGGTACACCGGTGACCACCAACGTTGTGCCAGTGTTTGCAGGGTACGAATAAAATCTTTACTTTGCCTTAACCTTAATTCTTTTTTCAAGGTAATAATAAGTATTAAAGCAGAGGAGTAAAGTTTTGGGTATGATTTAGACAAGGTTGGAACTATTTATTTTAAATGTGTAATATAAATATGTATTATTAATTATTAATAATAGTATTTATATATTAATAGATGTATGCTTAGTATTTAATACATAGTTAATAATACAAAGAACATTTTTTATTTTTTATAGAAACAACTTTTATTAATAACACTATATGCAAATTATTTTTAAAATGCTTTAAATTAAAATATGTGTCTAATTATATGTATAATCAAAAATCATTACTGTAAAATTGTGAATAAAGTTTAAATGCTTTGTTAAATTTAATCCTGTCAAAGAACTGCATCACAATGGAAAATTTGAAATTCTTTGGAAGTTTTGTGCATCAGCATTGAGCTTCATGTGAATTGAGTTCAAATGAATACAAATATTTGCATTACTCAACTCAATCTACTAACAAAACAGATTCCTCAGATAAAACATATTTTAATTATTGTGCTACAATTTATTATTATGTTAAGTATCGTATTGCATGCAAATGTAAGTAAAATGTTTACATTTACATTTAAGTAACCATATTACTAAAGGAAATAGAGCAATTCTCAAAAGAACTGAATTTTCAGTCCTTTTAAGGAGGATCTTTGCTTGTTTTTATTTGTGTTGGACTGAGAATTCCTCATGATTGAGGTCTATTTGAATCTAGGCCAATGTTTTAATAAAGACTAATAACCTCAACATTAAAAGCTGCTAATGGATGCTGTTTGATAGTTTGTGGCGCTTTCTTTCAATGTGCTTTACATCAGTGTGCATATGTTTTTGATGATGAAGGCCTTTACAATAGAAACGTGTGAGGTTTCTCTTAGCTGGGTTTGTTTTTACAGAGCTGGTCAGTTTGTCCAGGGCTCTGCCCGAAAAACACATCACAAAGCTGCTTCTCTTTCCATCCAGTCTGCTCAAAAACACACTAATGCAGAGGAACTGTGGGCAGCTTTCACAGACAACATGAACTACATTAATATGTTTTGGTAATATTATTTTTTATGCAATGCATTACTAAAATTGAGGAAGATAGCCGTTTGTGGTATTCTGCACAGAGCAAAACATTAACAATCTTTATAGTTTGTCATTTTTAAGGTTGTTTTTTTAATAAGCAATAATTATTGAAATCTTTGTTATCCTCATAAGTATTTAGTTTCATCATAACTGATATGTTTTTATATAGTATACAACTATAACAAAATTAACTTAAAAAATTACAGCTATGACACAAAGAATTAGGATCTAATCAAGGAAAATATCAACGAGAAACGTTTGACATATGGGGAAAATTAACTAATAAAAGGGAGGCAAAGCACAAATGGAAATGAATTAACAGATAAGTATGAAAAAAAAACTGATATAACGGAAAAAATAACAAATCAAGAGGGCGGAGACAACTATGACAAGACACTTTGTAAACACAAAAACTAAAGCACAAAAACCAAAAGAGTAATTTTGACACTGTTTTGGACAACAGACTCTAAATACTGACAAGTGTCAAGTGTTTGTTGTACTCCTGCACTGTACCTGATTAAAATGTTGAATTTTTCTCTGCGTTTCAGTGTGTGTCACGCTGTGTTTGTGAAGCAGCAGCATGGCAGAAAGCCAGGCACATGTGGATGGGGAGTGGAAGGAGAAGTACATGGCCCTGGAGATGCTGCTTTTCAAGTTTAGAGGTCAGATGAGTGTGATCCGAGAGCTCACGGCAGAGAAGGTCAGTTTGTAAAGTAAACACGGGCATTATAAAATATAATATTAACACCTAATTAGTTCCTGATTAGTTAGTTCTGATCACGGGACCAAATCTCTGACCATTAACATTATCACAATTGTCTTTCTTTTTTAAACTAACCTCTTTTAAAACCAGCTATTTTTGCATAATATTAAATCAAGCATTTTTGTCTTACACTTCAGCATAATTGCTACATTGTTTGTGTTCTTTTTCAAAACTGCATACATCACTTCATCACTTTACTGCATGCATCACAAATGAGACAATGCTGAAAAGATACATTACAAATACACACATTTCCAATAATCACGACCTTGCTCCCTTCTGGCTGCATTTAAATTTGTCAAATAGTGGAAGCAAAGAGAATCTATAAAAAAAACGAAGCCTCAAAATTTCACTAATTTCCATCTTTGGTTTCTGCCTCCAGAGTGTGTGTGTGTGTGTGTGTGTGTGTGTGGTGTGGTGTGTGTGTGTTGTTGTGTGTGTGTGTGTGTGTGTGTGTGTGTGTGTGGTGTGTGTGTGTGTGTGTGTGTGTGTGTGTGTGTGTGTGTGTGTGTGTGTGTGTGTGTGTGTGTGTGTGTGTGTGTGTGTGGCTGTGACCAGTTATCTCTAGGGAGAAGAGATTAGAGGTTAATGTAAACAAACTCCCCACCACCGATCTGCACAGTTGCATTCTGGGATAGCGACATCTTCCTAGAATCACAGACTTGAAATGATTTTGTGTGCTTTTAAGGACTTGGCGTTAACAAGAGCCCAAGTGTATTACTTATTAGCCCAGGTTTATTTGATCAGTGTGGATCACTCAGTTCATTAGCAGTTCCATTAATGTAGACAGTTGCTGTTAAACATCCACAGACACAAAAAGTAGTAAAGTAAAGTTTGTCAATATGGCTTTTTGTCGTTTAGTTTTTTTTTTTCTCCAAGTTTGCTCTTTCTCATGATATCATTCCAGAAGCTTGTCTGTCTCACACTCTCATGGCGAAAGAATCTCGCTGTGACCGTTTCTCATTCCAGCATCCACGGGTTTGTTGTTTTTTGCAGAGTGGGTTGCGTCTGAGTTTCTACCATGTGGCGTCCATTATTTTATGCTTGTATAACACTTGATACCGTTCCTTTATTGGAATAATTAACAGTTGAGGTAAAGTGTTTTCTTCTCATTACAGGTCAGGGATTACATAAAGAGCGTTGGGACGGTTGATCCAAATAGAGTTACAGACGTTTGTATGTGTGCTGTCATTGTAATTACACAAGTTTTAACTGTACCTGAGTTTACAGGAAGTTAACAGGGGATATATGACTAAAAAGTCATTTTCTGTTTTGTTAAATTGTGAAACATCCACTGATCATGAATATATGCTATTTACTAATCACTAGAAGATCTGTAGCATTAGCGCCATGTTCTGCTCAACGTAGGCTGATCAGTTAAAAATCTTCAGGCCTTCAGAAACATCCGCTTTGATCTGTATCCGCCTTAACTCCATTATTTTATTCGATTCTGCTTTTGTTTCTGCACTCATGGCACAATATTGTTTTATTTCTTAAATACTTTCATATTTCCATAATGCAGCAAACTCACATCTTCTTTTGGCAACAAACCTTGATGTTGTGGCCTAGTAATGGGGAGATGAACCAGGCACCCAGTCGAATCCCGGTCTGGTTGGTTTTACAACTAAAATGTTCTTGACCAAGACACTGAAGCCCAAATGCCTACCGGTTGGCACAGTTTAAGGCTGCCCACTGCTCCGGGTTTCTTTGTGTTGACAAACTCACTTCACTTCAAATTAATTGAATGTAATAAAGATGCACAGATCAGATCACAATAAATTGATACAACAGTGTAATTTAAATGTTTTTGCACTCTGTACTTAAGTATTTTTTAATTAAGTATATACTGTACTTTTTCCAACTGTGCTTGAGTAACAACTGAGCAGTGGATTTGTGTTGATCCACCCAGTTTTACAATAAACAACAGCACTTCACAGTGTGAAAACGTCTTTGAAGGAAATGTGTTTGAAATGTCCAATCTGCTGACTTTTTATAGGCTATAAACATTAGCATTTAACATGGCACCACTTGAGAATATCCTGTGTCATTTTCCACATTAATTTTACATTTTGCAAAAAAGCACAGGATAAGAAAAGATAAGGATGTTTTTTATTAAATGTAAAATTGACGATTGTAGATTAAGAGTAAAAAGAGAGGGAGAATTGGTGGGGAGTAAGAGTGGAAGCAGAGGAGTACAACAAACTATCCTTTAATCGTGGAGACCCCCAGGGGAGGAAATGCCTGAGTTTACAGGAAGTTAGCACGCTAAAAACGCACATCGCAGTGTGTTTCAGGGACTAATATAAGTCACTTTCGCTGCTGTTTCAGAGCTTGTTTTGTTGTGATAAGTCAACTAAAAATGTCTATGGATTACGTTAACTCAGCACTCAACTCAGATCTTTAGCAGTAGCATCATGTCCTTCTCAACATCTGATAAAGTTTTTGATACATCAGTTCAGGACCTTCTGAATCTTCTGCTTTGTTTTGTGTGAATGTGTCTAATCAAGTAAAATATCTGTGTCTGCTTTTACTCCACCATTTGGTTTGATTCTGTATTTGTTCCCACAGTTCTCACCAGGAAGTGTCCTATTCCCTAAAGATAAATATCATTGGTGTTTTCTTGTGCATTGAGCTAAACAGTCACAGTCATTAATGTATTAACTATTTTATGTCAGAACAATTCTTTATCTCATGTCACACAGTATTCGGTTTCAAAAATAGTTTTTGGATTATTGAAGATCAGTGTTAAAGCAGTGCAATGCATTTAATTCCAAAAAGTTGAATTCCTGTTTGATTGAGGATTATGGCCATCAGATTTATATAGAAAAGTTGTCAGTTTTCTTCACTTATCAATTCACACATTTTTTTATTGTTACAGACTACAGAGATATTCTCCAAGATTCCCAAATGCTTTTTATTCTTGTTTCTAGTTGCCCATTCTAGTGCTGTCACACATTTGCAAATGACAATGACATAATAATCATAATAATAAAACTCATTTATTCTACTCAACAGTATCTAATTATTTTAACCAAGTACTGTACTATTTTTTCCATATATATGTACGTTTATATATATCGTTGTTCTTCTTTTTTATTATTATTGTATTATTGTATTATTTCTAGGGTCTCACTGACTATAAAGAGTATTCTTCTGGAGCTGTGGAAGTGAAGTGTGAAGTCTGCTGTGAGGGCAGGAACCGACTGAGTCTGGGAATTTGCAGCGCTGGTGTGTAACAGACAGGCTTTGTGAGCTGGCCTGAGGTGGGAGGCTGGATGAGGGGTGCAGGGTGGGATGGCCACGGAGGGCCGGAGATGGAATGCGAGGAATGGAAGACTGAATGCAGCCAGGATCATCCGGAGTAGACATGCTAGAGCTACAGTCATTGATGGAATTGTGGGATTTATCAGTAGACACAAGATGTGCTTATGATCGATTGGTCATCAATCCAGGGTGTGTTTCAGGCCCAAAGTCGCTGGGATTGGTTCCAGCTGGGATTGACTCCATTGCTTCCTGTGACTCAGATATAGATAAAGCAGTTTCCCTAAAGAAAAAGAGTAATAATTTGTATTGGGTACTTTTGTAATAAAGTGATTGGATCTGGGTTTGCTTATTTGTTCTCTATTCAAAGCACAGACATTTTGTGGATGTCACCAGCCACTGGAATGGAACATGTGGGCCATGTCAGCGTGTATGTGAAGAGTTTTTATAGAACATTTCCTGAATCGGTCTAGCTTTATGCATCTGGTTTGCAGTCTGTAATTACTCTGCTATTTTACTCTCGTCTATATCGGTGTCTTTGGGTCAGTGGTGACTTGTGGATTGTCCTGGCAGATGCCGTTGGGTGTGGACCTGCATGTGTCCGTGTGGAAATTGTGCTGTTCAAAACGTCATATAAGTTGCATATAATTCTTGTGTTTATGATTATAAAATCATAATAGTTTTTTGTGAAAATAGTTAGTCAGTTTAAAGACCATGGAGATATATAAGATTGTTTATTTTTTATATTTGTAACAATTAATGCTGCGTTATTGATAGATGTACACCTGATCTTTTACCAAAACTGTAACATTTGAACAGATGTCTCGACCACAAGGAGGCGCTGATTATCTTTCTTCCACCTCGTCAGCAAATTGTGCTAAAGCTCAAGCCACTTCTGGATTCTCCCATAATTAGTCTCAATGTTTGACAGCTGTATTCCACCAATGAAAACAATCTTTACTTTACCTTAAAACAATTAGTGTTGACTATTACAAGGTAACTTAATAACATACAGCGTTATAATAAGAAGCAAAAGTTCAAACCATATAACGAAATAAATATATTCACAAATAAGCTGTAAAATGGTGCTATCTACAATTAGTGAACATTTAGGAAATGTTATAATTCCATTATAATCCAGAAAAACTGTGGAAGGAAAAAGTACATTTTTGGGAGGAACACATGGTTTCACCGACGCAATGCCATGTCAACTATGTATCCAATAATAAATAATAAAAAAAATAAAGTAGATTCACAGAAATGCAACTCAATTACTGTTTTACTGTAATTACTCAGATGCAGCAGTTGGAGGCGCAAGTGTTGGAAGCAGAACGTCGGGCGCATGAAGCCAATCAGCAGGTAATACAGACTAGTAAATCTTGCTAATGTAATCTTCTATAATCACTCTAAAAACATTTATTTATTAGGTTTAAATATGAATTATTAATTTAGTTGTTAGGTTTCCTTGTAATTCTGAACTCTGAGTGTAAACTGTTGTAGGTTCAGTGGTTGGAAGAGCGTCTAAAGGCATCAGACACACAGTCTGCTGATTCTGAATTGCGGCTTTATAGACGCTGCCAAAGTCTTCAGGCCACGCTGCAGGAGAAAGACGACCTTATCGCTGCCCTGGAGAAACAGCTGGAGGAACAGGTCGGTCAGACACTGGGCAGGACATCAAGACTCACCACTAAATCCACATTTGAGTTAAAGGTGTGAGATATTTTTGTACAGTATGGAAACTGAAGACTATTACATTTGCAGAAGCAGATTCGAATCCAAGATGCCAAAACCATAGAGGAAAAAGCAGTCAAGATCAAAGAATGGGTTATGAAGAAGTTGGGTGAAGTATGTAAATGGTGGTACATTGAATGTGATTGGGAATATGCTCATGATAGTCTGTCTTGTAGTTTGATGTAGAGAACAGTTCTCTCAGAACAATCAACCATCTGCAGGAATCTGAGATGCGAGACTTGAGAAGACAACTGGAAGGTATTTAGGATATTACGTTAGATTTTTTTACTAATTAGGACTCCTAGGTAATAAATATTAACCAGTGTTGTTAACATATTTGTCAAGTGCAAAAGATTAATTTTGACATTTATTTTCAGCATGATGTCATTGAATTGTTAAATAAAACATAGAATTCATGATGCCATACATAAACTCAGGAATCTTACTATTACAAAAGTGTACATTATACACTTATACTCTTAATAAATGAACATTTATGTTGAACAATTATCTATAAATGCATTTTAATAAACACATCTAAAATTTTCCTCAATAATACATGCACATCAAATTTAGTGATCATATATCTCATTCCGTCCTTATTATTTTTTATTTTTTGCAATGTCCCATCATTGCTGTACTGTATGTTGGTTGCAGGCCTGAAGCGTGGTCCTGGTGGTCAAGATCAGCTGTCCGCAGGCGAAGCCCAGCGTCTCAGCAGTCTGACTTTTGGCTGTTTCCAAATCAGAGGAAAGAATCCTCAAGTGCTGAGAGGTCCTGAACCATCCCAGAAGAGCATCGGCATCCTTCCAGATCAAGACGACACGCAACTCAACAGCGGAAGCCCTTCCACTGGTCAGAAAAAGTTCTGCAGATAGATCAAGCACAATAGTCTTTTTTGATGAAATTAAACGAGTCTGTTTCTTGTCACTGGCAGACGGACTGGACACAGTCGGATGTTGCTTGGCTGTGGAATCTGAGGATGAGGGTGATCATGAAATCTCTAGGGACTCGTCGTCCCGCTGCATCTCCTCAATCCTCTCCAGTGCAGCATCGGAAGCTGACAGGAGCTTGTTTGGAAGCTTGCACTTTAGCCGTCCCACCAGTGAGACCTACCACACCGCCTCGGATGACAGCAGCTCACTGTTTGATGACGACATGCAGCGTGTTGACTGCTCTAGACTCTGTCTGCCTGCCACTCAGGGAATAGCACAAGACTCCAAAACTGAGGCAGCACCTTCAGAAGAGCTAAATAAGCGCTTCCAGTCGCAGCGCCTAGATTCCACGTCCTCTTCCAGTGATGCGAGCACGCCCAGTCCAGTTCTGACCCCGGCTTTGACACCAAAGAGACCCACTGCATCCCAAGACCCTCAAGACACCCCGGCCTCCCCTAAGCAGCCCCGTCTGCGAAACCCCAACACCATTTGTTCTGCATTGGTCAGAAAGCACCTGAGCCAACCTCCTGTGTACAGCGAGGCGGCACACGGGCAAACACGGAACGCCATCAGCATGCTTCGCCCCCCACTGCCTCAAGAAACAGACCTGGACCAAGATCTCAAGATGGAGACTGGGGACAAGCAACAAGCCGAGGCTGTACTACATCCTGACTTGTCTCCTGAACTGACCGAGAGCCTAGATAACTCTATAGATGTATCCAGAATGAAACCCCCCACCCCTCCTCTGCACAGGTTGCCCTCTTGGGTGAGTCAGTGGCTGAATTACAGTTTTGCTATAAAGAACTTCTTTGTGACTTGCCAAGATATATAAAGTGACAGTTCAAGTCTACATAGAGTGACAATAATATAACATGGGACTGTGATTTTGTTTTAGGCTCCATTGCACATATTAAAGTGTTTAGTTATATGCAAGCAATGTTCAGACTATTATTCTGTTGCATTATTTTGACTATCAATGCTTGCTCAACACATTAAATCATCAATAATGTCAAATAATGTATTAATAATTGACATATTGTACTGTATGTATTATATATTGTTTTACCAAACTGAATTTGTTTTCTGACATATGTTCTTTTTGTGTTTTAATGTTGTTTCTGTTTGTAATGTCATTGACAGGAGAGCAGAATTTATGCTCTGGCTAAATCTGGAATCAATTTTTCAGAGGCATCATGCACAGAAGAAGATAAAAGAGGTGTGTGTTCTAGGGGTGGGCGGTATACCGGTATTAACGTGAATACCGGTATTGAGTTGCGCCACGATATGGATTTTGCAATATCGCGGATACCGTGGCACTTTCATGAATTTACCTTTTATACACATATATCAACTCTTTAATACATTAAAATACATTTGTTTCGTTATAACATTTAATTACGACACGGATACATTGCTAATCGAATACAGAAAGCGTTGTAAGAAACTGAATTAATAGATCACCCGCGAGGCGCATGCTTCGCGCATGCGCTATGCCTCTCCGTGTCTGTAATGTGCCGGTTTTTTAGAGCGGATATTTTAGTGTGCGCGTGTCCCGTAAAACGCGCGCACGAGAAAATTCTGCTTGTTTTATTTTGGACAAAGTCTGTTCTCGATTGTTAACCTTGGTTTCACGCAACTTTAGATTCAGACGCGCGCGCGAAAGAGAGGGAAAGCGTGACGCGCACTGGCTTTTGAAAAATCCATTTCTGTCTGTGTCACTTTCTTTCTCTCCCTCTCTCTCTCTCTCTCTCTCTCTCTCTCTCTCTCTCTCTCTCTCTCTCTCTCTCTTTAAATAAATGCCTGGTCTACTTTTAACAGATATACGGTATTAAAAACGACAGCTGCTTCTCCAGGTTTCCCCTTGCGTTTTAATTTCTTTATTTTTCTTTATATAAAATAAGAATACCCTCCCACACACAATATCGTGATATAATACCGATACCGTCTGTACACTAGAAAATACCGTGATATGAATTTTAACCCATATCGCCCACCCTTAGTGTGTTCTATTCTCTCCAACAAACCAGCTTGAAGTCGTTCTTTCTAGTTCATTTCAGTGGTGTACAGTTGCTTTAATTATTCTGTTTTTTTAATGTTCAAAAACAGACAAAACTTAGCAAACATGAATTCAACTTGCGATTTATTTCAAGAGTTCCAGGCGTCAGTGTGAGGGTCTAGTACACAGAGGGATGGGACTTAAAAGCAGGATACACATTGGATTGGTGGCCAACCAGTCACACGTTCACTCTCACACCGATGGACAATTTTTTCAAACTCCAAGTCATACGATATTGAGAAAAGTGGATACTGGATACTTTTGGCGCTCATTTGCCACGAGTCGACACAGAAACAATTCCAGACAAAACTTTTTTAGCGCTTTTTTAGCAAAATCTCTGCACTAGCTATCTGACAATATGTATCATTTGCGCATGCACGAAGGCGGGAACCCGGATGCTCAGATAGTATCGGTATTGTATCGTTTCGAAATATCGATATTTTTGACAAATTTTTGACGATTTTTTGACACTATGATGTAGTCAACAAATCAGATGCAGGAGTTTTGTAAAAATACAAGTGTACAAGTGAGTTAGTGCATCATTCTTCTGATTACTGTTGCTAAATATTTAAAATGTAGCTGAGATTGCTACATGTTCTTTAACAATGCATCATGTAATAATCACTAGTAAATTTCTCTTTACCAGACTCCTCCCATTCCACATCATGCTCCGCCCACATGCTCTACACAGCCCTCATCTTTAAGAACATGAGCGCGCCGGTCTTCACAACCATTAAAGGAGTAAGAATTGTCATGTGACTGTGGGTAATGAAAGTTGTGTGATTAAATGTGTTTTTCTCAGAGAGCGACGCTGTTGAGCAGCACTGGGTTAATGGAGGAATCGTCTAGTTCGGAAGATGAAGATAGTTCCGAAGAGTGTCAGTCCATCTCTGGAGAAGAAGAAAGCTCTCAAAACTCAGAGTCAGATTCACTTAAAAGCAGCAAGAATGAAAGTCCTGGTTCTCTTAAGAGAGGTGCGCCGTATTGTGAAATAATTAATACACTTTATTTAGCACAAAGTTATATTTTAAATATTCATAGAAAACCGTAAAATGTGTAAATAATCATAGAAAAATATATAAAGGATATGCGTTTTGTTTTAAATATTTAATATTTTATGATATATAAAATTTGTCATATCTTTTATCATTTGTACTGGTGGTTTTTCAGCTGTGTCAATGTCTTCTATGGCATCCGAGAACGATTATGCCATTCCACCTGATGCCTACTCCACCGACACTGAGAGCTGTGAACCTGAACACAAGCTCCTGAAGACCTGCTCATCCACCCCAGACAGCAGCAAGAGTGTAAGACTCACACACATATGTGTTTTGACTTCATCTGTAAGTGACTCACCACAGAATTAAATTGACTCACCACAGAAGGAAATGTTTTTGTGGCAGGAGTCTATGGAGAAGTCTGGTTACCTGCTGAAAATGGTAAAGACGTGGAAGAAAACGTGGAAGAGGCGCTGGTTTGTTTTGAAGGACGGAGAGCTTCTGTACTTCAAGTCTCCCGTGAGTTGAAATGACTGACACTGTACATCATTTTATGTAAACGTGACATAATCAGATGTGTGTTTTGTTTTTTAGAGTGACGTGATTCATAAACCCCAAGGTCAGATTGAGCTCAACGCTTGCAGCACTGTAGCACGTGGTGATGGGAAACAGATGCTTCGGGTACATGTGTGAAAGACAAGCCTCTGGGTTCTGTAGGCGATATAGTTTGACAGTGTTTTGTGCTTTTAGGTGGTGAGCGGTAAAAGTGTGTGCCATCTGAAAGCGGATTCTCCGAACCTGCTGGACGAGTGGCTGAAGGTTCTACAGAGGGTGCTCAGGATGAAAGCAGCCAATCCACTGTTCCATCAGCCGAACGTTCGACCAATCATGAAGGGTCTTCTGACCAAGGTTCTGTTTTTTTTTTATTTAGAGGCAGAATTTTAGTTGCTGCAACTCAAGACTAGATTTTTCAGTATACATATAAAAAATATAAGCTACTTTTACTTTCTACATAACTACATTTTTGATTGAGTACATGTACTCTTTACTCCACTTCAATTGAATGGACATTTACCATTGCTCATTACATTGTGATTATGCGCGACAAGTCTGCATCTTTTTTATAGCGGTTAATTTCTTGGGCGGACGGGGTGATATCACCATCTGCAGGGTGCTGAAGGTTCTGGATAATCACGTGTAGAACTAGCGGTTGTCCTTTGCACATTTGAGTTTGACTGAGACTGACTTTCTTTTATCTCTTTTGTTCTGCCATTTTGAAAATTTTTAGGAAATACAATTGTTTCTTGTTTTTCTTATTAATTAATGTTTATTTGAGCCTACATTCAGTACTGCATGAGCAAAATACTCAAGTACTTTTAAAATCGAATACTTTACGACTTTTACTCCAGACTTCCTGTAATTGGTGACTTGTAACTTGTAATGGTGTACTTTTTACAGTACTTTAACTCAAGTTTAGTTTTCAGGTACTCCTTACACTTCTGGGTTGAGAATAGTTTATGTTCACGTTAACACTGAAACTGAGTCATGAAGTGGCTGATTTACACTTGATCTTGTTTCCACTGATAATTGTAGATTATAAACGAATTATTCGAATTGGTTTTTGAAATTGAGAGCTTTTAAAAACTCAGAAATCAAAGTATTAGTTCTTCATTTTGTATCTTAGGTGAGACACGGAGACTCTAAGCATGTGTGGTGTGTGCTTTTCGAGAAGACGCTGTACTACTTCAGAAGTCCCGAGGACAAGGTATTTTGTTCATCCGTTTACATCATAAGTCATGTTTCGGGTCTGCTTCTGACCAATAAGATTCCCACCTAGTTCCCCCTGGGTCAGATCAAAGTGTGGGATGCTTGTGTAGAGGAAGTGCGTAAGTCATGTGACCAAGCTGAAGCGTTGGCTCAGTACACAATCTCCATTCAGTCTGCGAGTCAGGGCCAGACGTACCTGCTCATCGACTCGCTTCTAGAAAAGGTGGGATAAGTCATTTTTTTATTTTGTGTTTTGAATAATCAAGACTGTGCTTATTTGGCATGTGTTGTTGTAGACCGCTTGGCTCTACAATCTGTCAGTGGTCGCGGGCACTGCTGTTGAGCAGGTGGGCACTGAGTTTGAGCAGCTGGTCGGAAAACTGCTCCGATTGGAGGGAGACTCAGGTATGACTTTCACAATAATCTTGATAAATGTAATAGTAAGAAGATTAGGTTCAGTGCCTTGCTCAAACACTACTGTCCAAGATTCAAATCTTGAACCTATTGATTGTAAGTCCAACTCTATCTACGCTAACTTCCCTTATCACACAGATTCTTGCTTAAATTGACAGGGGAATTGCAAAGTGATGGAATAGAAGGAGTTTTCTCTATTTCATAACCTTTTTTTAAATAAAGGACCCTATTGGGAATGGCTATGAGATTGGGTGGGAACCCCTCCAAATCAACACTCCCAATTGGTCCAATCACGACTCGGCCTTTCGAACCGAATTCAAGTTTATGTTGGCGTATGACTTTTGGCACAGCATATAAAATGTCATAAAACGTACAATTTTTAGCTAAAACAAACATCTCTGGCTTTACTTCATTGGTAATGTTTAAATAAGCCAAAACTGTGTTGTTGATTCTTATTCTTTCATTTCCAAGGATCTCAGCTGTGGAGACACCCGATGCTTTGCTTTACTAAGGATGGTCTTTCTTCTCCACTCACTACACTCCCATCGCAGGCTCTACAAACTGAAGCTAAAAAACTCTTCAAGGTTCTTGCTGTCCCTTACATTGCACACATGTGAAGCTCTAATGGCAAACCTTGAGGTGTCTCTTTCCCCTTCTACAGACTTGTCAACTGTTCATCAACGTGGCCATCGACACTCCAGCCATAGATTATCATGTGACTCTGGCACAATGTGCTTTACAAGTGTGTCTCACGCACCCGGAACTCCAGAACGAGATTTACTGCCAGCTCATCAAACAGACGCGTAAGAGACAACCTCAGGGACCACCCGGACCTATGCAGGTGAGGATATGACATGCAACACCAGAGGGCGATACTGCTTGACTTTTGTATATAAAGACGTGTGTGATACACGTGGCCACTAGGGGGCTGTTAATTACTAGGTTACTTGCGCACACAGGGATGGCAGTTCTTGGCACTGTGTGTTGGTCTCTTCCTTCCCACACACCCCATACTTTGGCTTTTACAACTTCATCTCCAAAAGCACGGGGATTTGAGGTACACAAAATTGAACGTTTAGCCAAATTATTGTTATCATTTTATATTGTAGACCTCTGTGCCATTACAGGACTGAAGTGGGACAGTACGCTATCTATTGCCAGCGCTCGTTGGAACGGACGCAGCAGAAAGGAGATCGACAAGCCCGATGTTCACGGATGGAGATCTTATCCATCCTTCTGAGGAACCCTTATCACCACTCACTGCCATTCAGCGTACCAGTGCACTTCCTTAACAACACATACCAGGTTTTTGCACATATAAAATACATTCCAAATAGGTATTTCTTTCTATATTGAATGAAAAAAATATTCTTTTTTTCAAAGATGTATTAAAACTAGATTAAATATTAAAACATAATGGAAATTAATGGAAATAGTAAAACAAATGCAAATTAAATGTTTTTTTTTTATCTAAAGTATAACGCAAATGTATAAATATTCACAAAAATTAGAACTAAACAATAAAAGATAGATAAAATATTTCTTTATTAATCACAGTTTCATTTTAAATGTATTAATTTCAAAAAGTTCCTCCATTTGATATTGCAAATATTCTTATTTAAAATGTGTAGTTAAATAAATACTGCTTTATATATTTACATTTTATTCTCTATTTTTGTTGTATTTTTGTGTTTTCGGAAAATCTAAAATGTATATATATAAGCTTATATTTTAGATTTCCGAAACACACAAAAAAAATAATAATTTCCTCATATATATGTTACACTCCCTCGGCTTGGCTCCCTCTGGTGGCTGAGCTGGGAAGTGAAAGAGGACTGCTGACGGCTCGTTGGCATCAGCGACACCTGCAACCAATTACTTTTAGTGTTAAAAGTTGGGAGAGGAGACACTGCATGTGGCTCTGTGTGTGTTCCTACTCAGTTTTGGAGTTTCCACACTCCTTGTTCTGTTCTTACGTTAAATTCTTCATTAAATCAGCACTTGGCAAACCCTGCTGTCTTCCTCGTCTTCACGGCGTAACAATATGTGTGTGTGTGTGTGTGTGTGTGTGTG
>CM051500.1:13913507-14028460 GCA_028031935.1 Paedocypris micromegethes
AAAAAAAAAAAAATACAAATAGCATTTACCAGTGCAAGAATGCCAGCAACCACGATCAAGCTAACCACCACAATAACAGCAATGATACCACCGGTCACGTGCTGCATGGTGATGGTGGGCATCACTTCATCAACATAATACAAGAGGATCTTCTCAAAGGTCACGTTGTTTCCGTTCACGTTGACCACAAGAGGGGCTTGGCTCAGAAACAGGGGCAGAGCTTTGACCTGCGCAGAGTAAGCTATTAAAGCGGGAAAGACAATCAAACCACTAAAGATAGAATCAAATAATTCGTACATCTTTCTCAAAGTAATAGCCTGCGGTTGGCAGGTCTGTAACACGTTCTCCTTTGTCCTTCTTTAAATCAATGACGACGAGGCGTTCATTCTGCTCATACTGAAAAAACAAACCACAGTTAGTGTCAGACAATACCCAGCACTGTGAGACTACTTACATTGACGTTAGAAATAAATTTTTTGTTCAACTGGTAACGCTGTTGGAAAGTGTTCTGAAGGCCACTGCAAAAAGCAAAAAAAAAAAAGCAGATTGAAATAAAGTCTCACAATGTCCAACAAGACAGAGGCAGATTACAGAACACATACGTTGTGACGTCAGCGGCATTCAATGGAACTGCAGTCTTGTTGTGCTTCAGTTCCAGACGAACCCAGCTGAAAGAAAGAAGAGCTTCAACCAACAGCCCAACAATTCCATTATCTGCATCCGATTCATGGCATCTGGTGCTTACTAGGTCTCCACAGGGTCACATTTGATGTTCACATCCCCCTTGTCACTTCTCCGCACACCAGCACTGTTCACACACCAGCAGACCTCAGTGTTATTGCACTGAACTGCCTTGAATCGTCCACTGGCATCACACACTGGGTCATAGATGCCGTCGTTGTCAACAAGAGCGAACTCGGTCGGCTTGCCAGCGATCGACCGGGTGCTCAGGCCAGCCCGGGAACGATACATCTCTGCTTTCATCAGCAAGCATTTGGGAATCACTGCAATGTGCAGAACGACAAACAATGTCCAAAATAAGACAGGATAAGAACAAGCTTCATCAAAAACATTTTAGGGAGAAACTTACAAGCACTGCAGTTAAGCAACTGTTTAGTAGGACTATCAGTAGAACCAACAGGAACAGAGCAGGTGCAGGAGTCGTCACAGGACCCCCATTTCATGGTAGGACAAGAACCTGTCACATATCAAAGAGCTCTCTCAATATTGCCATTCTACAGCAAGTAAAATACTACATTGACTTGGAGTTTCATTGTAGACGCCCCACAATCCGGCTACAGCGCTAGCTCCCCTCCCCCCACATCGCGAGCCACACCCTAAGGTGCGCATTGTTAGCAAGAGCTCAGGTTAACCGAAACAGCCTTACGTAATGCCTCAAACAAAATAAAAACCACTTAGAAAATAACAATAATGTTTGATGCAGTACTTACATTGGGAGGCGACGGCGTCCACAAATACAACAATTACGAAGGCGACTAAAAACTTCATCATGAGCAAAGACTAGAAGACAAAACGGATCCGGAATTAAAGTTTAGTCGAAACGTTTTCTCCAGCGTGAGGCGTTTTGTTAAACCTGCGCGGTTCTCTTACCTAAACGCCGTTGAAAGGCACCAAATAACAAGAGGAAATCGCTCTTGTTACGAACCTGCTGATGACCTTCCCGCTTCCAAACTACTGAGCTAAACGAGCAACAGGTGGCATATTAAATACGTACCTGTGCGGAAAACTGACGTCAGCAGTGGGCGGGAATATCTCCAAAACAGACGTGGCGGCCCCTCCCATGACCAAATTTGAACATTTGAGTCAGCGACGGTGATTATGAATGCACCTTTCGGCTTCGTGACGCGGTTTTGGTTGAAACTATCACGCAACATTTTTCGTCGATTGTCGCTGTAAGTTAGAACATAAGAGTGACCGATACCCCATGAATATTACATAGCTCTCGTGTTTGTTTGTTTATTTAAGCTATGTGCCATACGTGTGTTTTACATGGAGCAAAATAATTACAAGCGTAGTTGATATATATCATTTACTTTACTTTACTTTACTTTACTTTACTTTACTTTACAGTCATTTCAGTCAAAAGAGGAGCAAGTGAAGCAATTTGTCTACAATAGGCTACAGTAGATGTCTACACAGGCTATTAAAAGGAAACTTACTTGACAGAACAGCATGACAGTCAACAACAACAGTGAACACAAGACAAAGAATTTTTTTAAATCAGTGTTAAGGTACTGGTGGAAGAACTCCGTTTTTAGTGCTTTTTTAAATGTTGAGAAGGTTGCAGACTTTATAAGAGGAGTAGGTAAATTGTTCCACCAGACAGCCGCCAAAAGAGAGAAGGTTTTTGTGAGAGATTTCAAGCCGCGTTGCAGAGGGACGACTAGCCGACGTTAGTTCTCTGATCGTAGACTACGTGTGGGAGAGTATTCCTGAATTCGGGAGGTAGCATGGTGCCGCACAAGTGATGGTCTTGAAGGTCCGTGATAGAGCTTTGAATTTGATCCTTGCAGCAATTGGCAGCCAGTTAAGAGACAATAAACAAGCGTAGAGACAATTTTACAAACAATAAACAACAATAACTAAAAACAAAAATAAAACACTTTAAAAAAAAACTACACAATAACTATTTAGTATTGCTTAAATCATTTTAGTTTTTTTGTGAGTTTGATACTTTGCAATATTAGAATTCCTTTGATAACTTTATATAAAATCTCTCTCTTTCTCTGACACACACACACGCACACCAAAAACCAGGTGAACAAGTTTAGACGGAAGAGGCCCAACCCCCAAAACATACTAAACTCACTGGTATTTCAAAATGTGTTAATGTTAATAACTTTGATAGACTTTAATTGAACCATTAAAGTAACTGGGACACATTGTGATAATGGTGTGTGTGTGTGTGTGTTTATGCGCGCGCGTGCCAGTGTGTGTGTGTGTGTGTGTGTGTACACATGTGTGTGATCATGACACTCCCTTTTGACAGACACCATAACATCATCGAAACCTATGCAACACACACACACACACACATTTTCAGATAGTCCCTGTTGTGTTTTTGTTTTCTATTGTTAAAAAATATTGTGTTGAAGTATATTTCTTCTGTCTTCACTTCCTATATATGTATATATATATATATATATGACATTATATATTTTATTCTTGTAATATTTTATTTATTTTACAGTACAAAAAAATAATAATATTTTCTTGTTCCATGTGACTAATATCATAGAATTTTTTTAAATGTAAACATAGTATTTACAGAAACAACAGGTTTAAATGCAGCAAGCAGCAATGACTGGATTCAAGCTTTTATTTTCTATTCGTGTATGAATGAAACAAATATGAACTTAAACAGGCCATTTGTACCTTTTTTAAAACACAACTGTTTTGAATTCTATTAAAATGAGCCAGTTGACCATATTGCTATTTTTTCGATTCTCAAAACTAAGAATTTAAGTCTGAAGGGCTAGAACCCATTATATGCTAGTTTAGCTGAGAAATAATGAGACCATATTGACAAATACATGACACCTATTAACCATTAAACATTGCCAACGTTACTAATGGCAACACACAAGCTTATATTTCATAGGGTTATGCAATGATCAGCCAACATGAGGAGCCTCATTTAGTCTAAAAAACCCAATCAAAGCACAACATAAAATGTCAATAACTAGTTTAACGTACATTAAAATCTTCCTTTCATAACGGCATAGCTGCATATAGGGAGGTGATCCTTGAAATATAATTAATAATAATAACTGAATCACCAGTTAGGCCCATGGTTCAGTACTTTAGCCGCACATTTTAATTGACTTCAATTTTTATTTGACACACACACACACACACAGCTCATGCACATGCTTTATTGAGAACACCCGTTGAAGCAACATTCTAATCAGCCAATTACAAGACAGCAGTTTGATGCATTTAAGCATGTAGACAAGGTCGAGATGATCTACTGCAGTTCACACTGAACATCAGAATTGGGAGGAAAGATGAGTTAAGTGGCTTTGAATGTGGCGTAGTTGCTAGTGCCAGATGTGCTGGTCGGAGAATTTAGAGAATTCATCTATTGGTTATTCACACACAAACTTCTCTAGGGTGTGAGCAAAAAATATCCAATGAGGGGCAGTTCTGTGGCTGAAAAAGCTTGAAGCCAGCGCTCAATATGTTAATTAATCCTCCCTTGTATCAAAGGTTCAGGTTGGTGATGTAATGGTGTTGGGGATATTTTCATGGAACACTATAAGCCTGTTGGCTTGCACTGTTAACATGCACTGTCTAAACCCTGTATCTATCTCTTCGATGTAGGAGAAAGGTTAACACACACACACACACACACACATTAAACACATTAACCATCTGTATTTCTCAAACTTAAGCCAACCAACCAACCAACCCTCCTCACACTTAAAATGAACAGGCTTTTATAGGCCAGTCTTAAGCTAATTGGGCCAAACCACATTTGATCCGGAGGGGGAACAGGACAATAAAAGCAAATCATACATAATTTACATTAAACATCACAAGGCAAAATAACTTGAATCTAAATAAATCAGGAATACATTAGAATTAACCAAATCAATACACAATACATACATCTGCAATATAACAAGAAGATGAAACACGCAAACAAGAAAACCACCCTCACCCACAGTCATCTTAATATCATTTCTAAAATGGCTGACTGAAGGGTGAGTCATTTTCTAATAAAATAATTTCAACCAATTGGATGTATGATTTTTAACCTGCTGCTACTTGAAAACCTATAGTGAAAATTAAATTGTTTTGGGGATGGCCGTCGTCATTCATGCATTCTGTAGTGTTAAAATGTGTTTTGTTTTGTTTTTTTTTCACTTGTAAGCTGCTTTTTTTTAAGAGGAAATGGAATCCCCTGTCACGTGAAGGCAGAGCGATCTGATCTAGTGATATCCTGTACAGGGATCATGAACAGGGTGGAATATTGTAAGCATTCTCTCTCATTGACAATTCCAAATAATAATAACAATAATAATAAAACATTTTGTTTAATTTACAGATGCCGTTTGACACTGAAGGTCATCGTACATTCAGGAAAGAATGCAAAACGTCTGTACTGTGTGAGGAAACTGGACCTGGAGACCCCCACGCTAACATGAAGAGAACTGGAAAGGGACTCAAACTTGAGGCTTATATTCCTCTTCTCTGTGAGGTTACAGCGCCACACACTGCACCAACGCATTAATGCCATCTGGCTACATTTCACGTGGTCTTTTGTGATTTCTTTTGACTAAATTTTGATTGGACAGGTTCATAATACATTTTGTGTGTGTGTGTGTGTGTGTGTGTGTGTGTGTGTGTGTAAGAGAGAGAGAAAGAGAGAATGTGGTTTTGTTATTATCACTAATAAGTGCATTTTTCACAAAACGCATAACACTTCACAAAATACTTTTTTTAAAAACGCTTTTCTCTTCCTCCTTTATTTTCTACCCTGAGGCAAGAAAAGATTGAAACACAATCTCAGGAACTGGTGGGTGTTCCCTACTCTGTCTTTGGTGTGGATCTGGGTCATAATGATTTCTACTAAAAAGGATACAGTGTTTATAACCGGACTCAGGAGTCACTGGAGCCAAAGCCAAGAACAATTTGCTCTTCTCTGTGCCCAGTGTCAGACGTACAAGACAAAATGCTGTGAGTACCTGAAATAATTTATTTTTCTACTGTGTCATTGTTTTGCCTCTTAATGCCTATTTACACTCTCATATTGTATACAAATTTATTCATAATGAACGAGATAAATAGTATACTTATAATGAATAAAAAAGTGACAAATTGCGTCTCATTAAAACTTTAAATACAGTATACACAGAACGTGTGTGAATATCATTGTTAATATTGTTAACACACTCACAAAGATGCCGTTTTTTCATTTTGTTGGTTTTATGAAAGATGCACACACTATTACTTAGTATGATTCACTGATGCAGACTTTTCTGAATGAAATAAACTAAGAAGGTTCACAATGAAGAACAGTGAAAATTAATTATATGATCTGATTTTGTACATGTTCTGGCATCTTCCTCATTCTCACTTCTTTTTGGCACAGTAACAATTCTGAGAAGTTGTGACATCACCACTAGTTTGTCTTGACAACACGAAAAGAAGATACAATATCTAAACTGTAAAGATCTAGAAACAGATGATGCTGGTTTCTTAGATCGGGTTCAGTATATTGCATAAGCACACTGTTCTGCTAGCAAAAGAGAGATTTGAAACTGCTACCTTCTGATTGAACATTCAGCTCCCTCTACCACTAGGCAACAATGGTGCCCAATAGGCCACATTAACCTGTTTTTAAACTTTAAACGTGTTTTTAAAGAAGTTTGCTGAAAAAAAAAATGTCCAAACAAGACAATGACATGAACCTTATTTTCAGTAGCTTGTTGGTGTTCCTGCTGTGCATGTGTACAGCTCTCCGCTACACTAAAGCAGGTAAACTCTGACCAAGAGAGTTTAAGATCAGAACAGGTTTCCTTTGTGATTCATTCTGATTCTGTCTACGCAGTTGCAGATCTCAGTGACTGTGCAGCCGCAGGGATCATATGCCACACCAATGCTGATTGCTTGAAAACACGGGACGATACTTATGTTTGCGTATGCCAGATGGGATACCGAGGCACAGGAGTGCAGTGTCAGGACATTGATGAGTGTGGTACCAGTCAACACAACTGTGATTCCAAAGCATTCTGCATTAACACATTAGGAAGTTACATCTGTTCCTGTCAAAATGGTTACGCTGGGGATGGTTTCCAATGCCAAGATATAAACGAGTGTCTTACCAATAATGGAGGGTGTCATGTCAATGCACTTTGCTCTAACAGAGAGGGTGGAAGTGACTGTAGTTGCAAACCGGGTTTTAGTGGAAATGGAGTACAGTGCATTGACGACAACGAGTGTACCAGAGCAGGGATATGCCACTGGAATGCCACGTGCACGAACAGCCCTGGATCCTACACATGTACTTGCAACACCGGCTTCAAAGGCAACGGAAAATACCTGTGCCTAGATATTGATGAGTGTTCAGAGTCTGGGAGCGTCTGCGCTACATTCCTCGGTTACAAAGGTTGTAAGAACTCACCAGGAACCTACAGTTGCCTCTGCCAGACTGGCTTTACAAGCAATGGACAGACATGTGTGGACATAAACGAATGTGAAAAAAACATATGCAGCTTATTCGCAGATTGCGTCAACACCCCGGGTTCGTATCGTTGTACGTGTCGTGAGGGCTTTGTGGGAAATGGCATAACTTGCACAGACATTAATGAATGTGACAAAAGCAACAGCTGTGATGCCAATGCCACGTGTACGAATCTGCTAGGAAGCTTCAAATGCTCATGTCGTACTGGTTTTCTAACTGAAGGTACAAAGTGCACCGACATTAATGAATGTGCAACAGGCAAGGTTTGTCCAGCCACTGCTGTATGCGTCAACACATTAGGCTCCTTCTTTTGCGACTGTGGCCTCGGCTACAGTTTGAATCAAAGTCAGTGTCAGGACGTGAATGAGTGTGTCACGGGGTATTGCAGTCCACAGGCTTTTTGTGAAAACTCACCAGGATCATTTGTATGTACGTGTCTCACTGGTTTTGAAGGTGATGGAAGAACCTGCAGGGATGTGAACGAATGCAGCAAAGCAAAGCAGTGCCATTCTAACGCAGTCTGCACAAATTTGCCAGGGACTTTCAACTGCAGTTGTGTGATGGGATACACAGGGGACGGTGTGTTCCAGTGCACAGATGTGAACGAATGTCTTGTAAATAACGGTGGCTGCAAAAACAGGTCCTCTTGTGTTAACAGTTTAGGGTCTTTTGCCTGCGTTTGCCCTGCAGGCTTTCAAATAGCCAACCAGACCACCTGCCATGACATAGACGAATGTCAAATACAAGAAAAAGTGTGCGGCACCAATGAGAAGTGTATAAATACAGAAGGGTCGTATTTATGTAATTGTAAAACAGGATTCAGTCGGATATCTCAGTATTTTGAATGCTCTGATATTGACGAATGTGAAGCCATGACTCAACCTTGCCATAAGAATGCAACATGCATGAACTTAGCAGGCTCCTACTCTTGTACGTGCAAACGGGGCTTCACAGGAAATGGCAATATATGTGAAGATGTAAATGAATGTGCCACGCAGGGTGTGTGCCATCTGCATGCTGATTGCTTTAATTATCCAGGGGACTTCTTATGTGTGTGCCACCAGGGCTTTACTGGTGATGGCTTTACCTGCACAGACAAGGACGAGTGTCTTTCAAATGCCACTTGTCCAAACATATCCGTGTGTGTGAATTCCCCAGGAGCATATGTTTGTTCTTGTCTTAATGGCACCGTAGTGTACAACAGCAGTTGTGTCCTGCCTAGTGCTACCTGTAACCCTGCATGTCATCCGCATGGACTGTGTCATCCTTCCCCATTTGGGTATCAGTGTGTGTGTGATGTTGGGTTTAACGGGGATGGATTTTTCTGTTCAGACATTGATGAATGTGAAGAGAATGTTTGTCTAAAGCAGGAGACGCAATGTGTCAATAAACCAGGATCCTTTGACTGTATATGCAAGCATGGTTACACTCTTAATGGGACAGAATGCACAGGTATGCTCACTAGACAAATTATAAGCCATTTTCATTCAGTTAAATTCAGTACTTCAGATAAGCAACTATCAAATGTGTACTGTTTTCCCTGAAATACTTTTTAATTTGTGCTCCTTTTCAGATGTGGATGAATGTGAGTCTGGGGACAATGATTGCAGTGTTTTTGCAGAGTGCATCAACACAGCTGGAAGCAACCTATGCTACTGCCTCAAAGGCTTCACTGGGGATGGAAAAAACTGCTCTGGTAAGCCTTGGTCTTTTAGTAATTCTGTATGGTCATCACTGCTTGATCGAGGACTAGCTATTTAGTTTTGGGACTGTTTTCTTGACTTTGTCTCATTCTGGATGACTTGTAGACATTAATGAGTGCCAATCTCATAACGGAGGATGTGATCCAGCCAGCAGATGCACTAACTTCCCTGGTACCTTTGCATGTACCTGTCCCATTGGCATGACTGGATCTGGGTTTAAGTGCCGTGATGTGGATGAGTGTAATGAAAACTCCACTTTGCATCATAACTGCAGCCTTCGTGCTATTTGCAACAACACCATGGGTTCCTACTTCTGCAAATGCATGAATGGATACAAGGGTGATGGCTTTACTTGTAATGATGTGGATGAATGCGTGCAACCCTTAATCTGTGGGAGGAACATGACGTGCCATAACTTGCCAGGAACATATACCTGCACCTGTACCCCTGGCCTGGTCTATGATGTGGGAATATGTGTAAATGAAAATGACTGTAAGAAGAACACAAGTACATGCCACGCCAATGCAGAGTGCAAACGCATACAGGGATCAAACTATTGCTCTTGCCTCAAAGGTTTCCTTGGTAATGGTATAGATTGCTGGGACATAGACGAATGTGCATCGCAGGGAACCTGCCCGAAGTTGGCTGACTGTTTGAACACCAACGGATCGTTTCACTGCAAGTGTTGGGAAGGTTACCAATACAACGGGACGCATTGCGAAGATGTAAATGAGTGTCACGTTAATAAATTTACTTGCCCAGCAAACAGCACGTGCTACAATAAACAAGGAGGCTATGGTTGTTTGTGTAACACTGGTTTCATGTATTATAACTCCTCCCTTTGTATAGATGTCAATGAATGTTCAGAATCGACAGCACAGTGCCCAAATGTCTCGAACTGCCGTAACACAGTGGGATCTTATTTTTGTGAGTGTTGGGAAGGGTATACAGGCAATCAGACAGTCTGTGAAGACATTGATGAATGCCAGAACAATCACGCCTGTTCAGATCACAGTATTTGTGTCAACACAGATGGTGGATTTATGTGCCTTTGTAAAAAAGGATTCACTTCGATTGGCACCAGAAGTGCCCAATGTGTGGATTTAAACGAGTGCTCATACCCAGATCTTGGGCCACAGTGCAGCCATGGAACGTGCATCAACACCATTGGCTCTTTCTACTGCTCATGTAACGTAGGATTCTGGAGCAATGACACAGAATGTATGGACGTGGATGAATGTTCACTATCTCTGAATGAATCTGTGTGCCAGCCTCATTCCACATGTGTAAACATCCCTGGCACCTATAAATGTGACTGTAATCTGGGATTCTTTCTGAACAAGAAAGCATGTCAGGACATTGATGAATGCCTAGGACAGGACAGTCACTGTACAGCCAATTCTGTGTGTAAAAACTCTGCCGGATCGTTCCAGTGCTCATGTGCAACTGGTTATGAGGCTCATGGACCAAACTGTACTGACGTCAATGAATGTCTGTTTAACAACACTTGCCGTTCAGATCAGGAATGCCTGAATACAGATGGATCTTATCTCTGCACTTGCCCAAAAGGATATATTGAAAAAAATGGAAGCTGCATGGACATAAACGAATGTAAAAATCACACTTTTTGCCACCCTATCGCAAGATGCTGGAACACAGCGGGGTCTTTCTCATGCCAATGCCGCTTTGGATACACCGGTAATGGGATATCTTGTAGAGACATTGATGAGTGTTCCTCGCCATTTCCGCGTTGTCACAAGTCAAGCAAATGCATCAACACTCCTGGATCTTACCTGTGCACATGTGCACCTGGATTTGTTGCCTTGGGGATTTTTTGTGTTGACCTAGATGAATGCCAGTTAAATCGGGGTGGATGCCATCCTGCTGCTGCGTGCTACAATACTGTGGGAGGGTATCAATGCCTGTGTGGCAATGGATGGGAAGCCTCAGAGGCAAATGGGCGTGGAAGAAATGGATGTACAGATCTAAATGAATGTCTTACTGAACCATGTACCCGCAATCAAACGTGCAACAATCTGATCGGATCCTACAGCTGTTCCTGCTCTCTTGGTGACGTCAACTGTGCTCGCTTTCCTATAATGGGTGGGACATTATGTTATTGATTTAAGAAAATAGTGTGTCCAGAATTTTCTGTATTTGTATTACAGTATTTTTTTCATGACAATGCCAAAGACATCAGAATAATCTGTCATACACAATTTGATCTCATTTAAAAACTGGTGAAAGTGTGTTCTAAAATAAAACAGTATCAATAGCTTCATTAGCCATTGCTAGCAGATTCTTTTGATGCATATCTCTTGTATTTTCACAGAGAGTGTAATGTATCCTTTTGGTGAGGAAGTGGAGGACACTGAGCTACCAATGACCAAATCAGATGGAAACTCTCCATACATACATCCTCCGGCAGGCTTTCCATTATTGGGAAATCTTTATGAGCGACTGTTTGTAAGCAACTTTAATATATGAGCTTTGAACAATACTTACAATACCTTTTTGCGATGTAATATTTTCTTTATTGCAGTAATTTCTACTGTATTGCTTATAGTGTATTTGAAAATATACACATTTCTTTAGATACTGTTTTTATACAGTTTTCAGATAATGGATTGGTGCAGTTCCAGTCTCTCAAGGAGAATGAGAAACCCTTGTTTCCAAACCCATTTCCTAGAGGTTTTTGTGGTAATGAGAGCCTGCCCATGCTAGCAGTGTTCTGGGATGATGCGGACCTTAACCTCGGTGAAGGAAAGCTGCTTTATCAGGTTAGCATTACAACATTTTAAATGCTAAATTAATTGTGTTGTTTTATTTAAAAATTCTTCTCTCATGTAATGGAGCAAGGAAATCAAATAATTTTGCAGTGTAGTCATACGCTTTTTAACATAAGCTATGTTTCGATTTCCTCTAAATGTATGAAATTAGAGAATTATAAATGAATGGTTTGCCACGCTCATTTTGGCGCTGTAAAATTAACCCCCCATTTTAGCAAATTTACTTGCATTTACTTTTCAATGTGGTACATACATACGGTTGCTGGTATATTTGATGAATTCTCAAGTTCTTTAGTTTTTGCTGGGCTAGTATCCATTTATTGCAGAAGGTTTTTTTTGTTTGTTTTTACATATTTTGTTTAAAAATACAGTACAGCAAACTCTGGTTGCTATTTTCATTCTCACATGTTATAGACATTCACAATAATTTTCATTATCAATTGATCAGAATTGTTCTGATACTGTTCAGTAATTTAATAATTGTTTTAATATAAACAAGTTTTGCTTGATTTTGATGAACAGAACAATAAAAAAAAAGTTTTTCTCCCACTCAGGAATATAACAAGAATAATTTACCAGACGTCTACGCCGAAACAGTGTATAACCGAACAGCACGAGACGTTTCTAGATTTGAGTCCAAAAGGGGAAATGCCCCATTTATTCCAACGTGGATTTTGAAAATAACATGGGATCATGTTCTGCCCGTTTCTTATCAAAACATCAACTTGTCTGAGGTGCGTATCAGATGACAGAACATGCCATAAGCACATTTTTTTTATAATTCAAACATCTTGATACTGAGAAAAATACTTAGTCACACATTTACCTTTTGGATAAAAATACCATCACGTGGAAACAACAAAAATATGCTGGTGAAAGGAAAGATGTATTGCTACCTCAGTTGCGTCTGTGTCACAAAAATGTTGTTTAATAGTGAATCATAGTCTTATCTTACACAGTACAAAGCCACAAAGTCTTGCAGATGCTATAGTTCTTGTTAAGGAAAACAGTATTTAATAAGGTCTAAAGTTACGTATCCCACCTTCTCCTCCAGCACTTTCTCTTTATTAACCATTGTTAAATATCATGAGAAGAGTTCCTATAATGAATAAGGTTACACATCCTTGTAGAAAAAAGACCACACAAAATTACATCTCATAAATATGATCTGCATCTCACATGATTCTGATCTCGTTTGAACATGGCCTAAGCCAAAGCTTCTTGTGAACACACAATTCTGATTTATTTGTTCATACAGAGCAACACTTTTCAGTGCATTCTGACCACAGACGGAGTGCGTTCCTTTGCTCTTCTACACTACGGAGACATGCACTGGGGTCCAGGACAGAGGATCATTCACAACGCACTTATCGGATACACTGATGGCAAGAGCTATTTTCATAATGAGACACCAAAGCCTCCGAACAACCTCTTCGGGCCTGGAGGTCGCTATCGACCCCAGACAGTTGAGGGGAACACTGGTAAACTGGGAGAGCTGGTTTACGACCTGACAGGATCTCCTGATGCCAGCACGGATCCTCAGATCCAGTGCCAGACATGGGCCCTCAATGAGCCTGATCCTAAAGAATGGGCATTAGGCTTGGCACCATGTCCTTGCACCCGAGGACAGGCACAGGAGGACATGGCATTTGGTCCAGAGACTCTACCATTGGAACAGACGACATATGTCAAAGAACTCAGAGCTCTTCGATGGGGGGGAAGCGGCAGTCGCGTCTTCCAGTCTATTCTGATGAACAGACAAAGGGCTGGGAAGAGATGCGTGTATGATCCAGAAGGTCCCCTGGTGGCTGGATTCAGTGAAAAGTTCTTCACCGAAGACCAGACAAAGCAACATATTGGTAATTCCAGCTTTGCCTTAATTTGAATCTTTTTAATCTTTGGTTCACTATTCATAATATTTCTCTTTTCTTTTTCTTTTCTAGACAAGGATCTGCTTCCCTTCCAGTGGTGTTGCGTTCAATCCCCCCTGTGCAACGTTTATTTATCAAAGAGACCACTGGATCGGTGTCAGGGATTCAGCTGGGATACTTTTGACAGTGGGTTACCTGGGAGCAGAGGGGCATCTGCTATGGGTGGGCACATCTCACCAGTCATTATATATAACATTAAAACACAATAATGCATGCAAAAAAAAAATGCAATGCATTTATAGATTTGTGAAAATTGTGAATTTTTTTACACGACTATACTTATAGTCATGCAACCACAAATCTTCCCTTCAAACGTGAAAACAAATTCTAGTTCGGAATTTAAAAAAATGACAAACGAGGTGCAAATTAAACAATAACAAGTAAATAAATGTTAGCAAAATGCATAATAAATCAAAAACATTGGCCGGGAGATGTAATGATAATTATGCTCTGATTATGCAGATGTAAAGAGTACCCGAAAAACTTACTTGTCAAGAAATACAAGTCAGAAATGTCATGAGGACTTGAATAAAAGTCGTAAAGTATTCGATTTTGAAAAAACTTAAGTATTTTACTCATATTGAATTATTACCAAGAAATGTGAAAAACAAGAAACTCCTTATTCATGTGTTTATTTCCAAATATAAAAATTAAATAACCCTTAATGTTTCAAAATGGCAGAACAAAATTGATTAAACAAAAGTACAAAAGTAATTTTCAAAAGTAATTTTCAGTCAAACCCTAATGTGCAAAAAAGTGAACCCGCTAATTCATGTTTCTATGATTTAGCTCATGAATAGCGTCCAGTACCTTCAGCACCCTGCAGATGGTGATATTGCCTCATTCTCTCAAAAAATTAACCTCTTGTTGTGCATTCAAATGTAGTGGAGGAAAAAGTACATATGTTCAGTCAAAAATGTATTTAAGTAGAGAGTAGTAGTAGTAGTAGTAGTCTTTATTGTCATTGTTTACAAGAAAACAACGAAATTACGTTTGGAGCATATACAACAATACCTTAAGTCAAAGTGCAAACCAGCGTAACCAGGAAGTAAGTATTGTAAAGTGCATTAGAAGTAAACATATGACAAAGTGCAATAAGTTGGCAGACAGTTCAGAGTTATTGTTCATAGTGTGTGTGTGTGTGTGTGTGTGTGTGTGTNNNNGGGGGTTACAGTGCAGCAATGCAGACCAGTCCAGTGCTATTGTTTATATTTGGATGTTTAATTAATTGTCCATGGGAAGGGGGAGGGTGACGGAGGTGCAGTATTGAGTAGCCTCACAGCCTGTGAAAACAGGCTGTTTGCTAGTCTTGTTGTTCTGGCCTTGATTGACCTGTATCTTCTCCCTGAGGGCAGCAGGTGAAAGAGGCTGAACGCAGGGTGATGTTGGTCCCGCAGGATGTTGTAAACTCTCTTCAGACAGCGGGTAGAGTAGATAAAGCTGGTCTCCGGTAGCGTAGTTCCAATAAGTTTACTAGCCGCTTTCACTACTCGTTCGAGTGCCTTCTGGTCCGCCTTAGTGCAGCTGGAAAACCAGTTGCTTACTTTTTTGAGTAAGTACAAAAAAGTATTTTCAAGTACAAAGTACAAAAATACTTAAGTAACAAAGTCTATTTACTCAAGTGCTTTTCACCACTGTTTATATGTAAAAAAGATTTACATGCATATACACATTGAGTCCATTGTTTGAACTTTTAAAAATAATATAAATCTTGGAATAAGACATTTCTGTCCTGCATTTTCACAGGAAGTGTGTTTGGAAGTCTTCACTTCACCAGCTTCGATGGGAGTGAATACACATTTAAAGGTGTAGGAGAGTATGTCATCGTCCGTCTGTCATCCAACACAGGATCCAACATCTTCACCTTGCAAGGTCAAACTGTGCCTCTGCTGGCCAATGGGCAGCCCAAACAAGTGCCTGCTCTTACGCGACTGGCTGCTTTCTATCAGGGGTTAGGAAAGGTGATGATCAATTCAGACATCAACAAACATTTGTGCTTGAATTATCATGTCTTGCTTAAACATTTTCTCTAAAAGGTGGAATGGCGATGTGCTGAGGCTGGGAACAGTCTCAAGCTCCTGGTTGAAGATGAGGTCATACCTGTGTCAGTTGGCAAGTATTTCAGAGTTGTGTTTTGGTAGATAATGTCTACATGTTTGAAATGAATTGTCAAAAAATGGAATATGAATTGAAAAGCATGTATTGGGTTAAATCATTCATTTTATTAATCAAACTTAAAAATTGTTCCACTTGTCTAAACACTTTTACTCCAGCAGCACAATTCCTTAAGGCTAGTTTATGTCTTATATCCGATATTTTTATGAAGTGTATTTGAAAAAATTGGCATGCTCACAATTTTGAGACCTAACCTGGCAATAAGGACTACTGACGTGAACTATACTTGCTGTCACACTTTCATAATGACACCTCAAATAATTAATACCTATTTTGTTTTTGGTTTTACCTTGCATTAAATGATAAATAATGTCATATAAATGACCTAGTTTTTACTTTTGAGGCCAAAGAAAAGAACAGTATTTTTACTCAGTGCCCCCTGCTGTTGTGACAGGAGTAGTGCACATTGCGGATCAGGACTTTGCAGTGCGCTGCACCTCAGTGAGCCGGTGTGCTGTGGTGTACGCAGAAGGCCTGAGTGTCACTGTGTGGAGAGGTCACGCTGGGAGGCTTTCCGCTCTGGTGGAGGTTCCTCAGAAGTTCTTCAACCGCACACTTGGGTTACTGGGACCCTGGAATGCCAACAGAACTGACGACTTTCTTCTTTCTAATGGAAACCTGCTGCCCTATTCAAACAACAACATTCCGTCTGAACAGAGCCTGGTTCCGTTTGGACAATCATGTGTGTGACATTTCAGTGCTTTGGTAGCAGATAGAACATGAGGAAAGATTCAAATACAGTAGAAAATGAAATCTCTCGTGCATACCATTTATCTAAAACATTGATTATATTGATTTAAAGTAGATTTATATTATTACTCTGTTGTCTTTATCTGACTGATTCCACAGGGGCCGTTCCAGCTCCAGAGAGCCTTCTGTTCTCAGAACCTTCTGGTTCTCCATTCAGTCCCATCACGACAGAGGAGCTGATGTCCTCCGTGAGCCCCGATTCGCTGGCCAAGCACAACCAGACCTGCCTGGGCAGCGTCCAGTGTGTGCACGACATCTTGGCCACAGGCGACACTGACCTCGGCCAGGATGTTATGAAAGACCAGCAGCAATTTCAGAACCGAATGCAGCTTTATGGTCAGACAGCTGTCCACATCAACTGATCTTCAGCCAAACATCAGTCACAACTGCTTCTTCTCCTCATGTTTGTTTTCCTCAGGAAAAATGCCACCTATTGTCACCGGTCCGACTTTGATCAGAAGTAAAGTCAGTAGTACAGCACGAGTTCAATTCAAAGCACAGGATCCAAACAGGGACCAAGCCATCTTTTCTCTGGCCTTGTCACGTTCTCTACGGGCCACCATTACAAGTAATATGACTGGTTGCAAAAATAAGCACTTTGGAGATAAGGCCACGTTGATAATCTGCTTCTCTACCCTCTGAAGGTGATGGCTTTCTGGAGTGGACTCCATCCAGCATTCAGCCGGTCAATCTGACAGTCCAAGTGAGCGATCAGATGTCCAGCTCTCTGTTTACTCCTGTCCTGCAGCTCTGCAACTGCATGAATGGAGGCATCTGCCAATACACCAGTGTGGTTGAGAACCACCTGCAGGCAAAGTTTCAGGTACGTGAGCTTCTTCATCTCTTCTTCATCTTTGTGTCCAGTGTTTCGAAACATCCAACATAAGTCTTTAAATATAGCAAGTGAATATCGCATTGAAAGATCAATACAGTCTATCTATCTGTCTGGGTATCTATCTAATCTATCTTATCTATCTATTTGTCTTTCTATCAAGTTCACTGTGTCTATCTATCTATATTGACCGACTGACCAGTATTGCTTCTCTTTGTAACAGACGAGACAAGTCTAATCTGAAGTCTAACGGTGTAATCTGATGTATTCAGATGTAGTTGTTTGGCAATTACAGACAAGTTTTCTCCATTTGCTCTTGAAGGTGGTTGGCTGTCTTTGCCCAGCAGGTTTCAGTGGTAAGTTTTGTGACAACAGAGCAGATGTGTGCAGAGGTAAACCTTGTTTTCCTGGAGTGGAATGTATCCGACAGAACGAAAGTGATAACTACACGTGTGGACAGTGTCCTCAGCTGACCGTCTACCAGGGCAAACCTGGATACAAGTGCTTTGAAAACAGTTCGTACTCACTAAAACTGCTTTTTGATAATTGCACTCAACCATTCCAGTTTCAATAATAATATAATATTGATGCACAGAGTTCGTCTAATATGGTTTTACAGATTTTTGTCTCCCTCCGTTCCCTTTCCCGTGTCATGAGATGGCGGACTGCACAAGCACCGGCTACAACTACACATGTAAATGTAAACGTGGCTACACTGGGAATGGAAAAGAGTGCACAGGTACATGAAAAGAACATGCGTCACATGCTCCATTGCACACATTTACCTACACATCCACCTACTCTCTCAGACATCAACGAGTGTCTGGACCCGGCCGCGTGTCCTAACGCCAAGTTTGAATGTGTGAACACTCCAGGATCGGTTCGCTGCTCATGTAGATATCAGACTGCAAAAGATTCTGATGGATGTGGTAAGGCAGCTTATTACTTTCTGGTATATGTGTGTATCGCAATGGTATATATACGTATATATATATATATATATATATATATATATATATATATATATAATACGTATATATATAACTAAGATAATATATATATAATCACATTAGCCGCAGCATCATTTGGAGCAGTCTAATTAATGCAGCTTGTGTGACTTTTATTTAAAACTAAAGCGTATTATTGTTTTTTCCATTGTCTTGCTGAATGATTCATTGCTATTTCCAGGAGATTCTGCGAATCCCACAGGTAAATGGATCTTAAGACATTTAAAGACAAGGCTTAACAATGACACAAACAGCATAATTTTCTTTTCTCCTCAGGATGGAATATTTTTAACGTGTCTATGGCTTGGGATAATTCAGAGTCTGGACAAGGGCTCAGTTGGGTCAGTTTCACTGGGTCCACTGGATGACTCTAATAGATCTAGTTCTGCACTGTGATACTTGTCTTATTTTCTTGCAGCTTGAGAAGATCATGTCCATGGGCTTCCAGAACAAGTTCTACAATGCCAGAGCTGTCCGTCCAGATCTGACCTCAGCCAGCAAACTGAATGAATACCGGATCAATGTATCCAGTGACACTCCTCACTGGTATGTCATGGACTACCTGACCCGGGTCAGTCGCTACTATGGCATCAGGTCAGCCAACGTGGAAGGTAAGACAAATGTTTGTTATGCTGTGGTTCCTCTAAAACAATCTCTAGCAAAAATGTTTCTGAAATTCATAATCTCAATAAATACATGTGTTTGTGTGACCAACTTGGTATGATGGTATGAAATTGAAGGCTGGTTGTGAAAGTATGTTCTTCCTCGTTTTCCTCAGACCTCGATGAGTGTAAATCCAATGAAGCGTTTTGTTCAAAAGCAGCCGAGTGTTTCAACACATACGGGAGCTACAGGTGTGTGTGCAACGACACCGACCTCAGTGAAGCCCAGATGTGTGTGTTAGGTGAGAACATCTCACATTTCCTCCATGGCGACTGATTCTTCAAAGGAAAAATATATTAATTTCCTGAATATAATTTATTGTTCATTGCATCTCAGAAATGGGGATTGTTAACGGCACAGAAGAAGCACGCTCAGTAGAGGACAAGAAGGCATTAATACTTGGGCTGGTCCTGGGCATTTGTGTTCCGCTACTGCTTCTGCTGACGGCTCTCGCATGGTTTTGCTGCTCACGTAGGAAAACCATTTCTGCAGAGTGAGTTGGTTATTGACTGTTTGTCTTTCCATTCTTCTATCCATCTTGTTCCTCGACACATCCTCCAGCTTCTCTGGGGGAACATGTCTGGAACTCTACCTCTGTTTACGGATTCTAAAGCAGATGCCCAGGCTTCATTCAACTTCTCTCCATGTGGAAGATCCAGGGCACGCTGGAGCTTGGAGTGTAAACCAAGCTTTTCAACCAAGCTTTTCGTTTCCAACTAAGATTTTTACAAGATATATGTAGTTGCAATGCCGGTCCAAGTCTATTTGGGGCCAAGAGAAGAATTTTAATAATTTTATCCATAGGGACCATAAATCTGAAAAACTAGTGTCAGCATCTCAATTATCTTATTATTATTGCATCTTTGTTTACGAAAGATCAATTAATATTAATTATTAATATTGCATCTTTGTTTATGAACTGATTAGTTTGCAAATTCATTGCAATTCTTTAAAGCCCTCTGGTGGCAATAGATAAGTAAGCAGCCTCTGCTTTTATTTGATTCGGAAACAGATTCCAAGTCTATTCACAAGTGTTAACAATTGTTATTACCAATTATGGTAATAAAAATAATGGTAAGCAATGTCATTACATTTGGTGTTTGGCTGTAATCAAATGTATGCAAGTCTTTTTGATAACCCCCCCCCCTTTTTTTTTTCTTTTTCTGTAGTATTCCTCACTTGCTCCCCGAGTACATTAAAGAACAGTTCAATCCTTCCTTTAACTATGATGACCCTTCCCTGCACTACATCAGCCACTGCAGCCCCCGGGTCCTGGACCACCTCACCCCGCAACAGAAGCGCCGCTCTCGGTGAGCGTTCCTGCTTCACACAGGAAAGAGGAAAACCCTATCTATCTCATAACATTCAGCTATAATTGGAAAAGTACTACAGGTTACATATGTTAAAAGTGAAAGATTAAGAATCAATCTTGTTATGAATGTATAATTTCAGAATTATGGATTATGCTAATACAAAAATCAATTTGTAAATATGGTTTGTTTTGTTTTTGTTGAACTTCATTCAACATTTAATTTCAATAGACAATGAAGTCATGGGATAATAACATTAATGACAGACTGAATATCAGTTACAATATACAATAAATAATATATAGTGTTATTTATATGTGAAAAGACAAATTTTAAATGTAAATAAACTGCATGTGACTTTTATAACTACAGCTTTTTTTTTTTTTTAAATAAACACCATTTTAAATGCATTTTTGTAAAACTTAATACACTCATCCTATATTGGAAATTAATCCAGTTTAACTGTACTCCTATGATATGCAAATGTAGTGATACATTTGTTTGAGCGATCATGCAAACTGTGTAATTCCTTAAAATCAACACTTGGTGGCAGAAGTCTATCTATCTCTCTCTCTCTTCCTCTCTGTCTCTCTCAGTGACCCAACCTGCAGACACTTAAGACAGCACACTTGCATCTTTATTGCTCTCTTGGGACAATTTTCTACTGGTGTTATAATTGTTGTCGTTTATATCATCCCCCCAAACAAATCTTTCCATCAACTCTCGTGAACACTTATTGCATATTTTGCATTGTTTCACCATTTAAACAACCTATTTCTCCTGGGATTGTCCTTGGTTTGATACCAAGAACCCAAGTATTATAAAGACTTTTGAGAATTCTCCAGAATACACTGATTTTGAGAGAAATAGCACATTTTCACTTTTGTTACACTTTTAATATACAGTACACACACACACACACACACACACACACACACACACACACACCACACACACACACAACACACACACACATATTTATAGTATATATAGTACTATATATACACATATAGTATTTATACATTATATATATACATATAAAATTGTCTTTATCAACCCCCTCCCCCTCCATCACTTCATCTTTTTATATTCTTAAATGACTGACAGATTGACATCTCCAGTAATCAAGTGTGACTCGTCCAGTCTAAAGTGTTTTTTTCTCTTGTGAGTAAAACAGAAGCTGTAAAACATGTGAGCTGTCGTTCCTGCGGCTGGACTCTGCACTCTGCTCAGCATTTATCTCTCTGCTATAAAACTATAAAGTTTGGGATGTGAGCTAAGCTCTTTCACGCTTGGCCTTATCTCCCCTTGACGTCATCACCGAAAGTCTCAACAGTTTAATCCAGGGTTCGGCTCGGAGTGCTTCTGGGTAGTGTAAGTGTAACAGAGCAGTAAACTGTTTGGATCCAACAACATCTGGCTTCAAATTTTCATCGAACTCGAGGATGAAAGTGATTATGTTGTTTTCTAAATGCCCTACATCACGCACATGAGCTCAGTGACTCCAATCAGATCCAACCATATTGCATGAAACATTGTGTCATGTTCGTTTTGGGTCCATTGGATCTAATGATGAAAATCTAATGGTGTGACAATTTTATATATTTAATGATAAAAATTAATTCAAGAGCTTTTTATTAAATAAACTGTGTATATCTAATTCAAAATGAAACTTACTTGATAGTAGAAAACAGTAAATTAAAGATTATAGGTTAGTGGTTATTTCTGTAAAATGCAGTAATATCAGTTTAGCTTCATAAATTCAAAACTACACAGCTCAAGTTACATGATTGAACCTGCAGCCACAAGTTCTAAAACACGCAGTGAGTAGAGTAGAAAACTTCTGGAGCTTCATTTTTTTCAACAACATTGTTTTGGTGTACTTGCTTTGACTTGGCTGTAAAAATCACTTCAGGCACTTTTTTGGAAGCTTCAGTTCTGGTAAATGCCGACCGAATATACGGTAATGGCTTAAAATCCTGGGAAATTGAGTCATGTAATAAAACCCCCACTCTTTTCAACAAGATGCAAAAAGCCTTGCCTTCACACTCCAGCCCACATCGCACAACTCCTCACATACCAACCCAAAGTATTGAAAGCTGAACACGTCACCCAAGTTTACGTTCAAACATGCGCTGCATTCCAGCACAAGAACTAAAAATATCTTGCATAAGGACACCCACAAATGCCTTGTAATTACAAAACTTTGGAGTACACTAGGGCCTTGTGTTTGGTACAGTGAGTCATTTACATAAATCATATTCAACATCATATATAAGAATCATATTTGGTGGAAGTCACTTTGCATACTCACCACCAATATTCTGGAATGTTCTTGCTTTTATGATTTGTGATTACAGATTTGGATTGAACAACGCAGACCTGTAACTGTGGCATCACAACATGTTTAGAACATTAAGAATCTGTTAATATGCTTACATTTAAGTCCAAACTCAGAATTCACATTGATCTAGTAGCAACCTCTTCATTAAACTGGTCGTGAACTTTGTCAATGGTAATAGAATATTTTTAGTTTTCACTTTGCACCACTGGTATCGGTGAACAAGTTCTCTCTAAAATTTTCCTCAGAGAAAGCTGTTGTTTTGTTTTACTTAACACTGTCGCTTATTTGCTTGCTCAGGAGCCATGTCATTGTAAGTTAAACTGTTTTGTATGATTGCTTTGCAAAGTCTATGGCTGCGACAAAAAAAGTTTGTATCAAGTGGAAACTGCTGATTTACTGAAGCAAAAGCATGCAGACCCTCAGCCACTTTCACTGTAAATTGTAAAGAATGGCTGTATCGACCTGAAAAACGTCCCTCAGGTGTTGACTGGAGACCACTGGCTTCCTGCAGCAGTAGAGATAATTACGTCCTAATTTCCAACATGAGAATCGCTTTTAGAGCTCTACGCTAATGTGTGGCCATCGTCAAAGCATATTTGTTTCTCCAAGAAGGTCTGAAGCCGGCTTATCTGCACCTTGTGATTAATATAGCAAGGCTCTTTATGATGTTTCTCCTTTTTTGTTGCGTAATCTTCTCTATGACTCCCAATCCCAGTGTAGAAAAGCAGATTTGAATGAATACACGCCACTGTGTCGAGATTAGCGAGCAGACACGGTGACACAATTTGAAGATTTCTAAATTGCGAACATTCACGCATATGGCTACGAATGGTGCAAACCTACACGTCCATTTCCGTAAACGAGGATTTTGCGTTAATTATGCAACTTGGTAACACAATGTGGTCAGCGTAATGATTACTCCATTGGGGCTCGTGTTGCGTGTTAAGTAGCCTGTTGCATTCATTCCTGACATTACCTCCCCTCAGATACCCCCAGAGATTCCACACTCCCCCACCTGCAGCTTCACTGGGTTTGGCCCAGAGACAGGTGGCCAGTGAGAAACACGGGCAGCCAAGCATAGAGAAACAGGCCATCAGATACCCCTCATGCAATCAGTGAGTAAAAACAGGCCTAGATCCGCCGTGTGAGATCCCACAAGCCTGCTGCTCCATATGTCACATCTGACATACTAACCTCTCACGAGTCTTACACTTACACGGCGTGCAGACAACGATTGGTTGCGTGTGTTTGAGTGTCAACCATATGGCCGAATGCTTTTGATTGCAATAAAGCCAATATTTCTTGCAAGTCTTTGTAGCTGTGTCATTAAGTCGACACTTCTCTTTCATTTTTAATCAAGTGAAATAATCTCTTATTAACCTCTCTTGGAATTAGTGTAATATTTGGTGCTCTGGACTTTATGATGCAACAGCGTAACTCCTCCTTGCAGAACACATTTTTGGTATTCATTTCACATAGTGTAGTAAGGCAGTAGAGTTTTTGATGCGTCCTCCTATAGGAGCTTGGGGTTTTTATGTCCCCCGTGGAAGTTTCTGCAAGGCCTGCAGAAGGCCATGCCAAGCCAATCTTAAAGAGTAAGTGGATTGCTCACCATAACTAACATTCAAATCCTTTTAACAAAGCGGGATGAGGTCAACCATTTGTTTTATTTCATTGATTCCTCTGAGCATCATATTTCTTCCTGCCATTTAGTGGATTCTGCGCCATGAAACAAATGTAGTTTGACAAATGTAAAAGTCATAGAGATGTAAACTGAGATGTTTTGTTGAATTATTGATTAATTCCACTCATAAAATATGGTGCTTTTCTTCTTTGCTTGATATTTTAGACACATTTTCAGTTGTAATCCTTTTTTCACAATGAAAACCTGTATATCGGATTGTGAGAACACGTCTACATAATATACTAAGTCTATGTCAAATCTACATTATTCAAGATAAGGGTTGAAATATCTGAATATTCTTGTCACAAGTATTTAGCATTTTAACAAGTATTTTAAGATCTGAATCCGTTTAAAATGCAAATGTTTGCAGACTCCAGCACCTCAACAGTCCCATATTTACAGTTAAAGAAGTTCATTAATACATTTCCTTTCATTAAAACAGTTGAGACACGGACCACGGCAGACACGAGACCCGTGTAGTTTTCTGACGCTGGGAAGAAGCGCGCGAGTCTAGCCGGGAATGCAGCTCTCTACTCGGCTCTTGGCGAGTGACGCATTGCGGGTAGAAACGGACCAATCAGAAACCGCCTCTCCTTGTCCATAACTTACAGCACTGCGAAGGCCGCGTCACATTTTAGCAGAACGTGTGATTGCGCAAAAGAAACTAGGTCCATATTAAACATGCCCACTTCAATGAATTTCGCGTGTCGATAAAATCTGATAACGCTACTACCAAAGAGTCTCGATGCTCCTTTTTATTGCATTTTCCTTATTCAGAGCAAAGACATTTGTGCCGATACACTCTGAAAAGGAAGTAAATGTGCTGGCGGATGGAGAGGACGAGGGGGCGGGGCCACGAAGCGTCCATTAAAGGCAAGTCAAGCCCTGTGCGAGCGCATCCTGAGTGTTTGCCAGCTGCGGACTGTTGTTCTATCGGAGATACATCTGCTGAAACAGCGCGATGGTATGCTAACGTTTATCACACTTTAATGCTCTAATGCCTTCGTCTGCTATATTCGTATTGCGGTTTAAACGTCTGTACATTTGTCGCCAAATGTATCGAAGCGATCCGCCATGGTAACAGATCTGCATGATTGTTATGTAATTGCCTGCAAACTGTCAATTCATTTATGCTTGATTTCCGAAATGTCATATTGTAATCGGCAGATGACATAACGCGGTAATCCCGGCGAAGCTTCATTGATTCTGAAGGTAGTTAACGGGGCGCGTCGGATGTAATTATGAATCCGGAGGTCATGTTTGAATAAGTGCGGATTATCACAGTCTCGCTGCAGGACCATTTCGTTTTATAGAGGTAAAGAATAAAGAGGGTGTTATATTGCCAGCACAACCACAGTCAAGCTGCATTGTTTTTTTGCAGAAATAATGTTATTTAGCAACAAGCGGTCCAAAAACATACTAGTTCTTCAATAGATCGTGTCCGGATACGTTCAAGACCACATTAAAGATTCCAGCGTCAGTCACCATTTATTTCATCGACAGGGTTGGTGAGGTTTGACTTCAGTCTGCGATATTGATGTGCTAAAAACAGGACTGGAGAACCAGTAGCTCTCGATGATGTAATGTGCAGAGATGCCAATATCCCATTTGGTTCAAGTTGTCCAGATTTTCTTCTTTACTTATTATAGTTGTTCTCTTTTTCCAGGCCGACCAGTTGACAGAAGAGCAGATTGCCGGTAAGAGAGCCTCTTCCAGTCTCTCCGTTGGCACATGGCCGATGGTGTTGATTCCTATGATTTTTTTTTTTTTTTTTTCCCTCTTCTTTGCCCTCCTACCACTCTCGCTCAGTGGATTTATGTGATTTCCTTTTATGGACTTTAAGACAAGCTCAGGACAGGTCTGCTGAACGACTGGACCGGTTGTGTTGCATTTCAAATGACACCTGGGTTGGTGAATTGAATCAGTTGTGGTGAACACGCCCTCTTCTTGCTGGAGAGAGTTGGTCGCTGCAGACGCAGAGGAACTGGGGTGTGTCCGAGGCTCGGAAAATCCTTTTTACTGGCTGTGTGGAAAGATCTTGTAATGGCCAAATCGACTTGTAAGATTGGTTTCTTGCTGATAATGGGATCTTGTCGTGCATTAAATCAAGATTCTTCAGGAACCACCATACTTGTTATAATAGCTTAAAATGGTAATGGGAGTTCAGGACACTGCTAGATTTTTATAACGTGGCCTCTGCCCCCAACTCTGACATGGATTATTATAGAACATGCATCGCACCATATCTGAACTCGAATGTATTGGTGCATTGGCTGTCATTCCGGGGGAAAAAATTGTGTCTTTTAAATCCTGTTTGTATCATTAATCTCCCACAGCAAAATAATATTTTAAAACTAAACGGCAGATAAATGAGGGTTGTCAGAGATTTTAAGATAGGGTGTGTGCACTAGTGATGTTTGTGTGGTACTTTACGATAGATCAATCCTTTTTTTTTTTTAATCCCAAAGATGTTTATAACACAAAATCAAATCTAAAAAAACTCCCTTCGCTCCTCAAAACCCTTTTAAAAGACGTCACCTAAGATTTTTGTGTTGAAAAAAAAATTATTGTAGTCTCACCACATTCATAATGAACTTTTGTGCTACAGTAGGAAATTCACATACCACATTTTTAGTATGGAAAGGGGCTCAGAATAATTTTGGATACGCCGGGATTTGCAGTAGAGTGATTTATAGTGGAAAAGCTGGTGAAATGAAGCTAGTGTTTAGTGTCCACAGTCACAATGAGTCATGCTGGTGGGTTTCTCTGGAGACGGAGTGTTTCCACTTGACATCGGCGTTCAGCCTTTCTCAGTGGGATCACACTCTTGGACCGTGCGGTTTAGCGGGTTTCTGTCGCGCTATTGTTACGACAGGCTTGACTGTTTTGCTAGATACCGGGTGAGGTTTGCTTTGTTGCTTCGAAGCAATTTTTGTAAAACCAGCTAGTTGCGTCATATTCAACTTTACAGAAAGCTTATCTTTTCCTCTTCTCTGTGTTTATAGTCTTGTGTGTAAAATATGGTCCCGTGTGTTACAAAGAATGTCTAGTGTTTTATTTGGAACAACATGAATACAAGTGGGATAAATAATGGATGTGTTATGGATTATGTAATGCATGTGGTATTAAGATCTTGTGCATTTTCCCCAAAGATGCTTAATATAACTAAAGAAGAGGATGGTTTACTTTTTCATTTTATTTATTTCTCTTTTTCATCTCTCTTTTTGGTCACACTGGTTTCTCTCTGCGTACTCAAGCTCTTGTTTATGTATGTCATCATTTCTAGAATTCAAAGAGGCATTCTCACTCTTTGACAAGGATGGAGATGGCACCATCACGACCAAAGAGCTGGGCACAGTCATGCGCTCTCTCGGACAGAATCCCACAGAGGCCGAGCTGCAGGACATGATCAATGAGGTGGATGCTGATGGTAGGGACGCATGCCCGCATACAGCCCGAAGCCACTGTCAAACGTCAGTCACGTTTCTGCATTCAACACCATTTCGCATCTCTTTAGGAAACGGGACAATAGACTTCCCAGAGTTCCTGACCATGATGGCGAGGAAGATGAAGGACACTGATAGCGAGGAGGAGATCCGAGAAGCCTTCCGTGTTTTTGATAAGGTGCATCTTTGCGTCTGGCTTGAGTGATCAGTGAGTACTTCTGTGCGTGTAAGTGACACAAGACTTCCTCTTCTGCTTCAGGATGGAAATGGCTACATCAGTGCGGCTGAATTGCGTCACGTCATGACAAACCTTGGAGAGAAGTTGACTGATGAGGAAGTGGATGAGATGATCAGAGAAGCTGACATCGATGGAGACGGACAGGTTAACTACGAAGGTTGGTGCCACAGAAGCATACGGCACGCTTGATGTGAACAAACATTCTTTTATGAACCAAAACGCGCGTGTGTGTGTGTGTGTCACATTCATGGTTGTTTTCAGAAATGGGCGTTTTAATAGATGTACAATAATACACACACTATTTCATGTGCCACACATGCACCGATAACCACATTTGGAGCTGTTGTTCCTCATGGGGAGATGTTTTTCAAAAATAAACAAGTCAAACCGGCAAAGGAAAAAAAAAAAACTACGTAAAAATTCTCAAAAAGTGCTTCTGTTATTGACTCTTTGTTTTCTGTTTCTGCAGAATTCGTACAGATGATGACAGCGAAATGATGGCCTTGTACAGATCCTCTCTCTTCTATAAATCATTTGCCTTTTTTCCGTTTAATTTCTGTAAAACATTAAGCCCCCCTTCCCCGGCTGTCCCAAGGAACTGCATGTAAACTGCATAGGATCTTCAGTCCTCACGTCCCTTTCTTTTGCTGTCATCGTGTTTTTGGAGTGGCGGCTCGCTCACATGACCAGGTGCTTGTTGTTGCACCGGGGGGGTTGTGACGTGCCAAAACCCGAACGGCGCGTCTGTCCGTCCCCCTAGTGCGTAGCAAGAGCGGAGACCTGCCAGCGGGTGTCTTGTCGGCAGCGATGTAGAAGAGGAACTCTGCATGGACTATGGACAAAGTATATATATAAAATAAAGTGTATATATATATACTTATTTCAATTAAGTAATTTCTCAGCATTGCACTAATGCAAAAAAAAAAAAAAAAAAAAAAGACGGTGTATCTACAAGATACTCAACAAACTCTTTTTGTATCTGCTGTTCTCTACCAAGAACTTGTTTGACTTTTACAATGCTTTCTAATGTCTTTTTTTCCTCCTTTCTTTTCTTTCTCTTTTTTTTTTTTTTTTTTTTTTTTTCTTGTTTTTGTTTTGTTTTGGTTTTTTTTTTTTTTTTTAATTTTGTTTTGTTTTTTAAAAGCCGCTTACTGGCATTGTCATGCCTCAGTCCATTCCAAGATGTATATTTGTTTTCCAATAAAATCTACTCTTTACCTATGAAAGTTTTCTTTGCTCACGGAGCATACTGTTTTTACGAAGGTGCATCCCGGAGCTGATAGCTGAGCGTTTGCATTCGTAAATCCTCATGAGATGTCTCTAATGTGGCAGGACGGGTTCATGTTGGGGCAGGACTGGACTGTGGCCTCATGTAATCAGCCATGAAAAGCTCATTAAAGTACTATTGAATGACCAATGTATATTTCTTTATGGACGTGCAGGGTTTCCTTGCAGTACAAGTGTAATTCTAATCATTGTCATTACTATAGCTTTCAAATGCCTCTCCAAATATTTGTTCAATGTTATGATGGAAAAAAAGTGCTATGCAAATTTAGCTGAGTATGTATTGATAAAATAAGGTTATATGTAGTGTACTGTACTAACTGACATGGAGATTAATAGGTTGATGAGAAGATTAGAAATTACTTTTGCCTAATGTACTTTTAAGCACCTTCTGCTTCAAAATGTTTTATTTGAATAGCAGTTTAAAACCCAAACCATAGCAAGCAAGGATTCAAAATATTACACTCAAAGAAGCTAAGCAGAACAATAATTAATTTTTAAGGAAGATTACAAGAATGCAATTTTAGGATCTTCAGTCACTGAGAACGCACCAGGACTTGAGAAAATTTTTGAGAAACGCCGCAAAACAAAAGCTGCAAAAATAATGAATCTAAGCGTTTCCAAGTCAAGCACACGATGTGATAAGGGTGTAAGGCTGAGGGATGCTGGGATATCACTGCTCTCTGCTCAGTCCTCCAGCTAAAGTTTTGCTTATGAGACAAAGTAAAAATCGACAGATTACTTACTCATCACTCTAAAAACTCGATAAGTACCACAGTACATTTTCTGATGCTGGTTGTTGGAAGCTTGTTTGGGCAGCAAGAGAAGGGCGGGGTGGTCTCAGCATTGTAGGTACCTCAGCTTGGTTGTGGTTTCCGATGGAACTGTAAACATTCGGCCCGTCCGTGGCTTGTTAGACACTTGTGTTCCTGGTTGCCTAGCAAGAGACTGGAACATTCTGCCCTAAACTCCCAGTGTGAGCTGCCATCTCTGCTTCTCTGTGATGGCCTCTGCTGAAACCTTGTGTTGAAAGGATTTAATGTAAAAACTCTGCTTTCTTTTTGTGATAATGGCGCAACAAGATATTTTACAGTACACGTAATTCTGACATTGTCATATACCATGATATATATCTGTCTGCATACAACATACAATAAAACACAAAAACTAAATCTAACCAAACACACACATTTAGCCAAACCCTAATCATATTACACACTCAGTTGAAAATAAAAAAGAAAAACTGTGGACAGACAAAATTAAATTTAAAACTGAACTTTCACTATAGTAATGTTTTAATACTGAAACCTAGTAATTAAAATAAGACGGTAACAATGGGAGAAAATCAAGGCATGTTGGGAAGTTGTTGACGAGCATGGAATCTGATGAGCAAACGATGCGGAATATTCTAAAAATAAAAAAAGTAAACATAAAAGGTAATAAAGAAACATACAAGCAGACAAACCAACAAAACAACTGTTAAACTAACGTATCCAGTGCTACTGGATTAATAGTTAACGTGCTTCAGTCTCTAAGCAACGCTTCTGATCTCATGTGTCTTCCAGAGAATCAGCAGATGAACATCTGAGGAATGAGCGACGGAAGAGAGAAAGCATTATTTAGAAGAAAAGAGATGGTAAGTTTAATGATATAATGTTACGTTTGGTGTCATGATCCATTGTTCACAAACTAGTCGAACTGGAGCAAGACTTGTGCAGGATAGTTTTCCTGTTGCTCAGTACCACTGAAAACAATGAAATCTATCTGTCTTACTTTCTGTCTGTCTGTCTCTCTGTCTGTGTCTTTCTGTCTATGGTTATGAAAGGATGATAGCGTATACTGTAATATCATATAATATAATATGATTTGGTTACAAGAACATGTGTCTATTTATGGAACATTTAATTCCCAGGGTTTTATCAAGGCACCTGTTTGAGATCTACACTACTTTATCCAGTGGATGGATTTCTCCAAATGCGGATACTGCATCTGCGTATTGTTTTTATTAGACAGACATAACATGTATGTGTGTGTGTGTGTGTGTGTGTGTGTGTGTGTGTGTGTGTGTGTGTGTGTGCTGTGAAGATGCTTTTAGCCCAAGCCACATAAAATGCACATAGAGCTTCAAACTTTCCCTGGGAATTAAATCCATATATTTTTTATGTTACGTTAATTTAGTTACGTTTTAAGTTAGGTTACAGTACAGCCTAATCTAAACATTGAGGTAAATTATCATATTCTGGACCTTTTGTTTGACAAAAGCAATCAAATTAAATAAAGATTGTTGGATAAATTGGTTAAAATGGCACAGATTGTTCCAGTTTTTGTAAAGAAAGCAAAAACAAGTTTATATTTAGTATGGCCAAATGTATAAACTACAGTAGTTATGTCTGGTTGTTTTTTTTGTTTTATTGTTTTTTGTGCCGTCTTTGGGTGATGACATTTAAAAAAATGTTTAAGCAACGTTTTTTTTTTCAAAGCTATACCGTTATTTGTGTTGCTTAATGATAATTTAATTATATAATATGCACTATAGAAACGTAACAGAGAGGAGTTTGTCGACAGAAGCGGATGGTGGAGAAACTCCATTAAGGTGAGAAAAATGTACATACAGATGGAATGATCACTCATTCAAGCTGATTCAAACTGCTGTGAAGGAGCAATTATTATGTAAATATTTAGATTTGAAGCTGTATGAAAATATTAAAGTAAAAGGTTATTATGATGATTAAGCAATATTTAGAATAATCACAAAAGCTAGTATGATTTCTGAACACATTTTCATTGTAATTTAGCTTTGAATTTACTCTGTCTGACAGCAAAAAGCTCACCAAGACTAAAATAAAACTATTGAAAAAAAATAATTAAAATAACAATCAAGATATCATAGACGGTCCAGAAGTATTATGACAGAAGACTCTGAAGAGTGGATTTATTAATTCTGAAGCCCGAGTGTTTGGCATCTAAAATACAAGTTTGTTTGCTAAGTAGTATGTAAATTGCTCAAACATAAAAAGCAGAAGAGATTGGTCTATAATTTTCAAGTTAGTTTGTAATTAGATTCATTTATAAGTGAAGAACAATGTATTTTTAAGAAGTGGTGCTAGCATTGCTTGTTTGAACATTTGCCAATTGAGAAAGATGTTAAAGATTTTAGTAAGAGGTGGATGAAATTCTGAAGAAATGTTTCGTATAACTTTAAACTGTTTGCAGTGAGCAACGTGTGGCATGAGTTCACATGAATGGACTTGTGATGAAACCTTATCAGCAATATTGAGCAAACTCTTCAGTATCAATAGATGTGGAGAAGACAGAAAAGAGCATTGTCATGTCAGATGTGATGCTAATCTAACTCTGGTAAAAGCTAAATTTAGCAGCCTAGAACTCCAAAGAAACGGAGGAAATTAGAGCCTGGTAGTTATTCAGGTCGAAAATGGGTTCGTTTTTTTTTTTGCAGCAGCATTTCTGCAGCATTTTCTGTCTGCAGCCTAATCTAGATAGACAGACAGGCAGGCAGACAGATAGGCAAGTTTTCTTTCTGTTTGCCCGGTACTGAAATGAAAACAAACTTCTACTCCGTTTTGTCATGTCATTGTTTATGTGTCAGGTTGCATCTGATTGGCTTGACACGCTGACACACAAAGTGTCACAATAATGACAACAATTTGTTGATGATGAAAAAGATGATGATTCTTATCTTTGCACATGCTTGAATTGTGATGATGGTGCACAGTCCGGCCCTCATATTCTCAACCTCTGCACAGCTTGATAGGGATTAAACAAACCAGCAGAATTCTCTTTTTCAACCTGCAGGATTATCCAAATCCTGGCAGCTACCATATCCGAGACTTCATTGAAGAGATGGGCCGGAACCCCGTGCCCAGGACGTATGGCTTTAAAGGGTCTGGGCGAAGCTCTGTCCTGTGGTGTGCCCGCCGAGGAGACATGCTGATGCCCGGGGCTTATAACTTCACCGACTCCACCAGTGAAGCTCTACGACACCAAGCCACTTACTCCTTCAAAAACTCTCCCAGACCCTTTAACGACACTTTAGGCGTCAGGGATAAGGTCAGTCCGCTTTTCCTTGGCATTCCCATACATTTTTCTGATGACTCTGGCACTGAAGATTATCCAGAGGTATAAATGGCATCTTGTTATCAGTGCTTGGATGATCAGGTCTGTCCTTTTTGACTGATCGACGAGTTTTACGAAACGAGTTGAAGAACAAATGCTTGTGTTTCCCTCAGGACATCAACATCTCACCTGCCCAATATGATCTTATGAAGAAGCCAGTCACCAAATCATCCTGCAAGTGAGAGTCCAATCTTCATGTCTTCATCGACTGTATAGCACTGCTGACAGACACAGGAAAGCAGAAAGACAGACAGACAGACAGACAGACAGGTAGCTAGAAATACAAATTTATGTTATTGAGTTGGTTTCGAATGGGAAGGTTGAAGAAAAATAAACAGACAAACAAACAGACTGACATACAGACAAGCAGACAGTTGATACTGAGCCAAATAGAATAATAGACAGTACAAATTCAAGCAGACAAACAAGTTAGACAAATATACAAACTGGATTACATATGGATTATATTGAAATAATAACAAATACAGTAAACAGGTAAACTTACAAATAGAAAGTAAAAAGACGGACAGATAGCTAGACTAACAACATATAGTAAGACAGTCACACAGACAGACAGAGAGACAGACAGATAGATAGATAGATAGACAGACAGACAGACATAGCCAGACACTCTATCACACAGACCAAAACAGGCAGGAAACCAACACTAGATCTACGCTGTAGCTCGGGTTTAGTTCAACCAATTCTCTGCTGCGTTTGATTGTCTTTTCTCATGACACTGGTGTCTTGTTGCAGACACGTGATGTTTCGCTCGGAGGTGCAGCGGATCAGTTTTCTCCCAGTAAGTGTCCAATTTCAAACACTCCTGCCTCGTAAGCATTTACGCGTGTAAAATTGCGTTTGCTTGCATTTGTTTTTACACACACGTATCGCTTGCTGTGTTTTACCACAGTGTGAGCATGTAATCTCGGCGCAGACATTTACGGGACATTTTGGCTGTGGCTGGACATGTGACTGGTGTCGGCAGCTGCCTAGTGATGATTTATACCGTGTGGGTCTTAGATTATCTTCCGGGTCTCATGGGGGTGAACATCAGGCTTTAATGCGAGACATATTCTTCATTAAAAGTTACTGTATTTGTCTGACTACAAGGTGCACTTAAAATCTCAACAATTGTTAAAAAATGGAGTTGTGCATCTTTTTGTCCAAAAAAAACATGTGTGCCTTGATCAAAAAAAGATAAGGACATAGTTGTTAATCAGTTGTGCGCCCTTATAAGCGGATACGCCTTATAATCTGGAAAATACTGTAATTGAAGTAAACTTCAGAGCTATATATAGTACATGTATATACAGTTGACTATTTTGGTTAAAGAGGGCAGCTGCTTTACTGGGACAAACACTAATGTCCACATCATATCTCATAATCCAAATTTGTGCCGCTTAATTGGGGCAAAATGTCCCTATGAGTCCCAATTAACAGTAGTCGACTGTATATATAATATAATATTTCGTATGTGATGCACACAATATAAGACATGTGGCACAGTTCCAGGGGAATGTCGGTCTGGTCCTCAGAAAGGGGGTCATGGAGGTCTGATGCCATAAAAACCATCTGAGGTTGACCTGAAGCTCCCATGTGGCCTAAATCAACACCTCCAGCCCGGCTCAAGCTCCGGCTGGATCAAGTGGTCTTGAGAGTGGAGTCAGGTGGCATGTAATGGTAGGAGCCTTCAACACAAGTGCTGACCAGTTCAAGCTCTTCAGTCATCTGGATGAAGACATTACTCCATGAATTACTTCTTACAGTTTACTCAGAGGATATAATGGAGGCTCCACAGGGCACAGCGGTGACGTAGACACTCAAAAGGCTGATGTAGCATGAAGGGTTTTTGCTCTAATGGAGCTTGGCTTTTTTTTGCGTTTGCTGGTTCATCTCCACTAATCATCTGGGGAAAATTCAAAGTAGAAGGCTCAGAATTGAAAATAGTTGTTTGTAGAAGAATGTCCATATGATTACCACACGTGTTTAGCCAGAATTTGACACATGCATTCATTTATTTAGAAGGAAGGTCCTGCGCCTGGACAGTACAACCCAAGGCCGAGCTCAACCATGGCGGTCACTTCTTGCTTCAGGTCTACTGTGCCCCGGCTGAGCAAAGTGCAATCTGTGAGCTCCATCACAAGCCCAGTTGTGGTTCTGCAATACCATAACCGTGCGTATGGAAGGTCACTCTCCTTTCTATCTTCTGTAACAGAGAACTCCAGGACCTGGCAGCTATGAGCTCAGAAAATATCACGATCTGAAGCTCTGCAGAGATTATCAAATGGACCAAAACTTTGACCTTCTGTTTCGGAGCACGCTGTAATCTTGACGAATGCTAGCTTGTCCAAAAACATGACTCCTTCTGCTTTCTTTTACACTCTAAATCCCTGAAATCCCTGCGCTTGGACTGGTAGGCCATATAAAAAAAAAACCATTCACCTCAATTCAACTCTGCAATCGATTAACCATCCTGCAGACACTCACATCAGGAACCATTGGATGATGATTTCATGTGTCTGTCTGTCTGTCTTTTAAGGTTTCTATCTGTCGTTCACTCTGTATTTCTACCTTTCTAATTGTATAATCACGATTCAGTACGTCTTTCTGTTGATTTGTCTTTTACGCTATTGATTTAATTATATAGTTATTCATTGTTACATTATTGCTCGATCTATCTGTGTGTGTGTGTGTGTGTGTGTGTGTGTGTGTGTGAGTGTATGTCAGTTTCAGAGGCACAAGTATTAATTGGTGTCAGATCAGCAGCGCAAAGTACAAAATTAGCGCTCACATGCCCGGGAAAAGTGCTAAAGCGTTATTGCGTAGCTAAGATGGTGACCATTTCTATTGTTCCCGAAATAGATGAAGTACGACGAGTGTGCAGTCAGGCGACGACAAGACTTTTCCAGCAGGGTCATGTTCAGAGTCAATATCAGGAAAGACAAAAGTGGCGGAGAGACCGAGATCGTTTTACGCAGCGGTGGACAGGTGACGGTGTAACATCACGACTCTATTATATACGGCTCATAATACTTTAAACAGCTCGATTGAAGGCGAGGACAGTCGGACGTGAACCATTGTTGCTGACATTTGAACAGGTGTGTCTCAGGGAAATCATTCGTTTTTGGCTGACCAAAGAACGACTTGATTGAGTCATTGTTCTCATGCATATAGAGAAAAATTATATGCATTGATTTGGAGCAATATTGCATGTGTGTGTGTCAGTATAATTTTTTATTATTTTCCACCTTTATCTATTGGTCACCAAGCAAATCATTTCAAATAAAAGTGACCCTTATTTATGACTTTAATGACTGAAGTTCAGCACCCTTGCAGTAAAAATTAGGTTTTAATTTTTTTTTAATAAAAGTCTTTAAAACATCAAATGGTGTAAGAGGGTTTGTTTCCTATGCCCATTTTTATGGTAAATTAAAAATCAATTGAACCCAGTTATAATCTTAGCCATTGTTTTCCGTGTTGGTGTCTGTCAGCGCTGCAGCATCTTTACTATTTTTAATGTACTGAGCATCATCTGCATTTTCCACACCTTTGTCAAATTCAGCATTTCCAACACCTCCTGCACTTTCCACATCTTCTGCACTATAAGCATCTTTAAACCTTCATCTCCTTCAACGCCTCCATCATCATCAGCACCCTTGTTATTTTTAGCGCCTTCAACACCATTATTTTCAGCACCTTGATCATCTTCAACAGTTTCATCAGCTTAGGCACTTTCAGCATCATGATCATCATTGTCTCCAGCAGTTTCCTCTGCTTTTCTCAGATGTAGTCTGATGTTTCCTTGTGTCCGAAAATGAAGACTTTTCATATACACTATAATTTTAGAGTTGGTTCCTGCATTAACAGGTAAATACAGTCAGTCACTTTCTGTGGTGGAGAAGAGAGATTAGTATTCTGGCCAAATCATGACATTGTTCTCTGCCATCACGTTTCACTCTTTATTTTCAGGTATATGTTTTGAGATCCTATACCACTGACCCCCACATGCCCCTGACACCACAGCTTAAGGCTGTCCACTGCTCCGGGTTTCCTGACTTGGTTTTTTTCCAAGTCAATATGCTATTCATATTATTAGTAATATATTTATGATTATCCGTTGCTCATTGAATTTGATTCCTTGTGATTTTTATCTCTTGTCCATGAGTATTTATTGTTAATGTTTTTTTTTTTTTTGCAAATGATTTGCAAATTCAGAATAAAGCATTATGTTTTTGATCCTTCTAAATAATCTGCTTCTTGCATTGTATGACACGTTTTATTGTAAATTCCAATACAATTTTATTATGTGGATAATATTTTTAATTTATTATTGTCTAAAACAAAATTATGTGGTTGTTCTCTGAATCTGAAAGGCTCAATTCAATTGCTGAATTTAAGCAACATTTACTTCTTGAACATTTACAAGTCTTGATCTGAATCTGAAGAAACTGTAGAAACTTGCAAGAATGTATTGTCTAACTTGTACATATCTCGACTCAATGGTCTAATTAACATCTTGATGCCATCATCTTGCAGATCCGGCTGAAATAGCACTGTGCTGTTTCCACAAGGCTGCTGAAGCATGTGCGGAAGAAACTCAAACAAGGCTGAGCTGCTAAGCAACAGCAGCTGCCTCTGAGAACATCCACCAACAGTCAAACATTACATAAGATCTTTCAGTGCTCAGACTATAGAAGCCATATGAACACACCAGCAAGCAGCTCAAGGCAGGACTTCAAAAATCAACCTTTATGGGAAGATCAATATATTAAATCAGCATTCAATACGCTATGTATAAATATTAAAACATTCTACATTCTTGTCCCTGAGAACATTGAATCTTTCCGTCGATCTGTGGGGAATGTCTCTTTTGGTCTCAACGGCAGCCTGGTGAAGTGCATCGCAGCAGAAGCATCACTCTTCACTCTTGTGTTGAGCTGGTGATGCTGGCCATCAGAGTTCTCGTGGGATGATGGTGAAGGGCCTGATGGGGCAGCTGGACTCCAGCTCCAGTGCGGTGAGGAAGCAGTCGGGCGCCTGCTGGCTGCCTCTGCTCTGCAGCGCCTCCCCCAGGCTGCTCCAGGCCTCGTGTGACGTGTTCTGGGCCTGGATGGCGTCCCTCAGCATCTTCTCGCCGAGACCCAGCCGACCGGTGCGCACCAGCAGCCTCCCCTAAAGAGAAGAAAAGCATGATGCAGATCATTTCTACTGATGTGCCACAACAGCTCCATCTCTGTTGGCAGTTGCCATCATCAAACAGATCGATGTTCAATGCGTGAGATCAAACTGTCGATTTCTCTATATATTATAACTTAAATAGTTTCAGCCTCGATCTGCTTTTGAAATAGATCAACGTCACAATGTCAACATGTAATAGCATTGAAAGCAATATACTGTAATTCCCAGCATTGTTTAAATAGCAGGTGATTAATGCTAATGGTTCAAATAAATGTGTACAGCTGTGCATATGTTGTTGGCGTGCAAGGATTGTAGTGTATTATGATATTTATTTTTGCCCAAGCAGGAAACCGTTCCAAAAAAAATCATCCCGCATTTCACGCACAACTCTCCATACTAAATGCAACATTCTCATGTTTTCACTCACTCGTGTCTCATGGTAATAAACAGAGTTGTGAGACACGTCTACGGTATGCAGCGATTTAAACAGCCTTAAGTGACATTAAGTGACGATATTTTCCTTACATTAAACAGCCTTTAATGACACAAGTAGCTGGAATGGAAATGATGATCCGGAAACAGAGGGAAGTTACAGAGAAGCCGAACAATGTGCGCATTGCCATTGAATCTCAATGATAATGCCTTTGTTTTACAGCAGACACTTTTATTCAAAGTGACGTTACGATCATTACGATTGCTTTACAAATCAACAATTTTTCTGCTTTCCCTGGGAATCGACTACACAAATTTGCCAACATATCCTGATTCTGCAAGACTGCTTTTCTTAGTTTTGTTTCTCTGAGCTTCTAGACTGTTTTTACAGCCCCACAAAAGCGCATTAGAGAAGGGAACTGGGTAAAAAAGAAGACCCAACACAACTATGGTGTAATTACAGTTTTTCTCAGTCGCTTTAGTGCAATTCTCAGATCAGAATTGAAGTTTGCAAATCTGTGTGTGCATTTCTCAAAACAATTTGTACAAACAGCAAAACACCATGGATTTCTTGCAAAAGCCTGTAACGTGCTCAAAATGTTTAGTTCATCTCTCAAAACTAAGTCTTTATGTCATTGAACATGTCAGTGCTATCAGAATGTCAAGTCCTTGTGTCATTGTCTATGAACAAGACAGTCAAATTACTTTGTCATGTTGTCAATATAACTGTGTACTTTAGAGGGAGGTTCTGATGTAAACTTTGTAAAGTTTTGATGACAATCATTGTGAAATATAAGTCACACCTTTTTGTTTGATTGCAAGAGGCTGGAAAAGATTTCGCATTTATACTTTTATTGTTTATATTGTAATTTGTTGACAGACCATGTCATACCAACATGGAAAAAACCCACTGCAAACAGTAACACAAAGGGAAAAAAAGATAGGGCACACAACTTCTCATCCACATCACAGTCCAATTCATTGTCCTTCCATTGTCAGACACAGAACAATGTGTTGTGCTTCAGCAATATACAGTATATACTTGCTCATTGATTGTCAATGAGATGCACCTTTGTTAGAGGAAGTCAAGTCACCTGAGAGCAAGTAACCAATTCAGGACAGATTAAAAAAAAAAAAAAACATATAATGGAGATATATAGAAATATGTTTGTCACATTATGACAACTTGATCAACCATTTTGCAGTTAATGACTTATACGATGAACTAATGACTAGGTGTTTTGAGGAGTAAGACTACTGCACAGTGAACTATATAATACATTTTGATCAACATGACATAAGCAATTGATAATGTATCAAAGAGCAGAGAATAGTACATAATCATTTGCATGATGTACCAAAGCAATTGCAACTTATTCAAAGAAGTGAGAAACTGCTTATATGATGTGCACGAGTGACATCATGATGTGAAGATTGAACAAATAGTTTAGAGAATTTCAATTCTGATCTGAGAATTGTACTAAAGCGACTGAGAAAAACTGTAACAGTGGTTCGATTATTCATACACAGTTTGGAACTTCAGGTACTTTTATATATTTGAACTCCAATGGCACTTAATGCAACAAAAACGATCAAGAGGATAATCAATTGGTTTACAGCCTCCAATAGGATAAACTGAATATTTAGCACTGTTTTCATTTTAGAACCTCCTCAATAAAGCAATACGCATCTGTCCATGAGGAAACCTTGAGTAAAGATGTACTGACTTCACGGAACTCTCTGTTCCATGCACCATGTAAAGCCATTGATTTAGTTGCTAGGCATCCCAAAAAAGTAAGTCAGAGAGAGTGAAGCGTCATAAATAATGCATTGGCATTATCTAATCAACCAGACTGTTCAATGGAATGTGAGAGAAAAAAGAAAAGTAGGGATAGAAAGAGACAGACAGACAGGCAGTCAGTCAGACAGACAGACAGACAGACAGACAGACAAATAGACAGACAGACAGACAGACAGACAGACAGACATAGATAGATAGATAGATAGATAGATAGATAGATAGATAGATAGATAGATAGATAGATACTGTGTGTATTTTACAGTAATTGAGGAGAATTTTCTTCTACCGAGTCAGAGATATTTCTTTCTGGCAGCAGTAAATGATGATTCAGACACAGATTCAAACATTTACCAGATTTGGTAAAAATGATTATTATTAGACAGACAGAAAGAATGAAATAAAGATTTATTTATTTTTGATAAAGATGAGTCTGAAACACTGAATGTGTTTGATAGTACCACACAAGATGGGTGAACCAGTCACAGTAAGAAGACAACGACTTGGTTCTCAGTTCCTACACTTCAGTTAGCAGCAGAGCAGGTGTGTGATGTTCTAATGAAGACGAGCTTTGTGTGTGAACTATGCACGGCATCGGCCGTTACCTCAGAATGAGTTCTCCTGAGGTCTGGGAATTGATCTTCTACGTCTTTTGTCCAAATATAGCAGGGAAGTGTGCTCTGATTGGCCATATATAGGGAGAAAAGGGCCCAGCATCACACCAGTTACTCCACTGAAGATGAGTAATGAAGGGCCTGACATTATGCAGTCACATTGAGAGCACGGAGTGGAGGCAGCGCTAATGTTAGCTCACACATCACTGTGGGTTGTAAAGTTCCTTATTGAACGTGGTGCCTCCATCACTACATACATTTCTATTGTTAACAATTTACGTCTGAATAAATGCATATATAGAATGTGGAGGAGCGGATGTGACACTCACCAGGTGCAGCAGTATGTGGTGTCCTGTTGGGTTGATGGCGAGAGCTTCGTCGTAAAGGGTCTTGGCTTCGAAGTCGTTGCCCCTGAGTTCAGCCACTCGAGCCTTCAGCATCAGCACAGAGTGTGAGGCGGGGAACAGCGTTCCTGCCTCCTGCACACAGAACTGAGCCTCCTTCATTCTCCCATCGGCGATGAACAACTCCCCTGTCCACCACAGAAAAACAGAGACATTTTTTTGTAAGTATATAAGTGTGTGTTTGTATATAAATATATATATATATATATATATATATATATATATATATATATATATATATATATATAAAGATGACACAACCACAATTGTTTGTTTAAAAAGAAAAATCAATTTAACCACAAATCAGCATCTCTCTGCTCAGCAACTGCCGTGTCACATGGGATCATCTCACTGATATTACACGTAAAGTGCTGGATGATTCACTGTCATCAGAAGTCTGTGATTTCACAGGCCGCGACACAGCCATCTGGAGCATCAGCCCTCTTGAGGCCTTTCTGCTGCCTCGTCTCACAGACTCTTCTAGAAACAGCCAGGATATACTTGATGCAACAATAACCAGCCTGATCTCGCTGCAGAGAACACTGCATCTCCAGCACTTCGGGTTCTCGCAGATGATTTAAACAATGTCCCGATGATGTTCACACATGCCCGATTGTCTTCCTCTTACACGTGATGGTGCAATATTCACAGTCATGTCTAAATAAGGACATGCGCGCAGCAGACACGCTGCTTCGCTTTTACTGTGGATTCTGCTGCTTTTAAGCAAAACAAGAAGCAATTACACAGGAATTCAGGAAACATGTTTGAACCAGTATGGAAAGAAATGCAGAGTAAAAGAATTATGACATGTGTTAGGCTATTAAAACTATATCCTGTTTTTGCTCTGTTTTTGTAATGATTAGACTGGACTGTTACTTTGAAGAGTTTTACTAAAATGCATTTGCAACTTTCTGTGCAACAACTCCTGACTACCGAGTTTCTGGTCTTCATTTTTCTTACGTATTAGGTTTGAGCCTACATGGACAGAACCTAATGTTATTGCTATTGACTCTCGTCCAAACCAGAAATGCGTTAAAAAATGTCCCTTTATGAAACTCCTAAACCCTTTTGGGGACAGTGAAGTTCTTTATATCATTGAATTCAGTGGGTCAAGACAAAAAAAATCTAAATTTTGGTAGTTTGGCGCTATTTTCTATAAATTCTGTTTGATCCAAAGTTAAAACTTGTCGCTTAAGTTCAATAGAAACAAAATTGTGTGATGTGAAACTTTGTAGTTTTTTTTATCAATAATTATTTAAAAACTCAAAAAGTTTTTTTGAGTTTAAAACTCAAAAAGTTGACAACTAGAATCAAAAGAGGGCAACTAGGATAATAATAAAAAAAAAAATCAGTGTAGGTATTATTCGCCTGGGTGAGATTTTTAAATTGTTAAGTTGTTCTACATACTGGTTATATTTAAGACATCTGCGGGACTCGCCACTTCGGCAGGAGTGAGCGCGGCATTTAAAGGCGGAGCACCAAAAACTTGCTGCATATTAGTAAGACTGTCGGGATCACATAACGCTTTGTACAATACGAGGTAGTTAGCGAGTGAAACAATTAAATAGAAATGCAGGTTAATAATGAGAAATTGGATTATTTTTATCGAGTCATTTTTACTGGCCCCATCGGGCCAGCAGTTGGACCTATCTGGTGGCCCTGTTAGTTTTAAAATACGTCCATTCTTTCAATGGCCGTCCTATCGGCACTTGTTCATTCTCTCAACTGTACAAAACCAGGATGTTCAGACAGGAAATGAACCCATGCCAAAAGAATGCTGGGAATGGGAACAAGAGGGCACACGCTTATTATAAGAGCCATGGGAAAAGTGTTCCACAGAGAGCTGCATATAAATAACGCACACACACAAAAAACATTCGATAAATGTGTGGTTTTCAAAGAGCTTCAAGTGCATTTGAATTTAAATTAAAATGTGGAAAAAAGTTGCTAAATAACTCTCAAATATTAAAAGCTTAAACACTGAAATAGCAATCATCAAATAGCAATGTAGCCTTGCATGGGTTCAGTAAATATGGCACACTATGTTCTCACCTGCCTGCAGCCAGATTCTTTCTAGAGTGTTCCATATGTGGGTGGGGCCATGCTTGTGGGCGGAGCTCATGGCAGACACTTCTGACATGGCCTGCTCCAGTCGAGACACTGCTAGAGACGGGGCACTTTGAGACCCTGAGAACACACACATTACATGTTACAAACACACTGAGAAACACACAAGCATTACCATGTTTACTTAAAAAAAAAGCCATGCCGAAAGAATTTTACCTGCAGTGAAGATGATCACCAATGAACATACGAGAGGTGGAGTGTGAACTGCTACCACAGTGTGGCTTCAACAAAGAATATATACTGTACCTGTATCACTTGATGAACGAACTTCATGAATGGATCTTAATTTTGATAAATTTTTATTTTTATGAATGTGTCTTGACAGGGTCATAAACAATGGCACTGTGTCATAAAAATGCAAGTCATAAATCAAGTAATTTATGTTTAAATGCTGTCATAAACAAAGTCATCTTGAATAATGTCATTGGTAATAATGCGCGAATGACGTCATCTGGAAAGTGACATGATTGTGGTAAATTGTCAAGAATGTTGTCGTCTGAAAAACTTGTGTCAAAAACACGTCATTAATGATGTTATTTTGAAATATTACAAACAATGTAACTTATTTGCATTTTACAAATTAAAAGTCTCTTCAAAGATCTCATTTACAATATTTTCCAATTAGAACATGTTGACATTTTTATATGAATTTTTAAAACATGTCTGATTACTTTAAACAACTAATTGCTAAACTTTTATTCCAAAGATAAGACCTAGCCTGTCTTTTGGAGCAAAAACTGCTTAAACTCACTGTCTGAAGTAAATATGGCAAAGCTTTGGCAGACACTGACCGCTCTCTGACTCCTGAAAGTCTGGGAGTGTGAGGTGGAGGCCGCTGGTCTTCCTGATCATTGGGATGGGATCAGGTTGCACACTGCTGCTGTCATCCTCTTCACTGGAGACACACACAGACACACACTGCATCACTGCGATACTCAGATACAGAAGAGCACAGACCTGCTCACCTGAGGCGGGTGAAATCGTAGCGGCTCTGCCACAGCTGCAGCATTTCCGTGCATGTATGTAAAGCTACGGCTGGGCCGAACAAAACCTCCTCCAGTTTAGATTTGGTAAAGAGTAAACTACACAAACACAAGTAACCAATGAGTAATCAATTGACGGAAACAGAACCGTAAAGCATTGCTGAACAATAAATTACACATTTCGCATGCATAATTTTTTTATTGTACATTTCTAAAAATCCTGAAAGGTATTTCTATTCTACCATTCACACTCACGTGAGAAATGAAAACGTGAGAAATGAATGAATGAATGACTGACTGACTGAATTAGTTAGCTAAATTAATTGATTACGCAGTGGGTAAATTCATTTGCTGGAACAGTCACAGATAAATGGTAAGAATCTGCAGAATAGTAATAGTAATAATGATAATGATAATAATAATAATAATAATACACAACAACAACAACATAATAACATTTAATTATGTTTAAATACAACAATTAAGAATGTGGGTTATTATATACAATGTATATTAGTTACTTAAATAAAATACAATTTACAGTATTTATGAATAAACATTCATGTTAAAGTGCTGTTAGGATGTTAAAATAGTTTTAACTATTTTTTTTTAAAGATACGATCTGACAGAATTACGAAAGATCACAGAATGTGACCAATATGAGAGGAGAAGTTGAAGGTAAGAATAAAGGAATAGAGGAAGGCAGAGAACATTCATTCCATGAATCCATTCTCTGTTTCCCGGTGTTTACTGAGTGGGTGAATGAGTGTAAGCTGCAGGGTGGAGTGCGTGTGTGTGTGTGTGTGTGTATGAACACATGTTTGAGCTGCAGGGTGGAGTGTGTGTGTGCGTGTGTGTGTGTGTGTGTCAACAGAAAGCTCTGACTTTGGCTGATTTGGCTGATGTGTTTATGTAAAATAAGATACATTTTCTCTTTTTTTTCCTTAGAATTATAAACTTATTTCAGTCAATGTGTAGCATCTGCAAATAAATACTAAATTGAAACGTTAAAAAATAAAAACAAGTTGACAACAAAAACTTCAGATCATCTAGATCAGGGGTGTCAAACTCATTTCGCATAGCGGGCCACATACGACCTAAGGAGATGTCAGGCGGGCCGGACCATCAAAATTATACCATAATCTGCATTAAATATCAAAAATATCATGTATTTCCTTTGTTTTGGTGTAAAGAAGCACAAGAACATTAGGAACATATTGAATTTTAATGAACTATGCTTTTACAAAACATTCCAAGAATTACCTCATAATTCCTTACAAATGTGCAATTTACCTTTATCATTCACATTTAGGCATTGCAACTTATCCCACTGATTGTACAAAAGCATACAACTTAAATTGGTAATGAAAAATATAGTATTGCACTTGAGAGGCTTTTAAAGAAATGAATTTTAAACCACTTATATAAAATATAAATTAAATCCCTGCATAAACCTTACAAACTAAGGAGAGTGATATTAAATTTGCAATGAAGAAAGTCAAATTCGTAAACTTCATAAATGAAACATGCAATATTTAAATGCAAACAGTATTTAAGCCTTAAATGCTGTTTGCATTTACACTCTTTATCTATTTTTCTCTGTTTGGAACATTTTGATTAATGAAGTTGTAGCTGATAGGTAGCGGATAACACCTGTTTTCCGTTCTTGAGATTCTGTCCGTCTCAGTGATGCAGCGTTCTACTCCGTTCGAAACAATCAATGAATTGCAGCAATTTTTTTCTTTTCTTTTCCCACTTTCAAACAATTCGGCGGGCCTGATCGAACCTCCTCGCGGGCCGGTATCTTTGACACCCCTGATCTAGATGAATCATCAATTAATGATGTCTGCATAATTCATCACTGCAAATATTTACAATACATTATTGTAAATATTATCACTATGCACAATATAATGCTTTAAATGATTAATCGCATTATCTTTACGACCATTGTTAAACTACAGGAAATGAATACACCGAAAATAATTAATATATTGTGAAAAGAGTCACATTATCCCAAAATCCTTTATTAAAACAATATTTGTAGAGACTTAAAAATATGAGAAGCTACATTTTAGCTGGCTTAAAGAATGAGGCAATGATCTATCTCTCATTTTGATTAAGTTAAAATGACCAGACATTGACAGCTTCTAGAAACCCGAGTTCACTCTTTCCAGTTTTGTAGTGATTGTTTCTTCTGGGAACGAGACACAATAGGTCATTATACTCAGCCAAACACTGTGTGTGTGTGTGTGTGTGTGTGTGTGTGTGTGTGTGTGTGTGTGTTTATATATGAGGTCCGACACAAGATCTTCATCCTAATTACTTTCCTCCCAGTGTTACATACATCAGCGTGCAATAGTGACCCCATATGGAGACGTGTTGAGAACGTTCAGTCTCATTCATTATTCAAAGGATCTCCACAAACACCAAACCAACATTTTTGATGACATCATTCATGACTACCGGAATGACATAAGTAATGTCACCTCATTTTGTGATGACATCATTTTTGATGACATCATTATTCCTGACTCCATTTGTCATCAAAATATCATCGTGTGACAACAGGTGAAACACAAGACAAAATTTCAGAAACTTCAACATCTCGGGCAGTAAATTAATAAAATTGGGCAGTAAACGTATGCATTTACAACAGGTGGCACTGGAAAACTCTAAAAATACTTTGTTATTTTACTTGAGTATAATTTTTTACTTATTTGTACTTTTTTCGCCTGACTTCTACTCCTTACATTTTTATGCAAATATCTGTACTTTCTACTTCTTACATTTAAAAATAGCCGCGTTACTCCTATTTGGTTTTCCAGTTACGGTAAACTTGAGATGTATAAACACGTGTCATTCCGACACCCATGTGGTTTGTACCAATAGTGTCCATCGCACCTGCACATCAGAGAGGGAAATGGCTCAAAGGACTATGAGCAGCAACTGCTTTTGCGACTGAAAAAAGCATATTGGTATAGATACATGTTCTGTGCTTAATAATTTTTTTACATCACTCCAATAAAGGTCATTGATGTCATGCTTCTGAAGTTTTATCACCACTACAATAGTAGTCACACACAGGTTAATACTTAGTAGCGCGCATATGTACTGTAGTTCTTTAAGGTGTTAGCAGCACCATAATAAAATGCCTTAAGTTTCAATGTAATTATATACCGCAACAATTTAGTCCTATACCATTGAAAATGTCAGTTTTCCTTCTGACACTGTTGATTCTTTTACTACAGAACTCTAGTATCTAAATTTCTACTTAAGTAATGAATGTGACTACTTTTGACAGCACTGGCGAGCTCACAATGATGACAGAGTATGTGGTGTTCAAATTTCAGAAAACCGGGCATTTAATGCTCATGCTGGCACCGACTAATCCGGTCAAACATGAACATTCTTGGAAAAGCTCCAGCTGGATTTGTTGTTCTAGGCTACTCAAATCGCTGCTTAATCAGATCCCGTGACGAGATTGGAAAGCATGATTCAGACGTAAACACTGACGCATGCTAACACTCACTTAAAGTCGTCTGGGTGCTGGCTGAGAGCGAGTTTCAGCGTGTCGTGGGCATGTTTGTGGTGCTTCTGTGCGCTGAGCAGGAGCGTCAGCAGGTGGAGAGAGTGCATGTCGTCCCCCCGAGCACTTAGGGACGACTGCAGAGGCTCCATCGCTTCTGACACCTACAACAGAACAACACAGACAAGCATTTACACGTATTGGCATTTATGGTTACATTCCACACGGGAAATTTGTAACTTGCAGTATAAGGTTGCCTTTAATCGGCCCTTTGGATTACTTGAATTTCCCAATGTTAAATTAATTGCAAAAATTTTGTTTTAAACACCTTAAGCATGGACTGCAATGGTTTTATGGTGTTATGGTTTTATGGTGATACATTTAGTGTAAGACGTTTATCGTTTTTACACACCCTTACAAATGTCTGTTTATGCTAGAAGTAGAATGCAGGACTACTGAACTGCTAAATATTAGTGAAGAAAGTTATACAAATCACTGATATATTTGTGAAATTGAGGATGAAGTCTTTAGTTTGCAGTAGAGCTGCAACTAACGATTATTTTCTTATCGATTAATCTATCGATTATTTTTTCGATTAGTCGACTAATCTATCAACTAATTTTCCGATTATTCTAACGATTATATTTTGCCCAAACGATTATTTGTCCATAAAAATTTAAATAAACATGCTATTTAGTTTTTAATTAACACTTTTTAACTTTTTTAAATTTTTTTAAACACAAAGGCCATATGAAACAAGGGGGCACAAACACACACCTAAACTGGTTAAAGATAACCCCGCCCCCCTGTAAAGTGCATTTAAATTCAGCCAACAACAAAGTGACTTAACTGAAGCTTATCTTGTACAAAACCGCATAGTACATTTCAATATCCCTTAAAACATTACATTTAGGCCAAAATAAAGACATCAAAATTACACAAAGTGCAAATCAAAATTAACGAGGCCGTATGAGTTCTTAACACAAGTGCAAAATTAATTCAGTGAGATGACTCGACTGTAAATATTAAAGTGCAACATAAAATATCAATCCTAAAAAAATGTAATCACACGTGTCTATCTGCTCAGAGGTGACGTTTTTTTTTTTCAAATCAAGTTTTAAATAATTTAACTAAACATGAAAAATTAGCAGTTATCTTCTAATTAAAACAACTATTATTATTTTAATAAGATATGAATAGTGTATCCTGTGTATTTCCTGCATATGCAACGTATCAATGTAAACAACAGATTTGCAGTAATGAAAATCGAACTCCGTTAAACACTGTTGGGAGGGAGAGCGAGAGAGAGACAGAGCGCAGGGAAGAGAGAGCGAGGGAGACAGCGAGAGCGACGCGCGCACGCGCGACCAAATTAAACCTCGAGCGCGTCTTTCCCTAACTTTCACTAACTAAAACAGCAGCTCTTAAATGCACATTAAACAGACATCGGAGAAACATTAAACAGACACTTACAGTTGCGCTCGCGCCTCGCCGGTGTTCAGTTAGGCGACGGTTACTACGCTTTCTGTGTTCGATTAGCAATGTTTTGTGTAGATTTAAAGTTTATTTTGTTCTATGTCATCCTTCCTGAAGCCAAAATGTGTCCTAATGACAGAGACCTCGATCATCCATTTATGTTTCCCACACTTTTGACCACTTATTTGCCATCGTCTGCTCCGTTAGTTTCCCGCGCCGCCATGTTTGAAAAAAAATGAACGCAAAAAGCGACTACTCGACGCGCGATTTTTGCGTCGACGTATTTACGTAATCGATTACGTCGACGGCGTCGACTACTCGTTGCAGCTCTAGTTTGCAGGAGCTGATCGCTGTGTTCAGAAAAAAAACAGAAACAGTTTTTATTCAATTGTTCCAAAAGTAATGAGAATTATGCTGGACAGAGTTCTATCCTCAAAATAAAATTTTATTCTCATTTGGCCTGCTGAAAAAATAAATGCCCACTCTTGGTCTGTACTTATTGTCTTTCAGATAATCTTGACAGATAATCGATGTAAAAGCTAGAAGCATTTATGGGTAATAAAGAGGGTGCCAACCTGTCTGACCAGGGCGAGCTGCAGAGAGAGGTACAGAGAGATCTGGTGGTCCAGAGGGTCCAGTGCATGTGCTCTGAAATCAGAGAAATCACTGAAATCACTGCTGAATTTCTACAGTAATCCTCTGTATATGAAGACCTTATTTATTCTAAACTACGGTAATAAATAAGTAGTTAGCATGGGTAATAAGTGCTACAGTACCTAGTGGATAAATTATACACAATGCATAACCAGAAAGCATCATCACACTATATGTAATAAACAAGTATATAACATAGAGTGTTCTATAACATAGAACCATACTGTACTGTACATACATACTTTCGTAATGACTGCAAAGCTCTTCTGTTGAACTCGTCGCGGTCGGCCTTCAGTGTTGCTGTAATCCAGTTTACAGAATGAGTCACTGCTGAAGGCCTGGATCATGATGTGACACAACGGACGAATGGATCTCACCCTCAGAAGCTTCCAGACTGCGACACAAGCCCAAAGCCAGATGAGCTCGAGGAAGAGACTCCCCAGCACACTCTCCTAAAGACACCACATTACCAGAGAGGAACGCTGCCTCCTCCAACTGAAACACACACACACACACACACAGACTTTTAGTTAGTTAGTCAATGAAGAGATAAACCGAAATGGAAACAAATTAATAAATACTATTGTGATATGATATGTGACATGAATGTGACTGTTTGTGTGTAAAGTAAAGTGAGTGAGATTGTCAATATGGCGAACCATATCAAAATTGTGCTCTGCATTTAACCCATCCAGTTAAGTGCACATACACACAGTAAAGTAAACACACACAAACCCGGAGCAGTGGGCAGCCAGTCGGCACCCGGGGGGTTCAGTGTCTTGCCCAAGGACATTTAGTTGCAGAAACAGGGGGATTTGAACCTGCAACCTCTCGGACACAAGTCCAAGTCCCCTACCACTGGACCACAACTCCCCTGTGTGTGTGTGTGTGTGTGTTCCTGTATGCACATCCATTTAATCATATTAATAACACATATTAATAATACTGTATACTGTACCTTTTGATTATTCTTGATTTCAAATGGTATAGATAAACAATTGTAAGATACACCAAAACGTACTTTGATAATCCTTTGATACTATGGTTATCCAGAAACATCACTTTAAGTGGTTTGATGTAAAATTGGTTTTCCCACAACCGAGACTCAATGCATGTGAAACCAGTGTGAGGGTTAAAAAGCCCTGCTGACGTGAAACTACATGAAGGCCACGTGATTAACTCTGGCATTAAAGGCATTATCTTTCTGTGGCTGTAGATGTTATTGTACTATAAGCCTGTGGTGCCATGGCGTGTGTTCAGAACTGTACGTTTAGCAGATGTGCACTAATCTCGGCGCACTTGTAATACCGTATAGATTTTACTGGTAGTGGTGAAAGTACAGTAACACTTCGTTGCACGTTCACGGACAATTCTATGATGCTTTTGATGGCCAACATAATTCGACAATTGATGAATGGCGGCTTATTGTAATTCTTTACAATTCTCTTACTTAAATATATTTTTTAAAATGCCTATATATCTATAAACAGTACATACAGTTGAGGACAAAATGAATTTAACACAAGCTTTTTAGACATCCTAGTTTGTCAAATAAAGCTGTGTTCATTTTTTGTTGCACTGTTTAAAAGTACTTTTGAAATACTTATTTGTAAGGGGGCTAATTATGTTGTTCTCAACTGTATGTACTGTACATCATATAGACAATTCTACATAAATAAAAATATCCGTCTATTCATCCACCTATAACCTATCTACAGTATCTGGATAGGTTATAGGTTATAAAAGCCAAATAAACAAAGGCTAGAAGAGGCTACAATAAGAAGTTATTGTAACAGTAATTTCGTATTTCCGTCTCAAAGTGTGGATGTGGTGGTCCTTACCCAGTGCAGCTGGTTAATGCAGATTTTAGCTGCAAGCAATGGGGGGACGGGGTCTTGGGGTCTCATTGCTGAACACTCCTTCAGCACAGACACAGCACCTTCACTCTGTCAATCAAAACACAATTCCATCAAATATTCATCATCTCTTCTTGTTCAAACTTTGTTCTGATCTATGCATTTTGTTGAAATCATGCAATAAACAACTGGCCCCGTGTGACTGGGATAATATTCTAGGTACAATACCATACTCAACTATACTCTAAATGGTAATATTCCAAACACGTCCAGTGGTCAGTGGGGAGCCATAGGATGTTATTTCGATTTTGTCCATCAATCCTTTTTAAAATAATTCCAAATTATACGTCCACCTCCTACTGTTGCTTTTCATATGAACATGTTATTTCGCATCAAAACATTTAACCATTCAAATTTCAGCCATCATTTATTATAGCCATCATGCAGGTAAAAAAGTCAAATCAAAAGTCAACATTTATTAATTTCAATGGAACCGGACAGTTCGTACATCAGAGCAATTTAACTGTTTTGAGGCAAGATTTTGGTGAGTAAAATATTGTGCTTTTCCTAAACAATCTGGCCAATTTGAATATCCATGTTTAACGTGTGTCTTTTACGTGTTTTAAAACCCAAAATTAGTTTTTGAGGGGAGGTTGATTCAGAAGAAGCATTACTTGGCCAGCGGGTGAAATGCACGGCCCACCACTGACTGTAAGTGACTTCACACCTTCCCACTGGCCATCAAAGACAAGCCGAGCTGGAACCAGAGATGGAACTCGTTGTAGGAAAACTTCATGGCCCGCTCCAAACACTGGTGGCAAACAGCAAGAACACAGCAATTAACAGCTTTAGAATAAAATGATTCAGCATTGTGAGGGAACAGCAAATCATATTGCAGAGCCTGTGTTTTGGCACAGAACTTTCCTAGAACTCTAGGAAGGTTGTGTGTAATGTGAACACAATAAATTATGGCCAGTATGTGAGAAATCAACTGATTGTGAGAAAGATACACACACACCTCTGCCAGCATGGTGTACTGCCCTCTTCTGGCCATCCCGATGCTTAACAGGTCATAGACGGAGGAGGCGTCCTCCATACTGTTCTCCCGCTCCTCCTGGTGCTCCGGGCTCCGACTGATCACTGCCTCGCCGCTGGCCTTTAGAGGGCGACATTGAGTCGTTTCAAACTTTCATGAATAATGAATAATATAATTTAATTGACTTTTATTGATGCTAGGGTGAGAGAATTCTAGTGAACCAAAATAGCAACAAGAAAAAACACAAACAGATCTATAAAATCCATAAGAGTAATTGGATAAAAGAGTAAAAAAATTAAATGCAAAACGTGTGATGATACGATTCGAAGGATAAGTGAAAAAAAAAAAGTCAGATGTAGTGTAAAAATAAAGTGAAAAAATATAAAGTGATTATCATATAGTTTGCAGACATGATTAACTGGAGTTAATACTAAATATATGTTAGCACACACACACAGACACACACACACACACACACACACACACACACACACACACACACACACACACACACACACACACACACAAACAAATATGCTAACACAATCAGTTTCAAAAGGCAGAACACTATGTCATGACAGTTGTTGTTCCTGATGAAAAGATGAAAAGAGCATCTCACCATAGATTCAGTGATGAGAAGCAGCAGCACTGCCTCTTCCACCACGTCTTGTGGACAGAAACATCTGCTGGTGGAAAAAGAAAGAGAAAGAAGCAGTGTGTGTGTGTGTGTGTGTGTGTGTGTGTGAGAGAGAGAGAGAGAGAGAGAGAGAGAGAGAGAGAGAGAGAGATAGAGATTCTCTAGTTACATGTTCAAGTCTGTAGTTCTCTGGCCTCTCTGTTTCCATCTTAAGCTCCTCAACTTACCAACGACTCTTTTTGTTCTTCGTTTTACTGGTATTTTCAACTCTTTTTTCCATTTTTCCCTCAGTGATCTTTCTCGAACACAATCACACCATATAAATGAGCGTAAGAAATGCTCATCAACACTTTTATCTTGTATCATTTCTGTCTGGTTTCATCTCTTGTGTTTCTCCTTTATCTGCTTGATATTCACAGACACACAGCTACAGTTACAGAATGTTTTATTCACTAGACAGCATTCTGTGTGCAGAATATTAAAGCAGCGCTGCACTCTGCTCGCTTTCATTCTCTGTGATTCTTGTCATCTGTCAAAAGAATTACACCAAGTCTCTCACAACTTTGATATGAAGTTTCAAAATATACAAACTAAACTGTAACAGTTTTAGAGTGAGAAAAACTTTCCAAAAACCAGTGCTTGACTGGAAACACGGATGCTGTGCAATTGGACAACCAACTCATCTAATACATTTAAATCATGTTTGATCAACAGGTTATACAGAAAGTACAATAAAATCCCATTATTAAAGGCATCAGGGGCATATTTGTTTTATAGAAGTATAGTAATAGTAGTCTTTATCTCCAGAGATATGTAGAAGATAATGTGGCAGACCCAAAAAAATGTTCACCAGCTTGTTTACAAGTTTATCAAGTAAATTATTACAGTAATTACAGTTATGGGGCTTTAAATGTTCAATATCTTAAACTAAACGTAAGCAAGAAAAATAGTCTATAATCTTTTTAAATGTTCACACCTGCCATCAGTGCCATCAGTGTGTTCTGCTTTTGGACACCAGCACGTGTATTTTGTCTGCAATAGTCAAAGAAAGCTAAAGCCACAAGCCTCTTGGGATCAAAATTGATGTCCATTATAGTCAATGAGCTAATGACTGAGTGGCTTCCTGCATGCTTTTGATGGAATCCGCGGACCTCTTTCGTTACAGCACATGTCGCATTCGAAATGAGAAATATCCACTGCCTTTCAACGCCTTTTTATATTCAATGTTTTTACGACCAGCTTTCTTTGATGTCATTACAAGCAATGAAGGGATCACACGGGACAAGGGAAATACTACAGAAAGATGAGACTGACCCTTCAGTGCTGTATCGCTGAGGGGGTCTGGACGAGGGGTAGATGGCGTCTTTGGGATGAGTGGCACCCTCTCTAACCAACCAGGCACTTGGAGGCGGAGCCAGCGGGGTCCAGTACGTTTCCTCGCTCACTGAGCTCAGCAACACTTCTGCAAGCCTCCGTGCTACTGTCTGAACAACACACACACACACACACACACACGAGAATCATGGCACGTCATTGTGGAACTATGGTTGTGGAATTCAAAAGGATCTGCGCGTGTTTGTCGAAAGCACTCCCAATTTTACCCGGCGCTCACCTTCCGGAAGCTCTGAGAGCCCCGACTCTCCACGACCCGCATGACCCGTCTCAGCTGCTGTGTGCCCTGAGCCAGGTGACTGACACAAACACAGATGATGGATGAGAACAAGACAACATGATGATTGTGACACGTGGATCCTGCGATGCACTTCCTGCTTTAGAGTCAACCGAAGAGCCGATACAATTAATATTAATTGTTACATTAATATTACACTAATAACACACTAATATTGATACTATTTCAAACGTTTGGTTACATTTAGACAAATAACAATAAGGTATCAACTGTTTTTAAAAACTAGGTTATAGTTATTAACCATTATTGTTGACCAGAACATCGTCTGTTGTGCTCGTGTTTAAATGAGCACAAATAATTGTCAATTTTGACAATGAGTTGAAAGATTGCAGAACATCATGACAACGATGGTGACAACGATATAGAAACACTGAGAACACATGCCCGATTTGGTCCTTTTCAGACACACAATCGGAATAAGCTTCCTCAAAAAAGTGCAATAACTGAATTCTTTTTTTAATTAACTATTTTTGACATTCACAAATTCTGCAGTGACTGTAAATATTAACAAACGTGCTTAGATTACACATCTCAGCCTTAACCAAGCTTTAACGTCATTTAAATGACACCCAATTCAAAACGATCACAGGAATTGGTATTTGAAACACATTTATACATATAATTCTTTTTTATTTTATTCTAAAACTTTTCTATGCATTGTGTTCTTGTTATTCTTCTTTTTGCTTCAATGATCATGCTGAATTTTTTTACAAAATTTACATATTATGCATAAATATATATATTTATATATATACTGTATATGATAAGAAAATATTTCAGCTTCTAAGCGGTTAAATAAAAATTTATCAAGAAAAACACTTATAATTAAACACAACACTGACCCCTTAAGGACGATACACGCACTGCACTTAGAAAACACCAACTCGCCGTCGCTATCGGTGTATTTGCACAGAACATACACTCCTGTGGAATCCATGAATTGATCTGACAGGCACTACTATGGACACTGTGAATAGGTGACGGTGTGCACACAGAGACTTCACCATAACAAACTTACCCTTTCCTAAGAAGGGAAAGATAAGCGCTTTGAAGAGCAGCCTGCAGGAAGTAGCCTGGGTCCAGATCACACATCAGATTTGAAGAGTTCTTAGGTGTTTTGGAGTTTGGTGTGTAAACGGTCTAGAAAAACAGACACGTTATTTTACCGTAATGCAGATTAAATGCAGGCTTTAATGCACACCTTGTCGAGCTCTTGCAGATACAACAGCGCAGCATCACAGGCCATCAGGTAACAGGTAAGACATTCTTCCTCCCTCTCAGACAGTCTGACACGCGAAGCGCCCGACACAGACTGATGGTCCAAAGACAATCCTGCCATTTACAGACAATGAGATGAAACTTTCGTTCACTGGATTTGGACAAAAAAAACTTATCAGGAAAAAGCTGTACACCACCAGACAATATTGTTTTAAAATGCTTTTTTTTGTCTGCTCAAGTAATGGAGGATTAAATTCAGACCTCAGCTGAAATGCTTGCAAAATACCCCCCCACACACACACGCACGCGCACACACACAGTGAATAAAGTTCAAGTTCAAGTTATGAGAATTTGTAAGGCACTTTTTACAGTTTTAACTGTGTCAAAGCGCACTAGTGAGGGAGGGGTGGATGGATGGACTTTTTGGACTTTCGGCCTAGACAGGAGAAAAGTCCCTAGAAAACTTTAGAATTGACTCAAAGTTGAAGACTTAAATAAAAAAAAGTAAATGCAGATAGTTGCAATTGAAAAGTGAACAAGCCAGTAAAGCAGACATCTGTGAGGAACTAACACAATATGTGTTCGTAAACAGCACTGTATTAAAATCTTCAACAACAGAACTAAATACAACTGTTATTTCCCTACTTTTCTATAGTTATACATGGTGTTTGAGAGTTGGCTGGGGATTTTGTGGGCGGAGTTTGCATATTCTCAGCTTGGGTGGGTTTCCTCCAGATGCTTCGTTTTCCTCCCACATTCCAAAAACATGCGTTTCAGGCAAATTGGCTTAGGAAAATTGACCATGTGTGTGTGTGTGTGTGTGTGTGTGTGTGTGTGTGTGTGTGTGTGTGTGTGAACGGTTGGCCACCAATCCAGTGTTCTGTTCATGCCCAGAGTTGCTGAGATTCACCAGCTCCCCGTGACCCAGAAATGTGGTAGCAGAAAATGAAGAAAATAAAAGATGGGGTTTTATGGGTTAGAATATATAGTACACAGTCCATCCTCACATTTCAGGGTTCACATTTCACAGAGTTCACATAACACATTTCCTCACAACCATCTTGCTTATAGAACCTTTAAAAATGTATCCTCAGACAAAGAGGTTCGGGTTTATGCTCTTATGGATTTCTTCCAGTGCTCTGGTTTCCTTTCGAGATCCAAAACATGTGTTCAGGTGAATTTAACTCTAAAATAGTGTGAGAGGGAGGAAATGGCTCGAGCTCTCCACGATTGAGAGATGGGTGAAGCAGTTTGTAAAATGATTGGATAGATTTGTGCACTATTGTCTCCTACTGTACCTTTGATGACGAAGGCCTCGGCCAGCATGCGAAGCTGGTAGACGGGCTGCTCGTGATGGCTGAAGTCGTCCACACCAGCTCTGGCGCACATGCCCTGGGCATCCCGGTAGCGACCCTGCACGTAGTGTACTTTAGCCAACAGCAGGAGAGCTTCATTCAGGTAATGTGGCTAGAAGAAAAGAAGCAACATTCAGAAAAAGTATGTATAGCTACAATATTCAAACCAACTGGCAATGTAACATTTTTCTCAGTGTCTCCCTGAAAAAAGCCAAGATCGTAATATTGTTCAGCCAAAGCGATGCTAGCTCCTAATGGGTATTCATAACATCCTACACTGTGAGATTCTTCATACTTATTACTCATTATTCAGAAAACAAAACATTTTTCATGAGGAAATTCTGCAAGACAATTCATGAAAACCTCATGTCTATTTTCAAATCTATTTTTCATTCAGTGGAATTAACAGTTATATTTCAGAGCAGCTTAACATTATTGTCTTTTTTTTTTTGGTAAATAATGGATGCAGAGAGACAATGCCACACCTCCAAGAGCCCCCGGCAGAGGATGCTGTCGAGATGAGTTTTGGCTTGGACTAGTTTGGGCAGTGATTGCTCAGTGAGAGCCGAGGAGTTTCTCAACAACGTCATGTTCTCCAGCAGACATTCCTCCAGCAGAGCTTCTGCCAGCAGCAGAGTCCGGTAATCATCTGAACACACATAGGACATCTTGGAAAGGTTCAAGAGAAACGCAAAGCTATTTGGTTATTTCAGGAAAAAATGTTCACTGAAACATATGAAACTTTTCTATTTTTCTTCAACATTAAACTTTATCAACATTTTACAACATTGTGCTGATAAACCTGCCCAGCTAATCTACAACTGCATTCTGAATCAGAGTTTGGAGAGCTACGGCTGTTTGCTTTAGCCTGAATAATCAGCTCAACACATTTCGTATAAACATTGAGAATGAGATGTTTCCTGCTTGATCCATATGGTCGCTGCACAAAACCTGTGAACATCAACAAACGAGACTTTCCTGATCAGATATCTGAGGTGAACCAGGGAGTGTCACTTTAACATTGATAAATTCTGCCACCAAACCCTTGTTGACTTTTGCAATGCCTGAGACTTGGAAATCAACAGGATTAAAGATATTTAAGAAATAGCCCATATTAAACTATTTATAGTTAAAACCTCTAATTCAGCAAAACTTCTTTAAATGTAACATTATTAAACTTCATTTATATTTTATTTTCATTTCAATAACTTTACAGTTTACATTTCACAGCAAAAAGATACTATTCCAATTCATAACTTTGTTTTTCCATTGATCAGAAGAAAATACATAACCTAAATATTTGTATGTAGAATTATTCAGTAATCTATCATAAATGAAGATGAGGACCTAAACTGGCTCAGCAATTCTTTATATTTCATTACATTTACTCTACTGTCTCTGAGGATCAACATGGTATGTTCAATGTATGCAAAAAGAGCACAACATGGTGATACTCAAAACCACAGGCCAAACAAAACGCAAATGATGTCTCACATATAGTCAAATTCAGATGCTTTATTCAAAGTGGCTTGTGTAGCATCACAGCTTTACACTAAAACAACTTCATACGTGCGCCGGGATTGAATCAAGGACTGGGTGCTGCTAAAAATATGCCTGAGAAGTTCAATCATTGTGTTATCAAAAGTGAAAATAAAATGAATCGTAAATATGTTGAGCTACCTGAATTCAAATTGACAAGTAACATTTTTCTCAATAGTGAATCTAACAAACCAACTGTGAACACGAATGGTATTTCTACAGTAGGAGGAAAAGCATAATATTGATCAGCTAAGTATTGAGTACAGCAAATTAGCTTCATTAATGTTTTATTGTCATTTTATTGTCATTGTGTAACACCTAATGCTTCTTACTGTAAGTAATTTACTGAAACACTGAATATGCTGAATATTTGCCTTTCTAGTCTAGGGGGAAAAAAACGTTCAGGTGAATTTAAGTGCAGCATCTCGAGTAAATCAACTTTACATGCGTCCACCTCTGGCACGCGCTGGTAAACACATGACCAGTGGCCAACGAAAAGGTCCAAAGTTCACGCGGAGCAGCACACGCGCGCACCTTTACCGCACTGTATGTTGGCACGCGCACTTACCATCCTCGTGCATGCGAGCGGTAGTCAGCTGCTCCACCAACGCCGGTAATCTGTCCCACTGACACTCGGCCCGGCATCGGTCCACCTCCGCTTCAAGGCGGTACTGAGAGAACGACAGCCGCGATGACATCCCGCTCGCGTCCCCGGGAGCGCGCTCGGCCGAGACCAGAGGAGTGACTGCAGACTGTCAACACAACACTCACTGAGCATGTGCGAACAGATGTTACATAGAGAACACACACGTGAAATGAATGAAATGATTCAGCACTGTTGAGTTCTCTATAGTTGTCAGGCTAACGCTAACCAGTTATTTCCTGTTTCACATGGTTACCGAATAGATCTAACTGTTTTTATGAACAATAAATGTATATTATTTAATTCCTTATGTCTAATAGAATTTTTCCTTTAAAACTTTTCAGCCAACTAGTCATGCATTATTTTACACACCTAGAAATTCCTGAATAAAGAGGCGTGTCAACACGCTCGTGTCTCCCAACATGCTAAAGACATCTCCGACGTGATTATTGGTTTTAGGCGTGGTCATTGAAAAGGGGCGTTTCCGATTGTTTTGCTATGTTTTAAGTTGATTGCTGGCAAAATCCTAGTTATTATTATTATTATTATTATTATTATTATTATTATTATTATTATCATCATCATCAACACAATATTATTGATTAACTATTTCCTTATAGAGTACAAATCAAAATCACATCAAATGCTTTGTCACGCACATGACGTACTTATAAGCACTTGTTTTCCTATCTTAGTCAATACACGATCGTTAATACACACAGGAAAAAAAATCTGGAAAAATACACTCAACTAGATTTCAAAAGCAACTTCCAAATTGATGATTCAGTTGAAATAGTTATACCTAACCATCAACAGCCTTATAATTATTTCAGTATGTCAATGTGTCTGGCCAATCAAATTAAACAGTTTCCAGAAAGTTGTTTAGATACAAGAAATTTGTACAAAGTAATTTATAAAAGTAGTTTAAAAGGTTTACGCCTCTGTCCTTAGCCAGTCCATCCTATTTCCCCGAAATCCCTCCACTGCCGCAAGACCAAATCTATTTAAACAATTAAATCCCGTTAACAGTTTGCAAGGCTTGTTGTAATTTAATTATCAGATAAAGGTAGAATTGGGTGACACTACGCATGGAATTCAAGAGAGAAAATAACACAATGTTGGTGTACACATAAGCAGAAGAATAGAAACTTTTCATAAAAAGTATCCCAAAACGCGCCTCGAAATTCCACCTCTGCGAAGGTGCTGCCACCTAGCGAGTAATAGAGGGACAGTGATTTATTACACTAATTAACACTGACACTCCCGTTCTCATTGCGTTACATAATAATAATAATAATAATAATAATAATAATAATAATAATAATAATAATAATAATAATAATAATAATAATTGAACCTTTATTAGTCCCTCAGTGGGGAAATTTTTTCTCTGCATTTAACCCATCTATAAATTTGACGCATGTATATAAACTTCAAAAATTACTAAATCCCAATTACATCTACATACGTTTTAAACCCATGCGAAGAATGACAGGCAATATACAAAACACACACATTTCACGCAAACAAGTACGTAATTAAAATTTAACCTCCAGCCGCCGGAATATTGATTTTGCCCTTTCATGTTCCCTGCAGAGGTTTTCCATGAGACCGAGATTGAGAATCGCTTAAATGTCCGCAAAAACATAATTGAACAACTTAATGCAATTCATTCACGCGTCTTCATACTAGACAACCGGCTGGATTAGAGAGCGGCGCGCGCGAAGCAGCGTCACGTGACGTATTACTCAAATCCAGTCAGGGCGCAGCTGTCACAACAAAACTCCAGCATTTTGTTCTTTCTTTATTGGTATTTTTTTCTAAAACAAATATACATTTAATTTGTAAAATGATAGTACAAATAAATTAATTTAAATGTTTGTAAAAAAAATTGATTGAATAAATACGGTAAATCGACTAATACCGCCCTCTCGTGTTTATTAAAAATGTACCGTCATGGAGTTTCTGACAACAAACATACTGCATCTAGTAAATCCGTCGCGTCCAATCATATTTAGCTGTCGTGTCCACGAGGTGAAAGGTAACTACGGCGGGAGACGTAGAACAAAAAGTATTGCGCTGAAAAACACTCGCAGTCTCAAGTTCGTTTCTGACAGCTGCATCCTGCCGGACCACTCGACTGTTTTACCGTAAACCTTATTTCATAGCAGGTTGGTAAGGTTACCGCTGTTTATGTTTGATCGAAGTCAGATAAGTGTTTTGACGAGTCCAAATGCTCGACGTGCACTCTCGCTATGTCTGCTATTCTGTCTCTAACGGTTCATAGTTTCGCTTATTTCTGCTCTCAACAAGCAATTTTAATCTCTCTCTCTTTTTTTTTACTAAGTCTCTCTCTCTCTCTCTCTCTCTCTCTCTCTCTCTCTCTCTCTCTCTCTCTCTCCCTCCCCTCTCTCCTCTCCCTCTCCCTCTCTCTCTCTCTCTCTCTCTCTCCTCTCTCTCTCTCTTCTCTCTCTCTCTCCCTCTCTCCCTCTCCCTCTCTCTCTCCTCTCCCTCTCCTCTCTCTCCTCTCTCTCTCTCTCTCTCTCTCTCCTCTCTCTCTCTCTCTCTCTCTCTCTCTCTTCTCTCTTCTCTTTCTCTCCTCTCTCTCTCTCTCTCTCTCTCTCTCTCTCTCTCTTTCCTTTTGCTATTGTCTGTCAGTCGTCTGTCTGACTCTACCACTGTCTGTCTCTATCGCTAAATGGCAGAATTTCGTGTTTGATTTCAGGGGGATGAGGTTGAGAAGAAGGTCTGTGTATCTGGAATCATGGAGCTGGTTTTTGCTCTGGAGCAGCTGCCAGTTGTTAGTATCTGCTCATGGAGACCAACATCAACCACTTCATGACCAGGGGCATCCGCCCATCACCCGACTGGACAGAAACATGGTCCAGGATAAAGAGTGAGTGTGTGTATTTCATATACTTTCACAACAGAGCTTTAGAACAGAACATTGATTCTGACACAGACCACAAATGTCAATCTCTCTCTCTCTCTCTCTCTCTCTCTCTCTCCCTCTCTCTCACTCACACTCTCTCTCTACCTCACACTCTTTTTCTTTTTCTTTGTAACGTGTAATTATGTAAAAGTAACTTCACCAAGAAACTGTGTGGTGTGTGTAGACTCTGCCAAGCAACCTTTGCGCTAGGGCAGATTGTCCTGATCTATGAAGGTCATCCAAACTAAAAGTTTTTTTTTGTAAACATCTCTCAGAACAGAACATTGATTCTGACACAGACCACAAATGTCAGTCTCTCTCTCTCTCTCTCTCTCTCTCTCTCTCTCTCTCTCTGTTGACTGTAACCGTCCATCTTTATTACTAGGTTATGGAATTGTTTGTTTTTAACAAACAGACAAACAGTATAGTCGTACTACAAACAGACAAGCAGAATTGACAAGGATTTTTTTCTGCTGTAGCCACATCATGGAGCACTTGGAAGGTGTGATTGAAAAGCCAGAGTCTGACATGACGCCACAGGAACTGCAGCTTCATTACTTCAAGATGCACGACTATGATGGAAACAATTTGCTGGATGGACTTGAGCTTGCAACTGCCATTACTCATGTGCATAAAGAGGTGTGTTTCAGTCTGTCTCTCTTTCCGTGTGTGCGCACCTGGTGTACCATGTATTAAAATCATGTATTACAGTACATATCAATCTTTATTCATTTATTTTTTTTTTCTGTTCTTCATTTTTTAATGCTTTTTTGTATTATTGGTCATTTTATTCTCTTTAAAATATTACTAAATGTTATACAGTTTAGCTTTTGATTCATCTTAGTTTTAAACAAAGCGTTTTTTTGCGGATTTCTAAAAGTCTCACACATGTCATTCACTCACATTGAAATGAAATATTTAAACATGTTCATTTCCAGGAAAAAGGAGAGGACAGTCAGCCAATGAAGGAAGAGGATCTGATCAGCCTCATCGACGACGTCCTCCGAGACGATGACAAGAACAATGATGGCTACATCGACTACGCAGAGTTTGCCAGGTCTCTGGAATAAGACACTACAGCTGCCTTACTGTGATCCACCATACCTCAAAAAGAACATTCTAGAGTGCATTCCTCCACACGTGTGAACTGACGCAGATGCGGGAAATTCATCGGAAATCACACCTTCACTGAAAATCTCTCGGCAACAAACCACCCCACTGTGCAAGAATGTTAATCATGTTAATGTTAATAAAGACTTGCTAAAATCTGACGAATCAGTGAATTTATAATGCAATCTAACTCTGGTCTCTGTGTTTATGTGTGTACAGTGTGTACCACGTTTGCACATATCATTTTGTTCAAAAGGCAAACATAAATCCACCAAAAACCAAAATTTATTTTATTTTCATTTTATTTATGATTAAAAAAATTGCAATTTAACTTTTTAAAAAGTGAAAAGAAGCTACAAGTACATGATCTGAAGTTTTGCTGTGTTTCGAGTGTTCTGACCTTTGATCTCTTTCACTGTTGATCGCATCAGTGACTTTTTCAAATTGCTTTTATTGGTGGTGTTTTAGCGTAAACATAACAAATACCAAATAAACTGAAAAAACTCCCCCAGGTTATTACAGGTGACACATTTCAAATGCAACTTTTTACAAAGGAGACAATAAAAACACAGAGGAGGTCAGTATACAAGTGGATGAGCATCTCGGCAAGTCATCGCTGAAAGCATCATTTCCACTCCCTCATGATGATTCTCTTGGCCACCTCCATACTCGCCAATAAGGCTGATTGCAAATGATGATGCAGAGAAGATACAATGTAACTCATAGTAAGGAAAGGTGGTCAGTGACTGACAATGATCCTGCTAAAAACAGATTGTGTTGTGTCTGCCGTTCCAAAAAAAAAGAAAAAACATAAATTTCCCTTTCTGTATCCTATTAATGGTAAAAAAAAATCTATCCTGTTTTACTTCTTTCCCATTGAGACTCGTATTCTCTTAATTCCAGTGGCTAGTGGTCTCCAGCGTTGGCATGGTGCCCAGAGACAGCACTGAGGTGGTGGGCAGACAGCTGGAGGCTCCGATGCCACGCAGTTGGTTGTACCAGGCTGTATCAGGATGCCTGCTGGCTCTGGACGGACCTGCGGAACAGGAGGATGGAAGAGGCGTGTAGCCTGCGGGGGGCAGTACTGAGGAGAACCCGGGTAAGTGTGGCAGGGAATGTGGGCACGGGTACTGCCGCTCCACAGAAGGTGTAGACATGCAGACGCTTCTGAAGAGAGGACTGCGCCCTGCCATCATGCCCACTGGCAGGGGTTTCTGAGCCATTCGATCCTGCTTCCTCTGCTTGGCACGGCGGTTCTGGAACCAAACCTACATATGAAAGGTGTTCATTTTTAGTAATAGTACTTTTATTATATTTATGTTGCATCGGTCGAAAGCTTCTGATAAAAGCATAGATGGAAAAAGGCTCATATAAGTTGCTCAAGACATTCGTCTTGAGCCATCATCACAGAACTTAAAATGCCTGAGAGACTGCCACAGGTGAGATGGCTCTCTAATTTAGATTTTTTTCTTGCCATTGTCTCCTAAAATCTTGCTCACAATTGTTCTGTTTCCGGCCTGTGACAGTAAGGAGCTCTTTATACATAAGAAACTTTTCATTGATTATAAGTAAATTATTGAAATTATTGATGAAATATAAAATGAGATGAAAATGTTTTGTGTGAATGTGTGTGTATGTTGGTGGAAGTGTATATGTGTGTATCTTAATGTGTATGCATGTGATGTGTATCAAGTTTATGTTTTTGCATGTATCTGCATGTTTTTGGAGCGTGTGTGTGTGTGTGTGTGTGTGTGTGTGCCTGTGTGTGATTTGTTTTATTGATATTTCTTTGTTACACAGAACTGCTTTCCGGCATTTTGTGAAAAGCATTTCATAAAGAAATGTACCTGAAATTTTATGTTAGCTATACAGTACTTACATCTGAATGTTTGTACCTGTATGCGTGCTTCATTGAGTTTGGTAGATCTCGCCAGCTCCTCTCTGTAGTAAATGTCTGGATAATGGTTCTGTCTGAAGGCAAACTCCAGCTGTGCCAGCTGTTCAAAGCTGAAGGTGGTCCTGTGTCTCCTGCGAGATGGAGAAGCAAAATGTCTCGCCCGGCCTCCACCAACCCGGACCTCCTCGGATCTGCTGGGATCCTTTCTCGGGTGGCTTTGGACATCTGTAATAAAAATTGTTTAATAATCTAGAATGACTTTGTTCATGTCTCTTCCTCCGTTTGCAAGTAATTTCCGTAGAATGCGCTTCATCAACCAAAGACACCTCGGAGATGTTGGGGTGAGGGTCTCTGAAGACAGAGGATTAAAGGGTCTCAACACTGCCAAACAAAACCCCAGGAACCCGAAACAGAGCAGGATTTGCAGCCTAAACTTAATATCGTGAGAGCGAGACATGCCAGAATACTCAGGATTATACCAGTCTTAAGAAACAATAGCAAGAAAGCTTCCATAATTTGAGCAAACGTAAAGGAAAAGGGAACTTGAAGATTTAATTTAGCTGAGTGTTAAAATGGACAAAATTAATATAAAAAAGTGTAAATTACACAAATGACACAGTAAGTGTGAAGCCAGAACAATCAAACAACAAAGTACTAAATATCACAATGTCAGTTTCACAGAAATATACAAAACCTTGTAAACTCAAAATAGAGCAAATGGTGAAAAATATCCATGAAGAAAAAAAAAAAAAAAACAATGTGGCAATTTTTTAAACAATGTGACTGAAATATGGAAAATAGTTATAATAGATAACATTGATGTATATAGTGTAACTACCGTACTAGGTAATCTAATAAAATACATAGTGCAACATATGATTGAATGTAATACTACAAAACCACTCTATACTGTTTTGAGACATGATGGAAAGATGGTTTAATGAATAGACTTATTGATCGATGGATGGTCAGATGGACAGACCAACAGACAAATGATAAACAGAACAGAATGTGGAGAATAGAGAATAGAATGACACATGAGAAATATAAAAATAGCTAGGATAGAATAATTGAAAATGTTTCTTACCAGCGCTGGAGCTGACTGTGACTTCAGAGAAAGCTTCGTGATACTGTGGCTGAATTTTATTACTGTCCATTTGAGCTATCCTGTGTTTCAGACAAGGTTCACGATTGACCTTCGTCTACCTGAGCTGAGCCTTTTCACCGTTTCACTATGACATCACAAGTCACCCGTCACCCCCCCACCCCACACACACACAAACATTCGCACAAACACACTAGCACACAAATACATACTCACAAACAGGAAATGTATAAACACAACAGGCAAAAATCTATTAAAATAATAATAGATCGTTAAGTTCTAAACTAAAAAGATAAAAAAGTATTTCAAATATTACGGTATGTACTACATAATACTTTAATTTCTTCAGTAAGCATTGTTGAACATATTCAGAGAATCATAATAAAGGAAATGATAAATTCAAATTCAATTATTAAACCCCTACCAAACTAAATCTAAACGATCAGTCTCACATTAAAATAAATCCAAAAATATAAAACCAGAAATATTTTAATTAGGTCAGATTTAACATTCTCATTGTAGTTTGTAAACGTTGATTTACCAATAAAAAGCAATATAAGGAAAGTACAGCAGCAGGCTTAATACAATATGTAGTGTATTCCACTAAATGTCAAATGTTATTTGCAATACAATGAACAGCATATACAAAAAAACATAGATACAGTATTTACATGACCAATTTTATGTACTATGAGTGTTGGTGCAAAAAAGTGGCAAAATATAAATGGTCACAGTTTCGATACGGCCCCTAGTGGCCATATGGGCAAACTATCACGTTCGCGGTTTGACTATATGTGCTACTACTGGTATAGTAGTCTTACAATAAGTTTACCTCGCGATCTCACTGTGAACTTTAGCCCTTTAAGTATATTGTGGCAATCTACTTTTCTATTTTTTTTTTTCAGGGCTTCCAGGGTGGAAGTTGTGTTTTGGAATGTGTTTTGGCTCCTGCCTTGCCTCCAGGTCGACCTTGAGAGTGTGAGAGACTGCCAATGTGACCTCTAGTAACGTTTGCTGTTGAGCCAGGCAGACTCCTAACCTGATTCCTGGCTCCGGATCTAGTTTTTGGGCTGGTTCTGACTCCAGAACTGTTTGTTTTCAATGAAGCAGAAGAAAAAGTGCTTTGAGCTTTTGAAGACAAAGCAGGAACATCATTCGGTGCAGGAGCTTCATCTGGTACATTCAAATGATGGGTCTTTTTAAAACTCTGATTCTCCATTGAAAGACTGTCAAAGTGTGTTTCTGCCAGATTGCAAATATCTTGCTTTTGTTTCGTCTTCTCTGAGGAATTGCGGCGCTTGAATAGATTAACAATACATTTTTTAAAGGTTTTGAATCTTGGTCCATCCTCTGTGGCTTCAGTGCAGGATTCTAAGGTTGGTTCACTGTTTTCAGTAAATGTTGAAGCAGGAGAAATGTTCTGGACATTTGAGAGCTGAGAAGAACCATTATTCAGATCTAGAGCTTCATGTGATCTATTCAAACAACAGGGGTTATTGATAAACTGGTCTTCCATTTGGAGATCGGTAAAATGTTTTTCACCCAGTTTATACCTTTCACTTTTTCTTTTTTCTGTATTTTTAGTTGTATTGCGATGCTTGACGAAGAGGTTCTGTATAAATCTTCGAAATGTTTTGACTTCTGGTTCCTTTCCAGTGGCTTCTCTGCTGGCTTCTGACCTGTGTTCACTCAATTCAGGCATTGTGGAAGTATGAGGAAATATTTTTTGAACATTTGAAGGCTGAGAAGAAACATCATACAGGCTGTCGTTGTGTTGAAGCTCTGTGAAATTGTTCAAGTGATTTTCAGCCACTGTGTGAGAAGCTTCCTCTTTCGGTATCTCTCTATTCTTTGGTGTTTCATGTCGTTTGAAAAGATTCTGTAAAAATGTTCGAAAGGTTTTGACTCTTGGTCCATTTCCTGGTGCTTCAGTGCTGGATTCTGGTGCATGTTCACTTGATTCATTGTGATGTAAATCAGTAAAGTGTTCTTTAGTAGTCTTGTGCCTTTCTTTTTTCTTTTTTTCTGTCTTCTCAGAGGTAGTACGGCGCTTGAAGTGTCTCCATACAAATCTTCCGAAGATTTTATGCCCTGATCCTTCTCCTGTGGAGTCAGTGCTGGACCCTGATATTTCTTCATTGACTTCAGTTGTTGTTGATGAAGAAGATGGAAATATGTTTTGGGCAGTTGAATGCTTAGAAGATCCATCTTTCAGCTCAGGTTGCCTCAAGTATTCATTTAAACTAAATTGTTTTTCAGTTTGTGAGCTTCTCTCTTCTGTATCTTTTTTATTCTTCTGGGACATATTGGGCAGATTTCCTACACTGGCCATTGTGTCATTGTCAGATAACATCTCATCAATAATGTTTTGAGACACACTGGCGGAATTTACATGGGGAACTTTTGCATTATCCACATTTCCTTCTGATAGCTGTATGACGTCAGACTCTCTTTCTAAAGAGAACAAAGCTAATTTCACTTGATTTTGGAACGTTTCTGGTGACAAAATTTCCCAATGTTTTCTCTTTTTTGCTTTATATCTCTGTGGATCAAGCATATTTCAACTTTGATCATTGGTCAAAAATAATTTATTCATGACTGTAGCAGACAAAATATATTCATATAAATCTCTTACATACTCCTTTACTATATCTCTTCTCACTAACATCTCTTTGCTACAATCAACTAAAAGCTAAAATATTTGCTTGCAGATATATGGATTTTTTTTTTATCCGTTTGGTCACACACAGACAATTCCATGACTCTTTTGGCTCATTTGTGGGCATGACAACAAATATCAATTATACAAAGCCTGAACTAAATGTTTTTTTAATGTTAAATATGTTCCATATTGATATTGATAAAGAATATATTTACCTTTAAAGTAAAATATGAATATAATATAAGCATAAAACAGACTTTTACATTTTAATGAAGCTTCAAACGACTTGTCTTGTATATATTATTTTAAAACATTTAGAAACCAAATGAAGAGATCTTGTGTAATATAAATCAACAAGTAATTTTTTAAAAGTAATTTTACATAGTATTTCAGCTCAGCTGCAGTGGCCACTGGCAGGGATGCCTTTTCATGCTTTTAGACCAAATGTGGCAAAAACATACAATATTTTTCTGTGATACATGAGTCTGTAAAACAGGGGTACATGTACTTGCACATTCTGATTGGTTGCCACCAAACTGCTTCATAGCTCATAAAAATAAGTAGAATCCGACTTTCCTCAATGCTCCCCCATCCAAAACGTGCCACAATAATTTTGCTGCAGTTAATAACTAAATACTAAATTACTGCAGTTAATAACTAAATAAATACTAAAGTGTTCTAATATTTTGAAGTTCTCAACAGCTGTTTCACTGATGATGCTTACACTGGAGCTATCTACTAGTCGAGCTTCGCCGATAAGCATAAAGTCCATTTGTAGTTCTAAAATCATTTACTCGAGTTCATTTGTTTTTGATTAATTTAATGTTTTAACAGGGTTGTTTTAATCATTTTATTTATTAGACATTGAGATTTTTTGCCAAGCAATCCAAGAAAGTCTTACGTAGGCCTTCTATCACATAATATAAAAGGAGAATGTTCATGAATGTCTTTTTCGTTCCAATGCACAAAATCAAACATGGGAACTGTCATAACAGTTTCGTTTTTTGTCACCCAGGGCATTTAGGTGCTTATGTGAAACCTGAAAATGTGGTAGACATGTGGCTCAGAGCCGAGGGAAAGGTGGAACGGAAGGGGGCGGTGGGGCTGGTCGCTTCTTTTTTTTAATTTCAGGGCTTGCAAAAGATTGAGGAAGTTTGCTTCCGATGGATGAGTGCTTCTCCATTCGCTCAGAGGGCTTCTGAGGTGGGGACATTGGTGAGCGCGGTTGTGACTTTGGTATTCCTAGAGTCTGCTGTTTGGAACTCTGGCTTTCCAGAGACTTGTTCTTAGATGGTGAGTCACGGAGAAGTTTAGATTCTTCAGCATTTGCCTGCGAGGGGCTCAAGGAACGAAACCGTTTAGGAATTCTGTCCAGTAACGAGAGGCGTGAATTGGTGGCGTGAATCTTTGTGTGGATGCACAGTGCTGAAGGATGATGAAGGGAAAAGGTGATGTTGTCTGTCAGCACTTTCACACCAAGTTTATTAAGATGGACACCATCTTGCCTGAACAGTTGTCTTTTACCCCAAAACAAATTAAAGTTCTCGATAAAGTTCACATCTTTCAAGGTGCATGTTTTTTGCAGCCAGGTGTTTAGGCCAAGCAGCCGTGAAAACATGCTGGTTCCTCTAGCTGGCAGCGGTCCACTGATGAAAGACTCAACGTTTAGTCTTTTTAGCGATTCCAGCAGGTCCACAAAGTCTTTTTTAAGCTCCTCAGACTGCTCTTTCAAAACGTCATTTTTCCCAACATGAATAACAATGCGACTTGTAGTGCTATGCTTTTTCAGCAGGTTCTGAAGCTCCTGGCGTACATCAGAAACCGTTGCTTGAGGAAAGCAGCAAGTGGTGGCCATGCTGCTGCTGACGTTTGTAATAATGGAGTCTCCTACTATCAGAATCTTTTTCTCAGGATCCGATTCGCTATTCATAGTCATTAAAGCATCAAATTTGTTCTCTGTATGACTTGGAGCAGCATTTACGGTGCTTGTCGTAGTGGAGAATGGGAAAGAAGAGGTTTTGGGATCCCTGGTGCTTTTTGGTCTCGCTCCCATTTTGACCCATTGATTTGGGTTCAGATCGAGGCTATGCCGAGGGCCGTCAGTCTGACCTGTGCGTATGTTTGATTCAAGGTCTACTATGTGCTGTAGAAGTTTGTGGCAGTTAGAGCAGCAGGAATCTGCAGCCAAAAGAGGCATTTTATCTCCTCCTGCAGAATGGACGTCAGTGATAAGCTGTTGCTTGTACCTTTCATCTGTTGCTGTCTTCTCAGGTGTTGCCCGATGCTTAAAGGCGTTTCGTATAAATCTTTGAAAGGTTTTGACACTTGGACCCTCTCCTGTGGAGTCACTGCTGGATCCTGATCCATGTTCACTGCCTTCAGTCAGTGCTGATGAAGCAGAAGGAAACATCTCTTGGGAATGTGAAAGTTCTGGCCATTCTTTCTTTTTATCAGTCTTCTCGGGTGCATTGCCGTGCTTGAATGTGTTTTGTAAAAATTTTCGAAAGGCTTTGTGTCGTGGTTCATCTTCGGAGGATTCACTTCTGGATTCTGAATCGTTTTCTCCAGCTTCTGAAGCAGGAACGTGACTGGTAAGCAGCTCCTCAGCCTGTCCACTTTGCTCTTTCCTTTTATCAACCTTCTCAGACATATTACTGTGCTTGAAGGTGTTTCGCATAAATTTCCGTAAGGTATTGAGTGTCCGTCCGTCATCTGTGGTTTCAATGCTGGATCTTGATCCGTGTTCACTTAATTCAGTCATTGTTGATGGAGGCTCAGATAACTCGTGACTTTCTTCTTTTGTTCCATCAACATCCTCAGATTTATTTCTCTGCCTAAATGTATTTCGCATAAATTTCTGAAAGGATTTAACTCTTTGTCTGTGTTCTGTGGTTTCAATGCTGGATTCGGATCCATGTTTGCTGGCTTCAGCATTCAAACTTTTGGTCCTGTTGTTAAGCTCATGCTCCATTGACAAATCAGTGCAGTCACCTCTTTCTTCTTTTTGTTTTCCAACTGGTGTAATATGCTGCTTAAAGGCACTCATCATTTTTCGAATTGTTTTGACGTCTGCATCATCTCCTGTGGCTTCATTCCTTATCAATTCTGGAGCTCCGAATGACTCATTCAAATCATCTCTTTCTGCCAGTTCGCTTTCTTCTTTCTTCTCAGATGTAGTACGCGGCCTGAAGGCACTTCGCATGAATTTCCGAAAGGTGGCTTCACTGTTGGAATCTGCTTCTTGCTCACTGGCTTCAGTCATTGTTGATTCCCCCAAGTGGTCGGAAAATAGTTTTTCGTCTTCTTTGTTTTCACCAGACGGATTATGCTGCTTGAACTTGTTTTGTATAAATTTTCGAAAGGTTTTAACGCCTGTGGCTTCACTGTCTGGTTCAGGTGATATTAGTGAAGCAGGAGGAAATGGCTCAGATGGAGCATCAGTAGTTTCTAATAATTCAAGTTTCTCTGATGTACCTCTTTGCCTAAAATAATTCTGTATAAATTTTCTAAAGGTAACCACTCCTGATCCATCTTCTGTGTCGTCACTGCTGGATTCTGATCTATGTTCACTGGCTTCAGGCATTGTTGATGGAGCAGGGGGAAACATATTTGGGTTAGACTGCTCCATTTCATCAGTTTGTTCAATATTCTCAGAGACATTATGATGCTTAAAGACATTTCGTACAAATTTTCGGAAGGCTTTGGCTCCTGGACTATCTCCTGTGGCTTCAGTGCTGAATTCTGATTCGTGCTGAAGAGCAGAAGCTTCGTATGATTCATGCAAACTATCGTGCTCCAGATCAGCAGCGCGTTTTTCTTCTCTCCTTTTCATACTATCCTTAAACATATGTAGCATTCCCATTTTGGAAGTTCCCACATTTTTCGTTGTGTCATCGTCAGGTAACGTCCCATCAGTGCGCGTTTTAGAAACACTAGAGGAACTTTGATTGGGAACATTTTCTCTTTTCACCTTCCCGCCTGGTTCCTCCATCCGTATCTGTATGGTGTCAGATTCACTTTCTGATTAAACAGAGTTAACTTCTGAGTTAACTTCACGTATTTGTCGAAAAATTCTGGCGACACAATTTCTCAACGTTTCTCCTTGTTGTTATTTGTTTATATGGTGTACGTGACCGTCTTTATTTCTACACGTGACAATGGTAATGACAACAAACACGTCATCCGTGACGTATATTGAGTCGCGTCACTAGGAGTTTCCGCTCGTCACGAATAAATCGCAAAACACACAAAGAATAAGCTAATATGTGGAATTTAGTTACATTGTACAATTACAAAATGTTAATATAATAAAAAGGAGCAGTCTAAATATAAATAGAAAATGGTTTATTTTGTCAATAGTTCGAAATCACGTTAACATTGTTATGCTTCATTTAACGTACACACGCGGGCATTAATTGTTATTTTATGGCAATTCTATTATTTGAGCCTAAATATTTCTAACGTCAGATTGATAGTTTGTTTGAGCATTTTCAGATGTTTTGGCTTTCTGAAAAGAAAAAAAAAACTATTGTTTTATAATAATAATGTATTATTATTATTGTATGTATTATTATATTATTATATGTAATGTACATCATTATTGCTTATAATAATAATAGATTTGTTGTTTATTTTTAAAAATAATTTTAAATCGCAATATCAGCACATGAGCCACTAGATGTCAGTATGTCACCACATCAAGATCACATTGAATTAACCTATCAAGTCATTCAAGTGTCTTTTTTCACCACCAGAGGTCCACAAAAACAAATAAATTCCAGGAAAGTTGTTTGAATAAGGACGAAACAGAAAACTACCAAAAAAAAGTTATTTTTCAGGTTTTATTTTTATCGTTTTAAATAGGTAATATTAGAAAATAATTTAAAATCAGTTCTATGAACTAATTGAAATGACTATAAATGGTATAGTGTCTATGACAGAGAGAGAGAGAGAGAGAGAGAGAGAGAGAGAGAGAGAGAGAGAGAGAGAGAGAGAGAGTTTTAGGGTTAGGATTATGGCTAGGAGAGTTTCAGTTACTAGCCAAATCAGCTCGTCCTCTTCCTCCTCTTCGTCATCATCATCATCATCATCATCATCATCATCATCATCATCATCATCATCATAATCATCATCTATATTCCAAGGTTGCACACATCCTTATGATTGTCCAAAAAATCTCTGCCGGTGATACTTTGAGTTGAAATGCTGATGTAGACTCCGCCTACTCCTGCATCCCGTCTACTCTGACTCAGAATTCCTCAGACGTTTGGAAATTCCCACTAGACTGTTGGGTTAGATGGGGGTAGGGGATCTTTTCGGGGATGGGGGGGGGGGGGGGGTGCGTAGGCTGGACGCAACATTCCGGGGATCCGTGGAGATTGGCAAGTCCTCGTAATTCCTCCATGCTGGGAAGAGGGTCTTAGGTTGACCTGCGTGCCTACACACACACACACAACACACACACGCACGCACACACACACACACACACACACACACACACACACACACACACACACACACACACACACACACACACACACAGCTACTTCCTGTCTTTAAAAAAGTTGTGGTTCTGTGGAACTGTTGGTTAGTTATAAAGGGATAAATCCTATATGCAGAGTAAGATCAATTGTGTTGCATTAATACTGATTTCCCTGGGAATTATAATATATTAACTTAAAGTTAATTAACTTTATGTCTGTTATAATAAAAAAAATTAACACATTTGTGGTGTATTCCCATTTTTTAAAAGAAATGCATTGCCATTGGTTGATTCTCATCTATGGCCTGTTCGCTTCAGGCTCTACGTGACCTCTGACTCTGTGCCAGTTCTCTGACTCCAGAGGAATCTCCAGCACTTAGTTCTTTTTTTAAGATCAGATTTGTATTGTAAAACGCCAGTTCTGTGCAGGCTTCAAGACCACACAAGCAAACATAACAAGCAGTAAACATGAAAACATCAAGTCCGTCTTTCCCTCCTCTTTTCATTTTGGCGAGTCTTCCACTCTTCTCCAACTTTTCTCTGTAAAAACACAAACACGTGTTAGACAAGACACTGACTAATTCATTTCATTTTTTCAGATGTTCAATGTCTTTGATGTTTAGGACTACACAGTCATTTTCTAACTGTTCAACAATACCAACAATACCAATACCATATCTTTGATTCACCATTTTCATTATTCCCGCAGAACCCATCTACCAACAGAACTCTTAGCACACTTTAAATCTTGCCTATTCTTCATATCTTTCTCTTGCTTAAGAGTGTCAAAATATAAAAACCTTAATCCTTACCATGTCTGTCTGACGTGTCTGCATGACGAGTCCAGTTACGCGCAGGATTGCGTGGTTTTGAGGCTTGTCTTGCTTGTGCCCGCGGGACGTTACACCTGGTTACTTGCTTAACTGAGGTTTCTTGATGAAAGGGAACAGCATGTTTGCACTTAAACTGCGACGCCACCGGATAAAGATTCTAAGCACTAGGTCACTGTGTAGTAGCTGGACTAGACTATAATGAGTCCGCATTGAGATGTTGGAACCTACTCATGGTCAAACGAAGTAGAAGCACCATACTCCATGAAGTTCCAGAGCCCTCGAACTGGGTCTAGATCTTGTCCTGGCTCTGTTGGCATGATCCTGTACCAAGCAGAGCAAAGTTCAGTTTATGAGTTCTAGCCTACCATGGAGCAGTTTTACCGCACTTAAGTTCAGTATAGAAATATGTTTTTATTTCATTTTGTGTGAAACATTCAAGAAGATTTAATTGTTCCAATCTAATGCAGGCCAATAATTATTCAGTCAAATACTCTGTCTAATCCAGTCCTTTAGTTCACAAGTCAATCACTTTAGTCACTCAGAATGTTCAGTTTCTTCATTTAATCAGTCAGTTTAGTCCAGTTCAATCAATCTCAGTCAGCCAGTCAGTCAGCCAGTCAGTCTAGTCCAAGTTCAGTCCAGTTGATCAAAAGTCCAAGTCTAGTACAGTTGTTAAGGTTTTCCAATTCTCACAAAAGTTACTAATTTAAAAACGAAATATATGCAGTAAAGAAGCTCCAGTGGCGCAATCGGTCAGCGCGCGGTACTTATACAGCAGTACAGAGCAGAGCAATGCTGAGGTTGTGAGTTCGAACCTCACCTGGAGCACTTTTACTAGTGTGTTTACTTTGAATAACAATTTCCAACAAGCACTCACGTTTATTTGGTGTATCTGATACACCCAAGCAGGTCTCGGTCAGTCATTTAGTCCAATTCAGTCCAAAAATCATTCTGTTAGCCAGTTCAGTCCAGCCAGACAGAACAGTGTAGTCCAATCGAATGCAATCAAGTCCACTGCAGTTGAACCGAACGTTCAGTCCAGTCCAGTTGTTCAGTTTGTCCTATCTAATGGTTCCGTCATTCCAGTCTATTTGTTCTATTAATTATGAGCAAAATAATACCATTTCATTCGATGTATTTTTTAGTCTGTCATTCAATTAGAGATTCAAAACCTTGCCTAATAATATTCAAGAAGAAGCCCCAGTGGCGCAATCGGTCAGCGCGCGGTACTTATACAGCAGTACAGAGCAGAGCAATGCCGAGGTTGTGAGTTCGAGCCTCACCTGGAGCACTTTTACTAGTGTGTTTACTTTGAATAACAATTTCAAACAAGCATTCAAGTTTTTTTGGTGTATCTAATACAGCCAAGCAGACTGAGGGACGTCAGTCATTCAGTTCAGTTGGTTAGTTTACCAGTTAGTCGGTTTAGTTAGTCTGTCTGTCACTCAATCAGATATTAAAAACCTTGCCAAATATTTTCGAGCAGAAGCTCCAGTGGCGCAATCGGTCAGCGTGCGGTACTTATACAGCAGTATAGAGCAGAGTAATACCGAGGTTGTGAGTTCGAGCCTCATCAACTGTTCAGTCAAACAAGTACTTATACTCATTTAAAACTAAATGTTGGTGTACTCAAAGCTCCAGTGGCGCAATCGGTCTGCGTGGTACTTACGCAGCAGTGCAGAGCAATGCTGAGGTTGTGAGTTCGAGCTTCATGTGGAGCACTTTTACTGCAGTTAAGTAAAGTTTTGGAATAGGCAAATTGTTGTAGTTTTGTCTCAAACAGAATCCTTAAGAATTCGTTTGACAGATTGCTGTTGTTCAATCAATCCAGATGTTTTAAATAGTCACTTATTCAGCTTTGTCAGTTAGACAGTCAGTCCGTCCAGTTCAGATCAGTCAATTACTGTTAATTACTCAGTCAATTTTTAGTCTGATTAAACTGTTAATTAATCAGTCAATTACAGCATGACCAAACCTCCTGTGGTGTAATCTTTCAGAATGCGTTACCTATGCAGTGGTACATACCAGAGCAATGCTGAAGTGATGCATTTTTCCTGCATAACTTTCTACTGCATTGATTTCCATCAAGTACTTATGCTCAGTTCTGGAATAACACTGGAATAAGCCAGTCTGTTCAATGAAAATAAGCCGAGCCTAGTTCAGCTCACTTCAGCAGTCCAGTTGACCATTTAGTCCAGTCCAGTCATTCTTGTTGTCCAATTCAGTTGGTCAGTAATTCCAGTCGAGAGAGAGAGAGAGAAAGAGAGAGAGATTTTGAGAAGGGAGTAATTGAAAGAGGGAGAATGTGAGATTGATAGAGTGAGAGTGACACAGGTGCTTCGCTGGACCTGCTGGAAACAGGACACCACTATTGCTCACAGGCATCCAGACATCCACTAATCTGCCCAGCCGCAGAAACCAGCCAACAATCCTCACACTAGCAGGCCTAGTCATTAAAGTCCCACTAATACAGTAAAAAACACTGCATTTCCATGGTATGTGGCATCTATTGTTTTTCAGACCACAAAAATAAGAAACCCTGTTACAAAGAACTTGCTTATACTGAATCGTTATCTATAAGAAGTGATTGTTTTTAATTCCTATTTTGTACCACTGATTTGCAATGTTTTCCCATTAGCTCAGTTAGTTGTGTGCTGATGTTTGAAATACTGAAACATGGGTTTGATTCCCAGGGAAAGCAGGACGCTGATGATTTGTAAAAATTGTTGTGACATGTAATTTGCTTTAAAGAAAAGTGTCTGTTAAATGATTGTAAAGTGGCCAGTGAGGGGAAAAATGTGATGAAGCTTAATAGAATTAAAATTGAAAATCAAACAAAGTCAGGCCAATTTTTCACAAAATGTTTAAGGCTTAACAAACTCGCTGTCAGATCCATATTTCAAAAAAAGAAACCTCACTAAATGACATCTTTAAACACACAACTAAAATATATAAACATAAATATAATTAATTATATGCATATGTAATTAAATAAATATGGGTCCTCCTCACAATCCTCTAGGTGTAAAGATTCAAAAGATTTCCCCAACCCAAAAACCTTTTCAAGGACTGACTTAGTTTTTCCTCTTTAAAGTCAGTGTCTGTGGACTTCTGCTTCTTTGGCAGCAAAGCAACTACAACAGCTGTGACCTGAAAAAAAGAGTTGCAATAAATACTCAGTTGGAAAAAAGGTTCAAAGTTATGTCTTCCAAATAATTTTTCTTCCTTAGGCATTTTTTGATTATTTATAAAGATCGCAGAATTAATGTCACAAGATATTTCTGCCGTGTGATGATGTATTACAGATTGCAGTAGCAACGGTTACTATGCTGCAGTCTGAAGGCACGTTTGTGGTGAACAACCTTGCATGCGATGCTCAGTGAACCAGAACTCCTCATCTCTCTCTCAGCCACAGTCTCTCAAATACATTCAACTCTGACCTTTGCAGATTCATGCCAAGCCACACCGAACCTTCGGAGGGCATGACGTCATTCGCAATTGTGGAAAATGGAAAGCAAGAAAAAAAAGCCTTGTGGAATAATTATATAAAAGAGGGAGTGAATCAGGAAATAGCTGCTAGTTTGTGAAACACATCCAGAAAGATGGTAATCTGCCACAGTTTAAATTAAAACCGAGGTCCAGAGAGCTTGATGGATAGCTTGAAGTGGGAAGAAAGAAGTGTGAACATTTTTACGACATCATCATCAGCCGCTGAACTGCTGCTGTCAGGTCGACGCTGAATACAACCACAAACTCTCAAAAACGGCAATGTTTTATGTTCTTTACAATGTTACGTTCATCAAAAATGCATTTTTAAATTGCACACCCCCATTTACACATATTGTACGTGTATTTATGCTGTGTAAAGTACTTGAATTTACAGTAACTTTGTTGAGTATCAAAAATATAAGTTTTATTCACGATAGCGCCATCTGCAGGGTGCTGAAGGTACTGGATGCTAATTTTGAGCTGAATCATGTGAACGTGAATTAGCGCTTGCACTTTTTTGTACATTTGAGTTTGACTGAGGCTGACTTTTTGCTCTTTTTTATCTATTTTGTTTTGCCATATTTAAACAATGAGATGTTACATTTAATTTATTATTTAATTTTAATTAGGCTTTAGGTTTCTCGTTTTTCACATTTCTTGTTGTTTCTTGAGGCTAAATTAAGTAAAATACTTAAGTTCTTTTCAAATTGGATACTTAAAGTATATGGCATTTAAAGTATATGGTATATGATAATTGAAAATGTAATTTTTAAGTTTAAATTTTTTTCCAGGTCCACTTTCTGGTATTTGGCCCTACGTTCATCATGCATGTTCCTTTAGTATTAGTAAATCTTTCACCAGCACCTTAACACTGATTTAAAAAACAAAAATAAAATACTTTGTGTTGTGTTCACTGTTGTTGTTGACTGTCATGCTGTTCTGTCTAGTAAGTTTCCTTATATAGCCTGTGTAGACATCAACTGTAGCCGATTATAGACAAATTGCTTCACTTGCTCCTCTTTTTGTAAGTCGCTTTGGATAAAAGCTTCTGCCAAATGACTGTAAAGTAAAGTAAAGTAGTAAAGGGTTTTATAGTTAAAACTTTCACTACTCCATCTTCCTAATGTCTACACTGTGACGGAGCAGCAGCAGGGGCCTCCACACACACGTTTAAGAGTGTCTTCACGATCAGGCTTTTACAGCAGGAAATGTCAGCACACCACATTGCGTGAGGCGAGGACGAGCCGGGTTCTCGGCTGGGCTTAAGGCCGTGCCAGGCGGCTGCAGGCTTGCCAGAGAGGAAGGTAGGTTAGGGGAGGGGGGATGTGGCGCAGTCTCCGTGCCAACATTACAGCTCGGCATTTTTTCGTTCTTTTTTCCTCTGATAATAGCGAGTGTGATCAAGTCATAGCGGAAAAACAAATGTTGGAAGTAGCAGTGGTGAGCAGAAATCCAAGCCGCTCTCCAGGGTCTTTGCAGTTTCGACCCCCATCCTTCCTTTTGTTTGTTTCTTCCCTCGTTCTTCCACTCCCACTTCGTATTCCTCATAGTTTGTTTTGTCAGGTTTCCAGAGCTCAATGTGAGGCCTTTCTTTTCACCCATCAGCCCTCTCTCTTTCTCTCTCCCCCTCAGCCCTCCATTCCACACTGAAAAAAGCGTAGCGGTGGAGCAGTGGTAGAACAGGAATAATATTTGCTGTACTTTACCGCCTTCCTGGTTCTATTCTCCTTTAACACTGAGCTGTATTTTTAGCTGGCAGGGTTTGGTCATTTCCTGCAGCTGTGTGTGACGAATGGGATTTTTCAATATGCTTCTTGTCGCTCCAAATGATGCAATCGTTTAATTCTAGACTTTTGTCAGGTAATTTCTTTGGATTGTAGTTCTTAGAAAGCCAGCTTTCTTATTACAATTGCTAAGAAAATGTATTTATTAACTGTGCAAGTAAAGACTTGGAATAGAGCTTGTGATTAATGAGATCATTCATCTATTCATATTATACCGCTCTTTCAATTTCTGGGTCATGGGGACCGGTAACTCTGAGCCGTAGTGGATTACACCCTGGATTGGTGGGCAACCATTTGCAGCTTTTTATATATTCAAAAGTGTAACTAAATGTTTTAGAAAGTTTAGAAAAGATTTTATAAAATGTTTTATAAAATCTTTAATAATTATTTTTGTCTGGAAACAACTAATGTTTAATTAATGAGTGGTTGATATGTGTACATCATAGTGCATTCCACTAAGTGTGGACTGAGCACATCTGAAAAGGCCTTCCATCTTTTTTGTAAATGCATCCAGTAAGTCTGCATCCCACCGCACAGCTGGTCGGTGTGTGTCCTGCCTTCGGGCTCAGATTTGCTGATGTTGTCGCACTTTCAAAGATGGGGTAAGATACTGTACTGTAGTTTTACTTGTAGATTTACTTTGACAAAGATGCTGTGTGACATTTAATTAAATGCATAAACATTGCGTGGTCAGCACCTATGCTGCACTTCACACTTTGCAGGACAAAGTAGTGTTTTTTTAATTAAAGATTTTTTCATTAATTAATTAATTTCATTGTTTACGACTTCAAATACTAAAAAACTGTCACTATTAAAATGTCACTATTAAAGTTGTGATGTTATTGTATAAATATTATTATTAATAAAAAATATAATAATAATCTAACTGTTATATAAACTGTTGTGTGTGTATATACTGTATATATACACACACACACACACACACACACACACACACACACACACACACACACACACTAATATATACAATGAATTACTTTTATAATTGATGTTGTCTTATTATAATTGATTATTATTGTATTTAGTTGATCTAGTAAAAATCTTTAACTTGTTAAGTGAAAAATCAGTTTTTGGTCCAGGACCATATATCACACTGTTTTCCCCTGTGAGGATCTCACACAGGTCAGTCCCAGACCCTCTTCAGCACAAAGGCAGATTTAGAGCAGGATGAAAGAAACCTGGGCCACATTGCGGTCATCGTCCTCTGATTCATCCTTCTGGGAAAGAGCAACCACACATGTCCCTCTCCTTCTCCAGAGCTCCAGTCTCACTAGCAGACCCGGTCCGGAGATAAACTAAAGCTCACATATACTCAGTATATCAACACAAATGCTCCCAGACATACAATTGAGTATGAAGTTCAGAAAAGCTCCAGACCACAATTCACAGTGGTGCGAGCGTGGAGGCCGCATTCTTCTGCTGCCACAAACTTCACCAGTGGGCTGTAGTGTAAACGGTCTACAATCAGTTTACTCAGACGGCCCGGGAATCATCAAGGCCAACCAAGGTTTTCAGCTGATGCTCTTTGAAAGATGCAGGATGCCGTTTATTAAGAAAACAGATGTGAATAAAACTGCAAGCTTCCAATGCTGCAACTTTATTTCAGTCTCAAAAAACAAGTTTCCACATGGTGTGGTTCAAAATGAAAGGTTTTAGTGTGAAAGTGTCCTTTTAAATTGAGATATTCCAGAAGAACTTGAGGTTAATATCATATCCAACCCGCTGCGGCTTGTGAAGCTGTTTCACATGATTTCAGATATTACGACATGCAGCAAATGGGGGAACGAAAAGCTAAACAAACATGATATTTTCATAAAACCTGGTGATTTAAAATGTGATTTAGCACAGTAATGAAGCAACCTAGAGTTTTATGACTGACCTAAGGAGTTTATGAATCACATCGACTCTGTGGCCAGGCTTGTAATAGCAAAATCCACTCTGTAAACAATATTACTTGGCACAATAGATCAGCAGTCTATGTATCTGGGTCTCAAAACTAATGAGGGCGCAAATAGACTGCCAAGCCTAAGCAAAGTCATCTTCGAGACATTACAGTGGTTTAGGACATGACCAGCATCGCTTTATCTCACCAACCACATGTTTCTATTTGGAAGTTTACAGTAATTCAGTGCGTGTCGTCTTTTTGCACACACACGTACAGCACAAGTGCATCAGAACTAAACAGAAACAGTGCAACAGTGAACTTGTAAACAATTTGCACCAATTTTGTCCCTGCCTGAATTATTTGTTGTAAAATAACAAAAGAGAGATCTACTAATAACAATGGTAATCCTTACACCAGAGCATAAAGGAATCAACTTATCAGATAAACTTTGGTTTTAAAGGCTTTTTTTTTTTTGTTACTGTTCAGACGTTGATGCCTGGAAAACATTTTGGAGTGACGTTTATATTACTAAGACAGTTACATGAACTAAACTCACACTGAAATTACAATAATTCTTAAAAGTGAAAAACGGACTCTACTGGTCATCCTTACATTTTTTGAATGACACTTTCTTTTAAACTACAGTGTGATTCTTGCTAAACCTTGTGAATTTTAATTTTAATGCAGTCACCGGTAATTTACAGTTTAAGTTTTTAGCGCATATTGCGACCTTGTTTTGCTCATCTTGGGCGTTTAAAATATATGTGAATCGATTAAGAGCTCATATTGAACAACTTCACTGAGCAACTTGAAGAGAGCTGCAGCAAAATCTCAACAAGTCAGCCTCATGGGGAAAGAAAGGGGAAGTGAAGGAGAGAGGGAGAGGCTGAAGAGGAAGGATTTTGTCAGGACTTCATAAACACGGACAGAGAGTGGAATAACGGATTAAGACAGAGGAAAACTTTCCAGGGCTGCTCGAAACCTTGCATGAAAGAGAGGAAGAGTGAGAGAGAGCAGAGGCTCAGTTGTTGGGTTTACAGCAAGGCCAGCCAGCAGTGATGATCCACCAAACTGAGAAGCTGAGCTTTGGGGGTGAATAAGGGACAGAGACACTGGGATGGTTTCAAAAAATAATGCAAAGAGGAACGAATACGATGATGACCCAAAGCAGATGTTGATCCTGATGATAAGAGTCTGAAACAACTCAGCGTTATGGGTTGCGGAAACAGTCGGGTTATTTTAGCTTGAGGCAAATTAAACAGATGAAACCTTTGCAGAAAAATCCTGGCACAGGACACTGATCATCCGTCTTTTGCTCAGGAGAACCAGAGAGACGAAATTTGAACTTGATGAACGAAATTATATTGAAAAGCAATTGTGGTAAACGTTCTGGCACAGAGGATAAACTCCCAACCCAGGGTGTTTTCATACCTTGGCTGGTTCGTTAAAACAAACTTTCCAATTTGGTCCGGAGCTTTTGTGCAGGTGTGAATGCAGCTATGGAACCCCAAGGCGCTAAGGGCCCAGATGGAGACCCTGATATACAGGAAGTCTCAGTCCGATGTCACATGAACAGTTCTCCACATGATTTTGGTACAGGATTTAAGTTGGAGTTGCTGAAAGAAAAGTGCCTATATTTAACAAATAAGTTGAGGCTTAGCCATCCGTCTCCTGAGGAACACAATAAATAATAAATACACAATAAATAAACTATACTATTTACTGTATATGCACAATTGTATTGTAGTGTATATGCTTTCTACATTGAGTTTGAAGTGCTTTTTCGCGCAGAATTGATTGCGTCATTACAGCAGTTGTGCACAAGACGTAGACGCAAGACAGAAACGTCAGATTTCCATGAGCTTGCACGGTCAATCCTCAGCCTACAGAACAGCCAGGCTTGTATCTCTGAAAGAAAGCCTGATCGTGATGGCCATTTGCCTTGGCTCTGGTGGCCAGACTGGAGCTCAGGAAACCGATTCAGGCCCTAGGGTGTAAAAGACGTTGGGTGGATGTATTTGGGTTGTGAAATATGGATGGGAGCTGCCGTGTGTATTCTGGCAGGGAAAGGTGAACTAGAGGTCACCATTCAGTTTGCTGCCACAGACTGGGAGTCACTCCAGAGCCGCAGAGACGGTGGCTTTTCCTCCCGCTCTCGCCCTGCAGCGGTTCTGGATGATGTGTGGAGCGACCAGGCGAAAGAATCCACAGACACGTGTTTGGAGCGTCGCAGAAACTCTTGCTGCTAAAGCCAAAGCTTTAAGTGGTGAAATGTCACTGCAGGAGCAGTTTTACAGTATCTGATAAAGCCAGTGCGGATTTAACAATGAAATCCAAATACATTTGGTAAAAAAATGAATTTCATTTCAATTTTCATCATTTTCCTGTTTTTGAGTATTTGTAAGTTCTGAGCATTTGTAAAAGTCATAGGATGGGATTCATTTAAGTGCATTAAAATAATGTTATTTATGACACATATGAATTCATAGCAGTTAAGTTTAAATTTAAGCAAATTGCTTTGGATTGAAAGAAATTGTATTTTTGTTTCTGGATGCTTCCTCTAAAGAATTTATGTTCATATGTCAACGAAATAATCACGAATAAGGAAAAAAAACACTGATTGAATTCAATTACTGCATGAAATACACTCAATATTTATTAATAATATTAAGACAATAAGCATTCACAAAGCACCATGATTGACATCTACAAGTGCAACGGCTGTAACAATGAGACGGTTACGCGAACGATAAAACAAAAGTCACACCGGGGGAAAAAAAAACAAACAAGAAAATAACGAGTTTCTTCATCCTGAAATGGTGATTCTCAACCAGGTGGAACGGTCTGAATGTTCAGTTCCTACAAAACGTTTTGACAAAAATGAAGAAATACAGTTGACATGACTCAACCTTCAGGCATTTGCCCTGAAAAGTTCTTCTCGTTGCTAATAAAATGAAGGAAAATTAAACATCAAGTTCAAAGTAAACAGAAAGAACAGTTGCTGATGCTGTACGATCAGAACCTGGGAGAGACGACTGCTGTTATTGGTCAGACTGTGCAAGGCGGACAAGGCCGAGTGACCACCATTAGCCCCCATTATCGTCAAGCCTGTCACCACACACACGCAAGCACCGCGGTAAACGCTCCACCCCATAAACCTTTTGCCACGAATAGTCAAGAAACTCTGTAGCTTTGTTTCACTTGTTCTTATAAACTCTGCTTTCAAACTTAAATCTTTCAAATGGAATTTGAATAATGTTTATGACATTGTGGTAAACACTCATTAGCATGCCTTTAAACACTACCCAAAAAGGTTTTAAACGACTAGAATTTTTGTCACAGGTCAGACCTTTTATGCGTTTTAGTAACAACACTTAATTTTTAATAAATAGATTTAAGAGAATTAACGTTTTACTGTGTTGAAGTGGAACGATCAAAGATTCACATTTCAAATTCTTAACCAGATTAATGCTTGGTGATTTATCAAACACCTCAAACAGAAATTTCAAATTGCATATCAACAATGAACAAATATCACATATTGCTGTATAAAAATTTCAAATGAAAATCAAATGTTCCATTTTCAAGCACATGCAGTTGTGTTAATTTAACATAAAAACTAATTTGCACATTTTTAAACTGCTTTACATTGGCACTAAACATTGCATATTTCACAACTCAATAGGTTTTGTTAAATTGTGGAAAAATAAAATCATATACTATGTAAATTCTTTAAACCATGCAAGAATGGTTTAAGAGATGTTAATCTTCATGATAATATGGAGCTTTTTTTTTTTAATATCAACCAGCCGTTATTGTAACTGTCAATTGGCACTAGCAAAGCCAATGAAAATGTTTAATCCAGAATTCTGCAGCATCCAGTCTGTCCTTTCTCATTTATAAATCTAAGCATGTAAAAAAAGTATGTGTCTGTCAAGCTTTAGAAGTTTCTCGACATGGTCACGCGATCAGTATGTGCACGATATTTCCCATGGGGAAAAAGGCAGAATGAGCGTGAAACTCCTCTCAGAGAAGCCATTTTATGTTCCGATGACAATAATGGCATTCAGAAAGAGACAAGCATGAAGCATCACTAGGCTGTAAACACCGGACAGTTCACTAAAGTCTCACACAAGACTTCTCGCCGTCCCCACCAAATCCCCCATGTTGATTAGTCAGGTAAATGACACGTCGTCCTATTACGTTTACTAAACTACTAATTAAACGATGACTGTAGTTTCTAACATGGGCCTGATCCACGTAGCAGAATCCCTCAATGAAACACTGATTTAGCTTTAGGCTAATGCTAACCAGACGTTCAGACTAAACACATCACCAGTTTCAGCACAAAACATCCCAGAAAGAGGGTGATGCTCAGGATGTGGTCAAAATAGAGAGCAAAAGTCCCTCTCTTCTACTTTTTCTCAGCACCCATCAAGACAGAGTGGTCCTTTTAGCACATGGTAAATTTAGACGCTGGCGTATTAAATTTAGCCTGTGATTAGGGCCTGTTAGGCAGGGCAGCCAGGAGAGACTCACTCACTGTTTAGAGGGAAAACGTCCCAAACGACTTAAGCATGCCATAGTATCTCAAAACAGCCAAAAACAGTTTGAATCTAAGGAGGGTGGTGAACCACTGCCTCGCTTCATGAAGTCCGTTCAGAAATTGACTGTGGTTGCAAACTAAAGTAAAGTTGTCCATTAAGTTCAATGTAAATAGGATTAATCGGTTTGGTAAACATTCATGCCTCTTTATTTTCCTTTCGACAATATTGGAACAATAAATAGTTGAAATGAAAGGATGCGGGAAAGTCTCCCTGAAAGAGTTGAACAGCAACATTTTGACAGTAAAATTAAAATTTATTAATTTTGAATGGACTAACAAAATGGACAACGAATTGCGTTGGAGCATGACTGCACTTGGACAAAATCGGTCAAATTATTTCCTCAAGCTTCGAATGACATGAAAAATGTCTTGAATCCGAAAGAAGGCACTATTATATATATATGTGTGTACTACAGAGCTGACATACATTAGTCTGTATGTAAAATGTGTTTTAACAAAGGTAGCAGATAAGCATCCATCAATACTTTAAAAAAAAATCTGGTGACAAGTTGACTTCCTTAATGTGGTTATGAAAAATATTTAAATCCAGGTGGAATAAATGGCTTACGTTTATGGTGCTGTTCGTTTCGAAAAAGTGGCAGTGCGGCTATGCATTTGATCTTAAAACTATAATACGGGGCAAGATTACTGATGCACAGGAACAACAAGAAACTCAAATGGCCAATACTTCAACATGTACCGCATTTCACAAAATCTGCTCAAACATTCAGACCAAACGACTAAAGTGAACATCATCTGACATGGAGAGCTAAAAATGAGAGAATGATTGTGTAGGCCTTTAAATAAAAAGTAAAAAAAACATTGATGGACATTTAACCTAAGTCGAAACTATTTCAGTACAGTGTTCAAGGAATCGTAATCACTAGTGCACACAGTCATGACACAGGAAGCAAACCACCATGCTTCACGGTGAACAAAAGTGCAACGTTATCAAGAGGAACCAACCACACTTGAAGAGAAGAACTAGAAGAGATCTGGACATCAGTCTAGAGTTAAAGTTCAATATATACACAGTGATGGCATCTGTCTGCACTTATACAATAATCTTCCAAGAATCCACACACATTTAAGGATATTTTCTTCTAAAACACTTTGTATGGTAGCATATATCACAATGTCTATTGAAAACGGAGAGGCTACTACAAAAATACTTGACAATTACCAACTTTGGGGTCACTCATGCTCCATATATAAACACATTGCCTAAAAATGCCTATACAAATTGAGGAACCCGATGAAATGAGTGTTTATGCATGAAGCTTAGGCGTCTCTGTGCGGGTCACAATGGTTAAAGTGCTGTATATTATTTTAGACTAAAGATATAAACGGAAAGATTTGGTTTTCTATCTAGAGGATAATGCTGGGATACGTTACTTGGATGAGGGGCTCTGTCTAAATAAAACGCTGTATCGTGTGGCACAGGGTGCATTGTGCCCGCGTGGTCAATCTCGGCCTCTGGGTAAAGAGAAAAACTATCTGTTTGCATATAGATTCAGCCGATGACTAGGAGCTTGACAGCAAAATGATGCTGTAAAGAATCTTACATACTGCTGACAAGGAATATTCATTAAAATGAATGTGAATATATTTATCACTTAGGATATATTCAGGTGTAAAGAATGATTTGAATATATTTGAAAAATGAACAAAGCTAAGGATGTAGATGCCACATATTAGCAGAAAGTGACAAAAGTCTTTACTCTGTCTGATTAAAAAAAAGTCCAAAAGATAAATGCTAATCTCAAAGAAGATCTACTTGATAGTCAGAAAAGAATTGCCTTATTCCCAACATGCTCTTCACAAAAGCATGTTAGCAAGCCTGAAAAGACGTATACTGCTGCCAGTGATGGGCATGTAATCCGTGCTTAGTGTTAATGAATAAATACTAAACTGGTACATAACCATACGGTTATATATGGTACATAACCACAAGGTTATATATGGTACATAACTTTCTCCGTCGCTCTAACCCCAGCTGTTTGAAGGACAAACTGAGCAGTCCACCCCACAGGCGATAAAGCTCCGATCCACACTCCTGCTTCTCTCAGACGGAGAGCCAAACCTCACTTGACCTTGAGTGGCAGCTCTCGCTCTAGCCAGCGTACACGCACTTTCTGTTTATAGTGATATTCCTTAAGAAAGTCCTGCATGGTTGGAGGCAGTGGCAGGGCACCTATTCCATCATAGGTAGTTTGCCTACAAATGGCAGCTCGGGCCAAATGTTGAAGGCCAAAGGGAAAAGACCGGTGCAAGGGAACAGTTAGCAAAGGTTCAAAGAACATACAGGCACTTGGGTCTTTGTAGTGCTCCAGCAAGCCTGTGACGGTGGAAGAGTGGAACACACAAGGGTCATGTGCATCAAAACTAAAGTTGTGATTCCATTGTTCTATTCGAGCATGCAGAGAGCGATTGTAGCGTCGAAAGCTGACAGAGAACAAGTAGTCCTCCTGTGCAGAGTCTCGGAGCAGAAAGGTGCCTTCTGGACGTCCCTCCAGCAGGGCTTCGGCCTGGTACCGATCCATGACACCCCAGTAACAGGGAAGTGCAGTTATGGCCTCTAGATCAGGCACCAGACAATGAATGTAGTCGATCTGTGTGTGGACCTTCCAAGGCCCTGGGTGCCTAGAGCCATGATTGTCCCCAGAGGCATGCCTTTGCTTGGGCCTTCGTGTCTGTAAACAGAGGGTGGTTGAGTCTTCCTCAGAGTCACAGTCACTTGGGTGGGTTGGCGCCGCCATACTAGCCACAACCTGTGCGGCTATACCTGATAATCCACTAGAAATAGAAGAGACTGTCCCCAAGCTCCGGCCGTCGCCAAGTCCTTCAACTGCTGAGGCCAGTTTTGGTCCCAGTTTAAAGAGAGAAGAACTCTGTGACAAAGCCTCAAATGTGTGGATCTGAGCGTTGGGAGGAGGGTCAACTCCTTCCTCAATGCTAAGTCTTCGTCGTTCACGCAGTCTCTCTTCCTCATCCTCGGGAGAAGGATGTGTCGTTTCAATAGCATCTAAGAGAGCAGTTGAGGAATGAGGGCTGACGGGCGCCGTATGCTGCTTGATCAGATGCCACTTGTTGGCCAAATCTGAACCAGGTGGAAAGGGGCAAGTTTCCAACATTAGTTCAGTCAAATGGATCTTCCGCTTGGAGGAGACCTGACCTTTAGCTAGCTGGGATCGACAATGCCTAGGCAGAGGAAGGCACAGTTTTACAGTGTCCTTAAGTCGTTGTCGAAAAGAGCGGGAGCTAAGACTTCGGCCATTACTGCCAACCTCTACAGAGTCAATCTCCTGGATAGAGCTCACTCCATAACAACGATCCCTCCTGCCAGGACTAACTCGTGAACGTCCTAATCGTCTGCTAGTTTCAAGTGAGCTTTGTGTTTTCGTTGAGCAAGAATGCTTCTTTTTACCCCCCCAAGGGGCATGGCGGGAATAAGAGTCCCTGCGCACATGGTGACCTCTCCGACCATCGTCGTTCTCCTTGTCAACACTTATTTCTACAATCTGAGGAATATCTGCAACGCAGTTATGGCCGCGACGTCTTCTAGTCACCAGCGGAATGGGTAAAATGTTCTGTGACTCAGATGAAGAGCTTGTTTCATTAAGGTCATGCACAGGTCGACCTCTGTCCAGGTCCACAACACAGGGATCTCCATCCTGGTTGCAAAGTTGAGACTCTGAAGCATCTGCGTGAAAAAGGGCTTGACAGCGACTCCTGAGGCTATTCCACATTTTCCCAACTTTCTCCATGTGGTAGCGACCACTACCTATTAAGAAAACAAGTACAGGATTAATAAGTGAAAATACTGATGTGAAAAAAGCTAAATGTAACATGCAGATGTCATGAAGCAAAAACAACAATGACTAATATGTCTTTGATGAAAGTGAACATATTGAAAAATAATGTGGGATGGATGCAGGACCAAGAGTTGCTGGGCAGACGTTCATGGACACAAGGCTATAGCTATAAATGAACAGAGAGAGTTCTTCTCCCAGCTGATCTGATGGTATGTACTGTATTACTGAGCTAGTCTGGACCTGACCAAGACTGTCATGGTAGCAGACACACATACACACACACACACACACACACACACACACACACGCACACACACGCACACACACGCACACACACGCACGCACACACACACACACACACACACACACACACACACACTTTCAAACACTTTCAAACACTAGGCACTAGGAGACACTAAGAGCTATACTGCTAAGAGGTTGAGACAATATCGAAGAATAGATGAAAGTGAAATGAAGGCAATGATTGGTAAGACAGAAACAACAATGTGATTATTGAACACCCACCCCACCAATCAATTTAAGACTTGGATCTTTTCGTGTATATACAAACAAACAGACACACGCATATATATTAAAAAAACATTCACAAAAACCCAAATACAAAAGGTTTTTTTGAACCTTGAAAGAAAAACTCAATTTCAATATTGCATCTTATAATAATCACGTGTTTTCTTTAAAGAACTCAAAAATTAAAAAACGAAAACCAGAACAATGTCAAGAATTAACTCGTGGCTTCCAAATAACGTTAGTTGAACAATGGCCGCTTCACTTATTGTCCCATTTGTACGGCATCATTATAGTGCATCTCGGATTTGAGATGCACTATGTCTACAAACCATGTCTGCAAATGAATTCCACATGACTGAAATTAAAATCATTTCTCATTTGAGATACATTGGAGTAATATGCATAATGCTATTTGAAACTTTAAATGTGCTCCAGACAAAATGTCACTTTGATGGACAGAACCTGGAGGCAAGTTAGTGCAAACATGTGTGCATGTGAACAAATATACTGTGTGTGAATCATCCATGTTATTTTGAAAATGACAAGACAAAAAGTCTATTTGTCAATGCTGTATATTTTTAGAACAAATAAACAAAAAATAAAAGGACGCAAAAAACTAAAGAAAAACAACACAATATCTAAAGATTTGATATGTGTCGTTTCGACTGCAGGAGCTCGTTTATACAACGTTGTGTGGCCAACAGCACAACTGGACAGTCATGGCCTAATGATTAATAAATGAAAAAGTACCGTTTCGAATCCTGGGCCGGCTTGAACCCGATTGTCTCTCCAGGGGACACAGTCTTAGACTGCCTACGGCTTTAAGTGTGCGTTTCATTGTTTGGATGGATCAAATGCCAAGTCATGTAAATGTCTGCATGATGGGATTAAAACTAATTAAATACTTAATTCGAGATGTATACTTCAGATTAGATTTCTTTCAAGCACTGTCCTTACACAGCAATTTACAATGGAGGAAAAAAAAAAGAATGTGAATAAATGCCCGAGAGATCCTAAAAATGACGTGGGCAACAGCCTTGTTATGTGGGAGGGGAATCTTTCCTGCAAGAAGAGCCATGATTGGGCAGTGTGGATAACAAGCTGATGAAGTCTTAGTGTTAAGCAGGGTCGCAGACTCGGCTGGCGCTTTAAAATAAATAGATGTCATTTATCATCGCGATATCAAGTTCAGACAGTTTCTAATGAGACGAATCTGTAAATATGCTTGAATCACGTGAAGTAATTAAATTCCAAATGAATGACAAAATGAATAGATTGGTTTAATTTAAGACGCTAAAAATGTTTTAAATTCCATCTCAGATAGTTTTAATTTCATCCAAGACTGAAGAAATCTAAACTTGAAAGACTTTTCATAAAAAATGAGCTGTTCAACTATATGCCCTCATTAATAATTAATTATATTAGATGTTATTAATTTATAGCATGCGTTTATTTATTGATATTACATCACTAATAATTAATGTTATATGTAATTATTAATTAGAAACGAATTATATGGCTTTCCAGTGAGCTAGTTTTGAACAGTTTCGCAGGCGACCTGGTGCCCACGGGAATCATATTGGTGACCCATGACAATAAGTTTTTCTTAGTCCAGGCTGTATTCATACAAACCAGCTCAGTGTTTAAATATAAACTACTAACTGACATTATAGAAAATGAAGCTTTTCTAGACTTCTGAAAGAGACAAAGTGAAACCATGAGACCCTTATTAAAAGCAGAAAACATCCTCCGCCTATTCTCACGGGGTCCAGATGAGCAGCCTTTCGAACGACATTAAGGGCCGGAAGCCTGCTCCATTTCTAAAGAATGAAAACTTGTGAAAGGTTATTTGTGGAACATTAGAGTCCCTGAAACGATGAACTTGCGTGGCACAGACTGTCTGGACTTCAATACCAACGTATTTTCCGAGATATTTCGGATGTTACTTGATTAAGGAAAATCATGCAGCGAAAGGCTGATTTAAACACAACGTGTGTATGTGTATGTATGTATGTATATATATATATATATATATTTTTTTTTTTTTCGACTGAAGAACTGAAAATGAGTGGGCAGAGTACCCATTCAGGACCTCAAGGGATTTGCTATCAGTCAACTACAACCTACGTGCTGCTAATGAAGATAAGAGCACGATGCATCCATCACTGGAAATTCATCAAAAGTGCCTAAAATGTCCAGATCCAGGTAAAACAAATCATTAATGATGATGACCTGAACACTATTTTGATGAAAGAGTACAAATAAGTGAATTGAATGTAAGGCATCAAATGAGGTGTGTGTGTCTCTCTCTCACACACACACTTCACTTTTCACTCACACACTCGTTCTCACTCTTTCTCTCTCTCTCTCTCACACACACACCCTGCCATTCATTATCAATTGTTCTCACTCTGACACTCACTTTGTTTCTACCAATACTCGCTCTACCTTATGTCACACACACACACACACACACACACACACACACACACACACACACACGATTGTTTAATTTTCATTCTAAAACAGGGAGCGACATCGTGGGTCTACTTTCAGGGGCTTGTGAAGTTTACTCGAAAATACATTATAGACATTACACATGTAAACGTAAAACATGTGCACCATTGTAAGACACTGGAACGTAAACCACTTACCTCTTCTACCTTCAAATATGTTTTCGCAGGTTTCTTTTGTCTACTAAAGCGGTCTCTCGAATCTTTTTCCACGGTCTTGCTAAAACAGCTCACGGCGACGAATTGCTCGTTCCCGGGAGCGGCTATCAAACGAACGGAGCGCGACTGAATCCCGCATTTTTCCGACGCGTAATCCAAGGCCACATCTCCGATCCACCGAGCTCGAGCTTCCGCCTGACAACTCGAGCAAACGGCGTGAAAAGGAGGCCGACGGTGCCAGCTGAGCTCGCGGGCGGGCTGTGACTGAGACGCAGCACGAGGACGCACTTCCGGCGGATGAGGGGCGTGACAAGCGTGATGTCTGACCAATCAGATTGAGAAGTCGTTCTCTGCCACCCTGCAATCTATCTAATCAATCTATCAATCTATCTATCTATCTATCTATCTATCTATCTATCTATCTATCTATCTATCTATCTATCTATCTATCTATCTATCTATCTATCTATCTATCTATCTATGTATGTCTGTCTGTCTGACTGTCTGTCTTCATGGATTTATTTTACATGCTGACCGTTTTACCTTCTTTACTTAAATGCAAACTGATATTAGTAAGTAAATTAGATGAATTCCAAATATAGCAAAAGCAATAACAATATTCATATTCAAAGAGAATCTCACAACTTGCTGTTGAATCTTGCCTTTTTAGTCCTCAAGTTGAAGAAAAAGAAGAGGCTACTATACGTCTGTTCATGATTGAACAACGAGGCATTGTACGTCAATGACTGACTTCTCCTTCTGGCGGTTGTCGCAAGTGATTTGTAATGCATTAATTATGAAAATAGATGCTGGCATTTTGGGGGTGGATAGAAGCTTTAAGACCTCGAAAGATCTCTAAATGGCTACTTCTATTCTAGTGCCCAAGAGTCATACTCCCTCATAAATGTCTTAAATTCATTTATCTTCCTCTGATGATGTCAGCGTTTCAATCCCACCACATGTTAAACTTGTAAGAGCTGTGCTGTGTAGATTGCGTGGCTTTGTCTAATGTCTTTGCAGGCCGAAAATTAGCTTAGTGCTCATATCAAAACAACACTGCCATTCATCTGGGGCAGACATCGCTCTTCCAATTATCGAGTCTGAAACCATGAGATGGAGATTCAATGAGCGGCACACAATGTTTTTTTTTTTTTAAACTTCAAATTGCTTTTTTGTTGCTTGAGGGATTAACTTTGAAACTATCTTCCATCTTTTGAACAACGGGCCTTTGATTTGTTTTTTTTTGCCCTTGCTTGTCTGTACAGTCATAATGCGGACTGGTAAATCAATTATGAAAGTTAGAATTTTACAGCCTTTTAAACAAATGGAATTCTTCTCAAACAAAAAATAACATCACATATTATAGAATTAAAATACAGCATAATTCATATAAAATTATTTTTAGCAACAACATTTTACTGAAATGTAAAAGTTGTCTGTGTGTGTGTGTGTGTGTGTGTGTGTGTGTGTGTGTGTGTGTGTGTGTGTGCGTGTGCGTGCGTGCGTGTGTTTTACGCTTTAACTAGTGAACGCTCTAATCACGTTATATCTTTTAGAACACTGCCATCTACTGGTAAATGTATTGAAACTCGTCACAAGTCCCTTTAAACATTTTAAACACAAATGCCTGGGTTGAGAAACCATATCAACTATTACATTTATCTACACGTTTTTGTAAGTGTATGGCATTGTGTATGAGGTTCACTGGAGCATACAAATCCAATGAAATACTCAATTTGCTTTGCCAAATTAACCATCTCACTCAGCTGAACAGTGACATAAGTGTAGGAACTTCTGAGCTGTAGGAGGAATTTTCAGAACACCTGTACTTTAAGAAACACAATGTTGAGTTCAGTCTTTTGCTCTGACAAATGACTGTTTTCTGTCTCGACAGATCGGTACTTTCTTCACAAAACTCCCAACTCTTTATAATGATTGCATATCCCAAACAGCAATGCTAATGACAAGTTCGTATATACACAACATGCATATTTTTTTGTTAATTAAGTCAATGGATCCATTAGAACTTATAGCGCACATTGCACATATTCCACACACTTTCTCTTTCTAAGAGTTGAGTGTTGGACTCGCGATCCAGGTCGCTTTTTTGAGTAACATAAAAAGCTTTATTAAGCAGAAAAATGTGCACTTCACTGTCCTCATATGCATTTCAATGTTTGGAACAGTCAAACGCAGAGCCACTGTAAACTTCACTGTGAAATTAATCAAGTCAATGCCAATTCTATAACTCCTACAAAACAAATACGTTTCCCTCTAACCCCCACTGCAAAACAGACATTCGTCATATAAATGTAAACAATTGAAATCTGAAACAAATATGAAAACAAATCAGTACAAGATAAGGGCTTAATATCAAAGCAGTATTTGTCTGCACTTTAGAATCCCACCTGCGGCGGCGACGGGTTCGGTAAGGCCGGCCGCTCCGGTGCCGCGCTCCATCTCCGCGCACTAACTGACGCGTTTTGCGCATTTCCTGCACCGGTCTGAAGCCTCGCAGTCGGAAGAAAAACAGGCAGGTCTGCGAGAAACCGAACGACGACGAACAAACAAGGACCGCGGGGCTATTAGGACGGAATCAGATCATTTGGTGTTGCGGATTTCACGGCGTTTTAAGGGGAAATCTCCCCCTCCCCGATGCGCGAAGGAGGCACATCCAGTGCTCCAGCCATGAGAGGGACCAGGCGGATCAGCCCGAGGACATGCAGCTTCTATCTCAACATCTGAGGTGTGGAATACGCCAGAATTTAGGTGTATCCGACCGATTTGTCTTCGACTCGTCTCGTTGTCTTTCCAACCGGACAGTGGGGTAGATCTTAGCGGTTTACTGCTTTCGGTCTGGAGCTTCTGCAGCGAGATCCGAAAAGACGAGGAAAGACGTTTACCGTTATTTCATATAGTGCCGACAACAGACCGCTGGACCGTGACACACACCGGTTCAATAATTAACCAGGCGCTGAAGTTAAATCGTGCCCCGGTGGCTCTTGACAGTGGCAATGGTGGTTTTTAACGGTCTCCTGAAGATCAAGATCTGCGAGGCTCTGAACCTGAAGCCCACAGCTTGGTCTCTGAGACACGCCGTCGGCCCCAAGACGCAAACCTTCCTGCTGGACACGTACATCGCGTTCAACGTGGATGAGTTTCGCGTAGGTCAGACCTCGACCAAGCAGAAGACTAACAGTCCCGCCTGGAACGATGAGTTTGTGACGGAGGTTCGCGACGGGCGGAAGATTGAACTGTCTGTGTTTCACGACGCTCCGATTGGCTACGACGATTTTGTGGCCAACTGCACCATTCCGTTCGAGGAACTGCTGCAGAACGGCAGCAAACACTTCGAGGACTGGGTAAAGTCTCGCAGTCTGTTTTATTTTTTTTTATGTTTTTGGGTTACACATGTGCCTTTTAACCACCTATAGGAGTTTTGTTTTCTGACTACTAACTAACGCTTCCCCACGCAGCAGGAATTGTTTGTTTGTTTGTTTGTTTGTTTGTTTGTTTGTTTGTTTGTATAACAAACAATAGCAGATTCATGACAGACTTTAAGAGTGGTCAAGGCTTTGCAATTGCTAGACTTAGCAATATCGCACTGAGACAATTACATGCGAAAAAAATTACCAATAATGTGCCATTTGCATATATTTCCAATGATCAAAATATTCAATATCAATGTTGTGAAATCCAAATGAAACTTTTTTTAAACAACAAAACGAAGTAATCTGCACTATGTGGAGAGATAATTCATTTGATATAAAGCATCTTAATTTTATACAAAATACAATGACATAAGAAGAATCCTACAAGAGAAGATAATGCGTTTTCTCAGCTCCACTGCTAGTTTCTCACTGGTTGCTGATCAGATTAACATGACTAACAACCAGTTCTCAACACAGTTGGTCAGAATAAAAAAATGGTTTGCAGAATGTTTACTCTATAAGATATATAGAAATCTTGTTTTATGTTACGCTTATAATCTAAATTAATATTAGTAGAATAATAACAAAACCGACAAATTTTACTTAAAGGTGTTAACAAGCATGCGGCAATACAGCAACTGTGTGTATAACGGCAATGTTCAATGGCGTCTCACACCGTCCCTAACATCCCTTCTTTGATGCACATCAGCAGGTGTGTGTGTGTGTGTGTGTGTGTGGTGCCACCTGCATCACTTCTGTAGCGACGGCCTCAGATGAGGGCACAGAAAACCCTGGTTGCGAGGAGACTGTAAAAGCGGTCGCTGACTGTCATAAATATTTCTGCAGCTGCCGAGAGCCACACTGGCATTGCTAACGCAGACGTATTATAACTCACCGCTGCTGAGTGGTCAGTCACAGGAGATTTACATATTTCAGTGGAACCATAAATCCGTCTGTGTCCTTTTTCTAAATGATTAACACTGTCTTTCAGCTCAAAACTGTTATATGTATGTTTGTGCCAAATGAAAATGTCCATCATCTAATATTCCATTTTTACATCATATTGACTACTTTATCGATTGGAACAAACCATCTCGAATTTAATAGTAATTCGTCTGTTGGTCTGTCAGTCTATCAACTTATCCATATGTCAAATAATCATTCATCCACTTTTTTATCCATCTTTCAATATGTATTTCGGTCAGTCTGTCTATGCTGTACTTCAGTCTGTTTGTATGTATATCTCTTTTGATCATTTACTTTTTGTTATTTGTTGATGATGGATTGAAATCTCTCTCCCTCTCTCTCTCTCTCTCTCTCTCTCTCTCTCTCTCTGTGGATATGGAGGATACAGAATTGTACATACAGTAGTGGGTACAGTAGTCCATTTCTGTTTGTACTAGCAAACACACAGAAGTGACTTTGTCTTGGCCGGCTCACCATATTGCAAAGCTGCTCTTCTCTTTGTATTCAGAATCATCCTGAGATGTGAATTATTTATGTACCATCATCAGTTTCGACCCAGTGTAGGGAACTTTCATGTCCGTGCAAACCGGGCTCCGGAGATCGGATTGCCACGGGATTGGCTACTATAAAATTTAATTTATTAAATTTTGCAAATTTCTTTTTGTTGCAATCTTTGTGTGAAAGTGCCCGATATAAAAGATAGTTCACCAAACTCAATCGATAAAGCAGATAAGACCAAAACAAAAAGTCATCATGAGCAATGTTTATTACATCTCACTTTTCAAAATGTGAAATAAACCTACCGCATGGTCTTATAGTAAGACAAGGTATAAAAAAAAATAGCACCAAATTTTACATACTAGTCACTTTAGAAAGGATAAGCATGGCAAGCTTGACAACACAACGCATGACACGTTTTCCAGACACAAAAAGAAACAAAAATCTTTCAATTGGACCATAGCATCACTGAGCAAAGCTGACAACTATATGAAGTTCCGTGTAATGCAGACATTGGAATCCTGACACTGTTGTTTTTCACCTACAGACTGGTAGTGTTAACTCTGATTTGTCATAGTATAAATGAAAGCAAAATGCGTCTTATGAGACAGATCTTGGAAGCACGTACTCCTGAGAATCATGGAGTTGGGAAACCTGGGAGCGGTTTGAATGTGTGATAGAGGTTGTAGTGCTCTGACTGGGATATGGGAATCACTTAGCATCCGATTTTCCCATGAACTCCACACATGGAGACACACACTCTCTCTCTCACACACACACACACACACACACACACACACACACACACACACACACACACACCTATTTCAAAAGCACTTTCCTGGATCATGCCCACACTTGCACGCTGGAGCCCTGTGCTGCTCTAAAAGGCATGTCAGTGTTGTGTTGTTCATCCCAGGCAGTGTTTGCTGGTGCTTTTCATCTTCACTTGCTTCAACCGAGAGCTCCATGGTGGGGCCAGTGTGAAGGCTGAGGTTTACCAGCTGTATAAACTTCAGAATGTATCAGAGTTTTTTTCTCTGATTCGGCCGCCTCTGTGCTCTCACTGTGCATCGCTATTTCTTTTGCCACAGGGAACCTGCGAGAATTGCTTTTAATATTTTTAGTGCTTGCACATAGTTTTGTTTGTTGTTTAGTGTTCCAAATCGGATCAATATATAGAAGAATGTGGATTCATTGGGACTGTCAGCCAATCCTGTCAGCCAAGCGAGGAAGAAAATGAAACATTTCTGAGTTGGATTATACGTTTGACTGTGAAAGTGTCAAATGCAAAAGAACTGAGAGCTTCATATTCATCTTTTAACACAAATTAAGGTTGTTCTTTTTTTCATATTTTATGTGCTGGCAAAACATACAGTAACACCGAAACTATAGTGAGAAATAGTGGATGACTCAATTTCATATAAAAGTGCTGGCTATAATGGTAAAATAAATCAAACATTAAACAAAAAATAAATCACAGTCATGCACAAAGCTTAATACAAAAAGAAGAATGTGTTTGCTCAGTCAGGCATATTTGCACATTTGATAAATCAAATCACATCAAATCAAGTTCTTTTAATTCAGAATTCTGTGTGCATATAGTTGTGGACCACAGTGTCTCACAAATCAGGACGAATCCCAGTGTTTTAATTGAGCACAGAACTTGGGTCTGCTCTTAATGCAACTTAATGTTCCAAAATCACAATTGCAATTGTTACTCCATCATCAGCAGTGTGATTGACAGACAGGATTGATAAACAAGCCACCTGAATGGACGAGACCTTTTCTCATCGTGACATGCTTTCTCTCTGCGGCCCGATGGACAGTTGTGTCCTCCTGGTGGCCCTGGAGGAAACAGTGGCTTGGATTCTGCTGGGCCCGGGCTATAAATACTAGCGGTGCGTTTTGAGTCACACGGTAGCCTTGGCTTCCTGTTTTCACTCTCCCACGTTTACTTCCCAGAGATGGGGGACAGAAAGGAGGGGATGTGTTGGTGGGTCTTGATGCTTTCAGTGATATCAACAATTTATTCAACCATCCTGTCATTTTGTTCACAGGCTAGTACGTGTTCAACTAGGAAAATGCTGATTCTGATTTGTAGCAGGCCAACACCACGGTCACATCAAGAAACACAACACGGATGTTTGATTGAATTCTCACATGTTGACTAATGTCAGCGTTTGTCCACCTTTGTTTTCTACAAAACATGTCTTCTGCTATCAGTTGTTTTCGATCTTTACAGTTCAAAAGTTATTCTGACCTGTCATATAAGAGAGAAAATGGAATAGATCATATTTAAATGGATGAGCAAACGAAAAAGAAAAGTCTTTTAACAGGAGAATACGTGCAAATTAATTAGAATGTGATTGGATTAACCAACTGCTGATCAGTTAAATACAACCAATTTTATCAAATATGGTTAAGCAAAGATGCTGAGAATGGTTCCATTTCTTTGTGACCTAGTGATGTAAAATAAATGATTGTATTTAAGCAATAATGTGCTTTTTATACAATTAAGCACTGAACTAAACATCAAAATCTAAATGAAGAAGATCTATGTGAGGAATACATGATCAGAGCTCTTGCGGTTGAGCTACTGACTAGGGGGAAACTCTCAGCATTGCTCGTCACAAACGTTATTAGTTTAGCCATCTGAGGTGAATACATTCTAGTCAAGATGAATTGATTTCTGTTAAAGGTGGCGGTAAAACCACCAATGTGAATTTGGCCTTCGGTTTTCACAATTCATAAGCCTTCATACCACACATATTCAGTGGATTCAGTTGCATTTAGTTTTTTAGTATGGGTTATTATGCGCGTAGTCAGATTGGTACAGAGGCTTATGCTAGTTCTTATTTTGGCCTCCAGGTTATTTGTGCCTGTTTCCTGGATTTTGGATTGTTTTTGTCAGCTTGACCCTGATTTTTGCCTGTCAATTATAGACTTGTTGTTTGCATAAAGATTGCGACCCTAATTCTTTACTCTTGTAAAGGCAGGAATGGGAACTGATGGAGGACGAGGATGCAGGACTTCTCCCAGTCTCAAAAGATGGAACAGTGTTCTAATAGTGTCTAGAAAAGATTCCCCGCCTTGTAATTTCGGAAACTAGAACAGGGGGACAAAAGAGTCAGGACGATGCATGTCAGGAATGCTTTTAATGTGAGGCATCTGATATATATGTGACTGTCAGCAGCTTGCTCACATACCGAGGCATCAGACATGTTAGTGCGGGCAAGAACTGAACCACTAAGCAAAAGCTGTATAGTTTATGTAAGGTGTGTTATGTGAACTATGCTTGAGTTGAAAAAGAAAAGAATTAAAGCAGAAAAAAAAATTATATATATGTGTGTGTGTGTGTGTGTGTGTGTGTGTGTGTGTGTGTGAATATATATAAACATTAATGTAAGTGTGTATAATATAGCTAGTGTTCTGTTAAACGAGTCCATTCAAATATATATTCCTGATGGCTGCTTCTGTTTTTTGATGTTCTGTTGAAAGGTTCTGTTTTTTTTTTTACTGAAAGTATGTGATCTAACGATGTTCTGTAAAAGGAAAGGCATTAATGACAGCTTTTTATTCTTCTTCTCCGCTTCACTGGTGCATCCTGTGAAGAACCTGTGTTGACATGACACCACTCTCCCACACACATCCTTTCACACTTGGTCCCACTTCCTCCATCTATTTCCTGCTTTAATCTGCTTTTGATGGAGCAGCAGTCATACTGTCATTAGCTGACCTGACATCAGCTTCACTGGCTTGTCTATGAAGCTGTGTGATTTAAACTGTGCTCTTTCTTTCTTTCTTTCTTTCTCATGAATTGTGTTGTGTCTTTTTCATTCTTGTTTCTTGACTTTTCTCATGATCAGTTTTTCTTAATGATCAATTTTGCATCCGTTTCAAAAAACGATTATATTTTTATTCTTTTATCTCTTCTTCCTGATTTGTTTAGTTTTCTTTCTTCATTTCTTGTCTTCCCTTTATTATTTTGTTAAATGTAGTTTTTTTTTCATGGTTTTTGTCCTTCTGTATTTACATCTTTTCCTCCTTACATGTTTGACAAAATCATTGTTCTGCTGCAAATGTTCTAAATTAAATTAAATAATTGTTTGATTTCTCCGTTTCTTTTATGCAATGCAACAATTTTAAATGCATCACTATGGAGAATTCTTTGCTCATTTGTGTTTGTCCTTGCAGATTGACCTGGAGCCAGAAGGAAAGGTCTATGTCATCATCGACTTGTCTGGATCGTCTAGTGAAGGTAATTCTCCGCCAGACTCTTCCTGTCAATTCAAAACATGTACTGTGTTTATGTCAGTATAGGACATTTTCTTGGTTTAATCACTAGACACAAAACGTCCCATAAGCATCATGTGTTGGTATGTCAGTTATGAATGACATTCAAATGATGAAGCAAATAACATTAAGTCAATTCGAGACAGCATGTCTTGACTGCATGGCTAAATGCTATTTTTCTATCTTTTTTAAAAAAAAACATCTGGATTCTGGAATCATTCTGATTCATAATTTTGTAGCGCAATCTTGAGGTAACGACGACAAACAGCTTTCTGATTGTTCCATCTTTTCTTGTACACTTTAATTTAATTTTGATTCAAATGCATTCTTTGCAGGAGACTATCTTCTGACTTATAAGTATATTGATGGTGCAGCTCTACCATGAACACAATAACAGCTTTATCTGCTGAACTTTGAACAATCACAGGGTCGTTTTTGTCTTTCAAAGCTGCTATTAAAACATTTTGTTGTCTTCTACTTGATGATGATCATATGAAGAGCTTCAGCGTTTTGATCTCGATGTCGCCTCCGGTGCTGCTGTGCTGTATTCAAAGAGACTGTTGCGCGTGATCAGATTCAGTGTGGCCTGATTCCATACACATAACCTCCAACATGCCCCTTCTGCCTGCTGCCACGACTGGATAATCATCAAAGACGTCCCACTCCATCCCCTCCTCCCCTGAAGGCAGACCAGATGACCACGTTTAGATCACAACAATCACTTCTACAGTTCAATAGTTTATGCAACGTTTATTTGCCCATTTTTTACAATTCTCGCCTTAACAGAAAAAGAATGAATATGAATAGTTTGGCAAATTAAAGGAATTCTCAATAAGTTTTGAAGGCTGGGCATTGTTGTGTAGTTCATTCTTCTCTATTAGATCATGTTCCATTCTTCTTTATTAGATCATGTTTCATTCTTCTTTATTAGATCTTCTTTATCATATTCATGTTTTTTATATTAATCCTTTTGGCTTCAGTCTTTAGTGTGTATACACTTAATTAGTTGACTAAATTAATATTGCAATCTGTTGGATATAGTGAGTGTTTTAGTTGAGTTTGATTTATTTTCACTAATTGCCCGAGTAATAATTAATGGTGATAAATAATTATGAAGTGTAAAACGTTATTAGGCTATTACGTTTTTTACATTTTTATTTTTGTATTAGTTTATAATCAATGAATATACAACCCTTGCGTGTTGACAACAGTGAGATACGTTTTTATTTTTATAAGTCACAGTGCAGATTTTCTCTAATGTTGTCTAACTGAAGCAACAGATGTGACAGTTTTTCTTCATATGCTCATGTTTAACGTGGAAAGTGCTGAGTCAGAAGTGTTTTCCAGATGTAGCTGCCTACTGTGTGTACACGTGTGTGTGTGTGTGTGTGTGTGTGTGTGTGTGTGTGTGTTCAAATCTTTAAGTTTAACCCTCAAAAATTATGTATCTATCCTGGGATGTGCTGTAGTTCAAAGTGGCTCTGGTGTGAGTGTGTTTTTCTGCACTAGAAGTCTACGACAGCTCTATAAAGCACACGCTCCATCATGTGACTCCTCCTCTTGCTCTAGTCATGTGACTCTTCTAGTTTTGATGTCATCAACCTTGAACTCTAGATTGTATTAGAACACACAAACACTGTATTTAAATGAAACGGCTTTGAAGAAATTCAGTAAAAGTGTTGGTTTTAGAAAACTCATTCGTGTCGTTTGGCAATCTTTACCGTTTACCTGGTTAGAATTACAGTATACACTAATCAGGATTATAGAAATGTTGAGTATAGCACTCTAAGCTAAAATAACAGTATTTTGGAATATATATTGCAAACTGTATAAATGAATATTCTTTGTGTTCCAGAGATTCTGTCTGCCTTTTCTCATTCAGTGAGAGTCAGTCTCTCTCGATGCGTTGATTCAGTCTGTGGTGACACTAGACAGAAGCTTTGTTCCATTGTCCTTAGATGGTGATTAGAACAGTACCACAGTACATATTTAATTGTATATACTGAAGCTCACCATAGTCTCTCTCTCTCTCTCTCTCTCTCTCTCTCTCTCTCTCTCTCTCTCTCTCTCTCTCTCTCTCTCACTCTCTTTCTCTCTCTATCTCTCTCTTTCTCTCTCTCACTCACACACACCTCACTCTTTTCTTTATTTTTGCTAGTTCCCTCTCCGTCTCTTATCTTCCTATATTTCTATAAACCTACTCTCCCTCTTTTTTGTCTTTCTTGCAGTCTATCTCTTGCCATTTCTATTAACTATATATACACCTCATGTACATACTAAATTAATTCGTTCTGGGATCATTTTTGTAGAGCGAAGTGAGAAATCGTTTATTTCTCGACAACGCTTTTGTAAAAGGAAATTTTCATAAACAGAGTCATTCGTAAGTGGAGGTACCAGCAATAGAATCATGTTATTGTTTTGCGTATATCCAAAATATGATTGTTTTATCAGCAGGTGGGTGTGAAAATGAAGAGCGGGTTTTTCGTGAGCGGATGCGCCCAAGGAAGAGGCAGGGGGCCGTGCGGAGGAGGGTCCATCAAGTCAACGGACATAAATTCATGGCCACCTACCTGAGACAGCCCACCTACTGCTCACACTGCAGAGACTTCATCTGGTGCGTTTCATTAGGGTGACCAAGCGTCCTCTTTTCCCCAGACATGTCCTCTTTTTACATTGTTTCCGAGGTGTCCGGACGTGTTTTATAAATTCACAAAAATGTCCGGGTTTCACGCTTCTTCAAAGGACCATTACATGTTCGCCAACCATTCTTTACATTTTTTTGAGAGTGAAAATGCGCGTCCTGCTTTGAAACTGTACGGACGGCTATTGTACCGTATTTTTTTTTTCTCCTACGAATCATCTCACGTGCTTTTTACGAAGACATCACCTTTTCAACTTTTAATTGGGTAATACACAATAACAAGCTAATATCGTTAGCTTGATTGGTCTTTGTAACTGTCTGTGAGGAGGGTGGGGCTTTAAGCAGAGAGAGAGAAAGAGAGAGAGAGAATTCAAATGGCTGATGCTTCTCTAGGTTAACTCTGTCTTAATGTTTCAGAGCTTTTTAGGTCAGACACATTAATATTTATTTATTACCTGAAACATTATAGTTAATATATTAATAAACAACACAATGCCCCCTTAACAAAAATGAGCTTGATTTTATAACAAAATAACTGATATTTAGAACACTATTGTGATTGTGTTCTAAAATTAATTAATTAATCAATTTATTAATTTATTTTTTAGAAAATAATCTAGGACTATTATTTTGTTACAGATTTAAGTTTTTACATATTTATTTTTATTACAGAAGTTAGTTTTGCACAATTGAAGCATATGACCTGCGTGAAGCCCGTTTGACTTTGTCTCATGGCCCTGCCGGTTGTCCTCTTGTTTGGAAATCAAAACATGGTCACCCTAGTGTCATTCAATATACATTTCAGTTATGATCAATATTATTCAGTTCAGCAATGATCAACACAGCATAATCATTTTACATCACCTGAACAATCATTGACAAGCACTGCAACTGAACCCAATTTAGGTTCAGTACTAAAGGGCAGCACGCAGGTGAAGGTTTTAGTTTAGTTAACGTTACTGTCTTTTCATTTTTTAGTAGTTTCCACGCACTACTCGTGGTTTTTATGATTTAAGATTTTGCTTTAATGGAGTTGGAGTTGCTTCTCAACTCCACTCATATTCTGCTCATTCACAGCATGACAGAAAATCACTCAGAAAACTTCACAACACAACACTGATCAATGCAAATATGATACATAGCCAGTGGTGTAAAGAGTACCCAAGAACCGTTACATAAAAGTACAAATAACATATTGTAAAAAGTACAAAGCAGCCAAAAATACTTTACCCCACTGTGTATAACTATATAGAGTTGGGATTAGGGTTATCTTTATATTTATGTTGAGTAAAAATATAACAAAAAAAGCAGATTTTTATCTGATTTTGCTCACATTTGCTTAAATTTAAAAACAGATTTACATTTACTTATTGATAAGTTTCATAGAGTACCGTTTGTAATACAATACATTTTAATTATTTTTTACTAATGTAATTTTAGTGCATATATTAATAATTATTTTTACTTTGACCTCTCTTTCAGGTAATTTTTAGTTTGCCCTTGACCATCTTTCTAAATGTAGAAGTGAGTTTAGTTTTTTTTTGTTCCGTTTCTGTCGAGCAGAGATAACAAACTATTCCTGCAAACACACACAATTGCACTCGTTTATCTTGAAGAATATTAATCAACCACAATGTCTGTCTCTCTCTCTCTCTCTCTCTCTCTCTCTCTCTCTCTCTCTCTCTCTCAGGGGTGTGCTGGGAAAACAGGGATATCAATGCCAAGGTGAGCGATTCCTTTTTAGCCTTTATACATTTATACACATTATTCAATAATACATTTATACACATTATATAGCTACTTAAAATGTATCTCAACTGTAGAAACAAAGAAGAGGAATGTAGAAGAGCAATAATTAGCTGAGCAAAGTGAGTGAGCGTGACTAAAAACAGACAGCCAATCCTGGACTGCCATTGTCCTCAAAAACACTTGCCAAAAAATCCAAATACGTACATGAAAAATATAATTTTCATGTGCCCCAGACATTCCCATCAATCACACAGGGCTAAATTGACAAGTTGTTCTCTGTTTGTCTCTGATCAGTTTGTACTTGCGTGGTTCACAAGCGCTGCCATGAGCTGATCATCACCAAATGTGCCGGACTGAAGAAACAGGACGACACGGCGGAAGAGGTGATCAGGAACAGTCGAATATGATGGTTGACGTCTTTGTGTGATTGTAACAGCTCTCTGGCGCCCCTGCAGGTCGGCTCTCAGCGCTTCAGCGTCAACATGCCGCACAAGTTTCGCATTCACAACTACAAAGTCCTGACCTTCTGCGACCACTGTGGCTCTTTACTGTGGGGTCTGCTGCGGCAAGGCCTTCAGTGCAAAGGTGAGGCACAGCTTAAAGAATAAAGGACAAGGGAGTTTTTAAAGGAGTTTTTAAAGGAGTAAAAAGAGCGTAAATGAAAAAGACGTGAGCATTTCTGCTTTTCATAAGTGTTGGATTCTAGATGTTGAGATGAGCTGGTACTGTAGCTCATTAGTTGTGTCCTGTCTCTGAAAAAAGAGAGCGAGATTATGAAAATAGGAAAGAGAAAATGAGAAAGAATTGTAATGTAGATAAAGAAAAAAAAATGTGTGTAAGCTTAGTGACCTTGAAAACATGGTTTTATTACATTTTCTCCTCTAACTGTCCCCAGTGTGTAAGATGAACGTACATAAACGCTGTGAAAGTAACGTGGCCCCGAACTGCGGGGTCGATGCGCGGGGCATCGCAAAAGTCCTGTCGGACCTCGGAGTGACCCCGGACAAACTCTCCGGCAGCGTGCAGAGGAAGAAGAAGGTGAGATGACTCCAACTCGGAAAAAAAATAGCACAATAATTCTGAGTAAAAAAAAAAAAAATTCACCAGGGACTGTCAGTTCTTGAGTTTTTATTTTTTTCAACTTCATTTTGCAGTAAAGCAGGTTTGTGAAGCAGGTTTGCACAATTTGGAGTGTTCTTTCTTCTGTTGTCAGATCTCTCAGGGTCCAGAGCCACTACCCATAATTCCACAGTTAGAAGAGGATGGGTCCAGGTCAACACCCACCTCCCCATGTGACCACGGTAATTCAAGCGTGTGTAATGGTTGCTGAGCGTGTACAAGAAATGTACTGCTGAAACTGTTGCCATTAATCAGAAGAACTGTTAGAAGTCTTGATAAAATTAAATAAATACAAATCTAAAATATAATCTACAAAATACTCGAGAGCTCAAACAGTCTCACTGCCATAAAGAATTTTTGTGTTCACTTTATGCGATTAGTACAGTGTCTTTGTATCATGGTTTGCTTATAATATTGTGAATTTTTTCATTTCAAAGAAAGACCGTGTTAACATCTTTTCAAGTGGAAAATCACCAGCAAATGTAATTTATCACCTAAACTTTTGCATAAGACTGTGCCTTCATAAATAAGGTAGAAATGTTTCCGGAAATTAATCCACTGGAAATAGTGTTCAATTTCACTAGAATAATAATGTGTCCGGGGACAGTATCCACCTAATCTCATTCTTGGTAATGAACAACTGACGGAGCTGAGAAGACAGATTTTTTCTGTATGACATAAATCTTTGTTGCACTGTAGATGTGAAAGACCTGGAAAGCATTCACAAAACTCTCTCGTTGGAGTGCCAAGGTGAAGAGCTGAAGCGGACATTGTTGTCCTCACTTCCCGAGGGTCTGACGAGAGAGAATGGAGAGCTTCCTACCGTGCAGGCCAAAAGGACGACGCTGGAGGACTTTTCCTTCATTAAAGTTCTTGGGAAAGGAAGCTTTGGCAAGGTGTAGTTTCATTTCAGTGTCTCCCCAAAAAAAAAAAAAATATGTATGTATATATATATATATATATATATATATATATGGTATATATATATACGCTATATAAATATATACCAGTATATTTATGTTCATGTTCACCATTATTCATAATATAATTTTATATGATGACGTCATTCATGATGACATGAGCCTGTTCTCTCATTCATGAAGTTGTTTGTTGATTATGACGGCATCGTAGCAAGAAGTTCCTTGTTAATGATGTAATTGTTTATTATGACATTATTTATGATGTATAAGGACAATGTTTGTATACCTACCATTCACAAAATGCATTGTGATGACTTTGTTCATGATGACATCAGTTATTACATATTTATATACATATTTTATACATATTTAGTCTGTCTGTCTGTTCTAATTTACTTCAAAAGTCTCTAAAATCTAATTTCTCAAGTTCAAACCTTTTTTAACTTATTTTGGGAAAGCAGACACTTTGAAAATTTGCTCTTTCTAAGATGTGGCTGTGTTTGTGTTCAGGTAATGCTGGCGGAGTTTAAAGGCACTGATGAGGTTTACGCAGTGAAAGTGTTGAAGAAGGACGTCATTCTCCAGGATGACGACGTGGACTGCACCATGACTGAAAAACGTATTCTCGCTCTGGCCAGAAAGCACCCTTATCTTACTCAGCTCTACTGCTGCTTCCAGACCCAGGTCAGTCAAGTCCAGTGCAGTCTTTCTTTACTCAGTGAATCATTTCACATTTTGTTATCAATTTTCTAACTTCTTTGAATACATTCTTTGATAATAGTAAAACAGTATATTCATGGTTCAACATTATAGGAATATATCAACCTGTGGACTTATTACTGATCAACTAATGTTTAGTGTTCAATTAAATTTAAAGTTCAACATTTTCCCTCATTAACAAATATATTAGGTGAATAAAAGTAGCTGATCTTCTGTTTAGGTGTGATGTAAATTGGCCTGCGGGCACTAGGTGGCACTGTAAGCTCAACAATTGCTTAAACTTTGGGACAGTGTAATATATATATATATATATATATATATATATATATATATATATATATATATATATATATATATATATATATATATATAATGATAAAAAATATTAATTAAAATAAAAATAAATATTATTTAGAACTCATATATTTTTTCCTCTACAATGTTATATTTCTTGTCCCTGTTTTTTTCTTTGTTTGTCTTCATTTTTTTCTATTATAAAAATATATATTTTTTAAATGCATTTAGGAAAAACATTTTCCAAATATTGAAAGCCTTATTGACTCCCTGATAAATCAACTGCTAATACACAAGAACGTGTATAGTAACTTAATGTACAATGACAAAACATACAGACAAACACACGTGAATGCATATACATGCGCTGGCACACCCCAACACCTGCACACACTCACATACACACAAACAAAACACACAGTCTTGCGCACAAAAACAACCACATGCAGACATCACATACACAGGCACTGTCTGCCGACACAGTCACACACACACACACACACACACACACACACACACACACACACACACACACAAACATATATACACATCTGCGCACACACACATTTGAGGAAGGAGCAGTCTGTCAATACAAGTTTTCTCTGACAAAGAAGGACAAGCAGCTGTGAAAGAATATTTGTAAGCCATCATCAGATAAAGTTCACCTCTTCTGAAGGTTCTGATCCGAGCATGGAATAAACCAGTCTTCTCTGGTGAACACCGTGTTTATTCTGCCCCTCTGAATCCCGGAGTCGGCCATCACAACAGCGTCCACCACTCCTCTAATGTATTTACTTCTGCTGTTTCCCCAAACAAGCTCCAAGAACATCGTGTCCTCGTTGTGAGCAGGAGAGGGAGGGTGAGTGGGACAAAAGAAGGTGTGAAGGCTGGAGGTGGATGGATGGTGAAACCTCTCCAAGCTCTTACGCCGCTAAGTCACTGCTCATCAATTCTACTCAAAGCTGAAGCAAAAACTCATGTGGTTCCTGCGATTTGGAGCAGTAGAATCAGAAATGATTGATCACCACACTGCTGACCATCAGGTCCAGAAGACCTACACTTAGCGTCACTCACGCTTCTTAACAAAAGGGAAGTGACCAGGTCAAGTCGAAAATATACTAGGAATCAGTGCTCTGCATTTAACCAGTTAAGTGAATATAAACACAGAGCACACACACACACACACACACACACACACACACACACACACACACACACTCGAGCAGACATAAGCAGTGGTGTCTGGGGAATAGATCAACCTTTACCATAGAGTAATGACCCTCACTGTAGAGAAGTGGCCCTCACCGTAGAGAAATTATCACAAAGCCATAATCTTCACCATAGAGAAATACTTTATTAGTTATATAGCTTTACTGTAGACATAAACTAGAGCAATAAACTTTGCTATAGAAAAATGACCTTTACCACAGAGTAATGGCCTTAAAGTCAAAAAGTAATGATCAGAGAGTACTGACTTTCAATATATAATTATGCATTTTTTTATTTATTTTGCGACCTTGACCTTCATGGAGGACAACACACACACACACACCATTGGCCAGGCAGAATTGCGGTAGCCAAACACGCCAGCGTCCACTCACATCCAGGCATTTCCACTACAGACATGCTCACACACACACACACGACCAAATCCACCTGAAACGCATGCTTTTGGACTGTGGGAGAAACCCACACAAGCAGAGAACATGCAAACTCCACACACAAAGCTGAGCCTCAAACTCACACCTCGAGTCACTAACATGATCTTCACCATAGAGTTTTAAACTTCACCCTGACTAGAGTACCTTAGAGTAATGATCACAGAGAAATTACTTTCACACTTAGGGTAATGACCTTTATTACAGACTAAGTATAATAATAATAATAATAATATAATAGTTATGCTGCATAATAGCTATATAGTAATGACCATCACTACAGAGTAATGACCACGTGGTTTTTAATATGCTAGTGGCGGCCATTGTTGGCGGTTTGTTACGGTTGTTGTCTTTTGAAGTCTTTGTAGTGTATTTGATGAAGGTGATTGCCATTAGGAAAAGTGACTGAGCTTGTCAATACGGTCACTAGGGACAATTCAAATTGTGCTCTACATTTAACCATCTTGTCAAGCCTTTGGGTTTCAGTGTCCAAAGACACTCAGTTCATGTCCAACTGCCACAATGCCACCATCTAAAACGTGCCATTGATATATATTTTTTATTCTACACATTTTGTGGCGTTTTTGTAATATTCCTATGTTAATAAGCTTTTCTCCCTCAAATCGGAGCTCTCACCGTTGGTCATTCTGCATCCATCCACAAGTCTTTTTGTTTGAACACAGATCTCTTGTGTTTTCCAGCATTTGCGTTTAATCAGATTGTGATGCGAATGAATGCAGGTGTGTGTTCCCTACTTTTTCCTTTCATTTTTTCCTCCCTGTTGTTTTCTCTCATCGGCTTTTTGTTGCCTCACACGTAGCATGGCAGGCTGACCTCTTGTTGACATGCTTGCTTTCTCGCTCCATTTCATGTTCTCTCAATGCCTAATTTGCCATCAGGTAGCGGTGAGAACGCCCGTGTCCAGACTTGCTTCTCAAAGCTGCTCAGCCCCAGAAACTGCAGCGGTTGTCCAGGACTCAACCTTCGATCTTATGTAATACCTCTGTTTTCCTTTAGAGAAGTTAATTTGATGCGTACGATCTGAAAGTTTCTGGAAAATCATTTGTAATATTAAAAATTATATTTGTGTTCAATATTACAAAAAAAAAGGCACATTATTGCATTTTGGCTTCCATCATGCTTACTGTGTTAAATGATGTAAAATGAA
>CM051500.1:14028478-14134348 GCA_028031935.1 Paedocypris micromegethes
ATATAGATATATGTAATGGCAAAACAAACATATAAAACAGATTTTTCTATTCAAAGCAATATTTATAGTTTGTTATTATTTTCCTAAAATAATATTTGGGAAAGATCCCAAATATTCTAAATATTTGATCCTAAATATTTGATTAATTTGTATCAATGATGTAAACTTCTTACAAAAGTAATTACCGTATTTTTCGCTGTATAATGCAGAATGCAGAGATCCGCGAAGCGCGGTTACCGCCATAGGAAAGGCAGCGGCTCCGGTTTTTCCTCCGTAAACGTTGTCTCGATTTCTTTCTCGTGCACGTTAAACCATGTTTCTTTAAAACTAAAACAGCCGCTCTTCTCTTAAAGGCACAGAGCAGAAAACGGAGCGTCACAGCGTCACTGCTTTCTGTGTTCGATTAGCAATGTCCGTGCCGTCATTGATAGTTGTAAGTTACAACTTGTAGCAAAACGAATGTGTTATACTGTATTAAAGTGTTTATAGACTTATGTAAAAATCAAGTTAATGAATTATCACTGTATCCACGGTATTGCAAAATCCATATCGTGGAACATCTCAATACCGGTATTCACGTTAATACAGGCCCACCCCTACTTTCACTGTTTATTGACTTTACTGACTGTTCATGTTACATGTTTGGCATACAATTGTTCTTAAACTGCTGTTAACTTTTATACAGTTATAAAATATTTTGCTACAGTATTTGGTTCAGAATCATTTTTTTCTACATTTTCCTCCTTTAAAATTGGGTGCGTCTTATATGCCGGTGCGTCTTATATGGCGAAAAGTACGGTAATAACTAAAAAGGAATTTTTTTTTAATTATTTATAGATTAATAGTTTGCAAGGATCTACAAGAAAAATAAACGACTGTAAAACTGTGATACTGATAACTGATAACAGCTGAGAACTGTTAGTCACTCTAGATCAGACTGAAAACACACTTTATGTCAGGCAAACACAATATACATTTAAAACACAGTAAGACTATATTTTACAACATTTGATAATAACGGGAATAATATTCCCGAAAAAATATTAAATTACATTTAACAATAAATAACGTAAAATATTTTGTGCTCTGTAAAAATGTGTCTTATCAAAATTATACAAGTATATTATAGTATACAAAGATGCTGCAAACATGCTGTTTTGATCATTACAATTTCAATAAGGCATCACACTTAAAGCACTGCATCATGGGATATGTGGTTCATGTTGTCATTAATACAAACATTAACAGCTCCATATAAAAGGATCTCTAAGACCGGATGTTGTTGTACGATGGGACAGATGTGGCTACCGGGACTTGAGTTAGACACATATGAAGGAAAGTAAGTGGAGAAACAGGGAGCACCATGTATCTGTGTCCGGTTTTAAAACCCATTCATCTTTGTAGTATGAATAAACATATGGAAATGAACACAGAGTGAAGTAAACTGACACACAACCACACAAAAGCAGTGGGCAACTTTACTCTGTAGAAGATTGTGTGTTAACTGACTCTTCATTGGTGACCATCACCATAGAATAACGATCATAAAGTGTATACCCTGGCTATAGATTAGTGACCATAAAGTAATGACCATCACCATAGAGTAGTGACAATCCTGTTATAGCAAAGCTCATAAACAGGGTTGTTTTTATGTGTGTGGCTCAGACTAAAGCATGTTCTGACTAATGTTCCTCTGGTCAGATTGTAGTTATAACAGGGTGGATGTGAGCTGCTTCGTTTATTCTGCATTGAATTTTCACTCTGGAAATACAGTGCTCGCTCAGCACAGCTTTATTCAATCCAGCATTAGCAAACATGTGAACTTCACAAGTGGTTTAGTTCAGCTTCTGGTTCCATTGGTCAGTCAGAGAAATTGAAATGATTTTTTTTAAGAGTACAAGTTCACAATCTTTCCCAAAATGTGTGCTTTATGGTTGTCATACAAATCACAAAATAAAACCCTGAAATTGTGTCTTTTGTTGAAAAGAAATAGAAATTAAACAATTGGCTGAAACCTAACCCTTAGTCAAATCTTAACACAAAAAACAATGCACTAGAAACAGGAGCAAAAAACACGAAACTCTATTTATGACAGTGGTTCTCAAAGTACAGTACACACTGTGGGGGGGGGGCGGACCTTCAGCAAAAGAAAAAAAAAAGAAAAAAATAGAACACTTAACAGCCAAAGGACATAGAGTTTGAAATTAGGGATGGCATGTTTGCTTTCTCTCAATCTCTCAATCAGTAAAGTGAACGATACAAACTGCGAGCCTGTGCGGCTCGACTGTCGCGTGAATTAAAGATTGTTCACTGAGGAGACTCGTTCAAATAATAACCACCACTAAAAAAGAACAAACAAAAAATTAAATAAAATGAAACAATTCGTTCATATGTGTAGAAGTGAAATTATTTGGCCTTCAGTTTACACATAAAGCCGTGTTATATCAGCATCGGTTTCATCACTGAGCTTAATGAGCTTTTGTGTTTAAGAACTTAATAAAACACACTCGCACATTTTAAATGGAGGAAATTGTTGAGTTAGAACAAGTAAAATCATTCAGGTTAATAGCGAGGGGGGGTGGGGTGGATGGGAGAGAGGGAGCGAGTAGGGGGGTGGCTCCCATTAAGGAAAAGGATGTTGTAGATCATGTAAGTGCATCAGTAAAAAGAAGACAAAAGTGTGGAGCTTTTTTTTCTATATAGTATGAACAAATGAAAACTTAGTGAAAAAATACTATGTGTGATTTATGATCTACTTTGCTTGTATGTGTGTGCGTGCGCACATCGTGTTATTAGAGACTAGCATGCATGTCTGGAGCAAAGTACGCTTGACGTTGATGTTCCGTACACACAAACACGTATGTGTGCAGTGCGCATGAAGAGTGAAGAAAGCTGAGAGGCTGGAGTGATTGTGCTGTGCGGATATGAGCGACCTGTGGAGAATTAAAGAGAGCGTGTGTACTCCAGACTAGTGCACTTCCAGCACTCTTCATCACCAAAAGTGTTTGTGTTTGTCTCTGCCAGGGCTTTCCGCATTTATATTGAAACATCCTCTGCAACATCTTTTGTCTGCGTCTTGCTACAAGGGCAAAAAGATAAAAAAAAAAAGAAAAGCAATGCAAAAAACAACAAATTTCCCAAGTGTGCACAGAAATCCAGGATTTGGAACGTTTCAGAAATTGGTGTTTTTTGAGTGATTCTTGAAATTGAAGCACATGATGTTCTTTGGATTCACCTCAAATATAGTCAGAGGGCAAACATTAGTACATTTTCTTTACATCAATTTCAAATCCAGTATTCCTGGTTTCAACTTTGGACTTAGGATAAACATTCTTGATTAATGTCCAGGCCCACACACACACACAACATGCTCTGTACCCAGCGTATAATCACTTCCTGTTTCTATTAGTTACTCTACTAAGCTGGTGCAAGTATGATAATCGGACCATAGCAAAAAGGAGCTTGCTACTTCAGATGAATACAACCGCCTGACAACTTGCACTTGTGTGAATTGTTTACTTCAGATCTCTGTGTGTTTGGTTGGACCACGTTCTGCTCTAGATGTGGCCCAGTGGATGTTCTCCGAGGCCAGATTGTTGGGTCCTGGTGGTTATCTGTCCATCGGAGCTTTTTCTCCTAGGCCGGTGCAGGACGCCAATATCTGTACAATTGTAATTGGAGGCAGGAAATGTTTATTGGCGTTTGATTGGGTGGGCCTTCGCTGTGACTCTAGGGCACATTTTAAACAAACTATTTCAGCATCCTGTTTAAATTCGCTTTCATAGCGCAGGGACAAGGCGAGGCTGATTGGCTCGCAATTGCATAAGACATAAGAAATTGCATATCAAATTAATATCAAAGTATCACCTTTAGAGACACCAAAGGGGACATGTTGGGGCCCTTTCTTTTTTCGCAGTTTGAAAAGTAAAGAAACTTTTTAATACATGTTTTTATATATAATATATATATATATATTATATATATATTATATATATATATATATATAATTTTACACTAAACAATTTATAGTGTTACTTTGAAACTACACATTTCTACAGAAAATATATTACTAAATATAAATCAGAACAAATTCGACATAATGGTCCAAAAAGGCATTTTTACTGTAGGTTTACGGCACCGCTTTGGAATTTTTTGTGTTGTTCCAGTTGTCTATGAAACTATCAGGTAAAACTATGACTGTATTAAACAAAACCAATACTTAAAATATTATTGGTGTAGAGGCTGTGCAGGATTCTTTTCAGGAACAACATGTCTAGAATAGTGCGTAGCTGACTAACAGCATGTGTGGGCATGATATACATCACGATTCTATGAAATGATATTTACGGACCGCTGTAGATTATGAGTTGTCTTTGGCTTGACAGTATAGGGCAATGAGTTCATTTTCTCTGAAAACGGATGATTGCCATGACCTTTTTTTTCTTAATGACGAAGCATTTGCAATTGCAGATGCGTTTTATGAGTTGCAATTGCAATGTGTATTTTTCAGAGTGGAAATCTACTGCAGCCGAAATATAGAAATTGCCATTATTTAATGTGTATATCCCGCATTCTGTTGATGTTCCTCAGGATCGTCTGTTCTTCGTCATGGAATATGTGAACGGCGGTGACCTGATGTTTCAAATTCAGCGTTCACGAAAGTTTGACGAATCCCGTTCCCGCTTTTATGCTGCTGAAGTCACATCGGCTCTGATGTTCTTGCACCAACACGGGGTCATTTACAGGTAACCTTCTTGTATAATACCAGTAAACACGGAGGGGGATTTTAGGAAAACCAAAGTTTTTCCCTTCGGTAGTCGGCACATTGTTAAGAGGCCAATGGAACGGAATGTCTTGAACCACAATACCATTGTAATGCACTGAAAATACAATCCAATTTTAGACAAACTTTAGCCCAATCATACTTGGACTGAAACTGCACTATCCATTCCAAGTGTTTGCTCAAGTTAATCCGTCAACAACATCGGTTATTTTCTAAGAGGCCGGTCATGCAATCTCCAGAAGATTAAGTGAATCAAATGGAGTTTGTATCACACAGAATGGCGCTGTCATGCTTGTATATTTAGTAAGTCATTTTCCTAGAGACAGAAGTTTCTGTCTGAATTGTTTACCTCAGGTTGTTTACTTTGATAAGCCATGTGCAATGATTTATTCATTCCCAGACCGTTTGTTTACCCTCTGAATTGTGTGTCATTAACCTCACACAACGGTTCTGCTTCTTCTGCTGGACTGCTCATCTCTTCATCGCCCTGCCATCCTTCATATTTACAGTGGTGTGAATTTGTGAAAAACAATTTTCCCCCTTCCAGACTTTTTATTCTTTTGCATGTTTGTCGTTGTTTGTCAAAATGTCAAAAGTTTGTCAAAATGTTACTGATCATCGAACACTTTTTAATATTAGTCAAAGATAACACAAGTAAACACAAAATGCAGTTTTTAAATGAATGGTTCTATTATTTAGTGTATCCAGAGAAAAAAAATCCAAACCCACATAGCCATGTGTGAAAAAGTAATTGCCCCTGCACCTAATAACTGGTTGGGCCACTCTTAGCAGCAATAATTGCAATCAAACGTTTGCGATAATTTGCAACAAGTCTTTTACAGAGCTCTGGAGAAATTTTGGCCCACTCATCATTGCAGTATTGTTGTAATACAGCTTTATTTTAGGGTTTTCTAGCATGAACCACCTTCTTAAGGTCATGCCATAGCATCTCAATGGAATTCAGGTCAGGACTTGGCCTGACTAGGCCACTCCAAAGTCTTTATTTTGTTTTTTTTTCAGCCATTCAGAGGTGGATTTGCTGGTGTGTTTAGGGTCATTGTCCTGATGCAGCACCCATGATCGCTTTAGCTTGAGTTGACGAACAAATGGCCGGACATTCTCCAGGATTTTTTGGTAGATGCTTTGGTAGATTTTTTTCATGCTTCCATCTATCATAGCAAGCCTTCCCGGTCCTGAAGCAGCAAAACAACCCCAGACCAACACACCACCACCACCACCACATTTTACTCTTGGTATGATGTTCTTTTTATGAAATGCTGTGTTACTTTTACGCCAGTTGTAACGGGACACGCACCTTCCAAAAAGTTAAACTTTTGTCTCATCAGTCCACAAAATATTTTCCCATAAGTATTGGCAGTTTTTTTTAGCAAAATTAAGAGGAGCCTTAAATGTTCTTTTTGCTTAATAGTGGTTTGCATCTTGGAACTCTGCCATGCAGGCCGTTTTTGCCCAGTCTCTTTCTTATGGTGGAGTCGTGAACACTGACCTTAATTGAGGTGAGGCCTGCAGTTCTTTGGATGTTGCCCTGGGATCTTTTGTGACCTCTGGGATGAGTTGTCTCTGCGATCTTGGGGTAATTTTGGGCGGCCGGCCACTTCTGGGAAGGTTCACGACGGTTCCATGTTGTGGATAATGCCTCTCACTGTGGTTCGCTGGAGTCCCAAAGCTTTAGAAATGGCTTTATAACCTTTACCAGACTGATGGATCCCAACTACTTTTGTTCTCATTTCTTCCTGAATTTCTTTGGATCTTGGCATGATGTCTAGCATTTGAGGTGCTTTTGGTCTACTTCTCTGTGTCAGGTAGCTTCTGTTTAAGTGATTTCTTGATTGAAACAGGTGTAGCAGTAATCAGACCTGGGGTTGGCTACAGAAATTGAACAGGTGTGATAAACCACAGTTAAGTTATTTTTTAACCAGGGGGGCAATCACTTTTTCACACAGGGCTATGTGGGTTTGGATTTTTTTGTCTCACTAAATAATAGAACCATTCATTTCAAAACTGCATTTTGTGTTTACTTGTGTTATCTTTGACTAATATTAAAATGTGTTTGATGACATTTTGTGTGACAAACATGAAAAAAAATTAAAAGTCAGGAAGGGGGCAAATAGTTTTTCCACACCACTGTACATGCGCAAGTTACTCACAGTTGGGATGATTGTACCAACGGTCATTGTATGATTGTACGGCCCACATTTATTGTAAGTTCCACATTTAGGCCCAAATCTGCTGGTGCCGACCCTGTAAGATTAGGTCTTTTTCATCATTTTAAGCCACTGCAGAGTAATTCTGAGTATTTATAAGGGTCCTTGTTGAACCCAGTGACCAGCAAGTTTCCGCACCCACCCTTTCTCGCCCGAGCCCTAAACTTTTTCTGGTCCTGGGCAGGAAGAATCTAATTTGGAGTTGTGCTGTATTGAACAAGTCCATCTCCTCCCAACTCAATGTTTCCTGAACCCAACTTGGAGACACTGAAGGGAAATGGGACACTTGTAAAAGTAGGACACTGAGGAAGAATGGGTCAAGCAAGGGGTTACGTGTTTTATTAACAAAAAATGTTTAAACTAAAGTACTTAATTTTAACTGTAATATTAGTTACTCTGCAACACATTATACTCAACAGTTTCCAATCATCTCGCCCACCTCTCTCTGTCGCCTGACCCCTTGTTTACAGCTTGTTTACAGGCACGGTGGTTCTTCAGTCAGAAAATAGAAACTGGACAGGATGTGATTCATTGCACATGAATGGCTTATTGTGTGTTATAAGAATAACAACACACACACACACACACACTTGCGTGAACCTTCAGTCACACACCTCTAACGACGCTTCTGTTCCTCTTTCTGACTTCCTGCCGTTGACAGTATTGCACTATTTAGACTAACAAGGGCTCTGTGCTTCTTGATGACCAATTCAAGTGCAAAGCATGCAGGGATACTGATGGAGTGCTTAGCGACTTTGCATTGGTCTTGAACTAAGAAAAGCGCTATATAAATAAACTTGAACTTGAAAAAGCAAAAGATGCTTCACACTAAATATAAAAAAATATCCAGCAATATAAAAGACAATTTTTTAGAAGGCTTTATGTTTTGATTTGTCGAATGATGGCGTAAAAATATCACAATTAACATAATGAATGCGTTAATTGAGATATTTTATGATGGTTTCAGTTTAACATGCATGCATTCGTGTAATAAAAAGGATGGTGATGCTTTTTAACTTGCAGTAAAAATGTGCTGTTTTAAATCTAGTTTTTATTGTAGCAAAATAAATCAAGTTTTATGTGCAAATGTGACAATAACAAGACATAATTTTTTATACATTGTTTATTTATATAGTGGCTATGGAACAGGCAACAGTATGCAATTTGTGCAACAGAATATTATTGTTTCTTATACAGAACATCCGGTATGCAATGCACAGTGTTGGGAGTAACGCGTTACAAAAGTAACATATTACACTAATGTATTACTTTTTGCTGTAACGCGGTAGTGTAACTTATTACTTTTAGTATTTTCAGTAATATATTACTCGTTACATGCAAGTCTTTGCAAATCTTTCACTTTCAAGACAGTAAATCAAACATTTAATATTTCCTGTTCGCAAATAGACACGTAAGTCATTCGCCTATTGCTGGTGGAGCGTTGTATTTTGTAACACTGTTCTGAGTTCGAGGTGTGCAGCTATTTTCTCTGAGCTCGAGGTGTGCAGCTATTGGCTCTGAGCTCAAGGTGTGCAGCTATTGGCTCTGAGCTCGAGGTGTGCAGCTACTCACGCACTCGCTGCAAATTTGAACATTTAATAAACAACAGCCGAAGGTACATTCGCGAGATGGTCTTATGCGCATTGTTTTTTGTAAAAAACAAGAACATTGTGGTGAAATGCAACCGCTGTGTAAACGCAAAAGAATTGTTCGGCAATTGATCGGCATCAAAAAACAGCTATTTAAAAAAACAGTTCGAACTGCCATCCGCTCGACCTGTGAAGAGAAAGAAAACAGCAACGACAATGTCGTCTGCACTTTATGACCAGAAAGCAGGACAGTATTGTGTGGTAAGTCATTCAAAATGAATAAAACGCACTGAAGTTTACATAGTCCTGTTGTGTCTGATATCAGATATACCCAAGTTATTCACTAATATTGAAGGAAAATTGCTACCATACTTTTAACATTTATGAATGTTAATTATTAGGGTTGACAAGCGTCTTTTTCCCTCTGCTTCAAACGACTAATACACGTGTATGTAGGTTCACATCCCGTGCTTTAAATTATATGAGAAAGTAATATTTGAGAATGAAATTGCGTATATCGTTATGAAACAATATGGGTCGTCTTTTTTCTTGTATCATTATTTTTTTAAAAACAATCACATTTTTAAAAACATTTTTCATTTTTCAGAAATGTCTGACTAAAGTAGTTACAAATTTCGGTTTTTACTAATTTTTTATTTTTAAGTTAAGTGATTATGATAACTAAGTTATAGTTTAGCAACATTGAAGCACATTAAAGGATGTTGATCAGCCGCCGAGAAGCCTGTCTGAATTTGTCTCGAGGCCGCGCTGATTGTCCTCTTTTTTTGGAAATCAAAATATATGGTCACCCTACAATTATAGATTATGTATATTGTTATTTGTAGCTTGGATAGACAACAGTCATTAAGCTACATAACTCTATGCCTTCCACTGGTTGTAACATAAATTACTGTACAAGTAAAAGGTAAATTTTGTTATTTTAGGACGTTAATTTCTACTTCTGTAGTTATTTTGGTGAAAGTAACTTAAAAGTAATACAAAAGTAATGTAATATATTAAATTTCTGAGACAGTAATATTGTAATGTAACTTTTACAAACAGTAATAAGTAATATGTAACATATTACAATTTCGAAGTAATTTGCACAACACTGGCGATGCAGCATAGATTCACCAGTGACTATACGATGTACATCTGTTCAACTTCTTTTTAATGCAAATCTCTAAATGCAGCAACTCAATGTATTCAGGCAAGTAGACTTGGTCAAGATGATTTGCTTGGTCCAAATTGTACATAGAAAATATACAGTGAGCGGTGGTTCTGTGGGCAGCATAGATCAGAGGTCAGAGTTCAGAGAAACAAGGAACAGGAGTAATGCGGCTATTGTTCAAAAATATGAAGTAGAAATTTGCATTCAAATTTAAGACATTTAAGACAAAAAAATAATTACTCGTGCAAAGTATAAAGAAGACAAAATTGTGCTTAAGTATTAAGTACTAAAGTAAAGTAGTTTTACCTTGTGTGTACCAAACTCTGAGGAATGTCTCCATTACCTAGTTTCCACAGAGAATTAACGGTATTCTGAATGCAAAATTAGGTCTAACCAACTGATACAGAACATTTGTAGTGCAACATAGATGTCTTACATTTTTTTTTTTTGCAAACATCTTTTTCTGAAGTGACTCTAGAACGAGGAGCATTTGAAGAAATGGCATGAGTGAGAATAACCCTGAGGTACACTGGTGCTAGGAACATTCAGATCCTACATGAATGTAGGAATGTTCACTTATGGTGTGCTTCTTTAGAACACGGGTAGTACAATATAGATGTTGCTTTTGCACATTTATAGCACATTATAGATGTTACTTCTTCAGAACATAATGCATTTTGCTTCCTTGTACGTACTTGTAAATGTGTAATAGCAATGCAATTGAATCTTTTCTATCTTATCTGTAGCTCAGCATAGAGGCTACTTCTTCATGCATGTGCATGAGAACAACCTGTTTGAACCACATAGCTGCATTTTCCTCTGTCTGAAGCCATTCCACCTTTATGTGACCTGTCTCACATACCAAAGCAACAAAAAAAACGCAAATATAAATCCGAAAAGGAAAAACATTTTAGAACAAAATGTACAGAGGCAATAGTTTCCTTATAAGGAAGAGACATGGTGGTGATTGTACAGAAACCACACAATTTGATCTGTTTTAAGAGAACATGTTTCAGCTTGACCGTTCTTGGATGTGGATTTAATGGGATGCTGGTGGTTCAGGTCTGCTTCTAAAAATATGTGATAAAAGCAGGTGGCATAGATGTTACTTCTTTTTTGCACTCTTCTGAGGTAATTGTCACGGATGAATGGTAGTTTGGGAGATATGAAAGCTTTCAAGACATACGCTCGCGGGTACGATGTGTTTTTCAGATCCTTACTGTGTGTCGTCACCTTTCACCGACAGAAGGGAAATAAGACCACTGAGGTGATGATTTTGTCGTCTTCTCAATGAAAGATAATATAGAATTTAGACAATTCCAAGAGAGGCAGATTAGAGTGGTGTCACTGTTACTCTGTACATTGTGTTCTGCAGTGGAATGTGGATATTGAGTAGCTTGAATGTTTTCTTTTCCAATGAAAAAATCGTTTTTTTAGTTTGTTTTGAGAAGACCGAGGTTGCCGTGGACGTAATGGAAAAATCACTCCCTAAGATTCACTTAAAAAACACAGGAAGTGCAGAAGTTCTGCTTCTCCAAATGTTCAGACTTAAAATTGAATTTAGTTCAATTCTAGCCTCACTTTTTTACAACAGATAAAGCTGTAAACCATTTTTGTTTAGATTTTTTTTTTGTACAAAAAAATGATTCGTACCACTCACGAAGAGTTGATCTGTACCACTTACGTTTGTGTTGTTGGGTATGTACGTATGTGTTTGTCTTTGTGTGTGTGTGTGTGTGTGTGTGTGTGTGTGTGTGTGTGTGTGTGTGTGTGTGTGTGCTGTATGTGTGTTGTAACCGAAAAAGAGCAGATTTGCATTGAGAGGGATTTTTATACATTAGTTCTTATTATTTTAAAGGTAGACTTTTTTTAGATATTTTTCACGCCCTCTTTCACAATGTGGCTGAATAGCAGTGGAGTACTGGATAAAATCAAAGCCATTGATTGCTTCTTAACAAGGTGGAACATGAAAGGCAGAAAAAGCGAGCAGCATTTCCCATTCATGCACTTGAGAAGACAGATTCATGGTCTATGCCGCAGTGGAGCAGAATCCCAATCGACAACTAAAGCTCCGTGATTAACAAAGGCTTTGTGGGAGAGAAAGTGAAGAAGACAGACAGGACCAGGATGAGATGAACGTCGATCAACGTCTTATATCTTGTATGTCATATCAGCAAACGCAGTGAAAACAAACAAGGCTTCTTTAACACCGATCATAGTGAAGTATTTTAGTTTTTTAGAGTTATTTATTTATATTTTAGAGTTACTTTGCAGATCAAGTTAAAACCAAGCTTGAAATGTTCGTGTATGCGTTGTAGTTAGATTTGGTGTGTGGATAACATCACGCTAAGACTGGCCGAACAAACTATAGTGAAAGCGTTTAGCTAAATTCTTGAAACGTTGTGCACAAAAATGTCGATAATAATATTATGTTTTTTTGCCTCATAGAATTTAGCGCATAATGGTACAGTTTGTAGAAAAAAGACACTTTCTAGTGCCGACACTTTCTAATGCGTGACAGCATCTAATAAATAAAATATATTATAAAAATATACACATAAAATAAAAATAAGGGAATGCAATATTTATTTGAAATTAATGTTAAAAGTAGATAGTTAGCTTTGGACAACCCAAAACAGAACGTTTTGAACAAAGGACAAATTCAAAACAAGAACCTAAACTGAAACTAAGAATGAGAAACTATGAAAACCTGTGTGAGTCTGTGGTTTACACATTATAAATGTGACAGATATCACAGGCGTTGGGGTCATATCATAGTAAAAGTCTTAAAAAAGATATAGAAATAAGATAATGAGCAGGCAAATTTGTGCCACATACTAAGTGAACACGTGTTGCACCTACATCTGCTCTGCACACAGAACATGCACAAACACAGTTCTGGTTTTTACAAAATGTACCAGACAAAAATATAATGCTTAGCCACGAACACCGATGATAACGTCTTTTAATGTCCGTGGAATAAATCCAATCACGCCACGCCAGTGGCCAGCGATTATCTTGCAGTGAGCTTTATGTTTTTCAGCAGTGACACTTTAAAAGGTGTTAATTGAATCCAGAAATAAGTGTTTAATTTATATCCACCTGCCAACATTCTTTAGCAAGAAGAACAGGTTTGTTTGTTTTTCTTCGAGTCACTGGCGAGTTAACGATAATTTATTATTATGACACAATGATTAAGGCATGGTTGTTGCATGTTGCTATACATAGTTTATGCACTTCTTAGTAATGCATGGGTAAGAATGTGGTATTTTCCAGCTATTATTTTAGTTTCTGCTGTATTACATTATTTTAGTATAACATTTATATGTATACAATTAATCCTCTGCTGGTTGCTTATTTGGTTGCTCTTTGTAATAAAATATTATTTTAAAAATTAAAGGCCTGAACTAAAGCCCGCAATTGCTACTTTACTTCAGAGTCATTTAGCAGACACTTTTATCGGGGGGACTTACTCACTTTTATCAACGGGACTTACATTTCATTACAATTAATACAATGCAACAAATTCTTGCTTTCCCTGGGAATCGAACCCATGATCTGGTTCATGACGAATATCAGCGCTGTATAGACTAAGCTGATTCACAGATCAGTTCTTTTATAGAATGTTTTTTTACATATTGAATATTGAATACTGAAAACAGAATTGCAAGTCAAATTACAATTTTATTTTGTAATTTAAAGAGATGTATGTGATTTATATGTAAAATGTGACTGAATCTGAAATTTTGCAGTGTTGACAGCAAAAGTCTGATTATGCATTTCAGTTCAGAAGTGGAGCTGCTATCTGAAATCTTTGAGATGTGGAGAACAGGCATTTCATCTACTCGTTCCACACTTGTGCATGTAAAGAGCCAATCGTTTCAGACAAACAGAAACGTGCCGCTTTTCTGAAAGAGAACAGTTGCGTAAGGCTGCCCTCCCTCTCGGTGCGGAGGGTTTTATGAAAACACCTTTGACTGAATGACATCCTGCGAAGTGATGTTGACATTCTTGATGCAATCAACCATCAAACGCCAATCTGACTGGTTTCATCCACCTCTTTAACGTCTTTCATCACTGGCACCTTATTGTCTCCCTCTCCCTCTCCCTCTCTCTCTCTTTGTCTCTTTCTCTGTCTCTCTCTCTTTCTCTCTCTCTCTCTCTTTGTCTCTTTCTCTGTCTCTCTCTGTCTCTCTCTCTCTCCTACTGCCATCTTTTCCAATGTATATGTCTTGCTCTCTCTGATATTATTTGATATTATCTGGCTTTTTTTACTCTGTTTCCTTTTTCATCTCATTTCATTTCCTTTTCATCTTGTTTTTCTTTCTGCACTCCTCTCTCTGTGTTTCACTCTATATTCATCTCAATATTTCTTTCTCAGTCTACACTCTCTCCTTTATACACTAAATGCCTGTTTTGGAAGATATGATGGGCCACTTTTTGCAGGTTTTCAAACAATTTTTCTTCTAGTCTGTTTTTGTTTCATGAGCACCATCATAGCATTCTGCAGATTGTCTATTTTTGTCGCGTCTTGTTGTTTACGTACACACACGCACGCACGCACACACACACACACACACACACACACACACACACATACATACACACACATTTTCCATTTAAAGAGTCGCTTCAATTATATTGGCACTAATTAACATAATGATCCCCAAACTAAATCTATTGCATTTAGTACTACATTTAAATTAAATTAGAATTAATAAAACTACATAATAATAAAAATCCTTTCAGTTAATAATAACAACAACAACAACAACAACACAAATTGATACTTGTTTCTAAAGCAGTCATGCAATCTGCAGGGATTTGAAGCTAGACAACATCTTGCTGGATGCCGAAGGTCACTGTAAGCTGGCAGACTTTGGTATGTGTAAAGAGGGAATTCTGGATGGCATCACAACCACAACCTTCTGCGGAACTCCGGACTATATTGCACCAGAGGTGAGTATTTCACAGACCTCACTGCGAGGACACTTTCTTTCTAAGCTAGCCTTTACTGTCTCTAACGCCATGGGGAACCTTGTTTATTCATCATAATGCTTCCCATAATCAAAAAGAGGCGGCACGGTGGCGCAGTGGTTAGCGCTGTCGCCTCACAGCAAGATGGTTCCGTTTGACACTCGAGGTGTGAGTTCGAGGCCGTCCGGGGCCGTTCTGTGTGGAGTTTGCATGTTCTCCCCGTGCTTGCGTGGGTTTCCTCCGGGTTCTCCGGTTTCCCCCACAGTCCAAAAGACATGCGTTTCAGGCTAATTTAAATTGGAAAATTGACCACATAGGTGTGAGTGAGTGTGTGAATGTGTTTGTCTGTGTGTCCCACCAATCCAGAGTGTGTATCCTGCCTCCGGCCCTAAGACGCTGAGATAGGCACCAGCTCCCCGCGACCCTGTAAAGGATGAAGTGGTAGAAGATGAATGAATAATCAAAAAGAATGTTTTTGTCAGACATTGTATATTACACCAGGTGTACCAGATTGGTTTAAAGTCAGCGATGTCTTTCAGGAAGCTCTTTTAGGAACCCAATCACTCCATTACCAAGAGATGTGTTGTGATGAACCTGGACTGGTCCTTGTTGTTGTCAGATCCTGCAGGAGTTGGAGTACGGGCCGTCGGTGGACTGGTGGGCTCTCGGTGTGCTGATGTATGAGATGATGGCCGGTCAGCCACCGTTCGAGGCAGACAACGAGGACGACCTCTTCGAGTCCATTCTTCATGATGATGTCCTGTATCCCGTCTGGCTCAGCAAAGAGGCGGTTAGCATCCTGAAAGCGGTGCGTATGCTAACTAAGCCATGCTGTTGGTGGGTTTTTGCTGCTGAAAATATAATGGCAGAATCAATACGTTTGACTGGAAAATCTTGGTTTAATGCCGTTTTAGAAGACGGCTCTTAGCATTAGCTCTCGTTCCTTTGTTGCGGTAGTGTCTCTTTGTTCAGTCGCAGATATTTTTGTGTGGCTTGTTTACTTGGCTTGTTTTTTCGAGTGACTGCTTACGTCCCGTTGCATATTTTCTGTTTGTACAAAAGCTTCCTGTTTTATGTGTATTATGTGTATGCGCATTCAGTGCTACGTTCTCCGAGTCTCCTCTTCCTTCAACTGTTTAAAATTTACTTTGGAAGTTCTCAGCTCGTTTAAGGCTTGATGTAAAGCTAGAGTGTTTGTCTTGGACAGCATCGCTTCACACTGCAATCTGTCTCTCTGGCACTTTGGTCACATGATCTTTAGTCATCTCAGGTCACCGGATGCATTCTTACATCACATGTAGGGATATCTTACGATTAACATGTATTCTATCAAGAGGATACGTTCCAATAAATGTGGATTTATACATCAGTTGTTGTTTTCTTGCAGTTCATGACGAAGAATCCCGGCAAGCGCTTGGGTTGTGTGGTGTCACAGGCGCTGGAGGAAGCTATTAAAGTGCATCCTTTTTTCAAAGAGATTGATTGGGAGCTGCTGGATCAGAGGAAGGTCAAGCCACCTTTTAAACCCCGCATTGTGAGTATCACAAGACGTATGACGGGCAGGAACAATATTCGAAAATCTAAAATTCAAGTGTGTCAAAATAGGCGACAATTTGTTTTTTTTTGCTTAGTATTTTTTGCTTATTTTTTGAAAAGTCAGCTTTTTCACTTCTATCAGTAGCCAGATAGAAGTGAACAGTGCAGTGATGAATAAATTGCATAGTTAGAGCGATGGGTTGGGGTTGTGCTTCAATATAGAGACACACTGGCTGGAATGACACACTCAGATGTGAGATGAGACGCCTGTGTCCTCTCCACGCTCTCTCTCTGACTGACAAGGCTGATGCAAGCCCTTGAGAGAGTGAGAAGGGAAACTCGGACATGCTGAGGACAAATATCCATATTCGTAATATCAATGTATCAGTCATTGCCAATAATCCTTAGGGGTAAATAATCCAGGCTGTAAAGGTCGGTGGTTGTCATCGTTGTATCTCATTCTTGTGCCAAGAAAGGTCCACTGCCTGTTTCGAAGCAAAAATATGTATGAAACAAATGATCAGATTTATAAGTTTAGTAAACAGTTGACATGATTAAGGAATGATTAATGTAAAAATGTATGTAACTTTTTTACTGTATTAAGCCTGCTAGTCATACTTAACTGCAATATGCAAAGACTAGCATGCAGCGGAAATGTTAAATGTCATAATGAGCATGTTTATACAAACATATATGTTATATTTTATTATTATGCAGTATTATTTTATATAATATTCATGGATTGTTTTATTTTACCATCCACAGAAAACCAAACGGGACGTGAACAACTTTGACCAGGACTTCACCCGCGAGGAGCCAGTTCTTACGCCGGTTGAAGACTCCATAGTCAAACAGATTAACCAGGACGAGTTCAAGGACTTCTCTTACTTCAGCGACGAGACTCTGTCCTAATACTGAAGCATTCTGGATACATTCAGACATTCATTTCAAAAGAAGACAGTCTAACATGCAGGCCAGTTCTGAAGCCCACATTGAACTGTCCTCCATGTACATAGAGATGAAGCCTGTGAAACACTTTAGGATTTCTCTGTTTTGTTATCGTATTATTGCAGTGATTGTATCCAAAGAGTCGACAAGGACATCGACAAATGAAAAGCAACAACCAAATGTGAATAACCAGTGGTTATAGTGAAGAACGTTGTGTGGTTGGTCCTCAACACTGGGTTTTGCTCACAAGATGTATCTAAGTTTGGAGATACGTATCTAGTGACACGGACAAGGCATTTTCATTTCAGAAAATATAGCAGACGCAAACCAACAATGTGCTTGTGTGTGCGCGCGTGTGTGTGTGTGTGTGTGTGTATGTAACTGGAGAGTGACAACCAGCTTTATCAGTAGATCCCAAGATTTTCTTGTTGTCAAGATGTAAACTTTGTGAATTTCTCTTCAATGCAATGAGACATACTATAATGATTCAGTAGGACTTCTCTCTATTGTGGTCCATTCCAAATGTAGACCATCTACTGCATATGGTCCTGCCATTATTCTCCTGTGTTATAGTATGAGGAACCCCTTTTAAGTATAAAGTGCCATATTTCCCCGTGAAATGGTTTGGTCTAGCTATCAAGCATTGTTTTTTATAGGTTTTTTCTCCAACTTTCTACCTTCACTTCATGTTCTGGCTTGCTTGAGACGAATCAGAATTTTGTGGAAAATGACTGGACGTCTACAGTATTTCTACCTTTAAAGCTCCATCTTTTTAGTGCCTCTACAGACTTATTTGCAGTTTAATAATTTATTAAATACAAGGTAAGGACACTTATTGGCAACATGCATATACTGTACTGTATGTACACATGTGCTCGCAGTATATTATTCTCATTACGTAATAATAGTATGTATTAAAAGTGTGGTTTTTCAAAATCGAGACCACACATTTAGTTATTTCCTTAGAGTTCATGGTCGCTTGATGTGTTTGTCATTGGCTTGGCTTGTGTGTCGGGCCACCGTCCCCTGTTGACCCTTGCCGGCCCTCATAGAACATGGACTGAGTCCACTGCCACAAGGTTTGTGCCAAATTCTTGTTTCCTGATGTGCAATCCACAGTGTTGTTTTGTATTTTGTTTCCAGAACTTCTCTAGAGGTGGGAGATTTTAAAATGTTCCAAAAACAAGCTTTCACTTGTCTGTTGAGAAAGAAGTACCTCTTTTGTTAAAACTTAAGTCACAAGAGAATTTATATTTACATAGGTACTGCAGTTATTTAAGTTAAGTCTGTTCATTCTTTGTCAATGTTTCTTTTGGTTTCACACATTTTGTCACAAATGTGGAGTCGTCTGCTAATTGTTTTCAACATGTAATGATGCACATGGTTGTGTGCCAAATGTTCTGTTCTCATACGATGTGAATGTGTTGTTCATTCAGAGCATATTAAATGTGCAAACATATTTTACAACTTTTAATAATGTTGCTCTTATAAGTGTGTGTGGGTGTGTAGTGTGTACAGTACGTTTTCTCCATTAATTGGTGCATTATTATATTATTCATTATTATATTATATTCATTATTATTATTATATAAATAATACTAATACAGTATATACTGTACTATATTTGAATGAATTTATATTTTAAGAAGTAGACAATGTACTTGTTTACATTTTCAATTTATCAAATAATTTGGTCTTAAACAATTCATCTGATAAAACCAATCTCGCTCAACATTGTAAGATTAATGAAACTTTGACAAATCTATTATAAAATAAGTCGAAGGAAAGTGGAATTGTGTTGCGGACTCACAGAACAAAGTGGGCGTTTTCTATCTTATGGTTCAGCCAATTACGGCGCTCGAACTGATTGCTTTGCTGTCAAGCGACGTTCAGTGCGGTGTGAACTTCACTGCTGAACCGCTAAACACGTCAGAAAGTCGCTGATCGCGCTCGGATTTTATGGAAGTTTAAACTGTACGATCCTTGGCAGTGTTCCGAGACTGTACAGTCACTTCACGCTGATGTTTGACAGTCTTGGTGTTCTACACGGGTTAATACTTTTACTTTTGGGTGATTCTGAACGTGCCCTGGTTGACGGTCCTGGACGCACGACATATCCTTGGAAATAAGGCAAAAGCAGGAGGAAGATGACCGCAGAGAAGGAGAAAAAGAGGTACGTTTGAGGAAATGTTATTTTTTTTTTTTCAATATTATACGCTGCTGTGATGGATCGATCGGGTTTGTTGAGTCGCTGCAACAAGTGAATCTACTGTAAAAACCGGAGCGCGCATTTGCGCGTGCGGCAAAAAGATGCTTCTAAGTGTTTATTTCAACAAAATGTCCATGGATAAGCATAAGCGTCTATAGTCAAACGTGTTATGTATGCAGTTTATAGATAATTATGTAATTATTTCACTCGTAAGGATGCAAAAAAAAAAAAAAAATCATTCGTCTCGAATTATCCATGGTGAAAATAAGAGGGTTATATAGTTTTATAACTTTTAAAACCCTTGGAGGAAAAAAACCAAAACAAAACAAAATAAAAAATAAAACAAGTATGAAAAGAATAAAAAGCAAACCATGCAAAAAAAAAAGAAAGAAAAAACTACCAGTAGTGATTTTCCTCCCATTTACGTTTCCATTTTTACAAACGGTAAGCAACTGAATACAGAAATTGTGTTCAAAACATGTACATTTTTAGCTTCTTCTTTTTTTTAATATTCACACATTTTTCCAAAAGACAGTTGGAGAGTGTCAGGTTTTCTGAAAAAAAGAGCTGATTTTTGTTTTGTGTTGTGTGTTGGTGTGTGTTTCCGTCTCTCCGAGCGCCTTTGAGTCTGCTTGATCCTCGTGACAGTTTTTTTTCCCCTAACAATCTTTCTGCCCCTTATCAGATGAGAGTCAGGGTGGCAGAACAGAGCCAAACATTGCTGCCATACTCCAGATTATCTCAAGCATCAGGGTTGATTTTGAAGCGTCTGTGTCGGACAGTGGCATGAATTACAGGTTTTAACCCAAACTCGCTGACCACTGGCTGAAAAACGAATTGGTTATCAAACACAAATCAACTTGTGATTTTCTTTGAGCAATGATCTCAGACTTCATTGTACAGTTCTTGCATATTCTGACTTGTGTCCTCTTAAACGGCTTCTGTTCATTTTAAAGAATGGAAACAGTGGTTAAAGAATTGGACATGCAGAAGTTTTTCAGGTATGAGTCCCGGACCGGTACACATCACAACTAGAGTGTCATTGAGCCAGACACAAAGGGTTTGTTCATTTTATCATGTGTGTACAAACTTTACTGTTGGACGGGTCAAATGCAGAGTACAATTTCCTATGATTACAACCAGACCTGGCCACTTTCCTTAATTTAAATTATGCCTGAATAGTTTAGCGTCAGAAAAAGAGTCTGTACAATCAGAAAAACTACTAAATTTTTCCACAGAATTTTGTGGCTCATCACCATGTGCCATTTTGTATTTGCTGTTAAATCTGCATACAAGCGCATTACATTGTACTCCAGCCTTGCATCTCACCCAATTCGGGTAAACGGGCAATTAATACTGTGTGGACGTAAAACCGAGGATATCCTCATTTAAAAAGATCAAGCTGGTGACGAAATGTGGTGTTCTCCCCCACAAACCAGTTCAGATTGACCTGGTGCTTAATTCATGCGAGTTCACATTTTCCATGCTTTCTTTTCCCTTGCCGTTTGTCGCAGCTCTCCGTTACGTCACCATGAATCACCAGGCTTTGTCTCCAACTCATTCTGAGATTGAAAGTGGAGTGGCTCATTTACGGCCAAAAAGGCAGAGCTTTGTGATGAGCTCCGTTAACTCAAAGCTTCTGTTCTCTCAGGCCTGAATCTGGCTGTGAGCCTGCTGCAACTTGCTCTCACTGTTTCAGAGCTTTGTCCCAGATGGAACAATTGCTCAACCGAGTCAGCTACCTGTGCTCAATGTTCAAATTTTTATTTTAGACCCAAAGGGTGAGTTGATTTCTACCGTTATAACATCACGTTTGCTGCTGAAACTTTGTAGGTGCAAGCGAGAATAGTGGACCCGGAGTGTCCTTTTACTTCTTTAGGGTGATGCTTTACTATGTATTGGTAAAAAACCGAATGCATTGAAAACTTTTATTGACGCAAGACGTTTGAATTGTCTGTAACTGTTTTGTGTTTTTTATGGATTGTGCACATGCGATTCATTTTGTGCATAAACATACTTTTGGTGGTGGTGGTGATGGGGGGGTTGGGTGGTTAGGATGTAGAATGTCCTAGATAACAAAAATCCTGAGTAACAAAATGTGTCTCCGTGGAAATGTCGTCCCGAGTTCCAAAATATTTTCTCTAAACGAAACGATTGTGTCTTTTTCTTACAGCTAGCATGCATTGAGATGAGAGTCCAGGCATGTTTAAAGTATGCTATGTTTAATCCTCTTTGCACGTCAAATAAGCAAAAAACAATAAAAACACTAGTTCGTTTCAGAGATTTTGCTTCCAAAATATAAAATAAGCTTTTATTCTCACAGAATGACGTTGTGCAAATCCATGAGATTTTTGTAATCTTGCAAGATTGGTAACCTAATGACGTCAAAATATGAAATATCAGGGATTTGCATGACAATTTTAAGATGGAGTTAACCATTCATGTGAGATTGTCTATATATCATTATATACTGTACCTTTATAAACATCTGCCAAAAGGCAAACTTATTGTTTATGTAAGTTTCTGGCATTGTTATTGATGTCTTTATTACATTTATTATCAATATTTTTGTCTGAATTTATGAAGTCATGATGTAAAATGCGGCTCAGTTAATGAAATTAACTTCTAGGTAACAGTTAACAAAGTCGGGGTACCACTGTACTTTGGTTTGTTTGTTGTTTGCACATCCAAACCCTGTGTGGATTAAGCATCAAGGGGTTTCAATTTTAACCTGTAAATAAATTTGGATTAAAGTATTTGCTGAAAAGTTATCGCCTTGATGACAATTCTACTATAATACTCACTAAATTATAGGTTTATGACAGATTAACCTACAGACTAATTTCCTATCTGTTGAGTTAACTCTCCAAAGCCATGAATGTCATGTCATTTCTTTTTTTGCAAATAAAACACCACCAATTTCTACATGCGGCACTAATTTCTTGTGGCTCTGTATTGGAGTAGATGTTTTCATAAGTGAATGTAAGATTCTGGACTTCTCAGCTGTAAGACTTGTCCAAACAGAGATGATCTCTAGAGAGACTTCATGATCTCCACCCTCCGGCAGCAAAAGTCCAGTGCTCGCCTGAGAGCGGTTGTTTGTCACTTCAGTCTTCGACATAGAATCTCTTCATTCTGCACTGGTTTTCACTGGTGTTTTTCCACTCTTCTGCTTCCCCAGACCAAACCCTTCCTGTCCATCGAGCCTCTTCATCCTTCTGTTACTTGAGTGTCACACACTCTCATTTTCCTTATTTGGCCTCTTGCCACTCAGCTCTACCATTGTCCTTCTTGTCATCGCTCATCCCTAATTAACTGCAAATACAAATTTCAACTTCCAATTTAAGTTTTAACATTCAATGTCAAGGTGCTTGAATTGACAAAAATGTCCGAGTCATCTGTAATGTAAAATAATGTCTTATTGATTTACAGCAGGTAGAAAAATTCAAGCTCCATTCAAGCTACAGTATTTGAAGTTATTTTAATCTTTTTTGTTATACTACATACTGTCGAACTGTTTTATTTCCATCACAAAAAATATTTAAAATGTTTTTCATCTACATTGATTGCTGAAAACCAAGCGTCCACGTGCAACACATCTTTGTCAATAAATAATTTGTTTTGCCATAAAATGTACTGTACTTAAATGTTAATACAATGACTAATACATAAAGTATATTTAGAGTCGAATGCCATATTCATACTCTTTCAGAGATCAAGTAAGTTTAATATTAAATGTACTGTAGTTTGTAAATTGACTGTTGAGGTTGAATCACAAAATAAAGTAGTGATTTTTATTCAAAATAACTAATTTTTCTAAATTATGATTGATTATGTTTTAAATTGATTTGTCCAGTCACTGTGAAACAACAACTGAAAACTTATCAAACTGCCTGACTGAATTGTATTTTTCCTATCGTTCTATGTGGGTTTTACCTGGTTGTTTTTTCTCCAAGAACTCCGTGTTCTTAGATCCGAGATTTGCCTGAGCCGCATTGTTCTGTGTTTGTGTTTAGTGGCAGACAAGTAAACAGGAAAGGGGAAGGTAAGCTAGGTGGAGAAGAGAGTGAGCATGGTGAACACGGACCTAGTTGTTCTGCTTCCCGGCATTAGAATAAATAATCAGGTCTGGGAAATTTGAACTGCTGTAGTATCCATGAGACGTTTCCATTGGTTCTTCACGTGTTTACTGTGAAGCTATATGAAGTTTGAAGTTAGTAGTTACTTTCAGAGATTAGACTGACTCTCTATGAGGTTTTTTCCCTCAATGAAGATGCTTTGAAATTTAAGATGCTTGATTTTTTTTCTTTTTTTTTTTCCATGCAACATAAATAGCCGGTGACAAGTGCTTGTCAATCTCCAAAAGTGAAAGGTCAAATAAACACCATGGCGGCAGCTTGCAGAATATATATTTCAGTAGTCTACTATCTGGCATCCAGACCAAATGCTCAGTCGTTTATCACACTCGTATCTTTTGATACAATCAAATTCAATTAAGTTTGACAAATCTGGGCAGTCAATCTTGACGTATTGTAGTCGGTCACAGGAAATTAAAACACAAGGCTAGATAGATAAAATGCAAAAAAAATGGAATCAGCATCCAAAAGACAAACTTCCTAAAGTACTGTACAACCTTAAAACATTTCCTTAATGAAGAAACGTCTCCTAAGTCTCTTAATATTAATATTTTCATTTGTTAATGTTTTAATTGCTAAGCGCACTGCACACTACCACAATGTTTAGTTTTTAACAAAAGAGCAAAAGCTTGAAAAAAAAAAACATTCAAAAGTATGTATGACTGAAGTGACTGAATTGTGATTCTGAAATTATTAAATTGAATTTTATGTTGTACTTTTGTTTAAAAAATGTCTTTTTATATAATAATTTTAAATAACTTTATAAATAATTGATAACGTCCACCTCTTGTTTAGACACAACTTTGCCTTTAAGTGTGGGGTTAAGGGTTTAACTCTAACCTTAACCCACACTTTTTTCAACGTAACTATTTATAACACTATTACATTTTGTCCAGAATATTGTTTTATTTCTGCCATGTATATGTTGAATTAGGTAAATAACGTTTCTTATTAAAATGAATGAGAGCATAATTTGTGGCTGTTGTGGTCCAGCGATAGGGAATTGGTTCTGCCACCCAAGTGTTGCAGGTTCGAACCCCAGTCCAGTGAATTTTACAACTGAGTGTCCTTGAGCAAGACACTGACCCTCCCATGCTCCCCGGGCGCAACAACTTCCCACTGCTCCGGCTTTGCACCATGCACTCAAAGTAATTAATTGTGCTTTTTAACATTTTTTTTTTTCAGATTTAGTTTCACCTGAAGCTACACAGGTGCACATTTCCAATGCCGACAGTTTGATTGAATTCTCGCAATGAAAGGTGCAGTGGCCCTGTCACTCAACCCAGCGACAGCTGAGGCCTCCTGCAGAAAAATGCACAAAGGAACATTTTCCTACTATGTGCGTCAATGTGTAATGTAAGACAATGTGGTCTGTGGAGTGTTGAGATGTATGTCAGGTATGTGCTGTATAGGGGTCAAATCTTGCTTCATTCATGCACCATTAGAATCCTGCAGTGTTGCAATACACCATAAAGCAGCACAATACTTTATAGTGACTGAGGCGAGTGTCAGGTATAGGTTTTTGTATTGCTCAGTCTAGAGAATCTTCTCTTACTTTCGTGTTCGGATATACTGTGGCCACACGTAGGTGAAATGTGAGGGATTGGTATAAAAGGGTAAAAGGGCATAATTACTCAGTTTTTCATTCTTTGGGACTTCCTCAAGTTGCCTGCATCCACTGAGCTGAAATCCTTATTTAACTGAAATCATTATTTTCTGCTGGTAGTTACTTCAGACAGCGATCACTCTTGATGAAGCTTATCTTTTATTTTTATTATTGTAAATCATGTATTATCATGTATCATTTATATTTTTTTTACTTAAAATTATATTTTTTATAATTTAAATGAAATACATGTATTAATACATAACCCTTACCATACCTCTCCCTGCCTGGCCTGATCACACTCGTGGCGGTCTAATCCACTATAAATGTGTATTTGGTGTCTAATTCTGCATTACATAAGGGAAGACTATGTACTATAGGGGAAGTCCTCGACAGCACAAACTGATGGCTACGTCTCTAAGAGGTGCATTTAGGATAATTCCTGAGCCTCTTCCTGGCTGTATTCCCATTTTAGGACCATCCACTTGGTGGCACCAAGAAAGGCCCCATTTGTGCGCATTGAAACCAAAAGTCTCAAGGCACTTTAACTGTAAACAGGTTAAAGTTACTGTTTCGTAAGTACAGTAAATGTTACTAGCTTCAGAACAAAGAGTTGTGGACTTGGAGACCTTTTAGTCACATGCTACTGTTTATTATTTGGGAATTGGGGTGTGTATGTGGCATTGCAACCTAGACTTGAAACCAAGCCTATAGTGTCCACTGTTGGGATCTGGTTCTGGCTCGACATTGGATTGTGTTTGTAATTGCACTTTTCTATGATTTTGTTGGGGAGCGGTAAGGGTGACTGCTCCAACACCTTTTACAACCAATAATCCTCACATTATGACCACGTCTCTCAGATCCACCAGTCCAGAAGTCACCACTCTCAGGTCAACTTCAAGTGTGCTAGCTTGCATCACTTTTTTCACACACATATTGTCCATTCAGGTAAAATATGGTCCCCATACCCTGACGAGGGTTCCACACTGCTGTAGACAGTAGAGTACACAGTAAAGCCTTAGTTGAGCTTTGATTGAATTCTAGTATTTCCAGTGTTTCTAATTGTCTTGTGGCTCTCGGAGACTTTACTCATTTGATCTGGACAACAAGCAATGGGATACTTTTTATTAATTTGTCCTTCCTTTAAATGGTTCAGCCAAAAGTACAAAAGTAAAAAGTACAGCCGAATAGAATAGAATAGAATGCCTTTTTTGTCATTGTATCTCTGGCTTTGACACATTGTTCCTCTCAAAAGTGCGGAACGTGGAACTACCGTATAAGACAGTTGTATTTTGCATTTAACCATCCAGGGAATTCTGTTGTGGTAATCAATACTGGGATTCAAACCTGCCACAATTGGGTGGCAGGTCCAACTCCCTACCAAATTTCAAAACCAAACATTTCTCAGATTTACCCATCCACAGACTTTTTTTTTCTTCATTAGCACTTTATCAAAATTAATCACACATGTTCCTTAAGGTATGTCCACTTCTAGTTTAAGGGCTGCAATCTGAAGGGCAGCTTTTGAAGGTGAAGGTCAATTCTGAAAAAGCAGTGTAGAAATTGTGCTGCCTGAATAGTGGAGGTGCTTAATTTAGTGCTTTTTTTTACCGGTGTTACTGTCATAAGGTGGCGTGGCATTACTGGCATGCCTGAATGGGTCAGGACGGGTCACATGTTCCTGCTCTCGTGCCGTGCAACAGTTTTACGATTAACCGCAGTTTCACCTGTTGGAGAGTCACACTAAACATAGTTCCGGCTGATTCCCCGGATCACTCTCTCTTTACCATGTTTATCGGATTATTTAGGTTGGGATTTGAAGGCCTCTCATATTTCAGTTTCTGCTGCGTGACTTCTGGAGGCATAACTCATCCGTCAAACTGAAATAGATAAGGTGTCCTCATGACAGATTGACATTTATCACTCCTGCGTCAAATGCTTCAAATGCAAACCTTCAGAGGAATGATCATCCGAGAGAGTTTCAGGGAAAAGCAGTGTGGTTGAACTAGGTTAGAGACAGTCAGACTCTGTGCTGAGGTGCTAAGGTCCACACAGTTCATACGCAGTGATATGAATCGATTCTCTGCATTTATTGATTATTGTGATTTGACTAGTGATGATTAAACTGGTTTCTTCACTTATATCCTATGCAATATGTAGGAAATGGCAAAAACAAATAGTACATCAGTTACTTAGAAAATGCAAATTATTCATTTATTTTTTAATATCTCAAAAAAAAATGCTTACGCGTGTGTTCGTGCATTCCTTTTTTGATTCTGTTTTTTTTTTAAGCGCGTTGTATATTTGTTTCTATTTGGATTTGACAGTGTGTAGTACTGTATAATATGTAATATTATAACTGTATAAAAATGTAATAACTACAGTGTGTAGTTTCTACAGTGTGAATACTGTATACTTACCTGCATAAACATGGAAAAGACGGTCTGCTGTCAAGGTTTAGGTTCTTGTACTACATGTACATTTTTGTACATTAAATTCTCTTGCATATTGCACTGAACAGAATAAGCTGTATTCACTGTATATCACTGTATTTGTGTGTATAATTTACATTGTATATGTGCACTGTGAGAAAGGCATTGTATTCTATTCTAAAGGAAATCTACAAAATCTCATCAAACCCCAGAAATTCTACAAACCGCATAGATACATTTTATATTGAAACTCACACTTGGTTGATGTGAGCGCACTGTAAAATGCAGGTCTCCTGTACCTTGCACCATAATGAGCCTTTTTAGCAGTGTTATACATTACCATGAGACTGTGATGTGGCCACTGTGTAAAAATAGTTTGGAGTGTGTTGTTGGTCTTTTATAGCTGGCCTGTTCCTGGGGGTTTGAATAAGGGACAGAACATCTTTGTTTTCTGTCTTGTCATGTTCACACAGTAATAGCTGCGGAGTAAATAAAGCCTTTAAAAGAGATCCTTTAAAACGATTTTGCTGTTTTGCAACAATTCACGGTTTGTGTGAAATATTTTTCTTTATATTCATCTTAGTTTGTAACGGATTGCATAATTTATTAAATCAATTTTTTTTTTGCTTTAAAACAACTTTATTGAATGCAATATAATTGAATGTCAAGCACTTTGTGTTTCCATGGAAACCTTTTTTTTTGTTTTGTTTTGTTTTTAAGAAATGCCATTTTCAAGACAACAAAATCTTGATTATAGTAACTTCTGATGCAAGAAGGAGTTGCTGTACGTTTGAATGCAGCATTGATTGAATACATAATAATTTTGTTTACCTTTTCTTTAAAATAACATGCATCTTACTTGACTTGAGTGTCTCGTCATATCGAGTTCCCCGTTTTTTCGAGGACAAATTCTGCTAAAGAAGTAAATCTGATCTGTTTTCCCCCATGCATTTCCAGACATGCAGACTTTGGTTTATCTGTGAGCTCATAGGGGCTGGGGTTTAACTGAAACATGGAGAATGTCCCAGTGATGGAAATGCTTCTCAACTTCCTCATTAACCTGAACAGCACTGAGAAACTGAAATCTACACGCCACACACTGAAGCTTCTGCTCAGTAGATTCAGAGTTCCGCTGATTAGCTTTTAGGACATCATGTCCATTGCATAATTACCACCAGGGATGGACCGCTCATATGTTTGTCTTTGATTGGGTGTGATCCAACACCAATTCCTAATTTGACACACACACACACACACACACACACACACACACACACACACACACACACACACACACACACATACACACACACACGCAAACATAAACAGACACCACCTAAACCACACTCACAGTCATAGACAATGTAACACACATATAAAACTCACACAGACACGGAATTAAAACACACACAAGTACTCAAACCTACAGACTTACATGTTCCGAACACAGTCACATACTCCAATCACAGAAACACACATGCAGTCACACACACGAGCCGTCAAACTTTTGCTCATTCACACTCAAGCAGTTAAAACTCTCTGAAAACATACACACAGCCTTTCAGAACTTGCAACAGTATTGCATTCTTTTAAATGGTGTAAAGTAGCACTCATTAATAGTTGTCCTCTTACAGAAAATTGAATCGTTCATGTTACGGTTTGTTTTAGAGCTTTCAGTTGCTATCTATTTTGGGAGAATATTTGTTTATTAAATCCAGGATGTAGGAACACATTTATTCCCATAAGCACTCCAGACTGGACGATTCCCTTATTGGTGGCTCCAAACAGCAGGAATGTTTCACTTGAGATCTGGACAGATCTAGTTGACCACACTAAACTATACACTAGTTCCTTTTGCTGTGTCAGTTTAGCTGGTTGCTGTTTTGCTGTATTACTGTATTTAGGCTGTCAATAATGCTGCAAACTAAGGTTTACTACTTTTTCCGTTTATGTAACCGGCTTGGTTACAGCCAGAGTCCATTTGTCTGAGTAAATCTGCGCTGGTGTGTGTGGAGACGGGCACCTGCAGACACTGGCTCGCTTCTACACTTGGTGGGAGAGCGGCTCGAGATGAATAAAAACGACTCAGACAGAGGGACTTCTGTTCCATTAACTGTATGAGATTCAGGTCTCTGGATGAAAAGCTAAGCAAACCTGATGTATAAAATACTTCAAATGAATTGGCAAAATGTAGAAGCATTTTTTACATTTTAGGTGCTTAAACATATAAAGAATTTAAGAGTTGCATGTAATTTAAGGACATAAAAGAATAGTTTTTAACTGATTAATTTATTTTGAATAATTACCATATTTAATTTGTCAACCATTCAAATCCATTGAATATAAGTAAAACATGCAGTGAAGCTGTAACAGTGTCTAGTTTAGAAGAAGATGGCTCAAATTTAAAATGCAATTAATATAAATTATATCCTTTTTTAGTATGATCAAAAATACAATGTATATACGTAATTTAAAAATACTGAAATGTTATTATTTAGCGTTAATGTTTTGATTTAATACATTGGTAATTAATACTGTACATTTCATTGCATTTTCTTGTCACCAATTACAGTTTTGAAGTAGTAGTGTTTTTGATGTTGTTTTGTTTTGTTGTTATTTTTCCCATTTTGGACTGACTGTCTAACTGCAGGGAACCTTTATTTTGGTTAATATTGTGAATTTTAAGATACTACTTATGATCTGACATGTCATTACGGATGTTTTCTAGATGCAGCTCAGATCGGCGCAAGGAGAAATCTCGTGATGCTGCACGCTGCCGGCGGAGTAAAGAAACCGAGGTGTTTTATGAACTTGCTCACCAGCTGCCTCTTCCTCACAGCATCAGCTCACACCTAGACAAAGCATCCATTATGAGGCTGGCCATCAGCTTTCTGCAGACAAGAAAACTCGCAGCCACAGGTATACATGTATATTAATGTGTATATAAATGTATAGGATGTGTCAAATTTACTAGCTGGGCCAGACTCTAGAGGGGACTTGACTACGTACAGCGGGGGAAATAAGTATTTGACACGTACGCATTTTTATCAGTAAGGTAATTTCTAAGAGGGCTATTGACACAAAATTTACACCAGAAGTAGCCTTCAAGCCAAATATTGAATTCATGCAAAGAAATCAGAACATTTAAGCATGCAGGTTGAGTCCTGATAAAAAGTGAAATGGCAGTGGGTGTTGAGTTAATTTGGCATGCAACTACTTTGTTGGTCTGATTAATGGGTAGTTTCAGCTTCAAACATTATGTGCGCCTACAATAATTTAAATGTTTGCATTTGCACATCTGAATAGATAAGGTAAATGCAGTGCCAACTACACTCGCCAACACTGGCCAAATATGAACTAGAATGAGACCTTGACCAACACTTTTACACAGCGCTCTCTGAACTACAAACAAACAGGCTCTCTGAACTACAAACACACTGAGGAGCACGAGTTTACGAATTGTGTGAAAAACAAACTAGCATATCAGATCACACCATGAGACACGGAAGAAACATTAGACGGTGTGTGTGTGTGTGTGTGTGTGTGTGTGTGTGTGTGTGTGTGTGTCTGTGTGTGTGAGAGACAGAGAGAGAAAGATGTATACAACAAAGTAACTGTAACTCATTAAACCCTAGTTAAGCAGTGAATTCAGAAGCAGCGGTGTTGTAATCTCCACCACAGAACTACTTGACGTCACGTCAGAGAAAAAAAACACATGGCTGTAAACACACAAGCCAGCCATAATCCAATTCAGAAGCTCAGGCTCGATCTCTTATCTGGGTTCACCATCATTAGACCTGCTCTGTTATGAGGAAACGTTTCGCTCCTGATGTCAGACTGCATTAAACATATTGCTGCATGGAGCCAATGAGAAGGCGTTTTATAAAAAGACGTAATCATGTTAGTGGATATTGGACCTGCTGTAACTCTGTCCAGGTTCATTATCTCTACCAATCTGATAAATCAATGCAACACTAAGTGAAAACAACAATGTAATGTAATCTGCAGTGTCTAGCTATAGACGCAAAGCACCAAGAGATGAATATGTGTTTGATATAAAATAATATAGAATAAAAATAAAAGAGAATAAAAGATAAGACAGTAATAAATGTTCTGTGAATGGAAAACTATAATTTGACTCTAAAAAGTATCACACATGATTTGGTGAAATTGATTTTTGGAAAATTTTACATTTAAATTTCCAATGAAATATGCAAATTGGAGTTTTAGCTTTTGATTTATATTATTGCATGAAATCTGTTTCAATTTAGTTTTTGACTGCTTTTTTTTTTGTTCTTTTTAGTTCTGTTAAAGGTCATTTAGAATTTATGCATATCCAAAGCCAATGATGCATACAGATTTATAAAGTGCATAAAGTCCACATAGGTAGAGCCCAAAATTAATAATTTTTAATACTGGAAAAAACCTTTCCTACATTTCCATGAATATTAATCATGTGCAAGGATCTGGACACTTTAATGTTCCTGTGTTGCCCGGGAATGTTCTTTGAGTGAAGCAGGTATAGTGAGAGGATGTGAGAGCGTTTGAATTGTTTGTGTGTCTTGATTATAAAATTAGAATCTCCGGAAGCTGGACAAAGGAGTCCCTACATGTTTGTCCAGACACTAAAGACGATGAGAAACACAATCAACCTGCTGGCCACTGCTGTGCAAATCCTCAAAATAGTCAAGAAGCATGGACGGTGGGGAAGAAGATGGTGAAACCCTGAAGGGCTGCCCTGACCGAACGAGATGCACATCAGATAGATGCTATCAGTGGCTCGGAACTAGAAAGCTGATTGGTGTGCTCTTGATGACTGGCGCTTTACTTCACAACTCAGCCAAAACATCAGCAGTACTGGCGCCGCACAACCATCCATCCCCTCTTCACGCTGAGGGCGCATGGGAAACACCTTTTATATAAGATCCCTGCTTCTGTATAGGCACGGATGTATAGACTGATGATTCACTCACTCTTTTCCACAAGAGCTTGGACAATTCTTGTTATGAAATATTCATGGAGAGCCAAAAATACATTAATATTTTTGTATTAATTAGAGACACTGTCCAATTGTCAACACTGTACTCTACGCAACTGGATTGTAATGAAATTGCTTATGATTTATTTTTCTTAAACGTTAAGAGGATCAACGTCACAAATTTAAGACGTGCCGTTTGAAAGGCATTATTATAGCTTTACAGATCTCTATCATTCACCACTACAGAGAACTTTGTGTTCTGTGTGGTGTTTCACGTCAGGTCATGGCTGAGTTGGAGTCCCTCACAAGAACTCTGTCCAGCTCTCTGGGGTCCACGGTCTCTCGGCTCGGCTAAAACCCAGCCCTGGGCCTTCAGCAAGCCTTGAGAAAGTTCCTTATCTGTAGGAAGCACACTGGAGCAATCACAGGCTTCCGACCCTCCCATGTGTCGCCCTGAAACTCAGCCAGATTGGCTGCGTCATTGAACAAAAACGTCAGAATCAATTCCATTTAACACGTTTTTTTTATAGATTTTTTTCCCCCAATTGTTCCCAAAAATTTAATATTTCTTGTTTAATAAACCGTATTTACGCGCTTATTATTTAACCCCTCAATTTCACCTGTGAGATTGTGGTATTTTGTTAAAAGTCTCTTATAAGACAGGGGAAAGAAATGAGAGAAAAGTGGAGAAAAAAAGAAGTGTTTAAATTTTTATTCTAGAGGGAGAAAATTAGAAGAGATAGAAAAGTGAGCAAAATAAATTAATAGATCCAAACTTGGTGTTCAGGTGTTTAATGGAATCTCATCAACTGTTTCGTTTACTCTATGATAAATATTCATAATTAAACCATGTAACAAGCACAAATATAATGCACACATAAAATTATACTTTTATGTTAACAGTTAAACCACATTTTCTCTACATATTACAACTGTCAGACTTTAATGTTGAACCTTCTCTGTTAACTTTCATTTTGAATTGTTTTCTGGAATGTTTGTTAACATCTGGATGCTTCCTGGTTTGGTTCCTTTTCCTTTTCCTGTTCCTTTTTAATGATTTTTTTCAGCTGCTTAATTTCTGTTAACTTCTGTCACCTGTTCCCTACATTGTGCTCAATTGTAGTCTTGTTATTAAAAACCTGTGGTTTCTTTGCTCTTTGCTAATCTACAGATCTAATCCTGTCTTTGACCAATGTGTATTGTCCTAGATCGATAGTTCAGCGATCCCCGCATTATGTTGATTTCCCGTGATCGTTTCTGTTCTGTCTGAGGAAGCATCACGCTTATCTCTATGACGTTATACTGTACTGTAGCAAGAAACAAAAGTCTGCGTGCCCCGTTTTCTTCATTTGTAATCACTCGCATTTTAAAAGATTTATTTAATTAAATGTTAATGCAATTACCTTGTCCGTGTCAATGTTATTTTTGCGAGAAACGGTGAAATTAATGCACACTGTTGTGAGTAAAATATTTTCTATTGTACGCACCTATAAGACGAGCCCCACAATTTGAGCCTGAAATTTTATGAAAAAAATCCCCGACTTATGGTTTTTTCTCATGGACTTATTCGAAGTGAAACCAGGGTGTTTATTTGTTTGTTGTTCTGGACGTTTGGAGTTGGACTTTGGAGCACAAACACTCAGGGCACAGAACGGAACACAAGCTTTATTTTGATTTGATATATTTTATCAGGTCCAAATATTTACTAGAGGAAAAAGGATCACACGTGTTTGCTTATCAGATGTAGTGAAATTAGTCCTCAACAAAGTCCCAAGTGTCCAGACATAAATGTGTATTTCAGCTCAGGTAAATCTGCTATTCCAATGTTCAGCTCTGTGTGTAGCTCCGTGTTATTTGTTCTTTACAGCATACCACACTTTTCCTCCCTGCTTGCGCAATAATTCCTTCCACCTCCAGGAAACGTTTAGAGTTTGTCTTTGGGTTTGTGGCAGCATACAGTGGGGCACTGTTGGTCAATACGCAGAAATTGCTGTGTTTTGGTGCAGGAGATTGTCCAGGACCACTCTCACTCACATGCATGTTCACGTCATGTTTCAGGCTGTTCCACGGAGACGGCGGATGCAGACAGACTGATGGACAGCTGGTACCTGAAGTCGCTCGGCGGCTTTGTGACAGTGGTCACCTCAGACGGTGATATGATCTTCCTGTCAGAGAACATCAACAAGTTTATGGGTCTGACACAGGTGAGTTTCAAGCCCCTCGATCAGGGTCTCAGAGCAGCGAAAGCAAGTCATTGTTCCAGAGGCTTTATTATTAGCTGTTTGTCTCTTTAGAGTTTCCTCTTGGTCCATCTAATCTCAGACTTGAGAAATGTCATTATTGACCACAGAACAAGCGTTTCCTTTAGTGCTGAGGCAGAGGAAGGATGTGTCACTATGCTCAGATTCTTACACAAGCTCAAGCTGTAGCTCTCGGAGACTCTTATCAACTGACTGGCAATTGCTTCCTTGCATATGGCTGCAAATCACTGTTTTCATTGATCGAAATGAAAAGTGAAACCGAGACTTTTTTGGATAATAATTTTTATCAAATAATCTTAGTTTTACAAAACACACACACACACACACACATATACAGAGTGCATTTTCTTGCCTGGATTATTGCGAGAATCGTCAGTTTCCTCGTGTCTCTTTCAGGTGGAACTGACAGGCCACAGCATCTTTGACTTCACTCACCCCTGTGATCACGAGGAGATTCGCGAGAACCTCACTCTCAAAGCCGGTATGTTCAGGACGAGTGATGAGAGCAGTTGTGTGGTAAAGAAACACAATTTTTTTAACAGTTCTGCGATCTGGATAATGGTTTGTGAGAAACATATGAGAGGAACCAGAAGCTTCTATTCAGAAGTACTGAACTATTTGTTTTTTTTGTAAAATTATATGAAAAACGTTAGCTCTCTGTAAATACTGTAGAAATTGTGCAGTAAATTATTACCAGTTAAGATGGTTCAATTTGTTGGTGGATTTTCTATTTGGTCCACTACCACACGTACCAAATGTGTAGTTACACCCCTCCAAAATGTCCAAATTAATGCATATATTTCATGACTCCTGCAGCAAGTTAAACAAGTCAATAAAACACAAAACAGACCATAACAACTGAGTGTGAAACATGGCTACAAAAGAACTGTTTTATATTACACTTTAAAACTGGATTATAAATGGCATTGAGAAACCAATCCTCCATCCTGTGTCATCCTTGAAGAATTTAGGTCACATGGATTTTTTTCAGCTTGTAGTTTCTCTTTATTATTGCTCCATTATCTGTTTGCCTGCATTTAACTATATTCCTATATTGATATATAAATATATTGATTTCTCTTCACATTTTTTTTTATCAAACATCCTCTTCTTTTTTGGCATTGATGTCAAAAGATGTCTGTTCAATGTCATTCACTTTGTGATTGCAATATACCAGGGGTGGCCAACCAGTCAGAAACTAAGAGCCACTTTTTTCTGTGTTAGAGCCACAAAGAGCTGCAAAGAGCCACATCATACACATGGGCACACATAAAAATCATCCAATTCCTTAATCTTGTATGCACGCACGCACACACAGAGACCTCTGCTCAGCCAGATTTAATGATAATAACCACTCCAACGTGATAATATTAGTTATTTTTCAAAGGTTAACATTGTGTGCATATTTGAATGAATGAATGAATGAACTTTATTGATCCCACAGTGGGGAAATTCAATTGCCGGAACAGCCACTAGTAGCAATGACAAAATAAACCTGTAGCATTGTACAGCCTGACAGCAGTGGGAATGAAGGACCTGCGGTAGCGCTCCGTCCTCCACTGTGGATGGATCAGTCTGCCACTGAAGGAGCTGCTCAGATCTCCCACCGTGTGGTGCAGTGGGTGAGAGGGATTGTCCAGGATAGATGTAAGCTTGGCCGACATCCTCCTCTCACCCACCTCCTCCACAGGGTCCAGCGGACAGCCCAGGCCGGAGCTGGCCTTCTTCACCAGCTTGTTAGTCTTTTCTGTCCCAGTCTGTGCTGCCTGGTCCCCAGCAGACGACATAGTGAATGACAGAGGCCAGAGTCATAAAAGGTCCTTAGCATGGGCCTGCACACTCCAAAGGACTCATGTCATGTGAAAGCTCCTGAAGAGCCTCATTAAACTAGTTAAAGAGCCGCATGAGGCTCAAGAGCCACGGGTTGGCCACCTCTGGTATATACAGATATTTTTTTAAATTCAATTGTTTTCCAGATTTTGGTTAATCATACAGTGATTTGTTAAAGCTGTGATGAAGCAAATGATAAACAATTACAAGCTCTTTTCAAACTTTATGTATACTACATTTACGTGTGGAACTGTATTTTTACAATAACACTAAAAAAATCGAGTTGAGTCTATTCAGAATCTGCTATACATTTAAATTAAAAAGTCTTCTAAAAATATCAAAAAACATTGCGGTTAATTGATTGATGGAGTATAATGCAGTTCAATTTGATATTTTGCAGCATCATTTTTTGTGTTCCAGCAGCAACAAAACTTTTTTTTAACAAATCAATATAATAATATTTAAACAATCTATACATTTAAACATATGTATCAATAAATTAAAACTAGATTATTATTAGATACTAAAGTAAATTGCAAACGATAAAATGAAATGCCGGACATTTCTGATTCACATTCACTTGGACGTTTAGGACAAATTCACAAAATTGGACGTTCCTATAGAAAGGTAAATATCGGGCAGGACAGATTGCGTTCTACCAACTTGTACTAATGTATAAAGAAAACAATGTTTCTATTGGCTTACATTCTACGATATTGAACTTAAGTCTGAGTGTCAAGATGTTTGCAAATGTAATCGCATCTGTCAGCGGAATGTTGGGAATGTTTTCTTGGTGATTCTGACTGAAGACTCTCTTTGTGTGTGTTTCACTGTGCAGGCACAGGGAAGAAAGGCAAGGACCCGAGCACAGAGAGGGATTTCTTCATGAGAATGAAATGCACAGTCACGAACCGAGGCCGCAGTGTCAACCTGAAGTCGGCCAGTTGGAAGGTAATAACTCCCTAAAATCCAAAAGCAAGCCTGGAGCGAGGCCGGTTTCACAGGGATGTTGTGATCCAGGTCCTGCACTGCACCGGACAGCTGAAGGTGTGCAGCGGCTGCCCCGCTCGTGTGCTGTGTGGCTTTAAAGAGCCGCCGCTCACCTGTGTGGTGCTGATGTGCGAGCCCATCCCTCATCCATCCAGCATTGACACGCCACTGGACAGCAAGACCTTTCTGAGTCGCCACAGCATGGATATGAAGTTCACCTACTGTGATGACAGGTAAAACCATCAACTTAAGACAGATTGATAAACCCATCAACTTAAACTCAGCTCGGCTCCATATGAGAGCAATTTAGAATGTCATTTTTATTCTTTTATTTTAGTCTTTCGGTTTGGTTTTACTTATATATATACTTATATTTGAATATTTTATGCATTTATGTTTATACATAAATATGGCTACCATATAAAAATCCATATATTTATAATTAAAAAAAATTCTGTTTGTGAATGATAACTATTGTGAATAGCGCAATGTCACAATGTTGCAAAAGACTTGTTGCAATTAGTTACGTCGCCATCACAGATTTGTCATGAATGGCTTTATACATCCGAAATTACACTGTAAAAAAGAAAGAATAGAGGAGAATTTAGGAGAATTTAACATGTAATTTAGGACACGTTTTAAAAATGACACTGAAGCATCTGCATGTGTATTTGATCTAGTGTACGTATTTTTTTCTGCCTGAGAAAAATGTTTTTACTCTTCAGTGGATTTTTTTGTAGCAATTTAAATGGATGAACAAAATTCAACATTATATTTATTAAATATGAATTCATTTTATACAATTTATTTTCTGACTACAAAAAAGCTGAAATGTTTCACGGGGTAAACGGTTGGCTCTGGATGCTGGTCATCGGCTGGAATGTCGATTCCGCATATGCAGCCTAGTGAACGGACAAATGACTCTTAATAGAGCGATTTAAATGCAGTTGATATCTCGTGCTGAGGTGATCAATGATGCTCGATGTTGTGGATTCACTCTGCATCATTTCCATAAAAACATCACGTGACCTTCTAGAAAGAACTCTCTGTTCTCTCGATATGTGCATATTTCCTGAAGTCTTCACACACAGCACCGCTGCTTTCCAAAACTTTAACCTCAGAAATATTTCTCTAAAATAGTTATTTTTCTTTAAAAAAGGCATACTATGATTTGACTAAGAATATTTGTCTGTGGAGAAATATATGAAACTGAAAACTTTGTCAGACATGCACAACCCAGGAAAAAAATAGACACAAGTCGCAGAACATTGTGTTTAATAGGAATGATTGCTTAAATGCACAAATGTTCCTTTAAAGCTTTCAAAAGCTTTCTAGAGGAGAGTGCAGAAGAAGAAAAAGAGAAAAGTAGAGCCAATTAACTTTCTGAAGAAATACAGTAATTATTTTGTCAACACATCGAGACACAAATTGGTCTGGAATAGGTTTAGGTCTTTGGAGCTAGTCTAGTTTTTTTGTTCTATTAGAAATGCATTATATTTGCTCATCTGTTACCATGTTAGAAACATTGCATAAGCAGGGAAATTCATCCTTTGTTTTGTTTGTTGCCCACGAATTTGGAACTTGAATTGGATTATATTTTAAAATTTTAAAAAATGAAAATTTTAAAAGGCTGTCAATCACTCGCCGTGCTTTGTTTCAGGTTCAGTAGCAAATCAGCAGCATTTCTAATTATTTTCTTATTGCCTAAGTGTCTGAGATGAAGTGTCAATCTATAACGTCAAGTTTTACACTTGAATTTGTTGCTTTCAAAAACGGGCAGTCTTTGTTCATTTTTATAATACTGTTTTGCTAAATTTTTACAGTATTTAAAAATGTGTGTGCATGTGGTTGTGTGTGGATAAGATCTGGACTAGAGAAAGTAAAATGCTGTGAATGAACAGAGGCCTACACACACACACACACACACACACACACACACACACACACACACACACACTGGAGCATAAAGAGTTGGTGACCTGCAGCTGTCTGACGTTACATAACACGGCACAAGGTTCAGTTCCATACACTCGACACGCTGCCTCACAACTAAACAATGTTCCCCTTCAATCACATTAGTTAAAATCACATGGGGGAAATTCAATCTGATCCAGATTATACATGAACAACAAGTTAAGTAAAAATGAAAATGTAAAAGAAAAGGATTGTTGATTGTATAACTGTTGGATTAAAGTTGGTAATGAAGATGGAATGATCCAAAACAAGAATATTGTTCAAGTCAACCAAAGGAACACTCAACTCAGGAATCTTTTCTATGTAGAACAGATTTAGCATAAAACTTATTTTCACTCTAAGAAAAATATTGTCTGTTTTCTGATCCTGACCAAAAGGAGCGCATGAACTTAAACAGTTTAAACTTACACCTTAAATAAACACCTTAATCTCGAGCAGGATGGTATTATTAATCTATTAAACCTTATCTCCAGGATCACAGATTTGATGGGCTACAATCCTGAAGATCTTTTGGGACGGTCATCTTATGAGTTCTACCATGCTCTGGACTCGGAAAACGTCACCAGAATCCACCAGAACCGTATGTGTCCTCAGCTCGCACCATCATGCCACTTATTTTCTCAGAAAAGGAAAAATCACATGTGAAGGCACATGACACTAACACGCATCACACCGTGGTGATCGAGCGCCGTGCCACGTGTCCAAACCCGGGATCGAGGTCGGAGGACGCGGCAGCGGTCGAGCCGGTTTTGTGAAGTTGCTCTCATCCCATCCATCTGATATGAATGTGACAGCAGTACCAGTATAGATTGTCACAGAGACTGTAGCTGAATACTTTCACAAGGCGTCACACTCGCTGTGCTTCAAACCTTCAGCCCAAAGGATGATTTCTGGAAGAACAATATCCTGATATCTGAACTCACTGATGATAAAACTATTTGCTGATCTTTTTTTGAAAATTCCAGTTGCATGTTGTTGTTTATTTCAATATGCTACGATATTGAAATTGTTTTCTGGCTTTAACCATCCAGTGAAATTACAGTGTCTTGCTCAAAGACCCTCAGTTGTGGAACCCACCAGGCAGGGATTAGAACCTGCAATGTGAACCATCACTGGACCACAACTGTCCCCAAAAAGACATGTTATTAAAAATTAATTACAGTATTAATTTTTACACAAATATTCAAATATTTTACGTCAAATATTGAATGAACAAGGACACTGCTAATGAATAACTAAGTCTTAATTCAAATATAAAACTTAAATATCTGGAGTCTGAATCAATTTCTGGAGGCTTAAATCCGCTTTAATTGGCCAAGAAGAAAGCCTGAGATTTGAGGGGTTCAGTGTGGTATGGCCGTAAGATGGATGCTGAGCATTAATATATTGCTCAAACCTGCCCAGCAGTGGGGAAACCCAATATCTGCTGCCGTTCATAGACACCATGTAACGTCATAGACGCCCGTCCGTGCCCCTTCCCCCCACCACAGAGTCAAATCGCATTTAGCCCAAATAGCATTTCACGTGCATGTTTGAGTTATGAGTGTGAGCCTTATTGGATTGTCCCCATTAGCAAAGAGTGGAGCAGCCATTGGGACATCTTGAGTCCCATTAAGTGTGACAGAGGAAATAAGAAGGCTAAGGATGCGGCTCCGAAGCTCCGCAACCCGGCCACAGCTTCCAGATTTCTCGCTAATCAGAACCAACGTGACATTGCTGACATGCAACCCGAGTCTTCCTATAGTTGTTGGAAAAAAAGCGTAATAGGTCTGGTTTTCTTCCTCATTGAGTTGTTTTTCGTCAATTTGTATCCCTGATGTTTTAAAGAGCATCTAAGACGGCACAGTTCTCTAAGAGGTTGAGGATTCAGGAGAACTCTTTAAACATGCTGCAAACACTCCGGATCAAGTCGGCTTCCTGTTTAATCCCTCTTACTTTGTGTTGTACAATGTGCATTTCAGTGATTCAGTCCAAATTTGCATTCCATTTATTCCTTGATTTGTTGTGCAGTGTTTTCCTAAAAACAACAGCATATGGATTCTCAGATCTATATAGTCTATATAGATCTATATGTCTCTCAGAATAAGACAACAGTAATTAGGATGCATATTAAGTAGCTGTATGATTACGTCAGTCGTTTATTAGGCTAACCATTGAACTTCCTTCAAATTAGTTCCAATGGACAACATCTCAAAAATGTACATATTAGCTGGGTTTATTTCGAATGTTTTGTAAAACCTTTGTTAGAGCCGTGCTTCTGAAGATGACTGGGCTGATTTTCATCATGGAATCTGGTTCTGACATTCATTCCAGCCGCGTTTTTAAAGCTGCATCGCCTTGTACAACAACATCGCTTCCCCGTAGAGCGGAATGAACCCGATGACCCAAGACCGAGGCTTTCCCACAACAGAACTGGACCAAGTCCAGAGAAACGTGCTGTAGAGAGGCTAATTCTTCTCTGCAATCCTTCATTGTCTGTACACTGTGTTTGCTCTGCGGCTTCTGCTCGTCTTCAGCCATGGCCTCTGTCTGTACAAGACCTTAGTCATTAAAACCTTGCTCCGGACATCTCTGAGGCGCACTGTGAAACTTCAAGTGGACAATTGCGAGGTGACAACACGAAACATTACGATTGTTTTTTTTTGCTCAGTTTCAAAATACAGTAGCCTCCTGCTTAAATTCACAAGTTGAACATGTGAAGGTTGTGCGTACTTGAGATCGTTCACTCCCAAATGTAATAGAAACTCACATCAAGCGCAAAGACCACCCATGAAAACGCCATCCGACAGATTTGGGAGAACCTGATGTGATCCAAGTACAATCTGCCCTGTTTACTGGGAAGACATAAACTCAAGATAACTTATAAGAACAAAATAAAAAACGTAAAAAGTTCAGTGTAATTTTCATTTCTCCACTGGAAGATTCTGTATACAGACAGTATTTAGATTCTTCCCATGGTTTCATTCTTTTTTTTCTTTTTATGTCTATATTTTAAGTAGGGTTCTGTTCTTCCCTCTGTAGTGTGCACTAAAGGCCAGGCTGTGAGTGGTCGCTACAGGATGTTGGCTAAGAATGGAGGCTATGTGTGGCTGGAGACCCAGGGAACCGTCATCTACAACAGTCGCAACTCTCAGCCGCAGTGCATTGTGTGTGTGAACTACGTGCTGAGGTAAAGCACAACTAAAACACGCAGAAGAATGGGATGTGCAGGGAAAGCATCCAGCTTTCTGCTCTTGTGATCTACCAAAGTTACCATTTAGAATGCTGCAGAATATTGATTGACTTTGGATTTGTCTTTTTTCATTGTTTTATTTAAGAATTTCTCACACAGTTGCTTAGCACAAAGAAATGCACAAAACACAATCTTGCATGTTCACATTTACATGCCTTTAGCTGCTTTGTTCCATTGCTTTACAGTTGCTGTTTATTTAAGTTTAAAGGCTTTTCGCTTTAATAAATATTTTTTAATGTTACCACTGCAAATATTTCATGATAAGTCAACTAATGAAACTTTGACAACTTTATTATTTTCATATATTATTTTGTTATATTTTACTTTATTGTTTTGATTATTCTTCCCTGACTTTATCATTAATGTGTTTATGTTTAGGAGGCTGACTAAAACAGAACCACTGTGATTTTGTGTCCATGTTACACAACTTTACTCATGCAATTGTGACAAACATTCCATATAACATGTGTGTGGTCCTTATTTCACAGTGACATTGTGGAGGAATCGATAGTCTTCTCCATGGAGCAGACGGAGTCTCTGTTCAAGCCGCACACCTTGAGCAGTTTCTTCAGTTCAAGTAAAGGACCCATGTCGCCTCAGACTCTCTTAACCAAACTCAAAGAGGAGCCTGAAGATCTGGCTCAGCTGGCGCCTACACCAGGAGACACCATCATCTCTCTTGACTTTGGTGAGAATCCCAGTCTGATAATAATGCTTCAAATATCTGAATCACATGAATTATTTTGTCTTGAGAACCATTTTTGCCTATTGATTTCAGATTTAATATTTCTCTGAAGAGTTTAGGCTGGGTTGGGTATAATCTTCAGAGCTGTCTAATATATCCAGAAAATGCAGAAAGTAGAACACAAGCAAAAGATTTTTCATTTTTCACAGGTCAGTCACCGTATGAGAAGGCTCCGATTTACAGCGACGTATCTTCAGTTGCTCCCGTGTCTCAATCTGTCCACGATGACCGAGAGCCGACCTACGCTGGAGACATGCCCAAGGCTTTCTCTACACCTCAAGCTCCTCCAGCCAGTGCAACTCCCAGCCTCAGCAGCTGCTCCACGGTCAGCTCGGCCTCTCCTCGTTTCAGCATGTCAAATTCAAATTATATTTGTCACTTACATATACATACATACATACATGGTACAATATGTAGTGAAATGCTTTTTTCAACCTTCCAACATTTAAAGAAGAGGGGGTGGGGAATGGTAGTGCAACAATCAAGCAAAGCAAACATACAATACATGTTCAAAAACCAAAAGTTGTAGGTGGGGATTCAGACTCTGTACGGCCTGCGAGACGAAGCTCCTCATTGTCTCTGTGTTTGCCTTCAGGGAACGAAAGCATTTTTCTGAGCGCAACAGTGAGAAGAGTTCATTGTTGGGATGGCTGAGGTCTTTCAGTACCGCTTGTCCTGCACTTACCAAATCCAAAAAAATAAAACTAGTTTCTTTTTGTGTAAAAGAAATGGGCTTAAAAAAGCACAAATTACTTCTTTAATGAACAATTAGTACGCATTAGAGTGAGTGAGAAAGATAAGATGGGTCAAGCAAACTGTCAGCTCGTGTTTTGTTACACTGTGCTACAAATGTCTTGGTAAAAAGACAGAAATATAAAACCCGGTACAGACTGTGTTTGTCTATTGAATTTGACAATTTTGATTTATCACACAGTGTCATGATTAATAAGATAAGAGATATTGTATTTACATGAATATATGCACCCCTCTAATATAAGCACTTTACGTTGATTGTTCATGATTTGAAATATGGAAAAACTGACGCATATATTTAAGTCCATATTTGAAATATCCTTCCGCACTGTAACCTAAAAGTGAAGTGAAAACAATCACACGGAGCAGTGGGCAGTCTTAAGCACTGTACTGTTTCAATAGTACTGTGGACATTAATTAAAGCCCCAAATGTGTTTGTGTTTTGTTTTTTCATTGTTGTACAACAATAGAACGCTGGTGTTGGTTAGTGTTAACTGAGATTAAATTAAAGCATGTGTTTTGTTGAACAGCCGAGCAGTCCAGATGATTACTACAGAACTGTGGAGGGTGACTTGAAGATGGAGCTGACAGAGAAACTATTTTCCCTGGACACTCAAGAGACAAAGACTTCCTACAACCAAGAGGTCACAGTTTTTAACTTTCAATTTCAAAAAGAATCCTTTAACATTTTTTTTACCAGTGTGATTTTTGTTTCCATTTATAATGCACATTTTGACCCCTTCAATATCATTCAGACTGATCTAAGCGATTTTGATTTGGAGACCCTGGCTCCCTACATCCCAATGGACGGCGAGGACTTCCAGCTTAATCCCATCTGCCGTGATGAGACTTCCTCTGAGATTGTAGGTCTAGGAACTAGCCAGCCGAGCTTCAGCAACATCACAAGCCTTTTCCAGCCGCTTACGTCTACATCAGCATCCCCTTTCCAGCCTACTTTAAGTCCAGCAGGAGAAAAGCAGAGCATTGACAATGCCCATGTGGAGTCATGGCCAACCGTACCATACACCCATGATCCCATGCATATGCCACCCTATCATGACCCAGCCAGAACCCCTCTTTCCTCAATGGGTGGTCGTCAGAACCTTCAATGGCCACCAGATCCTCCATTACAAGGCAAAGCTATGAAAGTGTCATGCCAGAATGTACCTGCAAATCGAATGCTGCAATATCTTCAAAGGTAAATGGGTTGTTTTTAACGTATTGGTATCTTTAGGAAGCATTAGAATAACATTTTCTTTTTGTGACGCTTGTGTTTGTTTTGAAGGCCCATGGAGGACTTTGCGCAGAACTACAGAGATATGAGTCCGACGCGAGTCGCTCTTGCAAACGGTTTCAAGCGCTCGTTCAATCAAATCAATATGGTTTGTTTCCACTTTGCTTAAGAAGCCAATTAAAGATTATTAGAGCAAGGATTTAATGATAGACTGTATCACGTAGTTTAGTAATAAAACATTATTAGAGTAAGGACTCAATGATAGACAGTATACTGTATCACATAGAATTAAATATTGTAGGACATAATAATAGTGGTATTCAACTTTTACTTTCAGTTTAATCTCCAATGTTTAATGTCATGTGTTCTAGGGTGAGAATATGTCTACAAAATCACCACCGACTCTGTGGAAGAGACTTTGTCACGAGAGCTGTGGCATCATGGATAACAACAATATCAGTGGCAGCAATTCATCAGGTAACAAACACTTGTAGTGGATGCAAAACTGATGCTACATATATATATATATATATAAATTATTATTTATTTATTTTTTTACCTCTAGTATAAGCACATATTTAAACAAGTGCTTTTTGGTGAGGGGATATTTGTTATTTTTATTATATACCTGTTATGTGTCTTAATTGTCATGTTTTTCCAAATTAAATGCATTGTATTCATATTTCATAGGAAGTGGATAATAACTGTAAACATCAACAAAATCCATTCATACACAATTAATTGAGCTAATTTATTCAATTATCAACATGAATTGTAAAACATTAGATTAAATTTTTTGTAACACATTTTGATTAGAGATCAAGAATTAATTTCTGCTTACGGTTTCTCCTAACGCCTAATATGCACAAACTACTGTACGTTTATCATTTAAATACACAGTTGTATATGTAAATTATTTGTTCATTATCACCAATTTGTTACACTGTTTCGTTTTTACCATACTTGTTACAAGTCTAAGTCTAAACATCAAACACATTTTTCAAGATAAAGGGATGAGCCAAAATGGGGGCATTGAGCACCAGCACAGGAAGTCTCTGTTTTCGGTGAATCAAGCCGAGCATCCGGCCAAATGTTACCGAGAACCATGTCGTGACTTCACAGAGTTCAGCATGCAGCCTTCCCCCAAGATGGATGGTCAGTTCTTGCCGTTGAGGTGTGACTTTATGATCAGATCTCAATACTGACTCTCAGAAGCCTGTGTGTCCGCAGGAATCGCAAGCCGGCTCATCGGACCCTCCTTTGAGAGCTACTGTCTGCCTGAACTGACACGATATGACTGTGAGGTCAACATACCCTTGCAAGGAAACCTGCATTTGCTGCAGGGCCATGACCTGCTGAGAGCCTTGGACCAGGCCACTTAGGCCCAGATCCTGCAGGATGTTTCAGAAACAAAGTGGTTTTGAACCACACAAATACCGACAATAAGCATCTCGCCACAGTGCGCGTGCACGCACACACACGCACACACACACAGACACACACACACACGTCACAGTGAATATATACCTGACTGCATACATGCAAATGTAGCAACTTTTTATGTCTACATCCTCATAAATTATATACATGTACTATTTTGTTTTGTTTCAAGACAAGCTTTGAATTTAAGTATTTTTGGAAGAAATGAATTGTGTGTCATCTTTGGCTTGCCCTTCATTTTCTTTGCTTTTTTTCAGCTCTTTTCTGTGCTTTGTAATTCTGCCAGTGTTGGACAAAAAATAAGATTTAAAGTCCATGCAACTTTCCTACCTCTGACAATTTTAAAGACCACCTGTAAAAAATCTGTATACATATATACAAGTGTGTGTGTGTATCTGTCTGTCTGTCTGTCTATTTGTATGTCTATTCAAACACACACACACTGTATAAACTGTATATGTAAATATATATACACATCAAATAAGAAGAGGAGAGTTGAAAATTCACTCAGCTCTGGACAGACTTTGACGCTGTCTTGTACAGAAAAAAAATATTTCGTTTAAAACAATGGTAGCCCGAAATGTTTTGCTTTCCTTTTTCACCTGTAATGTGTCACTTGACATATTTCTGTTTCTGACCACTTTCAGTCCTCATGTGCCTTTCTTTCTGTATTTAGTGGCAATCCAGTGTCTTTGTTCTCTTTGTTCATTGCCTTATTGTGGAGACCACTCTGAAAACATATATTTTTGTCAATTCAGTTGAAAACATGGATATTTAAGGAAAGATGTTCTGTAACGGTAAAGATGCTCTAGATTTATACTTTGCAAAAAAAAAAAAAAAGAAAAAACACTAAGTGAATTTAGCTCTTGTACTTGTGCTGGTACTTGGTCCTGTCGACACTGTAGATGTGAATCCGAGTCTCGTAAAAGTGCTGGTGTCCCGTGGTTTTGCTTGGATGCATTTATTCTGTTCTAGAAATATGCAAACGTGTGTCGCGTTCATTTACAGGCCAGTGCGCGTACCATTGTTCTGTTTGTATGTAGCAGATTGGATCTTTTAAAAAGTTGTTGTAAAAAGTTCATGCTGTTTTTTTTTTAAGATAATCCCATGTTGGGTCAGTAGAGCAATGATCAGTTTTATTTGAGTTGCTCTAAGGTTGTCTTTAAAGTTGAATCCTATCTGAGTAATAATTTAAATGGTGCCGAGGCCCGTCAACAGGTACAAAAATGGCCCTGAGTCTTTATGCACAACCAACTTTATAGTTTAAAGCTTTAAATTTTACCTAAAGTCAAAGTATAAATTGTATTTATTGAAGATATTTGCAATGTTTTATACAAAACAATCAAACAAACAAAAACATTTTGTTACTATAATTAAATTATATATACACATGTAATTTCCCTTGTCAGTGTGAAGTAGTCCCTTGAAGTAGCATACTTGAAATAATCGAGGGTTTGTAATTATTTGCGAACTCACCAAAAGACTTTTAAAGTTAGTTGTCCAATGTATTTAAATATTTAAGAGACAAATAAAACGACAATCCTTGGAAATGTGAATGAAGGCCATACAGTACTTTACAATAAAATCAAAGAAAACATGGTTATTGCTATGAATAATTTTGTCAGGCCTAGTGCTAGCTAGATCTTGTTTTATCTCTGTTACAATTATTATCCTTTTTAGATATTTTTCTTTGTTTCAGTGTTATAAAATATGGATGTCAATGATTAAGCTTGAAACCATTTCATCAGCCTTAACATATATTGTATCAATGCAGTTTACTTTTACCTGGTTGTCGTTTTAACATATTTACACACATGTGTACATTATACGTCTAGAAAAGTCCTTCACAAGAGTGTCCTGATTGGTTTAACGGCTCACTTCAACTTTAAAGACAACATTAGGATGAGGATGATACATTAAAGTTTTGGATGTTTTAGTCAAAAAGTAAACAAGTACTTTTTATTATGCTGAAATTGATATGGAAATCATGATACTATATAGTAACTGTTGACATTACTGTATGGGGAATTTTACCCAATAAGAAATTGTATCACTGCACTGATATTAAAGCATATCAATCAAACTTTGACTATTTTCATTTCTGAAGTGAACAGATCACTTCAAGTACTGTATTGATTGAAATGACTTGAATAGTCATTTTATTATCAAGTTTTAAATATATAACATAATAACAGAATCCCTACTTAATAAAGCCATTTTTGGACCGAAAATATTGGTCCAACAATATATTATCAACACATACTGTATCATCTATATTTTATTGTGAATAAATTATAATGTTATGAGATCTGAAACTTACTGCATTCTTCATAGTATGTATAATTTGAACTTTTTAATTCAGCAGCATATACCAGAGATTCTAAATGGTGTTCGAGTCTGGACTTGGTGGTAGCCATTATGAGAAATGATGTCTCATGCTCCCTGAGCCCTTTGCCATGAGTATTTCACGTCATGAGAGCCTTGAATCGCCTTTGGGTCAAACTATTCCATTGTGTTTCATTCTATCAAAACTACAGTTTCCCCTTATCAATTTTAGAACTCCTTTTTATATTTATTGGGAAAAAAAAAAAACAAAAAAAACAATTATGTTTGACTAAAATTGGTGTACTTATCACATTGTCTGCTACACTGGCTATAGCTTTTTAAGTTGAGTAGTGACAAAGCTTTAAAAAAGATTGTTCTACACACTTATCATACTACCTCCCATCTAAGTCACCCATAATCAGATGGGTGTCATAATCAGATAATTAGTCCACTAAACTAATTTGTTCATGTAAACATTAGTCGATTATTGCCACATTTTTAAATCCAGAGGTGTAAAGAGTACCTGAAAACAAAACTCGAGTAAAAGTACGAAAACTTATTGTATAAATTATACCATTACAAGTTACAAGTCACCAATTCCAAGAAGACTTGAATAAAAGTTGTAAAGTATACAATTTTGAAAGAACTTGTTATAAAACACATTGTTTTAAAACCAAGAAATGTGAAAATCAAAAAACCCTTTGCTTACGAGGTTTTATTTCTTCATACGTTATAGAAATGAAATTTAAAATAGTTTAAATAATCATTAATTATCATAAAAATGAAAAGGCCCTGTTATTGATTATTTTTATTTATGTATCAGTTATTATTTTAGTTTAATAATTCATTTTTTTTGTAAGAAAAATGGAAACCTGCCAACAATCAATGCAATTCAGGTACAAACGTAGTCTTCAGCTCAGCTTTTCTGAAACCATATAATAACTCCATCTGCTTTAAATCCTGGAGATTATTCTGTCAGAATGGTTGTTTCTGTCGTCTTGGAGGTGTGTCAACAGAGGTTTAATGTTTTGGAATTAAAGGCAGAAATGACATCTCTGTTCCAGACACGGCATCCACTTATGAAGGAAACAAACTTTTCGCTGAGTGATGGAAATTGTTGCCATTCGATTGCTGAAAAAAAGACAGATTTGATGTTTTCTAAAAGTTCCTAGATTTGCCAAAAATATGTCCTGGGGACGTTCACCGGTACAGTCATGCTAAAGATCACAAACTGTCTTTCACGCCTAAAGGTATGACACACTCGATGTGAACAAATCTTGATGTGGCTTAATTGGACAAATGATTCTGTCAACCATGAGTCTCTGAAGTGTGCCAAACAGTGGTCTGTAGAAACATGTTAGCTGCTAGCTGAAGCTAGCTGCAGGCTAACAGACATGTTCAGTTCTTTATCACTGCTGGACCTTCAAAATTGTTGTTTTCTGGGATTACCATTCTCGTTTCCTCCATAAATTTAAGGAAAACATGCTGCATAATCATTGCTTGGTTGTGAGTGTTTTTCTTTATTAAGTCATTGCATTTTCAGTTCACGCCTGCAGCATTTTCCCTGAGGCGGAACTTCGTTTCCGTTTGTTTTATTTCCTTTAATAAAACCAGCGCTTCGTAACATGAATCCCTATAAGTGATTGATAAAGGATCATAGCCTATAAAAGGTTCACTTGAAAATCAGACTTTGAGAATAGATTAATGGCAATAATTTTACATTGTGTACAACGTAACTCTGACGCTGTAACGGCCCATCACTAAATTGTGTGTGCGTGTGTGTGTGTGCACTTGTGTGTGCACTTGTGTGCGCATATACCATAGTATTATTTGTGTGTATGTGTGTGTGTGTGTGTGTGTGTGCAAAATGTTTAATCAAACACCCTTCTTGATGGCGAAAGCTTTTCAGTCCTAACAATTCCTCTCTGGAGGCTTTGTGTGTCTCTTCCTTGCCATGGACACAGAACCAGACTCCTTAGCAAAGCCAGACTTCCAGTCCTTCCCCAACTACAAAGATTTCATTTTTGGATCAGTAGATTCCGAGATTCTGATCCTTATGGTGGACAAAAAAACAAAGTGCAGGAAAATGGGAGGCCTTGCCAAATCAGATCATGGAACTTCCTTTTTTGTACAGTCTGAAACACTGACTGCCCAATAGCATTGCACAATCGGTTGCGATATAAGCCTTTTAAAAAATAATTCAAGCTATTCCCACACAAACACACCCAAGCCACATGCACGTTTCCATCCAGGTCACATTTGAAATTTTTTTTTTTTTTTGGTCATATAGGCCAACAGGGTTTCTTTGTGAAGCTTTTTTATGACAATGCTTTTTCTGAGCTGTCAGTCAAGCATAACTGGGACACGGAGTTGCCAACCGAAGCGACAATCCAGTCTGCCAGCATGTTGATGTAGCCATAATGACCATAAAAAGAAGCTGGCTTTTCTCTGCTCGAATGTAATGCAGTATAATGGGCTGATATTTGTAAAGAACCCCACTGTCTTCCATGTTCGGCCTGTGCATTTACAGCCTCAATCTTCCAGATAATTACTTAATCACCTGCTAGAGCTTTACAGTGGCTAGCACAAGCAATGTTTTATATAGATTTTTTTCAAAAGTGGATATTTTTCTTTGCACTCAATGAACCCAGAAGTAAATGAGTGCAGAGATACAAGAAGAATTATTTAATTCGGATTTGTTTAAAATCCGAATTACTAGGCCTGACTTCCGTTTTAGTTTTAGTCAGTACCAAGCTTTGATGGGGTTTTTATTTTGGGGCAACAAAACATCGATATATATAGCTCATATGCTTTAAGATAAAAACTAAATAATAAAAAAAAAAATTATAATTATTATATATATATATATATATAGAATATAAATATTTTTTTTTTTTCAAAGGTTTTCTTAAATATAACGTTTAATTGTAGAAGAAGCCTAAGAATTGCCATGCAAAGTTAAACCAGCTGATAGAAAATTCAGTATTTCAAAAAAAAAAAAAAATGGTATTTTAAATAGAGCCTATCTGCCTGCATCATCAGATTAGTTGCGTAATCTTGTCATAGGAATCTGCGACATTCAATCGTGTCCTGTACATAAAGAGTCTGTCACCCGGCACATAGTATTGATCTATTCTTAGTCAGACGCTGTTGTTAATGCTGTTCCTGAATTTGCTGTTACTAAATATCCAACCTTTTTATTATAGGTATTGTATACATTTTTACATAAATTAAACCTCTTTTTCAATTTGAGTCCATGCTTAAGGTAACAAAAACGTGCTTAACGTAATTTACACTGGCTGGTAACGTAATCCAAAAGGCCAGAGCCATAAAATGCATAGGCTTGAACTAGTGCTTCTCAAACCAAGATATTTTTAGCTGTGATTTCTTGCTTTTTTTTTTTTTTTAGAAAAATATGAGCAAGAGTTGCACACATTCCTTATTTACAAACACATTTCACATACACATTGGGGCAAAACATGGCTCTTATGTAGACCAGAGGTCACCTGCAATGGAAAGAACCTACATGTGAAGCCAGCGACTCATGACGGTGTGAAGAGGAAGAGTTTGATGCTCACAGTTGTGAATTACAGGGTTGTTGAGTCTCATGTCCCAGTCTTCACCAGGGCCACCATGTCCCAGACCTTGTCCCAGAAAAGCCAGTTTCTGTGGGCGGACATGTCCTCATCCTCAACAAGAGCCACTGTATCCACTGAGAGCTTTCCAGTTCAAATCAAACGGGGCGTCAGTAATTTAATTGGTACTGATAATGATGGTGTGGAGGAGTGAAGCACAGATAAAGCACAGGGCTTTTAATTCATTAATGAATGTCAGTTGACAGTGATGTCACAGTTTCCTCTACGTAACTTTGGTAGAAATACGTACACAAATACAAGCAGTTTATCGCCAGCCTGAGTCTTTAGAGCCTGAGTCGTTCTATAACACCACAATGATTATTCCCAGTGGTTGATCATTTGTATTTATAGTTACGTATAATATGCAGTCATCATTATATATTATTTGTAATATTATCCATTGACGGTTATATTGTATTTAACAAGAACATCTGTCAGGCTCCTGGAGGCCACCGTACTGTGGCCTAACTTTACTTCAGTGACTTGTCACAATCACAGAAAGTTAGTTTATAATACAAAATGCATTATTTTTATTATTAAATCTTATTATTTTTTTCCATTTCCTTCTCTTACATAATGGGTTTGTCCATTTTAGTCAGACTGACTAATTTCATTTTAAATTCATAATTCCATTGAACTGCTCATTTCACTACAACCTCAGGAGAAAGTGTGAGCTCTTTCTTTATTCACACTTCCATCCATTGACTCTTACAGTAAGTCCCAAGGATTTCTGGCTTTGAAACAGCCCAGACATCCGTTCCTGCACCGACGCTGCTTCCTCAATCTCTATTTTTTGCTTTTTTTGTCTCTGAACAGACAGTCGACATCTCAACTCTCACAAAGCATTTCTGCACATGTTCCCAGCTTGTTTCACATCAGAGGGAATTAATTTTGATAAATAATAACTTGAGGCAAATTAGAAACAAAGTGTAGCCAGAGAATATATTGTGAAAAAGGTATCTTTTTAAAAGCAAAGTTCAAAACACACTTCAAGTTTAAAAATCCTCAGAGTCATTCAAACAGTTAAGTGTACACACAAGTGAAACACAGTTTACGTATATTTAAACTTTTTTAGCTAGAAGCAGAAATTGTGTGGTTCAATTGATCAATCAATACATAAAACTGCCATCCATTAAATGTCATTAAACATAAATATCATTAAACAAAAATACACAATAATGTACAGTACCGAACCGAACCCCTCTTGCCTCCCGGGCGCTATGGCTTAGGCTGCCCACTGCTCCGGCTTTGTGTGTTCACTTCACTGTTTATGTGCACTTTCACGTGGATGGGTTAAATGCTTTACTACTATACAGTACACTAGTTTTTAAATGGTCTTTAACAGTTATAGCACCACCTACTGTCCGCTTTTGTTAACATACGTTAACAACTGTTACTATGACAAAAACGTTTGGTTTGGCTCTATTTTACAATTTATATTTAGCCATTGATTTTGAAACTTCTATATATTTTTTTACTGAAATGTATTTTCACGTTTTTGTAACGTATGTTAATAAGCTAAGGTTTGTCCATTTTAGTTAATAGCAGATAGTGCTAAGATAAAGATAAGTTTCTTTGTTGTTGTTGTTACCGCAAAGTGGTGCAAAATCGATCGACAAGGTGCATGCATCCATGGGTCGAGTTATGCTCCGTTACGTTGATTTATTTAGTTCTTTAAATGTATTTGATATTGACTTTTATTTTACGACATGACTTTTATTTTGAAAATGACTTCCCGTCACACCGGTCTGAAACGGCATTGAACGGAACCGCAGAACTTGGAATTAAGGAATGATTTCACAGTTTTTGTACGGATCAACATTATTTGTGAGTTGACTTTGTTTGAACCTGATTGTTAAGTTGCGTTACGCCTGTTTTTATAGTCACACCATAGCATATCGGGCTACAATACTGCGTTACAAAATGTACACAATACAGGTGAAATATTTCTCAACAACCATCCCTACCCATTACGTTTAGTAAGACTATTTACAGTATAGAGTTAAGTATGTAGTCACGTGTAATTAAGCGATTCATTATCAGAGCCACACATAACGTTTTTAACATTTCCAACCACTTTTTGGTTTGTAGATGAGAAAACCGAGACTAAATTGAGTGAACAAGAAAAGACAGAAAAAAATGAGTGGCAGGAGGCGAGGCAAGCCTAACCGGGGTGGAGGACGATTCAATAAACCAAGAGGCGGTGGAGGAGGTGGAAGCAGAAAATCTGCCCCTGGAGGTTGGGATGATGAAGATGATTTCAGCCTGGATCTAGGACCCAGCAGGTCATTCAAACCTGCTTCTTCCAGAGGCTCTGGAGGTGGAAGAAGTGTCCGCGGAGCGAATAGAGGGCACCGAGGAGCACGAAGACCTGAGGGATATGCCAGAATATGTGAAAGAGAGGAGAACAGAGACAGACAAGTGTCGTTGCCCATGCAGAAAATACACATGACAAAGGAAAACAAATTGCAAGTCAAGGAGCTGCTGCAAGAACTTCAAAATCAGGAGTATCTTGCACCTAATGTGTAAGCTTGTTACGATTTTACAGTTAGCTAAGTTGATTTTACTGAATATTTGTGCCATTTTAGAGCTCTTGTGTGCGGTATTTAAGAATTTTTTTTTTAGTGAATCAGATTTTGAAGGAGAAGATGGTGATGAAGATGAGGAGGATGAGTGTGATGAACTGGATTATCGGGAAGATGGTCAGTTTTGGTCCACCCGTGATGAGGGTGTGGCCTGTGCCGAGGACAGCGGGTGGATGGAGGACCCGCTCGAGGAGAAGCAGACTAACGTAGTGCCTGTGGTATCTCTGTTTGCTTTGGGGACACTTGGCAGGTACCACGAACTGTGAATTTTAAGATTATGTACAATTTTATAAATGGGGGGTAAAGAAAGGATTTTTGATACTTCTTGGAAGCCCAACAATTTTCAGACGTTTTGAGTGTGAACTTGAAAGAGTTTGATAGAAATTGATGACAGAGTTATTAATTATTTTTGCAGAAAGTTCAACTCAAGAAAACTTTTCCATTACTTTTTGGATATTACCTCTGCTTTATAATTTGATTTAATCTCTGTCAGTATCTTGATTGGATAAAATTCCCATCAGTTTCTTTCTGTTTTATTATTATTTATGTCAGTGGCTCTTGTCTTAAATTCATTTTTTTGTCAGTCACTTTCTGATTTGAGGGACGTTTTCTGTCGGTTGCAGGCTTTTTCTGATTTTAAATTATTTCTGTCAGGCATTTTCTAATCGAATATAATTTCTGTCAGGCGTTTTCTGATTGGTTGTTCTGATTATTTCTGTCATTGGGTTTCTGATAAAAATAAAATAGTTACATTGCTTGATCGTATGTAACTTGTCAGTCACTTTCTGATTGGAAACTTGCTATGTGATTCAATAATACTTTTCTCATTCTGATTGGATAGTGTTACGGTTACATTATGTGCTTCAAGCTATATTTTTGAAAACATTAAATTAGCAACTTCAGCAATTCTCAACATGAAAAAAGGATTTTGATTAAGATAACTGGATCAGTTATGGTGTATATGGGTGTCTGATAGTCATATGGGTTGTGGCAAGCACAAGACTTCCTTCACTATTAATTTAGATCAAATGGGAACTATTTCAGTATTATCATCGAGTGCCACGCTACAAACACAAACTTTGTAGCTCAATAACACCTGGTTTCATTTTGCAGGTATGGTTTTGACCGTGAGCGCTGCAGACAAGCCTTAGACGCCGGAGAAGGAAGTAGCCGAGGTGATGTTGGAGCAACATTAGAGCTTCTTCTGACCCAGATGCTCTTAGAACGTTTTGGATCCAATGCTCTCGACCCTCAAAAATCTCTCAAACTTTCGTCACAGAAGGAATGTGAGGCTTTGCAACAAGAAGAGGCTTTTGCTTTGACGGCCATCTATGGAGACCGGTTCTCTGAGCGCATCAGGGGTCGCGTGTGGACTGTTCAACTTGACTTGCTTTGGCTGGACAAAGGGAGAAAGATCTCAAACTCTGCTAAACAAACACAGCAGTCAGGGTCCAAACAGTTATGTAAGTTTTATCTCAAAGGAGAATGCAAATTTGGTAACCGTTGCAGATTCAAGCATCAAAAACCAGCCTTAAACAAAGAATTTTGTATAGGAAGTCAATCAGGGTTTTGCATAGAAGAGCCAGTTTATCAGTTGGAGATCCGATTCCAAGCAAAGAGTTTATACCCCTTTCAAGCTCCACTTGTGGCCTTTAATACCACAGATGAATCCATCTCAGGTGCTGGTCGCCTGGTTGTCACAGAGCACCTCTTTGCTCAGGCGCTCAGTTCTGCACAGGAAGGGGAACAAGTGGTTTACACGCTCATATCCTGTCTAGAGGAGGATGGACCTGTCAGGGAGCTGCTTTATGCTCCTCATCACAAGTACAGCTCTCCTCTACCCGTCCTGGCTCCTTCCCCTGTCACTCCAGCCAAGACCCGGAGCAAAAACACCACAATAACCAATACCATGTCTAGAGTTTGCACAACTAATGTCACTGAAGCCTCAGCAATCAAAGGGAGACAAAAGGAAGGTAAGAACCATTGTTGGGCCGTCTTCCTTATGTGAATAAGGTAATGTAACTGTGGTGTAAAGCATTTGAGTAAATGGACTTTGTTTCTTTACTGATGTATTTTTTGGCTACTTTGTACTTGTACTGAGTGTCCTGAGTGTACTGAGTATAAGCTTCTTGTACATTTTTGATTGAGTATATGTACTCTTTACTCCACTACATTTGAATGGACACTTACAGTTACTCGTTTCTGTGTGATTGTGCGCGGTTGTGAGTTTCTTGTTTTCCCACATTTCTTGGTGTTTTAGCCTCAATTCAGTACGAGTAACATATTTAAGTTATTTTTAAATTGGACACTTCACGACTTTTACTATAGTCTTTTAGGAATTGGTTACCTGTAACTTGTAATAGAGTAATTTTTACAGTAATGTATCCATACTTTTACTCAAGTACTGTTTTCAGGTACTCTTTACACCTCTGTTATGTATTAATCTTCATTATATCAAATTAGATTCATCTTTCCAAAGAGAGGATTGCCCTGAGCAAGAAGAGCTTGATGATGAAGCTGATGCTGAATATATCCCCGTGGAAAACGAGAGCTATGTGAACCTCCGGAAGAGGATGGTGAAGAGTGATGAAATCAAAACTGAGCAGATTCAGCAGACAAACAAGAAACTTTGTAGAGAGTTCAAGAGGAAACCGGTAAGATGTTGTATTTATGTGTCAATGAAGAGGTTTTGTAATGTCACCTGTTCTCTTAGTCCTCCAGGCGCTATGTGTCGATGCAAGCACAGAGGCAGAAACTACCTGCGTGGGAGAAAAGAGAAGCTATTTTAGAGTGTCTGATGGAAAACCAGGCTCTTGTTATCAGTGGAATGACTGGGTGAGTCTGTGACCTGTGTCCAGTTGGACGCTTTTGCTCTTGGGATTGATTCATTGTTTCCATGTCATTTCAGGTGTGGTAAGACCACTCAGATCCCTCAGTTTATCCTGGACAGTTTCCTTTCGGTTGGGCAGCCAGATCGAGTGGCCAACATCATTTGCACTCAACCCCGGAGGATCTCAGCCATTGCTGTGGCAAGCCGAGTGGCTCAGGAGCGAGCAGAGCCCCTCGGACACTCTACAGGATACCAGATTCGCCTGGAGACTGTCAGGGTAACACTTTGATCCTTCTTTAAATTGAAACGTTACATATTTCAGACATTTGTTTTGAGGTCAGAGCTTGTTTGGCTGCATAAGAGTGTCATTTCACAAAAGTATGAAGAAGCAGTGCCGTGAAATGCTTTCAAATCAGAGGTTACATTGTACACACTCCATCAGAAGCCTTTGGAAGAATTGGAGGACATTGTGATATGGGAGTATAGATTGTTATATTGCCAATATATAGAGTGTTGCAGTATTCATCAGTATGAATGATAAGTGACAACTGATAAGTGTGAAGAAGTAGTTCCGTGAAATGCTTTAAATTCAAAGATTAAATCTTTGTGGACCAAGCTGTGGACCAAAGTTGTGGACCAGTGGTACAGGATTTGGACTTGTGTCCTAGAGGTTGCAGGTTCGAATCCCTCACCGGCTTGGCCCCAATGCCACAGCTTGGGCTGTCCACTGTTCCTAGTTTGTGCGTGTTCTCTTCACAGTGTGTGTGTGTGTGTGTGTGTGTGTGTGTGTGCACTTCACTCGATGGTTAAATGCAGAGCATAATTTTGATTGACAATAGCCTCACTTCCTTATTTTCTTTCTTTTTTAAACACTCAATCAGCAGCCATCAGTCAGGGAAATTACTTTATAAATGATCGTGATTAAAAAACGACTTGACCATTCTCAGCAGACACAGCTGATAAAATGGAGACTCTGACAACCCTTCATGATATACAGATATCCTGTAGATAGCCAGTACCTATGTCTGTTTAGCTATCAAGCTTTCTGTTTGTCCTGATTCATCCAGTCGCCCAGCACCAGACTGCTGTTCTGCACCACCGGTGTGCTTTTGCGCCGCTTAGAAGGCGATGCTGAGCTTGGCGGGATAACACACGTTATTGTGGATGAGGTCCATGAACGTACAGAAGAAAGGTTTGTGGAATCAGCTCTATCAAAAACATAACTGTTATCACATCACCCATACTGCAAAGACTGACACACATTCCACCCGGCAGCGACTTTCTTTTGCTGGTGCTGAGGGATCTAATGGTGAAAAGATCCGATCTGAGAGTAATCCTGATGAGTGCAACTCTAAATGCGGAACTCTTCTCTCAATACTTCCACAACTGCCCCAACATCCACATACAAGGTAGGTTTCCACCACAAGGTTTATGCATAAATATATATCTATTTTTATTTTCGTATTCATTAAAACAGCAACAAAAGTGGTGAATGCAGCAAAAATCGTTATATTTTTTGTTATATCGTTATAAAAATTATTTATTATAATTGCTTTTTGCTCCTCAAGGACAAACATTTCCAGTGGAGCAATTCTTCCTTGAAGATGCCATTGCCAAGACCAGGTTATCTAAACATTGATGTGATAATTTCTGTTTTTCACTTCTCACTTCAGACTTGGTTTTCTTCATTTGTGCCTCTTGTTTTTGTGCAAAGATATGTTATTGAGGATGGCAGTCCATATCGACGGTCCACAAAACAAAATCAACCTCAAAGTCAAGGAGGCAGAATTGGGAAGGGAAGAGCTCCTGCTGCGGACTTCGATGTTGATGATGATGGTGGTTGGTCCTTCTGCTCCCTAATGAAAAAGGACTCAGTCAAAGACTCAATCCCTGACCAGCAACTGAGCCAACAGGAGCTCACCGTCCGCTATTCCAGTAATATATAACTAAAACATTATAACAGTATTTTTTGTTGACTATCTATCCATCCATCTATTCATGTGTGTGTATGTGTGTGTGTGTAAATAAGATCAGACATATACATCTGTCTATCTTGCCATCTATATACATCTGTCTATCTTGCTATCTGTCTAAACCATTGCGAATCTTTTGCCCAGACTGCTCAAAGTGTGTGGTGAAAACGCTGGCTGCTATGGATCTTGATAAAATCAATATGGATCTGGTGGAGAATCTTCTGGAGTGGATAGTGGATGGAGATCACAGCTATCCTCCCGGTAAATCATTAAACATATGAAACTGACTTTTATCTTTCATTTTTTGTGAATGGAAAAAAAAAACAGTGATTGTCTCGTGATCTCTTGCACAGGGGCAGTTTTGGTCTTTCTACCAGGACTGGCTGAAATAAAGCAATTATATGAGCAATTACAGTCCAACAGGGTGTTCAATAATAGAAGATCTAAGAGGTAATATATTAACAAATATATTTATATTCATGCAATTGAGGAAACCATTACACTAGTAAATTGCATCTCATTAAGTCACAATTTGAACTCTATAATTTATAGAGTTTTACTGGTTAGAAAAGTCCAGTGAGAGTCAAAAGAAATTATGAAAATAAGTCAAAGGCTTTTGTTTGATGTTGGTTTTTGTAGCACTTCACTTCTGGGGTCTCTAGATGCGACTCAATTCCTCTCACGAGCAGCACAAAACAATGGCAAACCTTACCAACGGTCTTTTTCTTGACCTTTGCAAAAGTGATTCTGTCCTTTATCAAAGCAGTGTACATTTCAGTGTTCTGTGCACATTTGAGAGTTGAACTACTTTTCCAGGAGAGGGAAAAATAGACTCAATTTGCTTAGATAAAGTTCATGGTCACAAGCTGGTGTTGTCAACTCCTGTCGCGATTTAATATTTTTTGTTTGATATTCACAGGTGTGTAGTGTATCCGTTACACTCATCCCTGGCCAATGAAGAACAGCAGGCGGTTTTTACCCGCCCACCGGAAGGCGTGACCAAAATCATAATCTCCACCAATATTGCAGAAACTTCTGTTACGATTGATGACGTGGTCTATGTCATCGACTCAGGCAGGATGAAAGAGAAAAGGTTTGAATCAAGAGAACAAATGAACTAGTGGATGCTGCTACAATATATTGGACACGGATGTAAACCTATCTGGCAGGTATGATGCAAGTCGCAGTATGGAGAGTCTGGAGGACGTATGGGTGTCACGGGCCAACGCCCTGCAGAGAAAAGGCCGTGCTGGACGTGTGGCCGCTGGGGTCTGCTTTCATCTATTCACCAGCAATTGCTTCACACACCACCTGAGCCACCAGCAGCCTCCTGAGATCCAGAGAGTTCCTCTGGAGCAGCTTTGCCTACGGTAGCGCCTTTATCATGATTTCAAACAAGTTTGATACTGTATAAATTATTCCAAAGTGTTATTTTGGGTTCTTCTTTTTTTTTTTGGGGGGATGTCCAGAAAACAACTTCAAATGCATAGTTACATGTTTTGCCATAAATTATAATATATAAACACAGTAATGTTTGTACTTTTTTTATTTTTAATCTTTTTTTTTTTCAATTTGTGATATAAGGACTATGCAAAGATTTTTTATGAAAATGTGTGCATTTCTGTGTACAGATCTTTCAAAAATGTACTTTTACCGGAGCAGATCCTGATTTTAAAATGCTTTTTCCCCCAGAGTCAAAGTGCTGGAGGTGTTTGCTGGTCGTCCTCTGTTGTCTGTTTTCTCTCAACTGATCGAACCACCCAAAGAGAGTAGTTTGGAGGCAGCTAAAGAAAGACTGTGCGCCCTGGGTGCTCTGACAAGCGATGAGTCTCTCACGCCTCTGGGCTGGCATCTGGCTTGTCTGCCCGTGGATGTTCGTATTGGCAAACTCATGCTGCTGGGAGCGATCTTCCGCTGCCTGGATCCTGCCCTCACCATTGCTGCCAGTCTGGCTTTCAAGAGTCCATTTGTAAGTCTTCCTCACCAGATAAACTCTATATTTGTGTTTGATGTTCTCATGATGGCACAATCTTGCAGGTGTCTCCTTGGGATAAAAGAGAAATGGCGAATGAAAAGAAGTTGAGCTTTTCCATGGCGAACAGTGACCATTTAGCTTTGCTTCAGGCCTATAAGGTCAGTAGAGAATCGTTTAAAGACTAAACTCAAGCATCAAACACACCACAGCACACAAACCCCTCACTCCCGATGTACACAGAGCTTGTTTTTACAGTAATTCACACATTTGTCATTTCTAATGAACATTACACTGCCAGTTAAAGTCAACCAAGGTTGCATGTGCACAACCAAAATAAAACACAGATGTTAGCTATATTTATATCAAACTCTTATAAATAGAAACAAAAACTATATTTATATAAACTCTTTCAAATATTCAAAAAAACAAAGTACAGTTTATAGGTATAAACAATGAAACACATTTTGAACATTACAGAAAACTCAAAAAATGGTAATGAATTGTCACATGTATATCAAAGTCGTTTTTGTGTGGTGCATATTTTTCAGGGTTGGTGTAACGCAGAACAAAGTGGCTCTAGAGCGGGTTACCTGTTCTGCAGAGAGAACTTCCTGTCCATCCGAGGGTTACAGGTAGACCGCTGATCTCTGGTCAGGTTTGACACTCACTCAACTTTTCTGTCTTTTCTGTTGCTTCAGGAGATCGCCTGTCTCAAAAGACAGTTTGCCGAGCTTCTATCAGACATTGGCTTTGTGAGTGACAGTCTCAAGGCCAGGGATATTGAGAAGAAGAGTAGGAATGGACGAGACGGAGTGCTGGAGGCCACGGGACACGAGGTGCGGACATAATCTATCGGACCAAACTGCAGATTTTCTTCATGACATTTCTGCTCCTTTACAGGCAAACCTGAACTCTGATAACACCAAACTGATGTCGGCCCTGCTGTGTGCTGCTCTTTACCCCAATGTAGTGCAGGTTAGGTCCGGTCATCCAACATTTGGGACATTTCACTTATACAGCAACAAATACATAAACATATATAAAAAGAAAAAAAAACTTTGCACAAAAGTTGAAAAGTAGCATAGACATAATATTACATCGATTACGACTCATATAGAGATCTGACATCAAATCAAGTAGTAGAAATGATTTGTAGTATCCATTCCCAGTTGTGTTGCGTCTGCGATAGCTTCTCTGTCGTGTGCTTCAGGTGACGTCTCCAAAGGGGAAGTACAAACTGACTAGTAAGGGTGCTGTGAAGATGCAGCCTAAAGCAGAGGAACTGCGCTTTCTGACCAAAAGTGACGGAGCAGTCCACATTCACCCCTCGTCCGTCAACTTCTCTGTAACTACTTTTCTCACTTTAATCCTGTGTATTTTGTTTTCATAGTGAGATGGAATTAAGATTTTCTTTGTATGCTTGATGTAAAGAAAATGTATTTGGTTATGATTCAGATTTTCCTTGACATACTTGGACATTTTTCAGCAGATTTGAGTGTTAAAATTTAAGTGTGTTCTTTTAAATTGAAAAAATGAATTTTGTTATGTATAAAAAAACCATATAGCAGTATTATTCTCATTTCGAGTGATTGAGTCAGTTTGAACCCGGCGAGTCTTTTGCCCTTCACAGGTCCGTCACTATGACAGTCCGTACCTGGTGTACCACGAGAAAGTCAAGACCAGTCGCGTGTTCATCCGCGACTGCAGCATGGTCTCCGTGTATCCCATAGTGCTGTTCGGTGGCGGCCAGGTCAACGTGGAGCTGCAGCGCGGCGAGTTCATCATCTCCTTGGATGACGGTTGGATCAAATTTGCTGCAGCTTCTCATGAGGTCATTTCCTTTTTCTTAGTCACACTTTATTAAATTTTTTGGTCGTTCTGCGTGGCTCACTAAGAAAAGAAACCCATTTAAGGACTGCTTCTTTCCAAGTCTCTGGTTTTGTCCCATTATCCAACACATCCAGAAATTTAAAAGTAATTTAGAAATGTACTTTTTTGCATTTAGTATTTGTGCTTGTTGTATTTGGTCCCGTTGTGAGGCGTATGTGGCCTGACTGGGACTGAAGTGTTTTTTCTGGTTGTGGAAGGTGGCCGAGCTGGTGAAAGAGCTGCGTTGGGAGCTGGATCAGCTGCTGGAGGAGAAGATCAGGAATCCCAGCATGGATCTCATCAGCTGTCCGCGAGGATCACGCATCATTCACACTATAGTGTCCCTGATCTCCACACAGTGATCCATGTTCTGCTGGTCTGTTAAACACACGACTTGGCAGAATCTCCCAAAAAGGCCTTACAAATATTAAGATGGTCTTTTTTTAGTTAATCTGGATTGTGATTTTTCTCATTTGAAGGAAAATCTTTTGCTTACATATTTTTCCCCCCAGAAAGACCAGAGTCCATATTGGACTGTACAAACTGAGATGACCAAGCATGAAATGTGACTTCTGTACAGTATAATGAATGTACAAATGATCATGCTAATGCCAAATCATTCTGGTATGACAACTTTTGTGATACTATTGATATGTTATCAAAAACAATTTATCAAAAGTATTAATAAAGCCTGGTTAATCTGAAAATGTATTTATTTAACATGGATAAATATAACGCATGACTACGATTGAGGGCTTTCTGTGTGGATTCCTCCCACAATCCAAAAGTCATTGAAGTCAGATTATCATACGTGAAGTGTGTGTCGTGCTCTGTGATTGGTTTGAACAGTGGGTGTGTCCTGTCTTCATGCCCTGAGATGCTGGGATGTTCCTCGCCATGACCCACAAATTATAGTTATCAAAATACAAATAATAATAATAATTTCTAAATAATAATACATTTTTATCCGTTTATAAATCCAAATGTGAGTAATTACATAAATAATGGACATATTAATACATTTAAACTTCGGAGTAAAACACCTTTTCATTGTTCTTCTCTTTTAATTACAGAAAGTTTAATTACAATAATTCATTACTGAATGAAACTGCAGTTGTGCATTATGAATTTCATGTAAGTCTTGTTAGAACTGTTTTAGGCCACTGAGAAGGTGAAGTGTGTTGTGTGCTTGTAATCCTTGTCTGGTCCTAACAAAACGTTGGGGAAATGAGCCTGATGAGAGAGAAAACAGACACACACACAGTTGTTTTCATTCTATTCCAGAAAACAATTTTGTTTTTCTACAATGTATTGGAAAATCTCATCTCACAATTCTTTGCATTGCATGATTAAAACAAAAGATATATTAAAGTAGAACAAGTGTGGTTTTAAACTGAATGTACACCTGCATGTAAAACGTTGTAAGAGGATGTGTTTGAGCAAGACATTAAGTGTGAGTAAGTGTATGTCCTGGTAAATCACCTGGTTAATAGCATCTGGCCAGTTTTGGGTCTCAAAACAGAAGGCGCTGTGTTTGGAATAAAAAATTCCGTCTTTCCCTTTCAATGTCCCATCAAGGAAATTGGATGTGTAGAATTGAATCCCCGGCTGGTTCGTGCTCACCTCCAGAACACGGCCTGTCCCAGGATGCACCATTCTGTGAAAAACAACATGTGATTCCAGAAAATCTCAGATGTGGAATCTTACTATAAAAAAGCCCACTACCTTGCACATTTCCTCTCCAGCTGCTGTTCGCCGGGTGAGCAAAGACAGAAGTTATGATCAAAACCAGGACCGGGAAGCTCTTTCAGCCTAGGGCCCAGAAGCACAGGCCTTCTCAGATCAAACAATGTCTCCGAGACTGGTTTTACTTCACCTTGACACAGAAGTATATTAAATCAGAATGTGCACCGTAAAACACAAACATGCACAACGGAATCAACCTGTAGGAATCACAGTGTCATCCACAGGCAGGTAAGCATCAGCTAAGATGGCCACCTCATGGTCGTAAATGTCTGGTGTCCCCTGTGGTCCATGAAGATAAGATGAATGCACCTACTGAGATTAGGTCAGAGTTCCGTATGGCGAGTGTGAGTGCACCTGTCCCGCCAGGTTGAAGTAGGAATGGTTGGTGAGGTTGACTGGTGTGGCTTGGTCAGTCTGAGCATGGTACAGAAGACTCAGCGTGTTGTCCTCCAGTGTGTAGGTGACAGACACATCCAGGTTCCCTGGATACCCCTCATCCCCATCTGGACTATGATGGCTCAGTTTCACGCCGTTATTCACAGCCTCTGACCTCCACAAGGCCTGAAAAGCAGAGGGCAAGTTAAATATCAAAGCGTACAGAAGGTTTCCACGTTTGTTTTACCTTGTTGAATCCCCTCAGTCCTCCATGCAGTGCATTGGGTCCGTTGTTTATGGCCAGGTTGTACTCTTTCTCACCAATCGTAAACCGGCCCTTAGCAATACGATTAGCCACACGACCCACAACGGCGCCAAAGTACCGAGGGTTGGAGAAATAATCTGTATCAAAATGCTATATTTTAATATTTAAAAAAATGTTTCATTATTAACATTATTTTTATATGAAACTTTTAAAATGTATACTACAGTGTATTTTTGACATGACTGCCGCAAGGACAGTAGTTTAAAACTAATTTGATGATAAAAGAAATATACTTCAGCCATAAATGTCAGTTTTTTAAAGTTGGTGACGGCAAATTGAAAAAGAATCGAACTTTAAATGCATAAATCCAGAGGCATAAGCGAAATAATCGTCTTATTCGAGCCCTCGCGTCCACCAGCGGGCGGCCATCACGTGGCAAAGTTTTGTGATAACGAAAAGGCAAGACAGTTGTCCTATTTAAGGAACTAAACAAATCGAAATACATAATATAAAAAAAACGTATTTTGTATAGTTAGGCTCAAATGCTTAAACATTGGCAACTGTCGGTGATTAAATCTGATAAACTGTATTTGGGCCAAGAAAGGTTTGTAATATTCTGCACTTTTTCATAATATTCTATTTATACGAATGTATATCGAATTTGACCGCGATCACTGAGTGTTTGCACGAATCACCTTCTATATGGTCGTATCCTAAGACTATATCCGCGCTGCGGCCGGAGCGATCTGGCGTGCGGATGGACTTTATTACACAGCCGAGCGAAAGGATCTCCACACTCGCCGCGCTGGAGCGAAGCCTCCACATCTGCACCGGACCTGCCGGAGAGGCCAAATCTTCTTTACTCACTTCTGTCATTCTCTGACGGAACACGATTCACAGTCCTGGCCGTAAATTAGTCGTGCATTGTAATGCACATATGGAACTTCCGAGTACAGTATTAAATATCAAAGTTCCACCCACTAACTTTGGGGATCGCCTGCTCGTGTAAGCAAAATAAAAAATGTCACAGCGCCTCTACCTGACCTGGAGCTGAACTGCATCTTATTTTATGTGGAGAGAGAGAGAGAGAGAGAGAGAGAGAGAGAGAGAGAGAGAGAGAGAGAGAGAGAGAGAGAGATGTGCAGAACATGTGCAGTTTAATTGTCACACTAAGAATAGAGTGCTCCTCTCAAGGCTTCAATCATGTAAATCCTCACACCTCTTGTTATTCCGGTGGTCTTCAGGAACATTTAACAGATTAAAAATAAATTGTGTGACGTTAGTGATTTTATTTAAAGCATCAGTCTTGCTACCTACAGAGAATCATAGAATCAGATCGCTCATTATCAATGAACTAGTTATTTAAGACGTCTTGAACACAGTATTTCACGCAAGTCAGACGGGGCGCGTGGAGTCGGCAAGAGAACAGCGAGAGAGCTGCGCGTTCTGTGACGTCACGCAGAAAACTTTTAGCTAGAGCAAGATGGCGGAGGACGGCGGACAGCGGAATCGGCGCTTCACAGGCAACAAACTTCAATCCGGCATCGTCGACACAGGTTTTACTAAGCACATCTCAATCGGATCTTTTCGCAAACAGCGAGATATTTTGCCACGGACTGTGGTTAAATCGATTTTACTTGTTGGGTCGTTCACTAACGTGCCTCAAAGTTTTAAAAAGGGACGCTGGCGAGTTTTATCCGTCGCATCCGAAGCTAAAACATCACAGTCCGGTCCCGTCAGGTGAATTCGCTCGACACTCTGCGCCGCGGAACTTCTCCGCGCTGGCCGGCGTCAGAAGTCTCGCTCTCGTCAGTGTCACGCTTAACGGTTTTGTGTCATGTACATACAGCGACTGCGGCGCGCGTGTTTACTGGTAAACGGCCGCTTTATCAGTCAGTTGGTGGGTTATTTTTAAGTTGGCTATTATTAGGTTGCTTAATTTGCAAGTTTATAATCGCTTTTTTAAAACGGTTATTGATCCGCTTCACAGTCTACACATTGTTCATACCGTATAATAACGGGGCGTTAAATGCGTTAAAATCTCGCGCTTAATAGGCGCGTGGTGCACAGTTCGTGTTGACTGTGTTGTACTGTTTGTTCAGTACTTAAACTATAGGGTTGTTGTTTTGTAAGGGCTTCAGTCTGGATAATCAGGATTGTTTTTGGTTATAATCGGTTTTCATTTCACCCAGAACCAGGCGTTTGAATCCGGTCAGTCCACTATTGCTGTTGTGAAATGATGCAAGAGAAAACTATGAAGTTATGTTTTGTCTGTGCAAATGTAGCAGTAGGTTTATGGGCAGATAAGACGAGAGCCGATAATCACTGTGTTGAAAAGAAGATAGTGTTCAGAATAATAGTTAGGGATCTAACTTTTATTACGTTTCAAGTTCAAGTCGCGTTTTTTTTACTCAACTATGTAAAAATAACTGTAAAGTACAAATCAGTGGATTCATTAGTTGAAGTCTCTTTGTGTGTGTGTGTGTGTGTGTGTGTGTGTGTGTGTGTGTGTGCACTACAGGATAAAATGAGCCTGTTGAAGGTGTAACAAACATTTGTACCAGAGGGTCTGTCCTTGGGGTAGTGTTTGCTTGCACTGGCCATCTGACTCTGATCCAAGGTTCAGCTGGACGTCAGCTGAGGAGACCAGAGCGAAGGGTACGGCTGTTTGTGTCTTAAGCCTTGGGTAAAATGACCAAACGTGGTGGTGGTTCCGAAAGGAGCTGGGCTTATTGCGGATCACGGATAAAGTGCACGGGGTCGGGACAGAGATCCGCACGCCTGGAATAGAAAGTCACTAATAAGCTCCTGTGAAGAGTAAGTCCCCGAAACACCAGGGCAAGAGTCTCCGTGTGCACACAATAGAAAACTCCATGTTGCTGGTGATAATGAGTTATTATCTGCAGTCATGGAGGTCGGCTTGAGATTCATTTGGTTGTAGATTGTCTCACCCAGGAGTAACTATTGGAAGGTCATGCCATCCATGTCTCTTTTCTGTAGAATTCTCGTCAGAATGAAGTGTGGGACATTTCTCCAGATGAGGCCAAACCATCAGAGATTCATCGCTGTCGTCTTTGCTTTTAATGTTTCAGATATGAGCGGGGTGCAGGATGTTCCTTTGTGCCGTTCGGGTCGGCGACAGAACTCAATTGAAGAGTTTGGCTCTGACACTAATGGTACGGCACCCTGCGCTGTGGAAGAGGATGTGGTTCTGGAGGAGGAGCCGGTCCCAGAGGGCGCTCGACCCGTCCAGATCGTCATCGCAAACGAAGACGATCACAAGTTTGAGTTGGATGAGGCTGCACTGGGGAAAATCCTGATGCAAGAACATATCCGGGATCTTAATGTGGTGGTAGTGTCTGTGGCTGGTGCTTTTCGTAAAGGAAAGTCCTTCCTGCTGGACTTTATGCTGCGTTACATGCACAATCAGGTCAGAGCAAAGTACATTCACGGCAAAACAATGCACAGAAGGAATTTATTTACCGTATTTACGCGAAAATAAGCACCTCCTATTTTCAAATTTTCGAAACTAAAAAACTTGAAGGGTGCTTATAATCGCCAATTTCAAAAATGCGCGTATTTTCAGACCCTCATTTTTCGATATTTCAAGTCCGGAGTTTAATGACGGCGCAAGTGCAGCGGGCTCAGCCACGGCAGGCGTGCCGTTCTTACAAGAAGCTATCACAAATAAATGGAAGCATGTAGTCTTTCCCAATGTTATTTATTATCAATTTTCAAGTACAAAAGCGTTAAAGTGATCGATGCGAAGGAGGAACACGCGTAGATCTTTCAGATGGCCAGTTAAAAACTGCGGTCTCGCCAGCCGCGCCTGCGAAAATCGTGGACTTCTCATCCGCGCTTGCTTTTACCCTTGCGCTACTAATACGCTGATTACGTTTTATCTTGACACCGGCGAATTAAAACATTCGTCCTTCCTAATACTTTTTATCCATTTTTTCAAGCACAACAGCATTAAAGTAAACTGTGCGAACGAGGAACATGCATAGATGTTTCAGGTGGCGTGTTTTAAACTTGTCTTGACACCTGCGAATAAAAGAAATGAAAATGAGTTTTATTTACCGAGAGCGGTAGTCTAGAAACAATAAGAAGCTAGGGTTTTGTTTTTTTAACTGCTGCAACAAGTGACTATTAATTTATAAGAAATTATTTTCGTACCTGTTTTACGCTGCTGCTCTCGTAAAGGAACAAGACGCAATGCTGACGTCATCGGCTGAGCTGCGCTTTTCAGCTTCTCTCATTTAGTTTCAGTTCCGTTCAGTGCGTTGGAAATGCTGGTCTTTTTGAAGCTTCCCACAACTCAGACGTGTTCTCCCCATGTTGTCACTGCCACTGACTGACCTTCGCTGCAATACATCGCCTCTCGTTTGAGTTAAAAGTCCCGTAATAATAATATTAAAAAAAATAAATAAATAATTTTGTAATTTTTTTTTTTTGATTGGTAAAATCAGGGGGGTGCTTATATTCGCGTAATTACGGTCTTTGTGGATGATCTAACAATTATTGCGTTTTTGCAAAAATCGCACAAGATTTAACTTTCATATGTCACACAAATGGACACATTATGATGTGAGAAATGTAGGTCTTCACTTTGTCGCAAAAATTTTTTAAAAAGATGAAACCGTTGCCAAAATCACAAATCAAACTATCTGTGTGGCCTTTACCAACAACCCACACATCCATTTATCCATCACCCACATAACAATAATTATTGTTACTAATTACTAGTTACTATTTTAGTAACAGACTATATTACTATATTAGTTTGTATATTAGCTGCTGTTGCGGCTTCAGTGGCGCAATCAGTTACTTTTAACACTGTATTGCATAGATGTTTAATTAATGAAGCTTTGCTTTATGAACATTTTAGCACTACGAGTCCATTCCAGCTTTTATAACAGTTTAATGATCTTACATAAGGGCTTCAATGCACAAATTTATGACAATGTTAATCTGAACCCACGACGTTTAGTGTTGCACACACTGATTGAGCCACAGGAAGTCTGTGGTTCATCAACTTCAACCCATTATTTTAATAAAGTATGTTTCTGTATCTGCGTAAATTAAACACATGCCACATGATACCCTCTGCTCTCTCACCAAACCCTGTCTTTTGTTTTAATCGATATAATGATGTCAACATGATTTGATTTTGATTTTTTTATTCGTTGTCATTTATGTTCTTTATTTATTAATAATTCTAAAAATATGTACGTATTATATTTGTTTTAAATAAATTGAAAAAACATTATGAATATTGTAAGTACTTTCTAAAAAATAGCAGTTGTTAAGAATACTTAAACGATATAGGGTTGCATAAGAACAGGAGATCACTTTGCCAAGCTCACATGCTTTCAAGAATGCAAGGCACGGGCTTTAAATCAGTTAAAAATAAATGTGAATTGTTCCGGCTGAAAACAAGTTTCCCTGGGCTCCGGCTTTCAACACGTCCTGACCTGCGAGTGGCATGGACATGTTTTGTTCTGTTTCAAGTTTTTCATGTCTGTAAATGCTTTTTTCTTCTGTGTAGTCCCCTGGTTCGTGGATGGGAGGAGATGATGAGCCTCTAACTGGTTTCTCCTGGAGAGGAGGCTGTGAGCGAGAGACCACGGGAATCCAGGCCTGGAGTGAGGTGTTTGTCGTGGAGAAAGACGATGGCAGTAAGGTGGGTAGAAACGGTCTAGTAAGGATAAATCACGTGTCTGTCGTGTGTGAAAAACAATATTTTTACTCGTACTGGATTTTGAATGGTGAAATTAACTAGGAAGGAATTGGTGATGGTGTAGGTAGAGAAAATATATGGAAAAATAGAGCAGAAAATGCAAATTAAAGCAGCCATGAGATGCATTTCTCATGCAAATCATTTCTTGTCACATTCTGTCAGATTTGTTTTGTCAAATGCTTTCAAATGTAATGGGTTTTATTCTGTATGTTGCTTCCTGATCTGAATTAATGTTTGTATGAATCAGTCTCTGATTGGATTTAATTTCTGTCAGTTGCTTTCTGATTGGATATTTATTCAGTTGGTCGCTTTGTGTTTGGATGAAATTGTTGTGAGTTGTGTTCTGATTCATATACATTTTTGTCTGTTACGCTCAGATTGATTTTAATTTCTGTGTCGTTGTCTGATTGGGTTTAAGTTGTCTGACACTTTTTTGATTGAATTTTTATTGTCATTTGCTTTCTGGTTGAATTTTTGTCAGTTCCGTTCTGATGGATGTATTTTTTGGCAGTTGTTTTCTCATTGGATAGTTGTCCTGTTAGTTGCTTTCTGATTGGCTATTACTTTTGTTATGTGCTTTCCAATTGGATGCACTTTCACTCCGTTGCTTTTTAATTGGAAATGTGTTTTGTCAATCGCATTCTGACTGGATTTGATTTCTGCCAGTCACTGATTGATTGTTGTACTCGTCCGTAGCTTTCTGATTGAGGTCATTGTAAATGTTGATCTCATCTCAGACTAAGACTAACATCACTTTGTGTCTTCAGGTTGCTGTGTTGTTGGTGGACACTCAGGGAGCGTTTGACAGTCAGTCCACCATTAAAGACTGCGCAACGGTGTTCGCATTAAGCACGATGACCAGCTCCGTGCAGGTATGTGAGAAGAATCTAGATGTTCCGTGTGCCTCATTTCTAACTGTGATGCTGGTCGTAGGTTTACAATCTTTCTCAGAATGTCCAAGAAGATGATTTACAGCATCTCCAGGTAGAGCTTTTACTGTTGCTTTAATGATATTTTCACAGTGACCAAAGGTGGTTTAGTGACGTTTTTTTTCCCTTTCAAGCTTTTTACAGAATATGGTCGACTCGCCATGGAGGAGATTTATGAAAAACCCTTTCAGGTAGAAACGTTTAGTGATTTTCGCATAATGTGTACATTTAATGTGCAATCAATATTGTAATTTGATGTTTTGTGTCATTGTGGTTGGATACAAGTTCACTTGTTTTTTGTTCTCTTTTCCAGAAACTGTTGTTCCTGATTCGAGACTGGTGTTACCCCTATGAGCACGATTACGGGCTACAGGGAGGAAACCACTTTTTGGAGAGGAGACTTCAAGTGAGACAAAGCCAATTGTTGAGTTGTTGTTGGTGAAGGTGGTTAACGTGTTTTATTGCTGCAGGTAAAGCAGAATCAGCATGAAGAGCTTCAGAATGTTAGGAAGCACATTCATAGCTGCTTCTCCAGCATAGGCTGCTTTCTCCTGCCACATCCAGGTCTGAAGGTGGCCACCAACCCTCACTTTGATGGCCGACTGAGAGGTCAGTGTCGATACCGCCAGACTCGCACAAGTCTGATCTGTGATCCTCATCCTTGAAACTGTTTTTCTAGACATTGATGAGGAGTTCAAGAAGGAGCTGCGGAATCTGGTGCCTTTACTCTTGTCCTCAGAAAACCTAGTGGAGAAGGAGATTGGTGGAGCTAAAGTCACATGCCGAGACCTGCTGGAGTATTTCAAGGTCTGAATTTATATTAAACCAATTGGCAAGCAGTATACACACTGAAACCAGTAAAACTTAGTGTTGGTGTTTGTTTTTCCTCAAAACGTTTTTTTATGTTGTTAAAGGAATTTTTCTCTATTTGAAGGCATATATCAACATATATCAGGGAGAGGAGCTTCCACATCCCAAATCTATGCTGCAGGTACGTTGTGATGATGTTAGATGCTTGAGATGGAAATGTCCACAAGTTCACTGAGTCTCTGTAATCCAGGCCACCGCTGAAGCCAACAACCTGACTGCTGTCGCTGGAGCCAAAGACACCTACAACAGAACCATGGAACAGGTTTGGGCCTCTACATGCATCGTTTCTGACAACCAGAGATGGAGGAAAAGGGCTGAATCTGGAGACCTGGATTCTCTTTAAATAGCTGGAGGTTGATGAGAAAGCATCTGGCCTAAATTGCTGAAAATAACCGGAGGCCTTAGTACTGAAATAGACCAAGTTCTGTCCTAGATTACTAAAAATGAGTGTCTTACTTATCTAACTATTAGAAAGGAATGACGTAATAACAGTTGGGAATAAGTTGGTGTACTTCAGAACATTTCCCATGAGCCATTTTGTTATGATTTTAAACCTTGGTCTGTCAGTGGGGTAGATTCTAAAGTGTGTGATTGCATTTTCTGTTCCAGGTATGTGGAGGAGACAAGCCCTACATCGCTCCAGTGGACCTGCAACGCTACCATGAAGACTTCAAGAGAACTTCGGTCCAGCAGTTCAGCGCAGTGAAGAAGATGGGAGGCGTGGAGTTCAGTCAGCGCTACCAGCAGCAGCTAGAGACGGAACTGGATGAAGTCTACACCAACTTTGTGAAGCACAATGAGAGCAAGAACATTTTCTATGCTGCCAGAACTCCAGCCACGCTGTTTGCTGTTATGTTTGTGGCTTACATCGTCTCCACCATAACCGGTTTTATTGGCCTGTCGCTCATCGCAGCTCTGGCCAGTCTAGTGATGGGGGTATCACTGCTCTCATTATGTGTGTGGTCTTACGTCCGATACTCGGGCGAATACCGAGACCTTGGTGTTGCTATAGATCTCACTGCGGAGGCCTTGTGGGAACAGGTGAGTTTCTTGACCACCAAAAATGTATGGCAATTAAGTAAGAAAAATGCATGAAAGCTTTGAATTAACTGCAATAAACGATTCCAGCATGTCAAAAATAGTTTTTTCAACAATGTGTGGCTGAGAAGGGGTTTACTCTGATTTAGATTTGGAAGAACCATTTGGATCGTTATTCAGACCAAATCATTGTCTACATTTTTGGCAAAAAGTTTTGTCAGTTTTTGTTAAGAAGTTTCTGCCACATAAAATTTTTTTTTTGTAAAGAGAAAATAAGAGATAATGACTTGCACATAATAACAAAAAACGTAAGTTGCAATTTTGACTTGGCAAGAACATTGGTCTGTCTTTAAGTTTGTTGGTCAGTAAATTATCAACATTCACTTATTGCATTTTCTTAAATACTTTTTAAAATGTATTATCTATGCACAAGAGACACAGCTCTCATAAATGGCTCAGCAATGTGTATTTTGCATGTGTTTTTTGTACACACGCACTCCTGGAGCAGAGGCACTAACACAGCAGCTGGGCTTTAGCGCTTAAATTGTGGATTTCAGACAAGTTTATTTATTCCGCACTAGCCAACCAACTGACCTGAGTTCCTGTCTAGTCAAAATTCTGACTTACGGTCTTATAATCATGACTTGGCATCTCATAATATTCTCATCACACAAGTAAATTATTTTAGAGTTCTAACAGTTATCTTTGCTACAAATGCATCTTGACACAGTAACAATAGTAGATTAACATCATATTTAACATGTTTTTAAAGCAAAGTTTTACAATTTTAAGCGGAGTATTAAAATACAAATGTAAAACAAACTTCTTCGGGCTGTATTTGGTGTGATCCACCGTCCTCCAAATGTTGCTAAGGATTTTCCTCCTATTCCGTTGCGTCTGCAGGTCCTGAAACCCCTGACGGAGCAATACATGGAAGAAAACGTGCGACAGACCGTGGTAAACTCCATCAGAGCCACTCTCACAGATCAGGTGACGCAAGCCGCCAAACTGAAGACCAACTGACCGCGGCCCAGCTCGAACAATCTGTTTCCTGTAGTTTATTTTAGTGAGGTTTGTTGGGTGACAAGTTTACAGAACTTCAACCGCGCAGTACATAACTCCACGCGGACTGTTAAATCCGAGGACAACGTCAAATTGCAGACAGTTTGGGTGAATGAGTTGTCATGATGAGTTGAGGGGTCTATTCTCTGAAATCCCAAAGCCTTGTGTAGGCTTCCAAAATATCCATCATTTTGTAAATCCGTCCACATTGCCGGTACACAGGCTCTTCCTGTGGCGCATGACAATGAGGAAGATGTCTTGTTCACATCTGAATGAGCCTCATCTTCACCTTGTTGTTAGTTTTAAAGCAGCGTTTTCCCAAACTGCCGGATGCATGGAGTGCTTCGGGTGCATCATGTAATTTATTTGTTAAACCATTAAAATGAGGAATATTTCCGACTGGTTTTCAGAATTACTTTTGAGTGTGTGATCAAAGGTTTTTTTCTGTCTTCAGAGATTCTAAAGCTTTGTACTAGAGTTTCAGACGCTTTTGTTGTGGAGAAGCTTATGTTACAGTCTTTCAAGTGCAGCTGGTTCGGTTCAAAACCATTTTTATGTGCTCGAAGTTGTCAGCCTTTCTAGTCTTGTTGCCACGGTGACACATTTAAACAATGGAAGCTGTAACGACCAGCAGTTGCATTTGCAGTCTGTCTGAACGTTGAAGGACAATGTAAGTTTTTGTTTTAATATTCGCCCATGTCTGATAAGATTGTTTTTTGAGTGTGCTATTGAACAAACCGGCAAGGTTGTCAACAAATGGATTTTGACAGCAAGTCGAGCAAAAACTGTGGACACCGTTAGAAATGTGATGGTGGAGATCTACTAGACTTTGAGACGCAATAAAGAGACTGAATGCTGATCTGTGGTAAAATGAAATCCATAGAGAAGGCTATACGCATTATAGAATGTAAAAAGGTCATTAAAAAAGACACTGAATCAAAGCTAGCTGACGTTGAAAAGTTGGAGAAGAGGGTCCTCAGAGTTTTTCAGACTCACACTGAAAGTTTAAGTCAGAATTTGAACGAGCAGGGGACGGATTTAATTCAAGAAATGTTTGAGGCCGGTTTAAAGGGACAAGGGGCCATTGAGTGTAGATCTGATGATCATCAGACCAACTTGCCTCTTAAACGCCTAATTCAGTCGAACATCGAAAGGTCCGCCGAGAGCTACTTCAGCTCGCCTAAAAACGGTCTGAGTGAGATGCCAAAGTATCGGGAAAGGGTTGAAAAGCAGCAAAACACACATCTAGACTTCTTTGAGCTCATGAAAGAACAACTGCAACAAAAAGGCTTTGAAAATCAACACTTGGTTGATTTACTGTCCTTGAAGCACCTGGAACTGAACAATGTGAATGAGCTGTCCAAAAAAAAGGAGCAAGAAATTCAACTTGTCACAGACCAGCTGAGACTAGAGGAACAGAAAAATGGCAATCTCACAGCAAGGTTTGAGCAAGACTGTGAAGAGCTCAAGCAGAAGCTGCGCACAGCGGAACATGGCAGCGCAAACATGGCTGAGCAGCTCAAAAGTCTGCAGGAGAAAAACGAACTGCTCAAAACGCATGCTAGCACGCTCAAGAGCCAACTCGGCCTTGAGCTCCGAGAGCGAGCCAACTTGGATAAATCCCTGAAGAAGTTACAGCAGAAAGCGCGAGAGATGTTGACCAAGCAGAATCAAATCGAGGACCAACGAGATGCTGCAGGAAGAGAGCTGGCTTCGTGCCAAGAGAAACTTAAGATGATGGATGCTGAGCAGAAGACGACCATGAGTGAGAATCGTAGGCTTGAAGCAGAGCTATCAGCTATGAGAAGCGAATCTGAAGACCTCCAAGAACATCTCCATAAAGTTCAAGAGAAGAACAAGGAGCTGGTTGAAATGACTCTCTCCAATGACTCTGAAAGCAAGAGGACCGCAAAGAAATCCCAGGACCTGCTGGAACAACTCAACATGAATTTGGAGAAGTGTCAAACAGAAAAAAACAAAGCACTTCAGCACGTGGAGACCTTGAAACGGGACCTGATATCAATGTACAACCAGCAGAAAGTGGAAATCCATCAACTTCAAGAGAAGCAACAGGCCACCTCCCAACAGACCGTGGATTTAAGGAAGGAATGTGAAACGCTGATCAAGATGGTGGTGAGGCTCAAGACGGACAAGAAGTTCTTCACAGAAAAGCTAGAGATGGTTCAGAAAGAAAAGGTTGAGTCCGAGAAGTCAAACAAAGAAGAATCTGAACGACTCAAAGAAGTCCTTCGCAAGGTTGGACGGGAGAAAGACATGCTGCGGAAGGAGATGGAGGAACTGGCTAAGGATTATGTTGGCCTGAGTGACCGAATCGTACAGAAAAAGGCCAGACTGGGTTCAGATGATCCTAAAACCACCACCACCACCAACACCAGTTCCAGCGAGAACACAAAAAAGGAAGATGAACCGGTTTTGTCTTCACATGACGGTAAGTGTCTTGTAGCTTTCCACCCATCTTAAAAAAATTTGAACATTGTTTGGTTAAAGCGATTCTCTATTTTGTCTCCTACAGTGATTGATAAAATCAGAAGAAAACTAGAAGAGGAAAATACATGTCAAAGACTCTAGTAGTTTGTTCTGAAGCTGGTAAAGCTTGTGTGGTATTTGGTCAACGTTAATAAATCAAATATCGTATTGATATGACAGTTCTTGAATTATTTTCCCCGCTGCTGATTGTAAACAAACTTTATTGTTCTAAAGACATTGTAAAAGTACAAGGTGCCTCAGATTTCTATTTCTCGAACTACAAGTATAAAATATACAACTATTTACAAAACCATGAAGGCAAATGGAATCTTCAGGGCAAAAGCAAAAGGTGACTGTTGCAGTTTAGCTTTTCAAACTACAGAGTAAAAATATTCCAGTATAACAGAGCATAACAGAGGAAAGAAACATCTTTAAACCAACAAGAACATCTCACAGTTTTGTCACTGGTGGTTTAGGACAGATTGATTTCACCATGCTCTTCTTTGTCCTCGACGACCTTGAACACGCCATCTTTCTTTTGCTTCACACAAGTTCTGGCTTGATCTGAAATGGCAAGAGGCTTTTAATATCAGACGTCTTAGTTGAATTGAAGTGATAAAAGACACTGACCCATTAGATCGCTCCGGTCCAGTAGGAGCTGGAGGTCTTTGTCACTGATGACTTTTCCTTTAGTGCCTTTCACTGCCCTGTGATGGTCGTCACATCATGTCAGCGTGCTGTTTTTGTAATGGATGTCAGGTCACGTGGAACTTCACTCTACCTTTCATAGTCTCTCGAGTTCAGCAGCTCCACAAGTTCCTTCAGATCCACACAGCTCTTGGACTGATTTAGCTCTGCTTTTGACCCTTTAAATTTATCTGGTGACAACACAACAGAATCTTATTTGTTTGATGTCCATTTAGGAAAAAGAATCGTACAACAGAGAAAAAAAACATTGATTTTTCTGTGTTAGAATACACATGTCTGTCTGGGAAAGCAAATACAGAAAACTATAATTTAATAATTCTAATAATTTTTCTTAATGCTGTATTATAAAACACAGTTGTGCAGTATTGTTTCCATAATTGCACTTTATCAGCGGAACACCTACCACCCCTGACAATACTTTACTACGTACTTTTGTGAATGACGATCTTTTCTAGCTTCCTCTTAGCGGCCGCTCTCTCCACAATCTTCTCGTCAATGGTGTTAGCTGTAATGAGGCGATACACAACCACCGGCTTGGTTTGCCCGATACGATGACATCGGTCTTGCGCTTGCAGGTCCGCTTGGGGGTTCTGAAACAGAGTCACAAGATGTCCTCACATCTGCGAGTCTTGCGTTTGCAGCGTAGTGCGGTTTCTAAATACCCAGTCACTGTCAAAGATAATGACGGTGTCCGCAGCGGTGAGGTTGATGCCCAGGCCTCCAGCTCGAGTGCTCAAAAGGAAAAGGAACACGTTCCGATCGGTGGAAAACTTTTTCATCTATATAAAAACAACCAACGTCAGATTGCTAATAAAAAAATAAAAACACGAAGACATTTGTTTCTTACGTTCTGATCTCGATCGGCAAAGCTCATAGAACCATCCAGACGACTGTACTCGAAACCTCGCAGATAACAGTAATCCATCAGAATATCCAGAATGGAAGTCATCTGGCTGAAAATCAGCACCTGCAGAGAGCGACAATAATTGGGATCGAGGTCAACGATTAAACTGACCAATCACGGTGAAGGGGGACACGAGTGGCAACGAGCATCACCTTGTGTCCCCTCCGCTTGAGTTCAGGAAGCATTCGATCCAAAATCAGAAACTTCCCTGAGGTCTCCACCAACTGCTCATCAATCTGGACCAAACACACATCCTTCGTGAAACATCAAGGCCGGACAACAAATGTCACATTCCAACACATAATTGCAAAAAGTGACTGAAATGTTAATAAAAATATCCTGAATTTCAAACGCTTTTAACTTTTGGCTAATTGTGTGTTGCAAGCGCTACAAAAATTAACGGTTGTGTTGTAAAAAATTACCCGTATTTTCTGGACTATAAGCCGCTACTTTTTTCATAGGTTTTGAACCATGCGGCTTATACAAAGGTGCGGCTATTCTGCAGATTTTTTGATAATGAAGATAAATACGGTACATACCGTTTATTTTCTCTTTTCTTCTGTCCCATTTTAATCAGTAAAGTTGCTGCCGTGTTAAAATGCAAGTTAGGAAAGAATCTATTTAGTTACATACATGTACATTTACAATTCAAAATCGTTCATAGAGCGGATGCGACTTATATACAGGTGCGGCTTATAGTCCAGAAAATACGGTACCGTAACTGTTGACAATTCACCAAAACATCATCGTTTGGGTTTATCACTACTCAATCTTTAATGATTAACCGACCTTGAACATTTGGTAGTTTCTTTGTAACAAGCTCTACTATCCCAATTGTTACTTTTAATTGAAGAACAATTGATTCATTTACAACGTCTGATATATATCATTTGCTTCTGCATACAAAACACAAATGACTTTTGAACACAAGTGACCTTGAAGTTTCCAGTGGTGGGATCCAGAGGATACTCGATCAGATACGGATGATTGCAGCATCTTTTCAGCAGCATCAGAATGTTCTGCAGTTTCAAGTTAACTTGAGCATCCACCGGCATGTGCACATCCACCACTGGCCTGGAGCTGAAAAGAGATTGACCAACTCTATCGGCATGAAGCTCGACACACTGATGAACGGACACCCACCTTCCCTGCTTCTCCATCTCCTTCTGAACCATCTCAAGGTTTTTCTCAAGATCATCTAGGTTCTCCTCACAATAGTCCACCATCTTTCTGGTCCTGCGCTTTGGCCGGCCACTGGACGTCAGCTGCACGGGTACTGGATCATTCTAGAAGAAACAGCAAAAGTTCAAACAAGTTGTTGAAAAACTTCAACAATCAGACACAACAATCAAAAATAAAAATTGTTGAATGATATAGTGAAGATGTTAGTGTTCAGGCTGAAGATTACTGGCCAAACACTCACTTTCTCCTGACCCAGCAGCTTTGCAATGGTTTTGTTGACAATGGCCATGTAAAAGGATTCCTGTTTGCTGGTGAGAGGTGCATACACCACAATCTCTTTCTTGGGTGGGACCTCCAAAGTGACGTCTGACTTCAGTCTTCTCAGGAGAAAAGGAGTGAGGATCTGAAATATAGAAACTTTTCATTACAAATTCAACTGAATGACAAATTTTATTAAACTCTGGGTAAATTATTTTTCACTACAAAGCCGGCAAAGAATGTTACATTTTTGAACCTGTCATTGAAGATGGGTGGACCAGTTACTTCCACATCGTTTTCATCAAAAACAGAAGAGCTCCTACAGTTTCTGAAAAGTCGTTTTTTTTTTTTTTATACCTAAAGGTATGCCTAAATACAATCAAAATGCAACCGTACCGTTTAAACGCATTTAAAGAGACATTACGCCAAAACAAACAAAAACAAAGTACCAATAACTGTCCAATAAATGTCAGTAGCCCCTTTCACACAGCAATACCGGTAAAATGCAGGAAAAATACGAGAACTACTTTACTGGTAAAGCCTGTTCACACAAGTGCTGTCATTCCTGCATTTTAACGGAAAAGAACCTTTCACACAGTGGTTTCAAAATCCCAGCATTTTCGGTGACATCATCAACTGGCGACATGCTTTAAACAGCTGCGCCTTTGTAAACATGAATATTGTGGGTAATTGTTTCATAAGAGACTGCGTCACTAACTGTTCCTTTAATGTGGTGACAAATGTCTTCATCCGCCCGAATTATTATAGGTGCTTTGATTTCGCTGTCGTTTCAGTTGGACGACTTTTCCGACTGTGATTTCTGTATACAGCGACGAGTGAATATTTTATGACATCATCAACCGGCGGAACCTTTTGAACGGCTAGACCCGCGAAATGACCGCGCGAGAATTGAGCATGTGACCCACGCCAGAATGTTCGGATTGGCTCAGAGCAGTTCCCGGGAATCTTCCATTTCGCTTTCACACACAGCAGAATGCCGGCAAGATACCGGGAACGTTACTACTATCCGTGCCGGAATATTCCCGGAACTAATTTCCCGGAATTTGTCTGTTCACACATACGTGCGTGCAGGCAAAATACCGATATTTTGCCGGGAATGTCTGTATGTGTGAAAGGGGCTAATGTCTGTCTAGACGACTGTCAATATTAGTTTTTATTACAATCGATTCAAAACAAATGCAAATTGAATCAAATTCCCGCCACTACTTCAGTGGAGGAGCAATTTAAATTGTAGGCTTGTTGGCATTTTTATTCCTTCATCTAAAAGGCAAACTCTGGTTCCATAATTGTTTACTGGGAAATAAGTGTAATTCAAGTTAAGCACCTTATTTAAAATGCAAGCACTTTAAAAGACCTTGAAAACAATTGAAATTCAAGCATTTGAATGCCCGTTGGAACCCTGAAACAGACTGATTGTTCTACAAACTGCTAAACTTGGCAGGTTGATGACAGGTTCACTTGCAGCAAGCAACTACGTTGAAAAACAATGTCAATTATTAAACGAGTATTAGTAGAAAAAGACTAGTAGTCGGCACAAAGACACAACAGATCTGATTTTTGTTGTTATTCTTTACATATCTTAAAGAAATGCATCTGTATAATGCTTCATGCCAAGCAGTTGATGGATATATATCAGACAGCAAAATAAACTTAAAGTGTCAAGTTCTAATGTGTTTAGGTGTCAAGGTACCTGATGAAGCATGTGGAGGATGTTCTGCTCCCGCTCACCAGCAACAATGTTTTCCGCATCTGATGTGAAGGTGCTAATGTCAAACCAAGACTCAAAGCTGGGGATGAGAAACACAAAATAATGTGAAGACCGAGCACCCGGACATGACACCGCTGAGACTGCACACCCACCTTCTCAGGTCATCAAACACATCAGGCAGTAGGAAATTGAGAAGGGACCACAGCTCCGACAGGTTATTCTGAAGCGGGGTTCCGGTCAGGAGAAGTTTGTTATCGGTCGACAGCATCTTCAGTTCTTGCACCAACCTACAGTTTAGGTTTTTAATCCTGTGACCTTCATCCACGATGAGATACTTCCAGTGGAAACGCTGGGAAGAGGAAAACAATTGAAATCGCAGGGACTGATCATTGTTCATAAAAAATTTACCAAGTACAACCTGCATTAAAAACTGCAGGTAACTACTCTTTATATACCTGAAGTAACTTGCGGTCTCTCATGGCCATCTCAAAGGAAGTCACCACAACCGGAAACATGTTGAGGGAACCCTGGTGACGACGGATCTGCTTCACCAGGCCCAGTCTCTCTGCTTGACTCCCATGATACAACAGGATAGAGACCTGAAGAACAAAAATGTTTTGCATTAAAAGAAAACAAAACTGTTTAACTGTATTTTAAAGATTGGCTTTTAAAATTCACTTAAAGTTAACAGCATTTTACCTCAGGTGTGAAACGCTTGAATTCTGTGATCCAATTTGGAAGAGTGGACAAAGGAGCCACCACTAGAAAAGGTCCAAGCACCTTCTTTTCAACCATCATTGCAATATGGGCAATGCACTGGATAGTTTTTCCAAGACCCATTTCATCAGCAAGGATCCCATTGATGCCGTTCTCCCACAGCATCTGTAATGCACAAACACTTTATTCACCATGAGGTAACAAATTGCGGTTCTTCCCATTGTAAAACCACTTTTCACAAAATTGTCTTAATTTATGAAGCCAAGTTGACAATTCACATTTAATCATTAGCTGTGTTATTTCCTATTTATGAGCTTTGTCATTGAACTTGAAATTCCAAGATGCTTTTCCACTCTGGTGGATCCTGACAAACACGCGTACCCGGAGCCATTCGATGCCTTCCACCTGGTACCACCTCATCACGCCCCCTGTTAAGAGTCTGGGCTGCTGGGCAGGAACAGGTTGGCCGTTGACCGTTCGGTCCGGATCAAGCATCTGCTTGCATTTCTCCCGCAGAGTTTCAGAAAGCCGCCCTTTGATGTCAGAGTTTGTGTCGCTCAGTTTCTCTATTTCTTCCGCTTCCAGTTTCACACTGGGCTGCTGCAGGTAAATAAGTATTGGGTTTTTTAAAAAGCAATAATTGTATTGCAATCCAATAAACGCATGTTTGGTTTGATTCTAAAAAGGATTAGTGACGCATCACGTAAAGCATCACGTACCTCTTCCAGTTTGGGTTTCTTCGCCTTTGACAGAATTTCCTTTACGAAAGAAAAAAACACATGTAACATTACAAAGTTAAACCATCCATGACTAATGTAGGTGCAGAAGAGACTCACCTCTTTGGACATGACGTCTGAAATTTTGTAATCTTCCCTTTCACGCTTCTTCCTCTCCACTTAACACAGTAAACAAGCTATATTAAAGATCAACACATCCCATACCGGTCCATCCTTCAGTTCCCTACCTTTACCAGCCTTGATGCCCTGAAACAACACAAGACGTTTAGCTTGACAGAAAGACAATTCCTCGTCTGAATTTGAGATCCATCAGATACGCACCTTCTGCTTCTGACTGATAGATTTCTTCTCCTGTCTCTCCTTCCTCAATTGTTCCTGAAACAGAGCAATCATATCTGAAGACTGTGGCACAAAGAGAATAATTTTCTATACAACAAGCAACAAAACAGAAGCGCAATGAAGTTAGCAATGACTATGACATTAACTGGGTCCAGTGAGCATCAGACAAGAATAAGGAAAACCAAAATAATGAATTCCAAAAAGAAAAAAAAAGTGTCAGTCACACACACCACATAGCTAGACAATAAAGTAAAGTAAATTTGAAATTTATGGTAGGAAACAGCTCTTTCCTGCCTCAACACCACACACCTCGTGTTGCTGCTGTTCCATCTTGGTGAGCAGAAACTTGGAGTAAATGTTGCTTTTCTCCAGTAGATGTTGGAGTCGCTTGAATCGCATTTCTTGAGAATCCTTTTCCCAAGACTGTCTGGCCTGCAGACAACAGAATTTTGACGTTTTAAATGATGAATATAACATTGTGCCTTAGATAATCGTATGTTCAAACAAGTCAAAAGCTGTGAATTTGTAATACTGGTGTTGGGGTTTGAAAAAAATGTTTTGAAAAATAAATAAATAAATAAAACAAAATAAATAAAAACTGGTATTTTACATCTACTGTGACATTTTAGTTGTCAAAAAAAGGGACGTGGCTGCCAGTGACACCAATAATGGTTACACATTTCATGCTTCGTGTTAAACTGACTGACAGCACTTGATTTATCCCACTTGCATGCGCGTGCACGCGCACTCACGTCAGATACTAATCCAGATTTGCTTACCTTCTCCATCATTTCTCGATCTTTCCACTCGCTCTCCTCAACGAGAAGTTTTTCCTCTTCCTCCATCTCCCTCGTGATGATTTCTCCATCCTGAGGTGTTTCTGTAACGTGCACGCAGTTTGTGAGGCACGTGTCGCCTCTGCGTGCACCTTTGTCTCCACGAGGAAAATACTGTGTAGTTGCCTTACCTGTGGTGGTCTCTTCCACAGCGGTTCCTTCTGGTTCCTCAGACTCGTTAGGTTTAGGACATTGAGGAGAAACACTGCGTGTCTCTTCGTTGACGGCACTGATATTTAAACACAATAAACTGTCAATAAAAAGCACCGAGAACTTTACTTGAGCACACCGCGAGACACTTACCCGCTCATTTCTACTACGTCCTGAGTGATTTTAATAAAATCTAGCTTTATATGGCTGTCGAAAACGCCACAGTGACAAAAACGTCCAATAAACCTGGTATCAAAAAAGTATTTCAACGCGAAATACGACCGCGAGCGGACACGAAGTGCCGACTGAAATTCTGAATTAATGAAATTAAATCAGAAATAACAGAAAACAAAGTTTGTTGCAACCAAACCAACAGAAACGCACGACACACGACACCGTAACGTGAAACTTTGATGAGAAGAGCTAGTGATTTCGCGCCACTTTGGGCGATACCATTACGACACGTGAACTGAAGGGTGCGCGTCTTTCGAAATGTTAGTTCGGTCACGACATCAAATAAAATAAATATACGTAATTACTTCGCACATGAGTGTTATAAAAGTTCAAACACAACCGTATTCATTTAACTTCATCAAGTCCAATGCTAGGTGAAAACATTTGCCACGTACACTCGTCCACCCCTGTTACCCGGCACTTTTTTGGAAGACCCTACTTGACATTTCCCGCGAAACCATAGTTCATTCAGGCCACAAAGGCTGAAATGTAGAATGGGCATAATAAAAGTATGAACACGTTTAGTGTGAATACAGATCTGAGCAAACAACTCAACGAAAAAAACTCCGATGTAGATCAGATGTCTTACTCCGATGACAACCCGATGTAGATCAGATAAATTAGATCATCTTTATTAATAATTTTAGTTAATACGACGTGTAGTTTTAAAAAAACTGCCATGTTATTCCAGAGCTTTTAAAATAGAGGACTTTAAGATCAGAAATGACTGACTGTAACAGAAAATACAGTATAAGACAAAAAGCGTGTGTTGGGGCATTTAACGCAAAGATATATAGTTATAATCAATTTCAGTTACTAAATACACGTTTGATAATTTTTTTATTCTAGTTAATATGAAAAATAACAATGCTATAATGTAATTTGTAAACTGTACAGATCAGCTCAATAAAAGGGAGCTGTGTTTAAAACCAGTTGACCGCAAGATGACGCTAGAGCCAAGACTTTCTTGCTTATCAGGCGAGTCTACTGCTGTCTACTCAACTGACTTGCTTGTATTGCAAAATTTGAAAAATTAATAGAATTCAGTTGTTTGTGTGCTTGGATTCAACATTTGCTTTTTTCCTACTGCTCAATAGCGCCATATATTGGTTATGGATCCCACCTCCAAGATATTTCTAAGAAATGTACTTACTGCAAATGTAAAGTATATACCAGTAATGTGTTAAATCAGTCTATTAAATGTAAACTTGTGCAAATACTGTATATAACGTTTTTCACTCTCCTGCTGTTTTCTTTTGCATTGGTGTTCAGGATTTCTTTTAATTTTTTGCACAATTTAATTAAAATATATTTTAGCTTTGAAGCTGGTGTTCTACATTAGTTCCTTTTCAATCTCTGGGCCTATGCTGTTTGCACTTGGTTTCACAATATAGCTCTTTATGGTTTTGGTGTAGGTAGCATCTCAGCCCTGTAAAACGTTCTTGTTTCACTCTTGTACTTTGGTACATTTGAGTTAACTTGACAATAAAGGCTGAACTTTTGACACTTTAAGTGGGGTTTAAGACGGGCTATCATTATAAGGTCTTAAAAGTTTGAATTTTTACAATGCACACATGACACTTAATTAAAACAGAGTCATATTCATCAAAGTTTGATTAGGCTCATTGATAAGCGTCCTATTAACGGATCCATGTAATTGAGATCTGCTGAAAAACACATCAGCTTCTGCTTTATGGCCTTTGCTTTGACTTCTGAGCGACTCAGTAAACTCAGCATTAGCCAACAGTAGTAACACAAAGGTGGCTCTGAAATTCTTCACGCTTGATAAGAACAGATCCATTTACAAAACAGCTTTTCGTCAAAGGACAGGCCTTCCTCCTGTTCACCGTCCCGCGGAGTCTTATCTGTCCTACGGGACAGCATGTGCTCCGCGTCACGTGTCGGCCCGGCCAGTCTTGAGCCTTCCTTCCTTTATTCTACCTTGAAGAATGAACTGCCGCAGATGCCACAGATGCCCGAGGCCGAAGCCCCTGATTCTGCTTGAAATCCAATAGTCTCATATCCAGTAAGGGACAAGAATGTGTCTGTGGAGATTTCATTCATTCCCTGCTCTTCAGGGCATGTTCAGAGATACTTGTTTTTGAATTATCAATTTGGCTTTTAAAATTGTGTTTTGGATGATTTTGTGACGTCAACAACAACAACACATTTTCTTTCACGGCATCACTTTGAAATTTTAATCCATACTTTTATCATTACTCGATTAGATTACTGCAACGCTCTTTATTATGGTCTGAGCCAGAAATCACTGTCCCGACTGCAACTAGTCCAAAATGCTGCTGCCCGGCTTTTAACTGGCACTAAAAGACGAGAGCACATCACACCAACCCTAGCAGCACTTCACTGGTTACCGATCCGTTTTCGAGTAGATTTTAAAATAGTTTTATTTGTTTTTAAGTGTCTACATGGTTCTGCTCCTAAGTATCTGACTGACCTTCTCCAGGCTTATACCCCATCACGCTGCCTTAGGTCAGCAGACCACTCGCTCTTGGTGGTGCCTAAGAGACTAAGAGAAAACTTAGGGGTGATCGAGCGTTTTCTGTTGTGGGCCCAAAGCTGTGGAATGAGCTGCCAGTGAGCATTAGACACACAGACTCTCTTCCGGTTTTTAAATCTCTCTTAAAAACACATTATTTTTCCTTGGCATTTTAACCGGTATGAGTTGTTGGCTTTTACTGTTTTATTGATCTTAATTGTTTTAAATATTTTATTGATTTCTGTGTTTTTATATCAACATACTGAATTTGATGGTTTTATTGTTCATGTACAGCACTTTGGCCAACACTTGTTGTTTTTAAGGTGCTTTATAAATAAAGCTGAATTGAATTGAATTGAACACAGGTGATATGGTAAATAATAAAATGTAAAATAAAAATGCATTTGAAACGATCATTTTATACATTCAGACTTGAAATAAGTAAATAAACATTAGAATGCGGCAAATGTGAAATGAAACACTGTGACATTTAAATTTTAACACCTTTGTTGTTGTCACATTGTCACAAAACCTCAATTAACTGATTACCAGCTCGGTGGCATAGTGTGTCGCACTTTTGTCTCACAGTGAGGAGGACATGTTTCTGACTCAAGCTTCCACCGAGTCACTGGTTTCCTCCCAAAGTCTAAAACATGAGTTCAGATGTTTGAAAAAATGTCCATAGGTGTGAATGAGTATTAATGTACGTGTCTCGCTCTGTGATTGGTTGGACACCAAGAGTAGGTATTTGCCTTTAGACCCAGGGCTGCTGGGATTGGCTACAGCTCCCTGTGATTCAGCTACAGAATATATACCGTTATATAAGTCTTATGCTGCCCATTGCTCAGTGTAACTTCACTGGATGCTTAAATGCTGAGCACAATTTTGATATGGTTCCTAGTGGCCTTTTTTCCAAAGTCACTTTTTTCACATAACTTTTACTTAAAATGTAAAGATGGCTGTAACAAAATAGAATGAATAAATTTTCAGCGCAGTGGGTCACTGTTGTTTCAGATTTGAGATCCAAAACTGATCAGGGTCTTTCTGTGTGAAGTTTGACACAGAACTCTGCGTTTCTACTAACCCACAGATCAAAATCATGCTTCAAAAGTATTTATTATTTCTAAATTGACCAAAAGTATGAGTAAGAATGTGACAGTGTCTGTGTGATTGGTAACATACTCCCACCTTCAGGCCTTGAGACACCCCAATTGCTTTCATTTTACTGAGATCCAAAAATGTAAGTACCGTACTTAAAAAAAAAAACACAAAAAAAAAACAATTAAGCATCACTGTCAGAAGTCTAAAATATCTAAAAAAAAAAAATACAAATCTGTCACATTCTGAAATTTTGCATTACTAAAAACATATTGGGTTTTTTGTGTATATTGTATATTATGGCTATTGGTTTAATCCAGGCGGATGATTCATGCATTTTCCTGTAACACTGCAAGATTAAATGTGTAATGAGTCCTTGTTCATCTGTGCAAATCATTGACTGATATACGTGGATGAGGTGTAACCAAACAAAAAGGCAGCTTTTCACTATAAATTCTTTTTGTATGTCTTTCTCGTGCCGAGTGGGCTCAGTTGGAGTGGTGGGGTCTTCATCCGGGTTAGGTTATCAGGGAGGTTATCATCAACAGCTGGCTGCTGGTAAACATATGGAAATGACCCATTAACCCGTTTCCTCCAATGTGATTGTCTGTTGTTTTAAATAAGTATAAAGAAGACCACCGCTCATATTTCATATAGGCCATAGTTACACTATATTCTACATGATATTTCACTTTAAGTAACATTGTAAAAATGTAAAAATGATTTAAATTATTGATTAAAGTGAGAAATTACAATATTATATACACATTACATTTATTATGTATTATACACATACAGTATAATAAATATAAATTTAATATTCAAGGTAAGACAAAAAGAAAGTGTCTCTCAGTGGAAAAGGTGGTGCTTTCAAGTGAACACACACACGCTTGCTTTTATATCATAGTGGGGCCCCACCGTTGACTTACATGCAAAATAATATGTTCTCTCTCTCTCCTAACTGTAACCCGATGCATCAAAATATTCTATTTCCCAACCCCCTTTACTCTAACTAGACACAACCCGGAGCAGTGGGCAGGCTTAAGGTGTATGTTCAGTCGGGAAAATATGTATACCTAATCTGGATGGATGGATGGATAGATGGATGGATGGCTGGATGAATGGATGGATGGAAGTGATCGACCAACAGACAGACAGATAGATAGATAGATAGATAGGTCTCACAAGTGGACCATCGCCACTATTTTCCACACAGTTGTTTTTTTGAGAGACAATCCAGGTTGTTGACGTGAAGGAACACGTCATGTCTTTGTTTTGACACCTAAAGGTTTCCTGTAGCCATCATTAATCATTCTGTTTAAAGGGCTGTCATTGAGGATAAATATAGGTGTCTTCTGCTTCACAGCACGTGTTAATACTTGAGCAGATCCAGCAGCTGATGGTGAACATCACACAGGTGGAGCCAGACATGTCTTCATCCTCTAAAACCACGTCTCCTGCTCATCCTCCTCCAACAGTTACAGTTTTTACTGTGGCTTTATCATCACACTTTACCATCACATTTCAAGTTTCATGTTTTTACAAAGTCACAGACTTTCTCAAAGCATTTGTACTAAACAGCAGAGTAATGAGTATAATAAAAAATTACTATGATACTGTACTGACTATAAAATTAAATTAGATCTCAACAACGTTCTGGAAAAAATAACAAAATTACACACATTTATACAATATTTACGAAAAAGGTTACAAGTTTTTTTTTTTTTTAAATATATCAAGACAATGTGAATGTCATCATGTCTAGGAATCCAGCATATTTCAAATTATGTATTTATGTACTGTAATTATTAACAATTGACAAGATAATTCAGACATAATACATTGTTTATATTTATTGTTTGTACAGTTTGTTTAAGCTTTGAGTTTAAACTCTCTGTGTTGAGAGTTTGTTTTGCTGCTTCTCCGGGGATGAATCCTGGAATGTGGGATTTCATGATGGAATTTTGGAACTTAATATGTGTTTATCCAGTCAAACACCATTGGAAAGGTATGCAGGGCCGTTTATTAAAAGAGCTTAGCATTACTTAAGATAACAAGAAGAATAATTTAATAAGTAAGGTCAAGGATATCTAACCGAGTGTGTGAAATGCTCGACCCAGTTCCTGCAGAATTCCTGTCAACACCAGCCTCCAGTAAAGTCAACACTACCGACATCTAGGAAAAACCAATGTCAGTTTATCAGATGTAGATCTGTAGGACAGTGAAGTACTGATGGCAGGAAAAAAAACAAAAACAAAAAAACAATAACACTGCTTTCCTGATCTAACAAAGCGCAGAGTTCCTGGAAGTAAGTAAATGACTACTAATTTGGTTATTTTTGGTTTGAGCAGCATCTCTTTCAAGTTCAGCAAGTCTGGCAAAAAGCAGGCCAATCTGACTTGATAACAACCCAAATGCATGATCCAGTAAATTAATCTTTTTGAGAGAAAAAAACATCCTCTCAGGCAAAGTACTTAAGGAAATGTTGCAAGAGGTTTAAAAAAATCCCATAGGGTGTTTTTGTATTTGATGTCTTTGTTGCACTTGAGGAAATGAGATTAGACACTGTCTGGGGAAAAAAAATGGTGTTATGGGAGTGACGAGTCCCACCGGATGAGGGACGGTGTCACTTCTGGAGTGGCCACGAGGCAAATGGCATCGCTCTGGGCCGATAGGCGTTGGCGTCAGTTTGTGTTGTTAATGCGAGGGATGGGGTTGCTTCTGAACCACTGAGGAAGAGATAATGTTTCTTCAGTCTTCAGAACAGCCATTACACTAAGACTTAAGTTAGAATGCCACCACTGCTTCTCTTTAGGCTTTGTTATGAGTGTTTTGTTTTCCTAGCCATCATTTCTTTGCTTGCTCACTATAGTCAAAGTCAGTTTTGATTTATGCTATTTGTTCTGTTTGATTTGCTCAGTTATTGTTTCAAGACAATCCGTGCCTGTGCAAAGCGCTTTATGAATTAACTAAATTTAAGTTTGAAACTTCAACTTATCCAACTCTCATGGCTTTAAAGACGGAACATTCTGACCGAAGAAACTTTGTAGCAGAAGAGTGAACTTCAAATACGATGACTCAAGGATGCCTGTGGGATAAACGTCTTTGTGGAGCCATCCTTTGTTTTATCTGCTCAACATAAACCCAAACCGAAACCAAATGAGAACCTGATGTTGGGGTAGAAAAATAAAATTGGGTCAAAAGTATAAATATCTGCACATCTGAACCAGAAATGCACACTATCAGCAAAGGTATGTAGAAGATCACAAATGGAGGAGCATGTGGCTTTACTTATTCTTAATATGAAATATTTCATAAATATGTCTAGATTTACAGCACTCAAATCATTTCAAAACATCTTGCGTATGTATTATATTCTTGGTAGAACCAAGGTCTTAAACATATGAAGTGTTTTGTTAAATACGCATGGCGGTTAACAGCAAATCTGGTAAATGTCTGAAGACATCAAAAACATGTTTTATGCATTTTAATAAAGTAAAACTACAAGCTTATTGTATCTAAAAGTGAGAAATGCACAAATGCAATTTTCATTGTCAATGTCAATCTCCGTCAAGTTTATGGAAGAAATACTGTAAAATGTAAAACAGTTTAATTAAATGCATCAGTCTGGTTTTCTCCGACCCTATTGTAGAAACCTGTTCTACAAAGAAATCATATTAATCTGCCATGAGGGGGCTCTAACAACAAAGCTCCTAAATCAAGCACTTTCCAGAAACACAAACTAAAATCGCAGATTGACCATAACAAAATAAAAAATAAATCAAAATAAATCAAAACACGGCTTGAATAAAACCAGAGCAATGCCATACATTTACTTTAGACTATCACTAGCTTACCTATAGACTTCAGATTAGCTTTAGAGTTTAGCAGACTTAGCCTCTTGTAATCAGCACAAAGCATAAAAACAGGTTTAAAAAGGCGCGCTTTATAGAGACGGAAAGACAAGCACAGCGGCCCAACGGTCTGTCTTTCACTCAAACACACTAAACATGAAGCATTTATCAGCACCAGCAATGATCTTTGATGTTGTTATTAATTAATGCCTTGGACAGCAGGTTAAGACTCAATAGTTGTATGCAGAAAGGCAAATGCTTAATGAAGTCCGTCAGGCAATATATGCACATCATCGCAATTCAGAGAGAGAAGAAAATGAGTGTGGTCGGAGATCAACATCATACACACTAAAAACAGGAACAAGGACCAATAAAACAAGACACCGGTAATACAGTATATATGGGGTAAAACGGTCTAATCATTCACATCCATAGACTGACGCACTGCTGCACGAGCGTGTTGGTCTCCGGCAGTCTCGCATTTAGTGAGCCTGCTCAGAATATGTTAAAACTGCTTCGCTTTTCTGATGTGTGTGATGACGTTATTCAGAATCAGTTTGTCAGGAGAATTGCACAGGTTCTTTCAATGCTCATATTTACGCTGCTCAGCTTTCATTTAATAAATCGCACAAATAATAAAGATTAAATATTATTTTAGCGGTAATTCTCGTCTTATTTCAGCTAATGATGGAAGCAAAGTGATGGGGGGGCCGCCACTTTATCGAGCTTAATTGAGACAAAATGGTCTAGTCCCGATGTGGACCAACTAAGCAGAGTCAATATACAGTGTATATATCGCATTTACGCCAATATAACCATCCCTTTATTTCAAAAACTTGGGGTGCGCTTATAATCGACAATTTCAAATATGCACGTAAATATACATGCCAAATATACATGCCATTTTCCAAATTTAAAATCAGGAGCATCCAGGAGCAATCACAAATAAACGGAAACACGTTGTGTTTGTGCAGCGGTGCGCTTGTGCGTCTTAAAACATTGCGTAGGCAGACGTGCATAGAGTATAAGCTTTTATTGGGTCAATACCAGAAATAAAGAAACATTAGTCATGCCGTGACACTTAATAGGGATAAAATAACACTGGAAGAAGTAAGATTACACTAAATACAGTCTTTGAAATTTGATAAGACAGACCATATTTGATCCAGTTGACCGCCGCTATCGGCTAATTGTTAGCGCTAATTGTTCTTTTTGGAGCAAAAAGAAACAGTTCAAAAAGGAAAAACACCGGTGTCAAATGCAATCAAATCGCTCTGTTAGCTGCACAGCAAAACAATACTGTTCTGATTTTTACATCTAATAAAAACCGAGCTCAGCTTTGGTCTGGCTGCATGGGATGCTCAATGGAGGATTATGGAAGTTAGAGTTTTAAAGACTAGAATAGATTTTGTAAAAACTATATTTCAGTTAAAATGACATTGAAGTGATACGAGTCACAAGTAAACATTTTTAGGAGAAAATTATCGTAATTTAACCAGAATGTAAACATTTCTTTTTTTTGCAATTTTTATTTTGTGTCTGAAAAATTAGGGGGAATATAAATCAGTGCTTATATTCAGGTAAATACAATATATGTGTGTGTGTGTGTGTGTGTGTGTGATTAATATAATAATTTAATATAATATTGATAAAATATAATATAAGTAGAAGAGTGTTTGTTAATTAATGTGCTTGTTCCCGCTTGTCCGTCTCGAGCCACTGCGAGCATCCTCCGCCGAGATACGGTCGGGAAAAAATTAATCCGCAAATATAAGTAATAAAGAAAAACCGCAGGATTACTATATATATATATATATATATATATATATATATATATATATGATGTCACTGAAAACACAATTACATATCACAATTCACAATATTATATATCAATTACATATCACAATATTATATATCACATTATATGTGTATTATATATATAAATATATATATTATATGTACACAATTATATATATATAGATATATATATATATATATATATATATATATATATATTATACTGTATATGATTTCACCTGTAATTGTGTTTTCAATGACATCATGCTAAATAGACAAAACTAAATTAAAACAACAGCCTGAATGTCACTTGCCCAAATTTAGATCACAAACACTGAAATATTGATATAATGATCATTTGAAAACAAAACAATTCCGCGAATCAAAATGATGAGGTGATGCTTTAAGATTGTATAATAATCAAAGCATTATTTTTGAAGAGCCCATCTGTTCACACTTTATTTCCATTAGGGAAAAGTCACTCCCCTGGATATCTAATCTTCAAATAGATGATGTAATAAGATCATTGTTAAAACATTCCATTCAAATTCTTCTGTTCTCATTTAGAAACTCTTTCAAAAACAGACACGGCCCCTTTGTGGGTCTTTGCAAAATTATGCGAAGGAACGTTGAAGCCCCAAATCAGCTTGATACGTTTCACCGCGACACTTTTCAAAGCTGGAGTTACATAAGAGTTCAAAAAGCACCGCTTAAATCTGGAGAGACAGGGGTCGGCATAATCCAAGACCAACAGGACACTGTACAAACCACGCTGGAAGTTTCCAAGTAAACATGTCATCCGCCAACATTTTGCTCATTGTTGTACATCATATCAATCTGTGGTTCCAGAAAACAGCCAGATATGTTGTTCCACCCTCTGCAGGGATTTTCACACGCATTGCATTGCGTTAAAGTGTTCTCATGTAACCTTACATTGATCTACTGTTTACACAGATGTACGTATTAAAACAAAACTATCTAAGATGGCTCATTGTATATGTATGCCAAATGGCAAAGAATTGAATTACAAAGATATGATAAACTGAAGGTTTAAACATTTTAGCATCTTTCAAAAAAGCAGATCTCATAAATGTATTATTACCATGTCCTCAAACTCTGTATAACTGAAAATAATTTTTTATCTACTTTGTAGACTAATTGTCTTTTCTCGTCATTCGGTTGGTCTATCAGTCTGCCCATCCATCTATCCATCAATCCATCCTTCCATCCATCCATGTCTGTCTAGATTTTGGTCATTCTATTGTAGACTTTAGAATATTTTATATCTTGTAGTAATAATTCCTTATTGCAGACGTAGGATCAGAGAGCCAGCATTATGACATTTATGTGTCAAATTACTATGTAACATACAAAGTAATCATAGATTTGTTGTAACCTGTAATGGCAATTGTGAAATGCCGTGAAACTGATATAATATGGATCCAAAACAAAGCTGGTGACTTTCATTTGGTTCACAATAGAAAATCAGCAGGAGGCAGCAGCGAGGTAATTACTGATTCTTAGCTTTATCTTTTCAACCACTATACGGTCTGTTTGTCATCTCACAGAGGTCGTCACCTGAAGACCTTTTACTAACACAACCCTCAGCGCTCAAACGACTCTGGAACTAACTGCTCTGCAATACTGAATAATAAAAAAGGAAAATAAGTGATGTTGTTCTTCACAGAACAATGGGAAGCTTCATTTAGATCCTTAGCTTTTTCTCCCACATCTGATTTTAGAAGGAACTGAGAGAGATTGTCATTGTGACCAGGAAACAGCAGCGTGGGTGCAGATGAATTCCTGTTTTGTCCTCTAAGCTTGGAACGATGGAATATACAATATTTCATAATAATATATTGTTATTTGCGGGTGCAAAGAATTGGCAAGAAACTGTTACAAAAAGACACATTTGATTGTGGGAGATTTTCTTTTTGAGTTAATAAGTTTACAATTATTTCGTCCAGAACTATCCCAAACAAAAACAAGAGAACGACTAAAACCTTGCTTTGTATAGTAACTTAAGTAAATGCGATTTATCACTGTCCGCTTCTGGATTTTATAATACAAAAAAGAGGCATTCTTTTCACTGGCAAATGATTGCAAAACACATTTCTAAGTTCCTCCACTATCTTTCGCTCTCTGCTACACACACACACTCTCTCTCTCTCTCTCTCTCTCTCTCTCTCTCTCTTTCTCTATACTCTACAACACACAAACACGTTTTAACTCTCCCCTCCCTCCATGCTACGATCTGTCACCCCTCCTCCAGCTGCTGATGCTCCTGTCGAAGGAAGGCAGCTCATTCCCAACACATGCTCTCCTCCACTCACACTCCAGTCTGACTCTGTCTGGCCAAGACAATTCCATGAACCAGGATCTACCTCCACCAGGGACATTCTAACACACAGCGCTCAGGAGAAGGAGGATCAATCTGCAAACGGGAATGATGTGTGCTTGACTGAGCCAAAGAGGAGTTTGACTCCCTCTTGACACTGAAAGCTGCTTTTGAGTCGGACATCTACAATGAGTCTCAAGAAGAGGAAACCCAGGACGGTTTTCAGCTGGCAAAAGTCTTTTGCCATACTGGCCCCTTGGAGGAAAGGTAAGCAGCTTTTCAGTGATGACGCTTCGCAACACCTGGATTTGCAGAGCAGGTAGTAATTTGTCTCCTAGAGGCATCGGAGAACCTGTAATTTGAGCTGAGGTGCTGGCTTGAAGAGTCAGGGATATTTTTAAACACTCATTGAACTATCATCAGACGAGTCGCACAGGTGTTTGGACTCTTCAAGAAGAGTCTTCATAAACCACAAGGCTAGGCTACAAACTTGACGTACTGTCTTTCAGTATTTAGTTACTTTGGGGTTAAAGTGAAGAGTTAGAGACGAGAAGCAATTCAATCCACAGTGTCAACGACATTGTGTGGAATTTGCAAGGTTTTTGTTTGGCTTTAGTCTAATTGTTAAGATAATTTACTAAAAATGGTGTTGTCTTTCAAAAATAGCAAACTTGTTGAACTAAACTAGTTGGTGAGTTGAGTCAGTTAAGTCCCCATTCATATTCATGTTAGTTGTACATTCCTCAAAATTTTTATCTTGATATGTTTTATGTTATAATCTTTTGATGTTTTTTAAAGTTTACTCAAGTTTTTCAGTTGTAAAAATAAAACTTTAAACGTGAATCAATAAATTCACAAAGTTAATTAGAAGAATTGTAATCTGGATCTTTTTTTTCTGTGAGTTAAAAGTTCTTTGCTTTTCAACAAATTAAAAAATTCCCAAGAGTTTAGTAATGAATTGAAAGAATGATTCTGATGACAAGTTTAACACGTTCACAACAAAGACTGATGAAAAAAAATCAGGAACAAAGTGAAAGATTAGATGTATTCACTACTTCACCCTGAAACCTTGTAAAACTCTGTGGATCTTTCCAGTGGTGGCTTCTCTGAATATTAACAGACTGGATTAGCTCAAGCAGGTGTGGCTACTTCCAGCTTAGATGCCTAGTCTTCACGTAAATGTGTCACAATGACGGAAGGCAAAAGATACACGAGTGTTTTGATTTTGTTTTGGAGTCATCTACACACAATGCTGACATGTTGCATGATTCATATCAATTTGTTTTGAGTTATTTGTTGAACATTTTGCACGCAAAAAAGTTGAGTCGAACCAAAAGTTAATACACATTTTTACACAATGATGTTGTTCTTCCAAGGCACGGTGGGGTGGTGGTGTAGTTCGTTTTTTTTATTTAACGATATAGTGTCTCCAATGAAGTTTCAAGACTTGTGGAGTTTTGATTTTAAGACACAAGTAAATTTGGCTGGCCTACATTTTTTAGCAATTTGTCTTTTGTTATTTTGTTTTTATCGCTAAGGCATGTCAGCACTGAGATTCTTCCTGCGTAAGATCATTCATTGTGAAATCACTGACACGTATCACTGACTCATTCAGGTAACATGAATTTGAGCGTGGAAAACAGATGTCATTACTTTCTAATATAGACATGTCATTGTGAAGAAAAGCAAAAACTACATTCAAAATCGCATGGACATCTCAGTGGTCTTGGGACAATTGATAGGCGAAATAAGAATAAGCCAGGAGGGCAGGAGGATCTGAAGACTTGACTGATGTTTCTGCTCCTGCACATTCTTGCCTTATCCTAATAGTGTTAGATAATGGAAGGCTGCCCCTTTCAGTTCACATTGATAATACGCTCCTGGAAAGACTCTTTGGGGTCAAAACCATTGCCTTAGTGGTTGACGAGAGAGTGGAAAGAACCATTTCTGACATTTTGATGAGAGAGACAGGACGATGTGGGCCACTAAAGGTCTGCTGGCTTTAGAGATTAGGAGAAAGGGAGAAAAAAGGTGTACGGTTGAATTTCACACCTCATCAAACGTGACACATGGCCTTTGTCATCTCTCGTCACGGCTCAAGAAGAAAGACAAAAAGCGTAGCTAGGATTTGTACAGTCAGATCTGCCTGAGATGTGATTAGACACTTCAAATAATGAATCTTTAAACTTGTTGGAATTGAACACACTTGCATTTGGACAAATATACAGTTTTAATTCTGCCCAAAACGCCTTTATAAAGTCATGATTCCATAAATGGAGGTTTTGTTGTTGATATAATTTGAAAAATGATAGCATTTATTGTTGAAGTGTGTTCGTAGCCCCCAGATGTGTTTTCTTGGTGGCATCTATGTTACTAGAAAATGAATCATGCATTTTTGTTCTTTCTTATTTACAGTCCCATGGCAACAATTATTGGTATATATCTACAACTATAACTAGGTTACAGCTCAAAATCAAAAGTCTAAAACTGTTCACATGTGGACTATATCTTTTGGGTTGATCGGCCACCCAAGTGCAAACAGGACTGACATTCTCTTGGCTGTAAAAATAGAAGACCTGTCCTGGCCTGTTTCTGACCTCTCCACCCAAAATCACACTGACCGCGTCTGTAGACAAGAGCGTCCATTAACTCTCAACCTACACTATCCCGCTGCAGCAATCAAATTATCTTTGTTTATCTTTATCCTCCTTTAAAGCATACAGTATCTGCATTTCAAGCTTTTGGAAGTACATTTATTATAGGGACTGTTGCCTAAACAAAACACAATTTTTAAAACCGTTTCACAAAATGTGCACAGTTTCATCATAAACTTGATCACAATACCACTAGCAATATCACTAGCAATCAGTTGTTTTTAGTTAACTTATAATAAACTTTATCGTTAGAACACATTGTAAACGGTACAATGCACATGTAAACACAGTGTGTAACACACTAAGTAACAATGACACAGACTAGCAGACTTTCTGACAATACCTGCAACATCAGTGCAATCTTGAAATTCAGATTGACTCCGCCCATTAAGCCAACAAACAGAAAAAAAATTGATCGCACAATCTTTACTTTCAATTACTGTAATATAATGATGTAATAATCATCGTTTTGCAGCTCACCAATATAATTCTCACTAGAAAAAAAATAGTTAATATTCCAGCTTGTTTAATACACACACATTTTTGTGTTTTGTTATTTTTGGAACTTGACAGTACAAAACCCAATCTGTTTTAATAGCAATAAAAACAAGAGACTCCACCTAACATCTGTTTCCCTGAAGAAATAAAACACAAAATGAGGCTCCACAAAGTGGAAAACAAGTGAGTAAACCTCCAGTGTGAATTGTGCCAGGACAGCTGATTATACAGCTTCTGTGAAAGTAATAGATAGCATCAGATTAGTTGTGAATTGCATTATACGTATAGTATGAGTGCCACAGGTCAAAAAACTCTGTTTCAAGGGTCGATGTTCAAGTACATTCACTTCTTACTCTGATTTTTGCATCACATCTTCTCTTGTAGAGTTCATCTGTGGTAAACATGAGTGGGTGAGGCAGATGAAGTAAACATGTGCTGGGAATTCTTCACATTGTGTACTTCAGGACGCTCCTATCGCATGTTTTTAATGATTTGCACGTGCTTGATTTCCAAATATCATTAACAATTAGTTATAGTTGCAGAGTCAATTTCACATTCATGGAACGTGATAAAATGTGCTTTGAGTAGCTCAGACTGTCCCTTGCACTGTCTTCACATCTCTAGATCTTTGTTAAAAACTTCACTGGGCTGCATTAAGCATCTGGGACCCATCAGTGCAGAAACTTTACATATAGCTGTAAACACTCTAGAAAAGATGATTTCTGATGTTTGGAATGGAGTATTTTATCAGCTCAGAAATGTGAAGCACATGCCAGTTGCAGTGAAAATATTCTCTGCTGTGTGGGAAAAAAAAATCTGATCCAAACTAAAAGTGGAACGTGCGTGTTAAATGGAAAAAATCTGTGATGGCACAAAAACCACACTGAAAGATTGATAAAGGGTGCACAAAATTGTCTGCATCAAAAAAGTACACATTTTTGGTGGTGGTTCTTCTGAAAATGTTGAAATTTCTATCAAAGTCACATTTTCAAAAGGCATACTTTCTGGTGCCAGATGGTGGCGCTAAACCAGTGACTCTGAAAACCAATATGAATGTGACAAGATCACACAGAGAAACTTACTTTTTCAATATTTGAGTCATTTAATTTTCTAACGTTCTTACATTTCTCAGTTTCATAAATTGCCTCACATCAGTTAATATATAAAACCATTTGCGTAGATTGTGACATCCTCTCCTTGACTAAGTAAATTACTTGGTTTATTTTTGTTTAGCTAAGTTAAATATAGTCAAAAATCATTCAACAAAATTATTAAAATGTCACCACAAAACTGACAATTTAAAAAATATATAATGATATAAACTGAAATCTCACAGCTTGTGTTGGACTTTAAATAGAGTGAAGTTTGATTTAAAAACAAAAGGGTTGACTTAGGAAATGTCTCCCTTGAAGAGCTTTTAAATGTATTTTCACAGCAAGGTTTGTATTTCTGTCAATAAAATAAAAACAAAACCAAAAGCTTAAAAAGGTCCTAACTTGGTGAATTGGAATTTGACACCAATAACTTTGTTTTATTCCTGCTACTTTGTACAACTCTTTGCAGTTGGTGTTTCAATAGCTCTTTTAGAAGAACCATGTGTGACACACAACAATGTAACCGTAATAAAACATTCAATAAACACTTCAGTATGTCCCAAAACACTAGTAAAGTACATCTGTAGATTCACAAAATCAGATTTTACCACCAGCATTTGAATTTCACTTCTTTGTGTTTGTCTACTTTATTTGCATCAGCTTTTTAAACTACTTTGATTCTCATTTGAAAGCATCAAACTCAAAGTACGAAGCACCTTAACATTTCTTAAATTCCTGCCTAGTCGAGGGCTTTTTGATCTCGCCGTATGCGCGGCGATGTCTAAGCGATGTTAATTGAAAACCGAGGGGGATTTGGATGCTGACTGCTTTCACCTACTGAGTGCCATCAAAAATGTCCCACCATCAGCAGTTCTGTGGCCTCAGCTGGAGAGATCGGCTGTGTGAAACGGCGACCTAATTGACCTTAAAAAGCTAATTAGCTAAAGTGCGATTCAGAGCCGTGAGCAGAAAAATTCACAGGAGTCTCTTAATAAGTTCAAACATCAGCCTGGCTTTGATTTTGATGCATGTTTGCACTCGTTGGTTCCGTTGGTTTATTCTGATCGCATTTAAAAGAGCATAATTCTTCATACATTCATACATAGTTACATACAAACTTAAATAAGTAGAATAGTCATCAGTTTCATCATTTGCTTATTTGGCAAATCTAAAACTTTGAGTAACTTGAAATTAACTTTTAAATTACACGCAGACCGTTAATTGCTCTTACTAATTTCATATAAGCAACAGGATTAAGAAATAATTTATTCAAAGGCACACAAAAACAACCGTGTTTTTTAAAGCGTGATTGGTTTTGAAGTGTCTCGTGAGAACCTTCTCACGAAAAAACAGTGTCAAAGCGAAAGCCATTGTGGAATTTCAGTGTCTCAGTTTCCTCACAATAAATAAACCATAGGAGCATTTCCGTACAAACATATTTAGAAGGAACATCCTGTGAATAAGCTAATTAAGCATTCTGTTTCCACCCATGTGAGCTGATCAGGCCACGCCTCTGCCTGACAAGGATAACTGACCATTGCTAATCAGAAGATCACAAAAACAAACTGTGAAGAATGCAGAGAAATGATTTCAGAAGAAGTCCAAAAAGGGACATTATTCATTCCAGATCTTCATTGAAACAGAATGAAGCCAAGAAACAATGTATCATGTTCAAACGTATAACATTTAATTAAAAGTTTTTTTTTTGACTGTATGGATCTTTGAGGACCACGTAGGCAAGATAAAATGATTTCTTTCAGCACAGGGAAGCTTTAAATTATTTTGATAATGAGAGTTTTAGGATTTAATGGGAAATCTCACTCTAATCCAAATATTATTTCTAATACAGATGTTGGATTAACTAAGGCCGTTCTTAACGAAGACCTTTTGAAAAAAATCTGATTTTTCCCTTCACTGTCTTAATTGAACAAAATACCATCATACTGAGTGATTTTATGAGTTTGGTTGTTCAACCAAATGAACAGTAAGGTTCAACAAGTCAGGCACAACAAACTTGATGTCTCAGGAGGGTTCTACTTCACGTATGAAAACAAATCAATAACTCAGAAAGACGTGACGTCGCCCAGAACTTGTGAATAGGGCATAAAGTGATCTCTATAAAATATCTAATGTCTATAATATTGCACAGTGCAAACTCAATACATGTCAAAATTTGCATTGAATATTAAACAGTTTCATTGAATATTGGGAACATCACCTTCAAATTTTAAAGATACAAACCCACTACTGTAGTTTCCCAATTCATATTATTTTTCCAACCTTTATTAGTGCGTACAGTACATCATTTTTAACATTTTCTATCCTGTTTTATTTCTACAGGCAAAGTGGACAACATCATGGAGAATGACGTAGTACTGACAAAGATGAAATTCCTGCATAACCACCCTGAAAAACTCGTCAATGTTGAGGATTCCTTTTCCACTATCTCAGTTTCCATGTCTGAGCCGGACAACACAGAATCCAACGGAGCAGACGAGGAGATCTCAGTCCACAGCACAGCGCCTGAGACGACTCTATCCCAGCTGAAGCCCGACTACTTAGCTTCCATTTTCACCGAGGCTAAGCTTCCAAGACTGTACAAGTTTGAATCAGAAGACTCTGGGGTGGAGATGACTAGCGGAGCGACCTCTCCATCCACACCAACGGGTTCTGAACAAAGTTTTGTGGTTCACAGTAGAGATTCTTCCTGCGACTCCAGTAACCTGAACTCTGAATCCCGGGAACGGAGCATTGAAAACAATTCAGGCTTCTTGGAAACCAAACACACACACTTTCAGTGCGTGAAACGAGATTCTCCTACCATTTTAGGAGCTAAAACAGAAGGGGAGAATACTGATGGTGATTTAATGGATGATGCTAAAGATTTGAAGGCCCGGACCCTGAGGATTCTCGCAGAGAACTGTGAGAACACTATTGAAATTATAACAGTTCAAGAGGAAAGAACTGAGACTGGAATGGATGACTACACAACGACAAGAAACCAGTGTGTTGAAGATGTTTCTGAAAGTGATTTTCAAAAACCGCCTTTAAGGCAAAGCACAACAAGCGACAGTCTGGATGAATACATGAAGGAGTGCTGCAGGCTGAGCGAGGTGATCACTGTACACAATGAAAAGGGAAAGGAAAAACAATACAATTATGCTAAACAACCAAATAATATAAACTATGTTACACACCCCAAAGCAACCACATGTAATTTTTTTGTAAGATTCAGACACATCAAAAACAACAAGATTTTATTTTATTTTCTCTACATCAAATCTTTTCTACATATCACCATTCAATATTTTCTCAAGATCTCAACAAAAAAGTTGTTTTCCGCAAATCATTTGAAGTATGCCCCACTGATTATTATTTGCTAATTGCTCATTAAAACACATAGCATTGTTTACATTTAACTGCGCACGCATCCTTACTAATTGACTTTGCTGACGACTTTCCCACTACTTGACATCACTTTGTCTTGTGTCTC
>CM051500.1:14134356-14166856 GCA_028031935.1 Paedocypris micromegethes
TGTGTGTGTGTGTGTGTGTGTGTGAATTTATGTCAAAGTGAGGTCCAACATTTTAAGATTTTATGCTTAACTGGGGCCCTTTGGGCACTTTGATGGAGTGTTTGATAGTCAAGATGGGACATTATTGTTGAAGTTACAGCCCAGTTAGAATGGGTGCGTGGGAGGGGTTATTATAATAAATTGGGCACACTGGGATGATGACAACAACACTATAATAATAAAAATAATAATAATAATAATTATTATTATTATTATTATATAATGAACGTTATGTAGACAATTTAAATCAAAAAATTTGCAAAAGATGTAAAACAAAGTGATCACAATTTAACATGTCAGCAGTTTACATATTTGACAGTTTTAGCATCATTAATCAATAAAACTTTAAATTAAAATCTAAAATGCATGTAAACAGTTTAAATTAGGATTCCCTTTTCCATGTCACAACAAGGAAATTTGGAATTTTCCCTTTCTCTTTTCCATGCCACAAAATGGAAAAAAAGGCTGCCACTGCAACACTATTAGCTATTAATACCACAGCAGCCACAAAAGGTAGATCTGTGACCTGGAAAACATAAGAAGCCACGTGTTGGAGAACAGTAGAAGATATACGGTGGAGTTTTCCACTGTGGAGACATCACACAGCACCTGTTCATCTGTGATGAGAGAGCGTACAGATGACTGCAGCGATTACAGCTGGAACAGTCAGAGCCGCCCGTCCCTCGGTCCACCATGCTCATCCAAGCCTACCAGGATGCATCAAACAGGTGTCAAATAGCTCAAATTACTCGCATATTTATCCAAATAATGCCTCTTTGATAGCTTCTGGGTCTTTTGGTAGCTGGTGACTGGACATTTTTTTGACAAATGGTCTACTTTATGGGGGCTGCGATGACAGGTAGTCAGAGCGGCAAACTCGGCCCTCATCATCACCTGTCACCACAGCTAATAAGCTAATTCCCCTCGCCTGTTAAATGAAGCTCTGTGGTCTGAGGAAGAGGATATTGAAAAAGGACTACAGAGCTTTTTCCCATCCGCTTCAAACATAGAACTTCAAAGGGACTCCTCCCTCATTTCTAATCTGATTTGTGCTGAACTCATGAGGCTGGAAAGGCCCATGGACGTTTTAAATGTATAGCAGGTGTGGACACACTCATGATCCTTTACCGCCACTGTATTTGGTACTGAAATACTGTATATACCGTAGATACTCTATGGTTATAGAGTAAAAAAATTAAATGATACTTAACCTTAAAACAAAATAAGGATTAAAAAACAAGAGATCAATGAAACACACAATCACATAAGGCATTGAAGTTATAAATGATCTAGGTTTACAAACAGACCTGCATGTTAATAAAGTAAAACAATAAAAAAAATGCCTGATCAGTCAAACTTGACATTAATGCAGGACCAAAATGATGAAATTGCAACTTTTTCAGTTTAACTAATTTTACAGTCTTAATTTACACCAACTGATGGTATTGCAAAACATTCAATAAATATTAATTTAGTGTTTGATCATAGAACATTTTTAAACATAAGTCGCTTAAATAAAAAAAGTGAGGATTGAGAGCTGTGTTGAAACACTCTAGTGTAGATCACATGGGGCCGTTGGAATGAGATGCGGATCTACTGACAGTAAAAGATGTAACTATAAGTGACGGGCTCATTTCCCATTTTAAAAGATGAAATAGGGTTATAAAAAAGTGAATCTCTGAGGATTTAGACTTAATCAAACGCATGTTTGACTGGTTGCTCAATAGCATGTGTTAGTTCAAACTTAAAAAGCATTTCTGAAACGGCTCCAGCAAGAAACATGGAATTACTCTCGCTCCTGGCCCCGTCATATAGAACAGAGGCATCGTGGGAGCTTGATTCATTAATTAAGTGAATACAAAATCTAGCATGAGCTTGAGAGTGTGCCTGGTGGATGATGGACAGAGAGTCGAGCTCTGAACATCACATTCAATCTTGAACATTTGGCCGACGTGACAAGATATGACATAACAGGCTGTGACACTCAAGTGTGTTCAGACACAGAGAAAAACATCACGTATCAGCACATCTTCACGTAACAGGACACCCTTGGATAAATACACAGCACTTGTTTAGTAACATACAAAATCTGCCAAGAATATTAATGCTCAGTTTCATCTCAAGCTCAAAATGCTATAGAATCTGAAATAATACACTCAATTCAACAAGATCGCAACCTTTGAAAGCACATCTGGTTCTTCATTCCTCGACAGTGGTGTCATGCTTAGGAAAGTATCGTTTAGAAGACTCTCTGCATTATTTTGGTAAAAACTGATGACTTGTTTTCCCAGACATGTCTGAAGAGGTTTATAAAGTCGTTCCACTTGTTAAAGCAGACATTATGTACTTGGAAATACTTTACATTTGCATTATACGTTTATGCATTTAGCAGCTTTATAGCCACTTGCAACAGTTTTATAACCTAACAACTTGTTTTCCTCTAGAATCAAACCCATGATCAGCCAAGGTTAAGCTAACAAGAAAGATGCTTGAGAATGTCTTTGTGCAAGCTACAGCGCACTTTATTTTAAATGTCATTTTGATTGTTTGATTAGGTTGAGCGTTTAATGCATCCAGGCTTTAACCTGGCTTGCTTCCGAAGAAAAGCAGAATTGAAACACACAATCACTTCTGTTTAGGAACAGCTCAACTCACCAACATAAAAAGCTCATAATGTTTGTAGAAAAAGTTCATTTGACAAACACAAGCCTCTCAAATTTTCAAGCGAAAAGGCTGTGACTCCACGTCAGAGGTGTAAAGAACACCCGAAAACCATATCTGAGTAATACTTTACTGTAAAACTTGCTCCATTACATGTTAAAAATCACCAATTGCAAGAAGACTTGAGTAAAACTTGTAGTATCCAAAATCACCAAGAAATGTGAAAAACAAGTAACTATTTATGAGGCTCTATTCTCAATTTCATTTTAACCATGTGTCGCAATGACAATAAAGGCATTCTATTCTATTCTATTCTATTCTATTCTATTCTATTCTATTCTATTCCATATTTTAGAAATTAAATTTAACACCTCAATGCTTGAAAATAGCAGAAAAAAAAGATACAACAGAACAAAAAGTCTCAGTAAAACTCAAATGTACAAAAAAGTGCAACTGCTAATTAACGTGACTTAGCTCATTAGTAGCATCCGGTACCTTCACCACCATGCAGGCGATGGGGATATGGCCTTGTTCGAAAAATAAAAAATAAGGTCAAATAGAGAGTAAAAGTTGCTTTTATTTTTGATTCTTAGTACAAAAGTACCCCAAACATACTTAAGTATAGTACTTTACACCACTGCCCAACATCATGTTGCATCTCACCCTGACAAGGCAAGAGAAACAATCCATCTTCTGGCACGTTTCCTACCTTTCACTTTTTGCCTTGGGTTTTCTCTCAGTTCGTCACTAAACCTAGTTCACAAATGAAGCTTATGAAAACTGAAACATTTTTAAATGTTTGCAAAAGTAACCAAGCTCCTCAAGAACTTTACAGAGCCGTCTCTTGTGATACATTAACTCGTGTTGGTAAAGAAAACATCTCCCAACAATTCTTGGGGTCTGTTCAGAAACGTATGTGTGGAAAAGTAGACCCGACATAGTGAGAAGAGGAAGGGAGTAGGGCTTTCCCAAACCGTTCTTCTCTTCTCCTGGATCGCCCAGGGTTCTGATAAGATCTGACATGCTCAACCATTCATCAGGACCTGAAGCAATTACTCTTTTTGAGTCATTGAGACTCAAAGTTCACTGCTTGTCTTGTTCTAGAACACCTGGTCATGCACCAGCTCTCATTTCATTCAGTTTTAGTCCTTTATTTCCTTTCCAGAAATTCTCTACAAACAAAGGCTGAATCCAGAAGATAGTCTAATGTTTACTGACTCAACTTCCTGATTATTTTGGAGATAATAAGGGGTTGTGCTGCTTTCACCATGAGAAAAGTTGGTGTGGAGAGCAAATCGTGACCTGAGGGTCTCACACTCTGCCGAAGGAAGCGAGTGATGTCAGCACTCTGTATTTCATCCCTCCGTCATGTCCTCTATTGTTCAGCCCCTGTGTTTCCATTAACGCTGCTTTGGGACTGAAATGTACGTAAATGGCACGGAAAAGCTTTTGGAAGGAAAAAAATTCAAGACCTGAACTTACTTCCTGCTTTTGTTGGGTTGCCTTTTGGAATGTTGATGATTGTATAAATGTTTGGTCGAAATTTCCTTTTGATTTCTTTTTTTTATGTGAGTATCTGCAGCTTTGCATTATTATTTTCTTAGCTAAACATTAACAAATAATACAATGGTTGCTTTGAATTCTATCGTACAAAAATTTGATAAATCATATCTCCTATTAATACAAAAATCATTTTTTAAATGAAATGTAAACTCTAAATTTAATCTTTTTATATAAAAATATATTTAAGAGCTGAAGGGCCTCTAAACCGCATAATGTCAATTCTTGCGTAAAAAAAGTGAAGAATTTACAAATCTCGGAAGTAAAGCTTGTGGTTTGTGCACCTGAGCACATACAGTCAAATTCTCCAAATGATCCTTATCAACGTCTTTTCTCACTGTCTTTTTTTAGTTGTCAAGCTAAATCCTCCATTGTATGCAAACCTTTCCAGCAATCTGCTTATTTAAGACAATGCTTAAATTCAATAGAAATGGAGGAATTTACAGCTTTGTCTAGTATAAACCATGTATGCAAATTACTAAATGAAACTTTACTTGATTAGGTCATTAACATGCAAAGATTTTGTAATTATTAGCTGAATTTTCTTTTTATTATTTTGAACAAAAATAACAACATGTGTTTAATGCCTCACTTCTATATAATAATTCAATTATTATAATCTTAATTAAAAACTATTGCTCTTAATTCAAAATAAAATATATTTTCATGTGTGACTTTTTTTTTTCCAAAACTCATATTTTAAAAACTCGTCATTCTGATTACAAAATATCTAACATAAATTTGCAATTTACAATTATCGTATATAAATGTGTCATAGTTTTGAAAAAACACAGCCGTTATTTATGTGAACTACTGTATTTGTCACAATGTACATTCACAATCATGCACTTTTCAATGTCACAGATTGAGTCGGGTTTAAACATAAACAGCTAGAAATTCCATTAACAGTATTCCACTATTACATAAAAAAGCTAAATATTTTATTATTCCAAAAAGCTTCATTATTAAAGCTTATGATTATAGCAGTAATTACCATTGTAAACGATGTGTTTGTTCTTTCTTTATGACTCTTCTATAGGTGAATCAGTCCAATCAGTCCAACCCACTGGGCTCTGGCTTAGGATACCTGGAGCACATCTGCCAACTTATCGAGAAGATCGGACAGCTACAGGAACACAACCTGCGGCTGCAAAAGCAGATCTGTGGACTGCAGAAGGAAGGCCGAGTGATTAAGACCAAGCAGGTTTGATGAGAAGCAAACTTTCATGTGGAACATTTGTGTTGACCTAATCCTGCACTGCTGTAGGTCTGGATCAGATCAATCTCAGCCTTTTCTGTTTGGTTTAAAACAAGATTTATATCCAGGGCAAATGATTATTTGAACGGTCTCAGTATAAATCCAGCTGTTTAAAGTGAGTTTTAGGCGACTTTGACTCGACGCGCACAGATGTATTGTACAAGGAAAGCAGCAGCTGAGTTCCGTCTCCTGCACGTGGGTGACATGTTCAAAGACCCTGAAGCCCCCCACAAGGACTGAAGTGTTTCTGTTTGTGTCATGTTGACATGCTTCCAAGATAAAAGTCCTTTCCTGTGGCTTTTTGTTTGTTGCATCTGCAGAAGGAGATTAAACATGGGAAATGTCGGGATTGGTGGAATCCTACTGATGCCAAACGTGAAGACTCTTTACAATTCTTAAAATGTTGCCTTGCCGAGAGTCTCGCTTAAGGCCTGTGACATTAAACGGTGCAGACATCGTCCTGGCTTCTAGTTTCCGTGCTGCTGAATGAGAGCAGTGTTGTTGATGGTTGTACAGAGAAGCAGCTCTGTCAGGTCAAGCTCTGGGGCCAGAGGCTTCACCGTCACAGTGACTGAGCTCAGCGGGGGCTTCTGCTTCAAAGTCACCAAAGAAAGAAAAGGAGAAGGAGACGCCAATGAAAGGCTAATTAAAACGGGAAAATATAGAGACTGTTTCGTACTTTTACGAATTTTAAAGGTGTATGTTTTGAACTTCACATCTTTACATTTCTTGATTAAAAAAAAGTTTTTTTTCCATCAGCTCAGGATTCAGCAACGAAGGAATCTATAATTTTCAATCTTCATTATTATTTATATTTTTATAGCAGTTACATCACGTTTTTCAGAAAATAACCCCTACTTTGAATACAAACTCTACTCTCAGAGGTTAGAGTCTTAATCAACTCTTAAATGAGAAGATTGAAAAAACCTTCTGAAGTCACCTTAACGGCAATAAAGGAATAGGATTCATTCGTGAATGATGTCTGAATGAATGTGTGTGTTCTTGGAGGAAAATGCGACACGCAGCAGCCTGCTGTTCCATACATCAATCGCAGCAGAAGTCCACTGAAAAGCTCTGGTCTCCACCTAGACCTTCACAGCAGGCTTTCATCCGCACTCATGAAAGCATTCAGCCGCAGACCAGCATATCTTACAGTCCTTTATCTCTTCAGTTATCAACCATGACCAATTCTTCTCAAATCTCTGCTTCAATAGCATGAGCATTTGAATTATTTGAATGCAAATCTTTGCTTTCAAACACAACTTAAATAAATATCAAAATCTCAATCAAATGCATGAGTAATGGCATCATCAGATAATCAATAAAGAGAAAGCAAAGAGCTTCAAAGATCAGAAGCTGTTCTCCATAAAGAGCATGAAAAACCCATCAGCATTGATGTGACACTACTGTCAACATTCAGGGAAATGTACAGGAGAGCGTTTTCTTCTCATTTGTTTTCATTTTGCCTATTTGAACTGATGTGTCAAATGTCTTTGCAGGAGCTAATCAAAGTGTTTAGGGACTTCAAGATGAGCATTAAAATGATAAAATGTTAAAAATGTTTAAAAAAAATTGTTAGTTTTTTGTCTTTTTGTACAGAAAAAACATAAATAATATACAGTATTGAGTTCGGCCTTTTGGAATGGCTCTCCAGAATAGTTTATCAAGCAAACGATAGTTTATCAAGCAGAAACAAATGCCCACCCCTGTAAGAGAGCATTTCATTTCTAAAAACGCATATAGTGTTAAATGAAACTAGAACTAAATATAACTAGAACTATGCTTGACTGCCTCTGCTGTCTGCTTTAGGACTTCTTCCTGCGGCACTGTAGCTGTGGCACAGCCAGCCTGGCCTTTCAGGAGCTGAAGAGACAGCTTCGCATCGACCACTACAGCCTGATGTCATCAAGCCTGACCCTGTCTGACCTCTCCACAATCCCAGAGGTCACTCACGTCCCCCTCAGGGTGGCCAAGCGAGGTCAGTGTCCCAGAGCTCAGAATCGCCTTTGGAAGTATGCATTAAGTAACTCAAAAAGTTTAATCAAATGTTTTTGTGAAACGGATGTGTTTTTCCAAAAAACAAACAAACAAAAATAAAAACAATGAATGCTAATTGCAATGTTTTGTTTTAAAAGATATCAGATGTGCAGTGTGTTAAATTTTTTTTTTTTTACTTTACAGGCCTGTTACAAAAATAGAAGCATGTGATGTGTGGATTAATATAGCTCCTGTTTACAGTAGAAGTAGAGAAGATTTAGACTTAAATTCACTGTTCAAGTTGATTAAACTAAATGATTTGGTTCAACTTCAAGTTAAGTTGAGCCAAATCAACTTATGTAGTTGGGTGACTCAACAAAACGTAGACATTCAAATTTTAAGTTTAATCAATCTTTTCACATGCATTCAGTGAAGCTAGTATGTGAGTACTGGAATGTGCTTCGATTGATTTCCTCTTAAAACGCTTAAACATACTGAAGTATTGTTTTTCAAGGAGCATTTCTTCATTCTTACGTTCTGACATTTGGAAGGGGGTCTTAAGAGAAATGGGAAAGACTACTAATACAACCACAACTGGAATCTCTGGAATTTTACATGTAGACTTACACATTGAGCAGATGCATTTATCCAAAGTAACTGAGCTTTAACCATCAAATGTCTTAATGTCTTCTCTGTTTATCAAACATGTTTGGTGTTACAACATAAGACCTAACTACAGGAAAGCAATTCTTTACAGAACAAACTCTGCCTTGAAACATGACTACGTAGATTTGCACAACAATCTTTGTCCCTGTTGTCTCAAATGACTTTGTCTGTGCACAGGAAGTGAAGCTGGACTTCCTCTCTGGAGAAGAGGCCTGAACCGGAGAAGCTACACGGAAGGAGAAGCAAAGTACCTGAGTGACAGTGCAGAAGTTCTCTTAGCTCCTCACAGACGAGTGAGTCACGCCAACTGATTCTCTCTAGAAATTATTCTTTCTTCACAAAATTCCTCATTCCTACAGACAATTTTAATCAAGGGTTGTGGGCGATGAAATATACAGTAAGTTATCTAGCAGACGCTACAGTAGGTATGAAGATGCTAACAGACCCTGTTAAAAGTAAAATCATTACTTGTGATATTTCTTCATACTGTAACATTTAAAATGCGTGGGTTTCCTCAGGTTGCTCCAGTTTCCTCCCCCAGTCCAAAAACATGCGTTTTAGTTTCAATTGTCATGAAAAATTGACCATATAAGAATGAGTGAGGAATTTCAGACCATACAGGAATGAAAATTAACCATATAGGAATGAGTGAAATGCATCATAATTGTGTTTTTCGCTCACAATCTTCACATTTTCATTTGAAGCATTTTTTTTTTCGCTTCAAATGTTTTTGTTGGTTTGAATTGATTGGCTCTGATTGGCTGGTGAGAATATGATTTGAATGCCATTTGGGTTTCAGTGTCTTGCTCAAGAACATCAGTTGTAGAATCAGCCAGATTCAAACCTGCAACCTCTTGGAGACAAGTCCAATTTCCTAACACTGGACCACAACAGCCTACTATTTAAAGAACAAAGTTGAACAATTATTTCTGATCATAATACTTAGCATTAGACACTTTTCTAACCTCTACGGCGCTTAAGGTGAGAATTCTTACATCCATACCTCCATTATGTCTACAGTTAAGTGAGAACTACACCTGGGGAAGAGTGAAGGACCTGGTGAAGAAGAGCAAGCTGAGAAGCCCTGGCCGTCTGGGATTGTCTTCAGGGTCCCTGAAGAGATCGTGTCCGCAGCTTTACCGGTAATTCATCTGTCAACGATCAGACTTCATCTCCTGAAGCCAGAATGAATGTAACATATTACAGTATTAAACTAATATTCCTATATACTGTACATATACGATACACACCCACATTTAAAATGACCAAAGAGAACCACTTATTAAATTAAATTATACTTGTGAATTAAAAAAAAAATGAATTCAATCTTAATTTTAATCCAAGAATTGTGATAGAAAGGCCATCTGCCTTCAACAATATATGTCCCCATAAATTTCTATTCAATTATACACCATGTATACTTATATAATGACAATCAATTTATTTGTTTGTCAATTTATTATCAATTATTTATTTCTACTAATGAACCAAAACATTTTCTATGTTAGATCATTGACACAAACACACACATTGACACTCACATCTATGGATAGTTTTCCCTGAGTCAAATTCTTTTGAAGACAAAGTTTTGGACTGTGGGAAGAAACTAAAGACCCAGAGGAGATTCACCAGAACATGTAAACTCCACATAGAAAGACCCTGGACCGGGGCTCTTAAACTTTGGTCCAAACGGCTGGTGTAAGGCGACAGCAGTACGCCACCTTGCTCCTAACTAATTCAATACAGCGTCTCTGATCAGGCGCCACATGCTCAGGCTCAAACGGGAAAGCACTTGGCTTTCTAATCAGAAAGTTTGGCTTTCTAATCAGCTCTGCGGTGCTTCCTTCTAAATAGCTGAGCGTGAGCCTCGAGTGCAAGTCAGTGACTAGCACTGCGCTGTGTAAATAAACACAGACCTCTTAAACCTCTGATAGCGACACACTGATCTCTGACATACAACCCTGCTGCTTCCACCTGTGGATTCACTCCGTTTGAGACCAGCTTGACTTCACTGATATCATCGGAAGCAAAGGACAGATCGTCAGAAAAATGTCTTTTCCAACCCCTCTTAGCCGGATCCCACACACAGACAGATGAATGGTTTCAGAGCTGACGGAGGTATGCACGTGGGAGTTGGAGAATTTGCCGTGTATTTCTCTCATTAGATGAGATATGGGAGCTGGGCTGAATGTGCTTTCTTTCCAAGAACTAGTGGGTTTGGGGAATGAACACGCAATACATATAGCTCAAGAGGCAGTGGTCAGAGACACACTACATTTATAACTTTTATAAATTTTTAAACTCTATCTGTCACACGCATATGCAGGCACCAAATGGCATGTGCTCAAATGCTTTTTTTTAATTCCAAGGTTATAAAGAGTAGAAGAGTATGAAAGAGCAAAAAGAGTATAAATAAATGAATGATATACATATATAACATTATATAAATTAAAATTTAAATTAAATTATAATATATATATATATATATATATATATATATATATATATATATATATATATATATATATATATATATATATATATATATATATATATATGGTCAGGTGCAAATTGAACTTTGTTGTTTAACAGGTCAAAGTACCTGTCAAACAAGGCCAAATACCAGGGCTGGTCACTTACTTTATATAGGAAGCAAAACAAAAAAAAACTAAAGTTGAAAGTTAATTATTCTCAGAAATCATTTTTTCCAGGAGTAGGAAGCAGGTTTCTCTATTTTGATAAGCACAAGTTTATAAGCATTATTAAAGCATGAAAAGCAATAATTTGATTTAAATTAAAATGATTTTATTTGAATTAAAATAAAATCAACAGATTTGTATATTACAGTGGTTCATACCTGTTTTTAAGTCACACTTTGAATTAACGATAAAAATAAAGTGCCACATCATGACTGCAATACACAAATGACACAATCTGCGTTGTTAAAGCAGCTTCTGCTTCCTCACAGGCCGGATCTGATGTCGACAGAACCCAGAATGAACAGAACCTCAATGATCGCACTGGGTCTTTAGAAACTGAACTTTCTATGGCCACAGCTGGACTGAGCAGGTGAGTCACATTCAACATTCACAATGAGTCAACGTTCACAATTCAAACATCACACATCACCAAGTAACACTCACTCATTCCATTAGCATGGACTTAGTAAAAAAAAACACGATGATAAAACAAGCAGAAAATCACAGCCAATCTTAAAACCCCAGAAGACAGGACACACCCACTGGATTGGTGACCAATCAATTGCTGAGTGGTACACACCGACACATACATTCACACTCTCACTCTGGTCACAGGCAGTCAATATCACAGTTATTGTTAAATATGCTGTCAATTCTGATTATTTAGTCCAGCTCCCTTGAGATGGTCAAAAGTGATCAGAATATTACTCAGAAAAAGTGCTTTATAAGAAATTAAATCTAAAACTTAATGCAGTAATGGTCCTAAATCTGTAGGTATTATAAAGAACGTACGCTGCTTACTTTGCTAGCTGTTATAGAGAAGGGTGAGTTTTCTTTTTCTTACAACAAGATACATCAAAATGAAGGAAAATGATGAACTTGAATAGAAAAAACATATAACTTTTAAATTAAAAAAACAAAGACATAGTTAAATTAAAGTTTGTATCTGAAAAACACAGAAACAGGAATTACTTTGCTGACTTGTTTGATATATGAATATACAATATTATGCACAAATCAAATGCTTTAAATTATGAAATATGAATTTTTTTCCAGTTAAATCTTTTTTTCATAATACATATGTATAATTTATACATTACAAATTAATTCATGTGTGTGTGTGTTGTATTTAAAATGTACGATTTTTTTTTATCATGCTTACAGATCTTGGAGTGTATGTATTCATACCAAAATATCTTCATTGTCCACATCAAAATACGTAGTACAAAAGTCACATTGAAGAAGAAAAGAGTTGTTTTGCTATTAATTACATATATTAATTAAAGTGTTTTGCTATGAATTACATATATTACCTAGTAGAAAGACACATTATGGATGTAAAAAAACTAATTTAAAATGAAAGTAGCCAATGACATTTACACGGCATCAGAAGAACACAAGACATCTTAGTCTCTCTGACACTTTTACATTTACTTTCAGACTCTGAGCTGCTGCTGAGATTTTCTACTGACTTGGGATAAAGAAAAGCCTTTTCCAGCCCAGACTGGGAGTCAGACGGGATGTCAAATGCTACAGACTTAAGACCAGATCTTGAAAAACGGAAAAAGCAATGCAGTGTTTTTAATGTCAAAGAAAGTGCAGAGAAGGAAAATGGACCGTCGAGTCCACGTGTAAAAGTGTTTTCAAATAGTGACATTCCTACAGTTGTAAGTAAATGTATTTTTGTGGATTTTGCAGACTTTTGTTTGTAAAATACCAGGATGCAATGTTGAACATGTATCATATCGCTGTTATATATTGCTGTTATAAACGGTTGCCCGAGTGTTAGTGTATAAGAAATATGCCTGTATGTGTTTATGGGCATGTCTCCCACATTTACATTCCTGCGCCTACATATATAGAATTTCACCGTAATGTGATGGAGCTCAAGATAACGTTTACATGACTTATGGTAGTTCTTCTCGCACCTAACCTGTTATATAACATTTGTGATCTTTCTTCTATTTAAAGTGAAGAAATGTCCAAAGTATGAACCTGAGACGTTAGCCCCAACTCACAGATCCCCAAGCGCTTCCCTTTTTCCTGCCAAACATCCTTCCAAAAAACACATTCGGAAAGTTTCATAAAAGAAATAGTTCAATTAGGCACTTCCCAGGGTGATATACAACATTTAAAGCATTAAAATCCTTTCACAATTTATTGTTTATTAAATATAATAAATAACATGTTGTGTAATAGCTTTTCACACCTAACACGAGGGTCATTAGTTTGCAATATAACTAATTTAAATTAAGTTAATTTGTGTCAGATAGTGTGGAAAAATATTCCGGAAAATTATAAAAGAGTTGTGAATTGCACTTGTCTTGGCAAGCTTTGTCCAATTCTGTGTGTTAAAGCAAACATAAACGCAAACCTTCATGTTGCCGTTTTAATTTTTGCACACTCAGCATGTCCAACACATCATATTTGCATTTGCTAAAACAATTTGTAAACATTTGTCCCAAATATTAGTTTACTCCTGTAAGTGTAACGGTCAAGGAAGGTTGGATTTGGAGCACAAGAGTGGACTCCGCTCTGTGCAGTTTATGTTAATAAGCCATGAAGCGGTATGGTGGAAAGCAAACATAATTTGCTACACTATGTCCTACAGTAACTCTTGCTGCGTCTGGGCACTTCCCATCTGACCCAGGAATATCAGAGAGTAACATGTCAAGACAATATTCTGCTGTAATTGTAAAAAGCTAAATTAGGTACTAGTGTCTAACTTGAAAATATCCAGAAGAAATGTAAACATTTTAATTTTATCATTTTCAAGCTTAGTAACAGATAATTGACATGCATGCAAATCTATAGTCAGATGACTTTGGTGGGTACAAACGAATGTGAGCCGATGCTGTGATGAACAGATGTATGCAAAGTGTGCAAAATAAATACTTTTATACTGTTGTGTACGGAATGGATAGCATACGTCATCATGCATATTGCATTGATATTCAAATGTATTTGTAATAAATATATTTCTTAATAACGTCCAATGAGTGTATTTTTTATGCTTTGCCGATGGATATCGATCAAACTATATAATTTCACTTATACCGTATTTTTATTTGCATTTTCTGTTAAGCGCTAAACAAAAAAAAGTTTTATTGTTTTCAGCAAACAGTGTTTTGTCTGTTTTTATAGAATGCTGATCAAATAGTCACTTGAAAAAACATGCACGATATGTTTAATATATTTACGACAAATCTGCTGTGGTGGTTACAAGAGGATGGACGCACATATTTACACAATAAAATAAAATTAACTACCTCCAGGGGCAAAAGAAAAGCACAGAGGGCCAATTATCCAAAACAAAACTGATGCTATGGGCAATATTCAAAACCAACAAAATAATAATCCTGAAAAACAAAACTATGGTCAGTCTCTTGCCCCAATACCAGCTGGAGAGGGATTCTAGTGTTTGTTTGTTTTTTGGTCCCTTGTGCCCATTTATTTCTGGATATTTATGTATTTAATTTATATTTTTATTTTTATTCATCACACGTGAAAAAACACTTTACACAGGTGAACTGATAATGACAAATAAAGAGCAGAACAAGAGAGCAAGGAAAACTATGACAACTTGAATATAGAAACCAGAACACAAAAAGTGGAAACAATGACTGGGGCACTGCCAGAATACCAGTCTCCGTCAGACCAGAAAGAGAGACGGATCCTGACACAGACTCGCTTTTTAGAAAACCGACAAAGCAAAAAGTATGTATGAATATAAACTATGAATATCGATGAAATATTAAAATATTTATTCAAGATAGAAAATACATAATGTCTGTGTAAGATTCACAAATCACCCTTTCCTGTAAAGTTAGGTTGATAAAAATTAATGTTTAAACATGGCCAAAAAAGGACTTGAAAGAAATGGAAAATAATGTACACATTGACCTCCTAATATAACTTGGCAAACTAATTATGTGTATTAGTTACTATGTGCTTCTGCGGGATCGATACAATTCTCGTTTCCTTTTCGCTCCCTTGAAGAATGAAAGTCTGTTCCAGGATCAGTCTGGCTGCACATTCCACAAACCCCAGCACAATAGAGTCATAAAATATGTCATAAAGACACACCTTCTGCATCTACAGATACCAGCCAAAGACGAGAGGAAAGAGTGGGAAAAATACTGGAATGTGTTGTGACTGATTTTTGTCAGGAAATACTAAGGTTCTCTTATGCATGCAATACATAGTGTTTGAATCACGTGTGTGTGTGTGTGTGTGTGTGTGTGTGTGTGTGTGAGGAGGGGTGCTTTTATGTGTGTTAATATATATATATATATATATATATATATATATATATATATATATATATATATATATATATATATTATATATATTGTTTTTTTTTTTGTGTTGACTTGAAAAAAACTTCAAAAAGGAACTCTGGTGTGTTGCTATGACAACAACTTTCCACCTCACCCGTCTCTGGCGTTTTCTCACTGATGGCTGCCAGTTGGATGAGCCAAATGTTACAAATCTCTTTCCATGTACCATCCTCTCAGACACACACTCACGCGCACACACACAATGGCATGTATATCATAATGAGGCCCCACCATTGCCTTACATGCAAAACAATAAGTTCTCTCACTCCTTACCGTAACCCGAAGCAATCAAAATATTCCCCTTCCCCACCCCCTTTACTCTTAACAAAAACACACTGCCTTAAAATTACATCTTGATCCTCAAGAAGATCTTCAAAGTTGTGGGGCCCTAGACAAAGACCCCACAAGTACACAACGGAACCCTACTTTGAGCTAAAAAGCAGGTTTTTGAGCCCAGCTTTGTGCCAAATGCAGGAACACACACACACACACACACAACCAAACGCAAGCATAATAGGACGTATTGCGTAAAATGTAAACTAAGTATTGCTGATCTATTGCTGTGATCTATGTGTTGCGTTGTGATCTAAATATTACTATCTATTATTATAAATAAAAAACTGTTCTAAAGCAGTTAATGTTTACTTTAATAGACAATTATCTTGATTTTGTAAGTGGCTCTGTATAAAAGCTTTTCCCAAATTACTGTGAAGAGCCTTTAATGTACGCAACACCCAAGTCTCACTTTATAGTTACTTGCTATATAATTACTCTATAGTTTACACATTATAATAGTCTATATTATATTTTTTTTTGTTTGTTTAACTTAGTTTACTTTTTAGATTTTATTGCTTTTGTAATATGCTTCCTTTGAGGTACACTTCTCCTTACTTATTCCACAATGCTGTGGTAATAATGCATTAATTTATAATGCGTTTTGTATATCATTATTGTATGTACATTTCACTACCGTATATTTGTAATTCTAGTGTTATTCTGACTGTTTGTCACAATATTTTTTTTTCCCCTCCTAACACAGCTGTTTTATATTTGTTTAAATTACTTCACATTGTTTATAAGTCTAATAACATGTATAATCACATATACATTTAATTTCTTACAATCTTAATCTCGCCCATTTGAACTTGTTGGTGGATTTCTACAATTTAAACCTTGGCTCACTAACGCCACCTTGTGGTCATCATTAGCTTAGCATTTAACCTTTGCCGTTAAATTAAGTCAATTGATGCAGAAACTGGTGTTGATCTCATTTAACAAATAGTGCCTACGTGCATCAAAAATAAAGTGTACTTACACGTGCCCATATAATAAGTACATTCAAAGCAGAAAGAATTTGCAAGACTCCCCAGTGAACGGAAGAGCATGCTGTCTTGTCATTCCTGATTTGAAAAGGCAACATTGTTTTGAACGTTTAATTGAATGCTAAAATTAGTTTTGCTCCTCTGTAAGCAGTTCTACATTAAACTGAAACAGAGGGTGTATTGATTTGTTCGTTGGGTGGAGGGCTTCGCCGAGCCGCCCTCTTCACCCGCACAACACGGGCGATATTCTGAATACTATATTGTTAACGTATGTGAGGATATTCTTTAGCTAATCTGTTCGGCTGCACACAAACATTGGTTCAAAAAGTGTGCGCGATTTAGAGATTGTGGCTGGGTTATATTACCGAATCGGTAATCGGTAATACCGATATTCCGTTCTTCTGAATGGTAAAAAATACGGTTGAGGTTGATTAGTCCAATAACATAAGTCCATAAGATCTCGACAGTTCCTTCTTAAAAGACAGTTTTATTTAGTTGAAGAAAATTATATATGTTTTCATACATCAGAGCATTGTATACTATACATACATACATTTATACAGTCCACAGGTATACGTAAACGTGCCCAAAGTTCTTTCTCCTTCCCATCAGTAAATCAAATGTACAGTTCTGTGAATTCACTAACAAATATCTATAAGGCATTATATATAACAACGTTTCCAGTGATTCTTTATGTGGAGCCTTTTGTTAATTAGTGTAAAACTGTGGAATTTAAATAAAATTTTAGTCATGTACCATTGCAGATGGCCAAACTCGACTCAAGCCTTCAGTTCAGACCCTGCATGATCGTCATGTTACAGAGACCAACGTTCTGATGAACACGCTCTCAGAAGTCTTTATCCCAGCCAGACATTTCATCTGGAGGTTCTTCCAGTTCAGGAGGAAACATGTCAAAATGACTGTGATCCAGAGGGCCTTTAAGCTGGAGAAAACACCACCACCATGGACCATTAGACTTCCAACAAGTGTCAAAGCATAAGATGAAAGATCCCAAGCAGTTTACCTCTCTCCGCAGTGGAGACGTGAGCTTCCGCCTCCTCAGTCCCTCCCAGTTGAATCCTTGGAACCATCTGAGAAGAACAGACCAGGAACCAAGCATGCATTAAAGCCCACCAGTCCCTCACATGTCGTTGTGACAAGCAATACGTGGCTTTATTGTCACCCGAGTGTGAATGAAAGACTCCAGGGTGACTATTAAATAGAAGCTTAAACACTGAGGAGAGACTGTTTTCACAAGCACCGTCGCTCTCCTGATGGTTCAACAACGATATGGTGGTTCTCAGTGGATGAGAATCACCCACTTTTTACTTTTAATAGTGACAAATGCCACGAGGAGCACTGTGACAACTGAGACAAAAACTTGACGTCAATCCTCTGGCACTCTAGGGATTTTGGGATATGGAGTTTTTAAAACATGGACGACGCAGTGGAATGTGATAGGGATCAGAGACTAATTCGATTTTACAACATTATTTTAATAGAAACAATTTTTAGATTCAGTTTATCCTTTGTCTTTAATTATGTGGACAAATGTGTAACCGTGGAACAAAAAAAGATGATGTAACTATCATAAAAACTGTAAAACAGCAGATTTGGAACTCAGGTTGTATTTACTCATAAAAATATACCTATATGTATCTTGGAAAAAAACACATTCAGTGTTTTGACCTACTTGTGTTTCTTAATATCGTTGATGCCATTTTTCTTATTTCCAAGACGTTCTCCTGGGTTCAGTCTGCAAAAAAAAGAAATGTAATTGTCATAACGTAAAAAAATTTTGAAATTCCTCAAAATAGTAGAGAGAAAATATCGGAAAAACTAAAAGGAATTATAGCAAAAACAGGTACTGATGCAATTCTGTTCAGTTTATTCTGCCATTACAAACATAAAATTAAACATAAAGACACACTTGCAGAGTCTTCGGATGAGATCTTCCGGACGCTTTCCTATGCGCTTAGGAAAGTCCACTTTCTCTATACCATGAAGAACCATTGTGTAGATCCTGATGGGATCGGACCCAGTAAATGGAGGACTGAAGGAGTCATTTGGGAAAGAAAAGATTCTGGATTAGAACATCAACCACATGTTATTAGAATGCTCATTGTTTGTATCTTGTACACGTGTAGCTATACTGTATACAGTATTTCTAGTGTATAAACCAATATGCAAATAAATATGTATATAGTGTACATTGGGAATCATGTGAACAGCACCTGCAAATAGTGACTGTGGAACTGTTAGTCATCATAACGTGAACTAACTGAATCATGCCCGGAAGAACCAGGAATACAGTACCTTCCCATCAGCAGCTCAAAGACCAGGATGCCCAGGGACCAGCAGTCTGCTCCAAAGTCATGGCCCTTGTTCAAGATGACCTCAGGAGCCACGTACTCCGGAGTGCCACAGAACGTCCAGGTCTTCTTACCAAGCCCAATCTTTTTGGCAAAGCCGAAGTCAGTCTGAAAAAGCCAAAGAGGTGAAAAACATTCCCAGTACGGTAAGACAACTGTTTTCAAAAATGTGTTTTTGCTAATTATGAAAGTATGATATTGTATATACATACAGTATAAATAGGGGTCATATTTGTTTGTTTGGGATTTTTTTATTAATATGTCTTATGAACATATATCACAGGTTTTTAAAGTACTATGCTAATCCTTGCTTTATTGTTCATGTATTAGTACATTGTAACTAATGTCATTGAAGACAAGCTATTGTATGGGGAATTTATGGAGAATTCACAAGGCTTGCTATAGTTCCAAAAGAACATGTTTCTCTGTTCTTTGTTCCTACTACGAAGAAGAATTCTGAGATAAGAGTAAGATCTAAAACTCCCTAAAACAGTGTGTGTGTGTGTGTGTGTGTGTGTGTGTGTGTGTGCGTGTGTGAGTGAGTGAGGGAGGAGTTGAAAGTATGTGTCTTAATGAAGAGTGGCCTTTTCTCTGCATTTAGAAGAAAAAAAAATCTGTTCATTCATCCATCCAACTTTTCATCCACCATTAATCTTTTTCGCTACCTGTCTATCTCTCCATCTGTCTGTTCATCTACTATCCCCTGGTTTGTCTGTCCATCCGTCCAGTTCTAATAAAGGTCCTTTGAATTGTTGGAGTACAAATATGTATTTTACCATTTTGACATAGCCTTCCCCATCCAGAAGCAGATTCTCCGGCTTCAGGTCTCTGTACACAATGCCTCTTCCGTGCAGGTAGTCAAACGCTTCCAGCACACATCCTGCACAGAAGCGAGCAGTTGGCTCGTCGAAGCAGCTCCTACAAGGATAATGTCCAAACCATCAAGCACGCTCATCAGCAGAAGTGTAATGCCCCCTGAAGCAGTAACAGAAACCTACACTCACATGTCCCTCAGAATGCTCCACAGCTCCCCACCGAGACAAGCCTCCAGCAGCATGTACACACACTTCTCATCCCGGAATGTTCGGAACAACCTACAGCAGAAAGAAACACTTCCCTTACATAGAGAACTAGTTGTGCATGTGAGGCCTTTCCTCCTCAAATGCCAGGCTGGTGATAAAAAGAGGCAGAGTAAACATTCTGACAGCCATGTTAGCAGAGAGAGAGATTCTTGTGGACGTCTTAGCAACATCCAGAACACAAGTCGTGATACAAGTGAAACTAGTGGATGCACTGAAGTCAAGACTTCCGTCTTCACATACGCGGTCCACTTTATATCAGAAAACACACTTTAGTAGATTGAAAAAAAGTACCATTTAGAATCCATGGTCCTGCAGGTAATTTACTGTTTTTGAAGTACATATTATATTGATGAAAGTTAAATTTTTCCACACATAGTAACATCAGATTGAGTAAACATCTTCACATGGTTCTTGTAACAAAATTCCCACATAACTGACCTGACAATAAAATGGGAACTAGACTGCTGGAGGATGTTCTTCTCTGAATAGATGTGCTCCTGTTGTCTAGTCTCCACAATGTGCTTTTTCTTAATGCACTTTAAAGCAAATGCTGTTTCTTCTGAATGTTTAAGCTTTACCTAAAAGATAAAAGCAAGCACACAAACAACAGTTTTGACATATTTAATGCAATCAGATATAATGCACTGGATTTATTGTGATAAGATTCTAACCAGTTCAACCCGACCAAAGCCGCCCATGCCAAGAGTGGCCACCACTTGAAGTTCCTTCAGAAAGAAGTTACTGGACAGAGCCGCAGCCTTTTCTTTCAGTCTTCTGAGCTCTGCTGCTTCTGGACCGTACTCATACAAGGGCGACTGAGGCCTGATGGGAAATGATGTTCTAAAAGTGACACAGAAACAGTCGAGCATGTGTATGTTCTTACGCGGCGTTCCTCCTCTCATCGCTCAGAGCAAGTTGCTCCACGTACTCCCTCAGATACACCTGCAGCTCCTCGTACGTTCCCACCATTTGATTGAAGTTGCTGAAGATAATCCACAGACAAAGTTCAAAATAAAAGGCAGCTTACAATAGGCTAAGTATTGAGCACATGCATTAATATTAAACTTATTAAAAAAGATTTTTATATTGTTTCATGGTAGTTCAATGAAAATACGTCATTGTTTCATACTGGACATTGGAGCTTTGAATCATATTGCAATTCAAGAACCAAATGTATGAAATATTTGTTTTATATGTTTAATCTATAATCAATCTTTATGCATTGTCTAGTCACTAACAAACAATGACAAATCCGAGAGTGAAAATGGAAAAAGGGAAGGAATGGAATTAAACTAAAAAAAGTTTTAAACTAGACTTGAGCATCTGTAAACTTTGACCTTAATCCAAGAAGTACAAATAATGGCTTTGTTTTGATTCCCTGAGCTGATTTTCTAAAACAGTCCAATCACAGTTGCTCTGCCCAAACAGGTCCTGAAAGAGCATTTAGATATAAAACCTCAATTTATTTTTTACAACACATTTTTACTGTGACCCTCAGTTGATTTCCTACTTAATTATGCTTCATAATACATTGTTGTATATGGCAGTGATTTATCAAAAAAAAAAGATAAAATATTAAATATTAAAGCATATCTTGAAATCATAGATTACTACAAACACTTCCGTCTCGTGTGACAGAACACACTGTGATAAGAAGGAAGAACCGTCACTTACTCTCTGTCCACCACCAAACACTGTGTGTCGTTCTCTTTGGCGATAATATTAGCTGACCGCACGTCTTCACTGAAAGTCAATCAGAAGAATCTATTAACGACCAGGTTATGTCTGTGACAAGAGAATCAGTGCTTGAAAAACAACGTTGATGATGTTAAGAGTTTTTATACATACTCAACATCAATGTGTTTACAATCCGTTTTAAATACTGAATAAACATGCTTCCCCATTACAAAAAACATAACATATCTTTGATACAACATGATATTTTATACACATTTTTAATTATCAAAACTAGCTCCAAAGTCCTATTTGTTCTGCAGATATAACACAGCAGGGGAGAAAATGTAAAGATATTCAATAGTCACTACATTATATATTTTATCATATATTCTACATATTTCTCACATCTTTTGTCATTTCTTTCCACTCAATCTTGTATGAAAACAAACTCCAACTCTACTGCAATATCAGATGAAGAGAGTGGGTTTCTAGGGAATTCTGAAGTAGGATTGAACATTTTTCAGACGACAGAGATTCTCGGCTCCCACCTCTTGCCTCTGTAATACGTTCTTGAGTGTAAACTGTGCTTAAAATGTGCTGTGAAGTTGGATGAGTGACTTTTTGACATGACATTGAAACGTTTGAACCATCACCAAACCTTATGAGAGCCTTTTCTCCAAAGTAATCACCCACTCCGAGAGTCTTAATCTCCTGCGGTTCAGAAAAACCTTCTGTAGTCTGTGTCACACACACCTGAGACGAGAGACGGGCATAAATGTACACACAGCATAAGAATACACACAAACAAACGCACACACACTCCCAAACTCCCAAACATGCACAGAAACACACGCACACATGCACACAAACACACACACACACACACACACACACACACACACACACACACACACACAAGAGATAGATGTCTACAATAGCTGTGCTTAATTTTGTTTTGCTCTGCTTAAATGTTTTAATGACTATTTTGTAGGTGGGCTAATATTTTTTCCTCAACAGTTTATATACGTGTGTGTGTGTGTGTATGCACATGCAATAAATATAATACAATTGCAATGCACAAAAAACATATAATTAGCCACCTCACATTAAACATACCTCTCCTTTAGCTATGATGAAGAACGTGTTTCCTTCCTCCCCTTCACGTATGATATATTCTCCTTTGTCAAAAAAGTCCTTATATAGTTTGAACAAAAAAAAAATGTGGTTTTATGTTAAAAACATAAAAGCACACAAATAAATTCAACAAAACCTATGACTTACAACTTCAAGACAGTCGATGATTTTGGCAAGTTTCTCTTCAGGAAGATCTTTCAACAAGGAAACACTGAAGAAAAAACGTCTTTAAAACTTACAGACTGAAGTATTGGTATAGATTTCCCAAGAGAGAAAAAGTGTATTTAGTGTATTTTAGTGTATTTTAAAAAACTTTTCCAATATTCGTTAATAAAAAAAAACTTAAACATTAACTTACACATCTTGGATTATTTTGATTCAGTTTGAAGTCTCTACTTCTACTAAGTATTGTGAGTGAGGTGAATGTACCTGCGCAGAAAGCTGAAATATTCCTCTTGTCTGGCCTGTGTGGATGTCATCATAATCGTCTGAAACGTCTGACGGTCCAGAACCCAGATATGTGACTGAGTCACAGCTACAATTGTTTACCAACTTCGTTAACATAGGTCATGCTAACACCCATTAACATTTAGTAAAAAACATTAATTGTGCAATTCAGGAGGAAATAGCATTTTAGCATTCAACGAAACAGAAACATCCATGACCATAGTAACAAAACATTGGATTGGTGGTGGGCGTAGCTTAAAAAGAGAAAAAACATGGTGCAATAGCGAGATCAATTTCATGTTCTTCCATTTTTATAAACATTGTTTCATGCAAAATACAGAATCTCTTTATCTCTCTTTAATGACAAAATATTTTCATTGATGCATAGTGATGGATTTTTTGTGATGCTTTATGATGGCTCTTCTGTGAAGATCATGTCTGTGCAGGTTCACGTTGTGAAAAAAATGTAGTTTTGCTTTGTTTTTCTTATCAGCATTTGAGCAGTTATCAAATAGTTTTCTTGGTCTTGACTTCCACAATTTCTCAGAACTGAATCCCTGATTTACAGTTCTTAATCTTACTGTGGAAACTTTAAACTGACAACGCTTTGCTATCTTCTTGTGTCCTTCTCCAATATTGTGAGCATCTATGTTAACATTTTTAGAGTCTTTCACAGCTGCTTAGAGAAAGCTATGGTTCTTGAGTGGCCACAAGTGTCTGCACAAGGTCTGAAGAGGGCAAGTATTTGTAAAGCTTTAAAATTGACATTTATGAAGCTGTTCTGCACTAAATCAGATCTAACACGCTGTAATCCTTGTAACAGACACACAGTACAGTACACACACACACACGCACACACAAACAAACACACACACTTTTTTCATATTTTTTATATTTAAAAGCTATAATTGTAAATAAAATATAAATAAACCATTGTAATGTTTACTAGATACAGTATTATATATTTACTTTTCATAGTGGACACAAAAATGTATAAATAAAGCATCTGTTTAAATTTGAAAGGTCAAGTTATGGTCAAATTAAGTCAAATTGCTACCCATTGTTATTGCATTTTTCTTCTCGTCTAAATCAAATTGTAGTGACTGTCAGGTTCTGGAGATCTGAATCTAGGCTAAGTATGATGCAGATTTCCTGTTGTTTCCTGCCATTATTATCTCACCATTCTGCAGCTTTAAACCCTCTGCGAACCTGAGCTTCAGCAGATGGGAAGAACATCAACAATAATCCTCACACAAAGCCATTATCTGGTTTCAGACTCAGAATAGAGTTAATGGGGCTTGTGGATTACTTTATTTAGCGCTGTCATAGCTCAGGAGTCAAATCCTCACACAACTGCTGCTAGAGCTCATGAAACACTGAAAAATTGGGAAAAATTAGCATCCATTGCAGCCCGCACCTTTAACAGTAGCTGTCCTTTTGCAATTGTAGAGAATGGCCAGTTCTCCGAAGGCTGTTCCTGGTCGCATCTGTCCCAGCAGCTTTCCATTTTGCATTACCTCTAATAAACCCTCTAGAAACAAGGAATCAACCAATTAGCAATCAAAGTAATTCAGCGGCAGCTTATAATAAACACGCAATAATTTAATCCAATTCATTTTCACCAAATGTCTTTCAATTTTCAAATTCCTGTTGCATGTATTTATTTTAGCTTTGTGTGTTTGTTGGTGGTGGCACATTTACCAGCGAGGACGTAGAGGAAGTTCCCCGGCTCTCCTTCCTGAATCACCAGCTGCTCGGCGGCAAAGACCTTCTCATACATACAGTCCATCATCTCGCGAGTGTGCTGAGGCTCCAACTTTTTCAGAAAGTCGTTGTTCATCAGCGCTTCATTTATTAGCTTTTTAGTTCTGAAAAAAGTGTTGGCAGAGACAATAGCAATTTAGTCAGGTGATATTATTATTGTTGTTGTTGTTGCTATTTTCATCATAATCATAATTTATTTGTTAACAGCACCTTAATTGACATTAAAACATTTTTGTAACAATTTCTTTTGTAAAACGTTGTATCAATTTACAGTATCTCGGGTGTTTTTGTGATGAGAGAAAAAAAATTTAAATGGTTAAAATTAAATAGCACATTGTAAAAAAAACATTATTCATCACACGGTATGCAATATAAAGTACAGTTTACTAAAAAGATTTGTGATTGCATTATTTATTCAGCCGGCTCAATCTCTAGACCGTTCCTCTTCTGAGACTTTGACATTGAACGAAGCCTTTACGATTGGTTGATCCGTGCAGATTTTTTTTACAGGAACTCTTGAATAATGCAGGATCACTTCAGATGACCTTAACAACGCTGATGAAGTCAAACAGTCAAGCACTGTCCCCGAGAGCAACGGGGAATTACCAAACCTACTAAGAATTAGGACCATCCCAAAACACAGAATATCTTTAAACAGAAATTCTACTATAATTAAATTTAGTGTTATTTCTTACACATTCTCTGTTGAATATTTGAAACATGTTTTTCTAGGTGATTTTGTTCAAATGGCCACTAGGGACAATTTCAAAATTGTTTTCAGCATTTAACTGTCCAGTGAGGTTAAACACACACACACACACACACACACACACACACACACACACACACACACACACACACACACACATAGTGGGGGTCGGCACAAGGACACTCAGGGGGATTTAAACCTGCAACGTCTGAGTGGCAGGTCAAACTCTGGACCACAACTGCGTAATCTTCATATTAAGCACTAGACCAATCACACATCAGGTAGTCTGTGTGCAGCATGATCATTGATTGAAGCTACACTATCATTCACATGTTTGCACTTGACATTCAAAAGTCATTAAAAGTGAAAATGACTCAAAATTGATGTGTGATGCAATCAAACATTTTTGAATGCTTACATTTTAGAAAGAAAATTTAGTGCAAAATCTAAATTTGTATATACAGTATTTTTTGTATACATGAACAATATTTTGATCACGATATTAAGCTTGTGAAAACTTGTTTTCATTGGTACAGTACAGCCTCCTACACTGTAGAAATTAAGTCCTGATCTAAAGTAAAAAACACAGTGTACAAAAGCCAAATCAGCAGCAGGTGTGCGGACAACATGGTGTTTTTAATATCAGCTTATTGATAAGTCTTTACTCGAACTGTTTCTCATTATCACTTCTGAAACAACATGGCTCTCCTCTAAGCTGAACCGGGACTTTTGAATGAATTAGCGGAGGAGATTGTTCCCGCGTGACCATCAAGAGCGTGATTCATTAACACACTAATGATTCCTGTCCATGCATACAGATGGCGCGGCCTTTGTGTTCTCCTCAGCCCCTCCATCTCTTTGGCGTGTGCTATGGTAATCCAAGCTTTCAAGCCTGCTCTGGATCTGGAGATACTACAAAGACTTGGCTAAACCTCTCTCCTGTCTCCACCTTCCAGAAGAGTCACTGCTCCAGTGACTCTGATCAAACCAGGTATCAAGCTGAGCTGCTCCTCGTTTATTTGGGGCACACACACACGCGCACGTAAAATATATGTAATATGATATTCTGAATTCTGACGTTAAGAATGATTGTAGTGATACTTTAAAGACATTTCTCTGTACCGATTGTAACAATGTGTTTTAATTGTGCCAGAACTTTAAGAAACTTGATTGAATGCAAATATGTAACCGAAGGTGAAATGAAATGAAAAATGAAATGATTGTGTATTGAGGTGATATGGTCGCACTAAAAGTTCTTATGAGTCACAGTTCGCTGATGTTTGTTTGTCACCTCGTTTCTTCCTCACTGACTTTTACATTACAAAACACTGCTATAGTAAATGGTATGGGAGATAAGTGCAAATGCACACATAATAATTTCCTTAAAACACAATTTATAATCCATTCATTTTGACCACAAAATGTGCCTCTTTCCCTACAATGACACATATTGCTTTCTTGAGAAGAACTTCCACAAAGAATTTCTACAGAATGTTTGACAACTAAGCCTCATTGGGGAACACTGCTAGTGATGATTTCTATTCAAATGTTTTGACTGTTATAGCTTTGAATAATCAACCAACCAATCAACTGTGTAATAATCTACTTGTAATGGCACCACTAATGGAAAGGTTGATTTCAGCTGACTTACCCGGAATCCTTGCGGATGCGTGGCCTTTCTGAGGAGATATGATGGACTCTATGTTGGCGACAGAATTGACCTGAGGTGGGTTCTGCCGAAACTCCCTCTTTGGCCTTGAGGCGTCGATGAACCTCCACAGCGACCCTGTGGAAGCGAGTAGAACCCTGGTTGATGACGCTTAACAATCGACGATTGTGCCGCAGAGGAGCTGGCGGTGAGCGCCCGAGGCTGTTGTAACCAATGGCATCTTGGAGTTTATCAATCTGAGAAATTTTGGTCTCAAGCTCCCTTTGGAGAATCTGCAGCCTCTTCTCCTGTGCCCGAAGCTCCTGGTCTCTTCGTGCCAGCTCCTCTTCTAGGTGAGCGATTCTCATCTTCAGGGGATCCACAGACTCCCACGCTGGATTTTCTTTGATACTGGAGGCCAGACAGCTCTCCTCAATTCGAGAGGCTTTAATAGAACCATTTCCCATCATCAGAGAGTGACTGGGAACCATAGAGAGACCTTTTGGGCTTTTCAATTTGGTCACTGTTTTCACTAAAATCAGAAGACAAAGTGATAGCTTGTTGATTACTAAAGGATGTAGGTAAATGAAGGAAATGTTGGAATTGTTGTAATGAAAGTAAATGTTTAAACATTTGGTTAAATTGTATTTGAATACAAAATAACTCAATAAAACAAACTAAACAGTTAACCAATCAACAATGTGTGCAATATGTCGTTTTGTTGTATACTGTCTGGATGCACATAACAGTGTTTCCCCCATGTGTGTAAGTATGCTTCTGTCAAAAAGAATTTCCCTCAGGTATTAATAACGTATATACCCACCTACCAATCTAAACAAACAACAAATTGATTCTTTATGTTTTTTTTTATTTTGACAAAGTTACAATTATTTTGTCCTAGTATAGTTTATAACATAACAGTAGTTTTGTAGGTAATAACAAATAATAGTTTTAACATAATGCATAAAATAAAACAACATTAATCTTGCATCATATATTTGTCGTTGAGCGAAAACTTGGCTTTTCCCCCCCAAGAAATTAGCATTTAAAAAATGTGCTCATTTATCACGTTAAATAATACGATCTCATACCCAATTTAATATCAATTTAAATTTAAAAGCAGTCAATTTCAAAATCTCCCAAAACCACGAGATTCGTTTTCAACTCTACAGCCTTTAATGAAAATGAACGGACAGTACACGTTCAATAAGTAATTTTTCTATGAACACACGTGCCAGACTTTGCAAAAGAGTCAATACAAAACAAACATTTGTAGACGGAAGAGTTACTCACCACCTCTGAATGTGTAATGTCGTTTCAGTAGGATTCTTTAGAATAATTCAGAAAAAAGCAGCAGCTGCCGCTCGACAAACCGAGCAGTTTCGCCTCATCAGCGCGCATCTGCCGAGAGCGCGCACGACGCTAAAGGCTCGCGAAATCGTCCGATCTACTGACATCTAGCGGCGAAATGTTGGATTTCACGTTTGAACATCCAACTTGTTTGAACATAATTCATGCCAAAATTAAGACTTTAACCAAAGTTTTAACTAAAATAAGATTTAAAGAGGATGCATTACATCCATAAATATTATTCATTCTTACATTCTCTATGAAGACAACTTATCAACAAGTTAAAAATGTGACATGACTCGACACAGATCGTCGTTGACAATTTATCTGAAAAGTTCAACACTGTTTCATTACACCAAGCAGATGTACGAGTGTTTAATGGATGCTGGGGATGAACAAATGCTGTCCATGCAGCATTTGTACCAAAAGATTATGAATGCAATTTCTGCAAGGCCTTCTACTTCTACGGGCCGGGAAAAGTTATGGTGCTCCCCATAACACTTGCTATTAGAATAATACTGTACCTTTTAAACACAGTAGCCCAACGGTAAAAATGGCTGCTTACAGAGCTGCATAGTCGCGTGGTAAAACAACTGTGGTGGTTGTATTACACTGACTGTTTAGCAGTATTAGCTCCCCCTGGCGACCGACAAGCAGTATTGTAACAGTAGTCAATGTTCGGGCATGCATTTGTTTTTATATTTTTATTCCTTTGTTTACCAATGACAGTAAAAACCATAATTACTGTAATTATAGTAATACATTTCTGAAAAATGTGTATATAGGTATACATTTAGATATTCATAATCTGGTTTTGATGAAATTTCATTTATTCTATTTGTTATAATTTGTTATTATTAATTTAGTTTTTAATTATTTAATACAATATTTTTTGTATTTCTTTGTTAAACGTAAAAAAATCAATTAAAAAAAGAAATTAAACACAAATAAACTTTACTTGTTTATTTTACTTGTTATTACAGAAACAAAACAAATAAAGCACATTTCAGGATATCATTTAATCCACAAAATCAAATAAAAAAATTATGAAAAATGTTGGTGTTTCCAGAACTACTTTCCATAATCCATCAGCAAAAACACACTGTTACAACAAGATCTACAATTAATTAAAATAAGAAAAACAAAATCAAAACCCAAACGGGTAGAAGCGTGTTCAACTCTGTACAATGTCTAATGTACAAATAATGTATAATGTACAATATAACCATGTGGTTCCAATTCATCACATGCAGTGAAAAAATGCCCTTCGTTTTCTCAGTCATTTCAAACTGAATCAACTCTGACACAATGCATCAATGTAATTATATAAATATATTTGTTTCTCACAAAATTGTTTAATCTATATCTGTGACAAACAACAGACACACATAACCCAAAGAAATGATCACTGAATGTTGGGCTAAAACTGGCACCAAAAGCTGAGTACAGTATACTAATGTATATAATAAATAGCAGGTCAAGCTGCTTTGAATACATTGGGGATGAAAATCAAAACTTTGAGAATTGTACCTGAACTATAAAGAAAATTAGCACTGTGACCAAAATTGTGAGACGCTGTGCATTAGGGAATTCAGTCCGATACAAAGAAACAAAATACTGTGAAAAAAGGAAACTTGTAGTAAATGTTACAGTACAAATATATTATATTCTCCATCAAAGCGTAGAAAAATCACACACTGTGCAAAATAACAGAAAAAAGAAACAATTTTCAGTGCACAGAGCAATTAAACAAACAGATATTAAAGATTTTAATTATTGGACTAAGGTCCAATATTATTTACTATTTGCACTGATTCTTGCACACTCATCACCACAGACTTTTACCTTTGACTTTAACTTATAATTAAATATAATAATCTTTATTTTACTATTGATTTATATCCCATACCTCTAAAGAAATCCAAATAACAACAAAAGTAATTTTAAAAATGCATATATTTAAAGTTGTCACCGTTAAGTTTAGCTATTGTAATTTAGTCATTTTCTTTTAACTTTACACACTATTACATTTTACTAGAACTTAAAATTTTTAATGTAATCTCTTTAATAGTCTTCCAGCTGAATGACCTTTACGTACATGCAAATGATAAGTTCTTATTAAATTCATGAACAAAAAAACAACCAAAAAAGATTATTAAAAAGTGTGTTGAGGTTTTTATACAACCAAATTTTTAATTGAATTATTTGTTAAAATATTAAGGAATGCTTAAAGAGAAATAGCTGCTATTACATCCATTTTAACTTATCTTCTCATACATAGAATGCAAAATTACTGTTTATTATTGTCCTTGAAAAGCTTGATTATGAAAACTTTTGATTGACATTGTTTTTTCAATAACAGAAAATGGTTTGGAGATGCTTTACTTATTATGATGTTGCAAGCTTACAGCCCATTGAAGAAATTTATGGAAGTTCTTCGAAATAGTACCAAGACATAAAAGAGACATCCAGAATGTGTTTCAATAACAACTATCTCTCTGCCACATAATTGAAAATGTTAAGGAATTTCATGATCAAGAAACGTTATGATTAGCTCAGGAATTCCCCAGATATTTTTCAAATTGAAAATGTGTGGCCATATGCTTGTTTATGCTATTGCATATATGCTAAGCATATGCTATATGCTATTGCTATATGCATATGCTATTATCTGTTTAAATTATTTGCACAAGGTTGGAAATTAACAGTGTATTATGTTCATTACTGTAATTTAATTAGTAAATGCTATACCAACTGTATTGTTGTAGTCCAGTACTGTAAGGCCTTAAGTAGGTTAACAGTGTACAACTGTGATCCAACAACTGTAATCTAATTTGTAAATGCCTATGTTGAGTGTATTTTACTGCAATCCAAATAAAGTAATATAATTAGAACATGTAAAAATAAATCGTATATGACTGTAATCTAATTAATGAAATTCAATAATGTAAAAATAGATAAATTACATGGTTTGATACATATGCATATATTTATATTCATACACACGCACAGACAAATATACATTTTGGAAAAAAATGTTGAAAAAAAAAAAACATGCATACATTTTGTACCTAAAAAGTTACACTTCAGTCCAACATACGTATAATGCAAAATATATTAGTAGAAAATTAGTGGCATTCAGCAATGAATTTTGAGGTTGAATCCCACCGTCAACACTCAACAGAAGGCAGTGAAAGAAATCGGGAATCATCAGAAATGTTCTTTTCTTTGGTTTTTCTGGAAACACCAGAACATTCAGTGACATTCAGCTGCTCTAAATCCTCCTTACTGCAAACGTTCAAAGCTCACGACATTTGCTTTCACATAGTGAAGAATATAGAAGAGGACTAGTGTAAAACATGAATGAATGACTGGCTACTTCAGCATCTGTTCTGTAAAAGCAGGAAGAACAAAAAAGGCAATTGTTCATGTCTTCTAGTGACACTTCTGCCAGGATTCAACACAGACAGCAGCTACGTGCGGCTCAACCAAACATCTCTTCAAGTTTTCATGTTACACACTGAAGGAGACATGAACGGCTTCGTCGTGTTCACTGCTGTTATTTCTTGGCGAGCTGGAACGGACTCTGAGCCTTTTAGAAAAAGAAACAATCACACGTTCATAACGGAATATATCACCTTCATTATCTGAAAGTTCATAGAACTTTAAATGTTATTTCTGTCATGCACAAAAAAAAATTATATTCCTACCACTTCAACATTCAGTTAATGTGATGCTTTCAGTCCAACGATGCGGTTTTCACCACAATGCGACACAAACACACATTAGCGCTGT